>JAZKLR010000390.1:0-1253356 GCA_037103525.1 Ganaspis brasiliensis | reverse complement strand
CAGAAGTCCTCCTCACTGGTATCACATTCCGGTTCCAACGTTCCAGATTTTAATATCCCAGATTCATCACTTCGGATTCCACATTTAGGATTCAACATTCCGGAATCTACATCCCAGATTTCATAGTGACAGACATTCTACATCCAAGGTTCTAAATCTTAGAATCTACATCCCAAATATTACATTTTGGACCACACATTCCAGATCTTAAATCCTAGATTCCAAATTCTGCATTAAACATTTTAGATTCCACATCTCGGATTCTACGTTCTAGATTCCACAACGCAAATTCTACATGCAAGATTAAAGGTTTCCACATCCCAGATTCATCACTTCAGATTCTACATTCAGGATTCCACATTCCGGAATTTACATCCCAGATTTCATGTGAGATACATGTGAAAACTGGAATTGGAATTGGAATTGGGGTCTAGGATGTAGAATTTGAGATAGTAAATGTAGTATGTAGAATAGGGAGGAATAAAAAAAGGAAAGTAAGAATTTTAATGCACTCACCTCCTAGAATTCTTCTATATCGAAATAAAATACCCCAGTTTTTTTTTAAATCAAAAAATATTTAGGGCTCCAAAAAAACCCTACACATTAGAAAATTACGAAAGAATGGTTAAAATATATTTTTTACTATTTTCATGAAAGTTTTTTCCTAGATTTTGAATAATTATCATAAATATTGGTTTTTAATCATTATTTCATGTAATTGCTGATTTGATTAAACAAATTATTATTAATAACTTACAACTTTATATCAAATGAAGCTACAGAGTTGTACTTTTTTCTCAATTTGGCAACTTTTCAAGACGAATGTATCCAATTATTAACAACAAACTAAAAATAAAAATTTTACTAATTGTTTAAACAAATTACTTTTGTTTAACTTCTACTCTTCATCAAATTGAGCTGCAAAATTCCAATTTTTTAAACAAATTAATATTGTTCAACTTCAACTTTTTATCAAATTGAGTTACAGGGTTGCAATGTTTTCTCAATTTTTCAACTTTTTATGCTGAAAGAAACCAGTTACTAACAACAATCTAAAAAAAATCAATTTTACCAATTGTTTAAACAAATTACCATTGTTTAACTTCTACTCTTTAACAAACTGAGTTGCAGCGTTGCAATTTTTTATCAGTTTTGAAACTTTTTAGGTTAAAAGTAACGAGTTATTAACTACAATCTGAAAAATAACATTTTTACCAATTGTTTAAACAAATTACCATTGTTTAACTTCTACTCTTTAACAAATTAAGTTGCACAGTTGCAATTTTTTATCAGTTTTGTAATTTTTTAGGCCAAAAGTAACCAGATATTAACAACAATAAAAAATAACAATGTTAGCAATTGTTTAAACAAATTACCATTGTTTAACTTCCACTCTTTAACAAATTGAGTTGCAGCGTTGCAATTTTTTATCAGGTTTGCAACAATTTTTTTAGATGAATGTAACCGCAGTTACAAAGAACAATCTATGAATACCAACTTTTCCAATTTTTTAAACAAATTAATATTGTTTAACTTCAAATTTTTATCAAATTGAGTTACAGAGTTGCAATGTTTTCTCAATTTTTCAACTTTTTAGGCAAAAAGAAACCAGTTACTAACAACAATCTATTAGACAAGACATAAATTATTGCGTTATCTAACTGTTATTATATTCTATTAGTACTTTGTATGAAAGGGCTTGTCCCGTTGACTGTTAAAAAATAAATTGAAAAAATCTAAAAATAACAATTTTACCAATTGTTTAAACAAATTACTATTGTTTAACTTCTACTCTTTAACAAATTGAGTTGCTGAGTTGCAATTGTTTATCAGTTTTGCCACTTTTAGGCCAAAAGTAACCAGTTATTAACAACAATCTGAAAAATAACAATTTACCATATGTTTAAACAAATTACTATTGTTTAACTTCTACTTGTTATCAAATTGAGTTACAGAGTTGTAATGTTTTCTCAATTTTGCAACTTTTCAGGCTAAAAGTAACTAATTACTAACAACAACCTAAAAATAACAATTTTAGCTATTGATTAAACAAATTACTATTGTTTAACTTCTACACTTTATCAAATTGAGCTACAGGGTTGCAATTTTTATTAATTTTTCAACTTTTCAAGCCGAATGTAACCAGTTACTAACAACAATCTAAGAATATAAATTTTACCAATTGTTTAAACAAATTACGATATCTGAGGTTGTTGTTAGTAACTGATGGTTACATTCGGCCAGAAAATTTGTAATATTGAAAAAAATTGCAACTCTGTAGCTGAATTAGATAAAGAGTAGAAGTTAAACAATAGTCATTTTTTTAAACAATTAGTAAAATTGTTATTTTTAGATTGTTGTTAGTAATTGGCTACATTTGTCTTGAAAAGTTGCCAAATTGAGAAAAAGTTACAACTTTATAGCCAATGTTTTTAATGAAAAAAAAAGGAAAAGTGTTTTCCTCCATGCATTTTACATGGAAAATTTTGAGCCCTTCGAGCGACCTTTAAATATTTTTTGATTAAAAAAAATAGGTTTATTTTTTTATATAGAACAATCTTAGGGGGTGAGAGGATTAAAATTCCTATATTTTACTATTTTCCCATGCATTTTTGGACTACCCTAATGTAGAATCTCGGATTTGAAATTTGAAATGAAGAATCTGAAATGTCGAATCTGAAATATGAATTTTGGGATGCGGTATGTAGAAGGTGATTTCTGGAATGCACAATATAAAATGTGTAATCAGGATTGTGGAATCTGTAATGTGGTATTTGGAATGCGTAATTTGGAATTTGGAACCTAGGATGAAAAATGTAGTAGGTATGTTGTTCCTGAAATGTGGAATATGTAGTATGGAATCTGGAATGTGGAAACAGGGGTGTAAAATCTGGAATGTGAAATCTGGGATCTAGAATGTGGAATGTGACATATGGGATGTTAAATTTCTGAGCTGGAACCTGGAAAGTCGAATCTGGAATTGGAAATCTAGGATGTGTTATCTAGAATGCTGAATCTGGAATGCAGTTTCTGGAATGCGGAATGTGGACTGTTGAATCTGAAATGTGAAATCGGGAATCTGGAATGTTTAATCTAAAATCTGGAGTATGAACATTGGAATTTGGGATATAAAATCTAGGAATTGTGAAATCTAGGATGTAAAATCTGAAAATGAAATTGAATTCGGGTTGCAGAATCTGGAATTATGAATTGAATAATTTTATGATGTGGAATTGAGGTTACGGTATTTGGAATGTGGAATTGGGATTCGGGGATGTAATAAATAGAATTTGGGGTGTGAACTCTTAAATTAGGAATTTTTTTGAATGTGGATTTTAAGATGCAGAAACGGAATCTGATGCCTGGGATAAATGAAATTTGGGATGTGGAATCTATCTGGGATATGGAATCTAGGATATAGAATTCGGAATGCGAAATATGGGATGTGGAATCCGGAATGAAGAATTTCGAATCTGTATTCTAAGTTGAATAATGTGGAATCCACCATTGGAATCGGGAATTTGGATTTCTGGATAAGTCACATACATTATTGACCCCCAAGGAGGTCACGGAACGATAAAACTTGAAGAGTGAGATTTAGTGTGAAAAAAGAATCCGCAAAATTCTCGTTGATTCCTGGAAGCTAGGGGGCTAATTGGTCCTGAGGACGAAGCGGGATCATAAACTGTCGCCTGCAATCAGTGGAGCGCGATTTTAGCCCGCGGCAGCTTTCTGGTAATACGAGGCCTTCAGTTTTATAAGGAGAAAAGGGGGCTGCGCCTCGAATACACAGCCGACCAGTTCCGTGTACGAATTTACATTTAAAAAGTATAATGAAGCAGCGTGAAGCGATCATTAGTCGTTCGGAGATGACAGACGGTTTCGGACCCCCGCAGGTCCCCTCATCTCACGAAACGCATGCGGCCAATGAAACAAAGAGCGACCATCTAAAAGAGCATCGGGTCTTAATGACACCGGCCCGTGGACAGTGGTTTTCATTAGACGACCTTATACACTATATAGGGCTGTTAGCGCCGATCCTCCATCGATCGATCTACCCAAAAAAGAGACTCAGTCTAGCAAATCGATTTCTCGTCGTAAATCATCTCACTGAAGGCGTATCAGCGTGACCAACCTGCCTCACTCTTCGTGGAAGGGAAAACTTGCAGGTAGACAAAAAGCTGTGAAACGTGCCAAGTAATGAGAATTGTCTCAAAATTTTTTTCCATTTTCCCAGTGGGAAATTGCTAATAGTCACGTTTGGTTTATTAATGGGACAATAATGGAGGCCAATGGTGCTTAAAATTGTGTTTAATAAGAAATTAATATTAAAATGTAGATGGATGATCAGAAGCAAAATCGTCGCGAAATAGTTAGATGAAATCCAATTTAGGCTGAACTAAATTGTAATTCAGTGGGAATTCCGCAGAAATTCTATAATTACCGAACTCCACGAGATTTCCGTCGGAGTTTCAATCATTTCTGAAACTTAAACTAAAATGAAATTAGATTTTTTTTGCGATTCGGTTAAAACTCAGTCAGCATTCTGCTGGCATTTAGTCAAAATTCTGTCAAACTTAAAATAAAAATTTGTTAAAATTGTGTACAATTACAATAATTACCAGAATTTAATTAAGAAAGTAGGAATTGCATTTTGGACTAGATTTGCATGGAGATCCTGTTTGAATTTTAGTTGAAACTATTTCAAAATTATTCTGTTTTTTATTCAGAATAACACTGCGAATATTATAATTACAGTTACAGGAATACACATGAGATAGTTGGAATTTAGTAATAATTAAATTAGAATTTAGCCGCAACTTCAATAATTATTGGAATTCCATGGAATTCCAGCCAGAATTTTTCTAAGCAATTAAATTTTTAATACTTACCTGAAGTTTATGAGAATTAAATTGAAATTCAGTTAGAGTTCTGTCAAAACAATTACCATCAGAAATTTGTCAAAACCATCGACATAAGAATTCGTACAGAATTCTTTTGGAATTGCAATTTAGACAGGATTTCCAGGTAACTCTGTTTCTATTCAGTCAGAATTCATTTAGAATTAAATTACTTATTATCAATTTATTTACAGGAATTCCACAAGAAATAGTGCGAAGATAATTAAAATTAAATTAGAATTCAATAAATTGGAATATCAAAGTTACTGAAACTCCATGGAATATTCTTCGGAATATTATTAACTACCGAAATTTCTACTAAGATCAAATTTTGTTTCTCTTAAGATTAGATCATCAAAAAAATATTTAACTTGAATTAGAATTTTGTCAAATTCCTGTCGAAATTACAATAATTACCGGAATTCCAATCGGACTTGTGTCAAAATTTTAATAATTACCTAAACTACATGAGAATTAAGTTGGGATTCAAATTCAGTCATATTTCTGTCAGAATAATTAATTATTACAATTCCTTGAGTATTCTGTCGGAATTTCAATACAGATCGTATTTCCAAGAGGATTTCGTTTGATTCCATTTCATTTAGGATTCAATCGGAATTCCGTTAATTACCAGAATTTTAATAATAATCTAAATTACATTTAAGTATTACATAAGAATTCAGTCGGAATTCTTACAGGAAATAATATGTAATTAAATTGAATTAAATCGAATATAATTATTTAAGCGAATATAGTCATTTTGAATTAAATCAAATTATTTTTAAAAATTTCATTGGATTCCGATGGAAATTTCAGTAATTAACAGGGTAGAATGTAAATTTCAAAGGGAATTCCGTCACAGTTTAAACAGTTACAGAAATTTTAATCGCATTGCTGTCATAATAAAGTTGTTTACCGGAATTTTGTCTAAATTGAATATTATTTCCGTAATAATATCAATACATATCAACAATTATAATATCAAAAAAATTACCTGAATTTTATTAGTGTTTGTATCTTAAAGTAGTTAATTATGTGTATTTAATTTAAGTTTATTCAGAATTTGATCAGAACGATAATTTTTGGAATTTTACAGAATTACGTCAAATTTTCAATTTTTACCGGAATTTTGTCGGGGTTAGTAAAAATTTTGTTGCAACTTAGGTAAAGTTCTTTTGGAATCCTGCGTTATCTTTGATAATTGGTAAAATTTCCCGATAATTTCAAGTAGTCTATGTATTTTGTTAAGAAAGATAATAAATCCAAGAATTATCTAAATTAATTGGGAATTCCGTTTGAATTTAGGCAGCATTTTATTGAAACTTCTTTTAGATTTTTATTAGAATTGAATCCTAATTCCATCAGAACTTTAAAATAAAAGTTAGAATTTTCGAAGAATTACGTCAGAATTTCAATAATTACCGAAATCCTAAATAATGTCAAAGCCAACCAATAAAGACAATTTAAATAGAAGTTTTAATAATAATTACAGGAATTCCAATCATATTTCGATTACAATATTGTTATCTAAATTTCGTTGAGATGTAATTAGAATTTTCTTAGATATTTTTATAGATTTACCAGTATCTCGTAAAAATTCCCTTGTAATCTACTTTAAATTCCATTGGAAATTAATTAGAATTCCATTAAAATTTCAACCACACTGTAAAAAATTTTTGTGGTAAATTTTCCATACATGTACTGGACGTAAATTAACCCTTACATTACTGTAATTTTTCCATACAGTTGTATGGAAAAAAACCATACATTGAATGGTTATATTAGTATATTTTATTGTTATTTTTCCATACGATTGTATGGAAAAAAAACCATACGTGGTATAGTTATATCAACATACTTTGTTGCAATTTTTCCATACGATTGTATGGAAAAAAAAACCCATACGTTGTATGGTCAAGTCTGTTTCCACAGAAGCAGAATCTATAATTATTTAAATTGATATTTTTAGATTGTTATTTTTATAATTTAATCTTAAGTGTACATTTAAACACTTAATTATTATAGACCTAAGACTAATTAACAATTTTAATACATATAAACACTTAACCTATGAATTAAAATATCGCACGCTCAAGGGGGGATCGAACCCACGGCCCTATAGACGAATTCGCTCGCGGTGAACGCACGCTATTAGTACCACTCGGCTATGCCGGATAGTTGAGTGTCGATAGAAATAACTTTGGGAGGTTCAGGCCTGGATTACATGCTATTTAAATTATAATAATTCTGGAACGTATTAATTATCTAAAATAAATTAATAGAATTTATTTATCTTTTGTATATACTGATACACAGTTTATACAATCCAATCTTCTAACTTCTAAATATTTTATAAATAAATATTCTAATATAATAATTGCAATATATGTAAACAAAATTAACAAATAATTATTATTTATTAATTTTAATTTTAATTTAATATTATTATTTAAAAATAAAATATTATTTAAATAATTAATTTCAATAATACTTAATACAAAAGTAAATTATAAAAATTATTTACATATAATATATTGAGGGGGATTTTTATTTAAATAAATAGAATTTATTTAATTTATATGATTAAAGTTTTTTAGAAATAAATGATTTTACAAAATTACGCTATCTAGCACGTAATAATAGGTATATTTTCTTCCAATTATTTCATTAACTTTTTATTTTATTAACTATTGTAAAAATTATGCACTTATAATTACATATAATTTATCATTATTACTGTTTTAAAAAAATTGGAATTTTTCCAAACACGTATGAAAATATTTTGTAATGTATTGTAATTCTTCCATCCCCATGTATGGAATTTTGTCGTAAGGTAATTTTTCCATACTCAAATTGGGTATTTTACTATAAGAATGAATATTTTCCATAATGTCATGAAATTTTTCCATACTGATGTACTGAAAAACATATTTCCATACCAAGTATAGAAAAAATTCGTTACTTTTGTATGGAAAATTTTCCATTATTTTTTACAGTGCACTTTTCAGTTGAAATTAATTTAAAACCCATTTCAATTAGAATTCAGTCAAGATTTCGTTGTAACTTGAATAATTATTGAAGTTCCGTGGTAATTCCTTCGAAATTTTATAATTTCCTGCAACATACAGGGAGTTCCAATTGTATTTTCGTTAGAGTATTAAAAATTATCGCAATTCCGTTGAAATTTACTTCGCATTTCATTTAAATATTGTTAGATTTTTATTTAAATTCTACTGAGAACTTTGGTAATTATTAAAAATGATCGGGAATTTCCAGTAGTCTGTATTTTATAAGGAAAGATACTGTCTGAATTCCAATAATTATCTAAATTTAAATTGGGAATTCCGTTTGAATTTAGGCAGAATTTTATTGAAATTTGTTTCAGATTTTCATTGGAATTGAATCCTAATTCCATCAGAACTTCAATAACCGCCAAAATTTCCAAAGAATTATGTCAGAATTTTAATAATTACCGAAATCCTAAGGTCAAAACCAACCGACCAAGAGAGGATTTAGATGGAAGTTCCAATAACACTAGTTTACAAAAAAAAAAAATTTTATGTACATTCAATGCCACTATTTTTTTCTTAGGTACTAAGCTTCTCGTTACTTAAAAATGACATTAAGAAATTTTTCCATTGATAAGTTTTCCGAAATATGAATTTTTTAAATTTTTTTCGTTTTTTTCGGAAGTGACTTCACGTTTTAGACCGTATCTCGAGTTACAGAAGTCCGATTGAGTTTTTCTAAGTGTCAAATTAAAGATAATCAAATTCCAAACAATCGCTTTTAACATTATTTTTCAATCGGTTAAATATTTTATATGATATAGTCCAAAAAAAAATAGAAAATTTGAGTTTTTGGCCCAAAATCTGAAAAACAAATTCATTCTACCGCCGTGCAAAAATAGAAAACGTCAAATTATGTCCAGTTTTAAATTTTTTACATATATGGCTCACTTTTAGGAAGAAAAAAATGTATGGATGAAAAAATCTATGAGTAATTATTGAAATTATAAGCCAGGGTACTGAAATTCTCGTTTTACGCCATTTCGGTATTTTACCTCGTTTTATAGTGATTATGTTGATTAATTTAATGAATATAATATCTAATTAGAAAATGGACTTTTTTCACAGATTTCAAATAATTTTCAGTGCTTTACTAATTCAAATTTGACTGAAAAACTTTTTGGAGTTTTAGACAAAAATTGATAAAAATCTGCTTTTTTGACAAGTTGAATCAGATACGCAGAGATTCAATTTTTGGTGAATTTTGTTCGTTAATAGATAAAAAAATTTCAAATTAGATATAGAAATATAAAAAATAAATGATATTTGAATGAAAATTTTTTTGGAGTTTTTGACAAAAATTTCTGAAGAGGCATAAATTGATTAAAATCTGATTTTTGGACAAGTTGAATCAGATGCGCAGAGGTTCAATTTTTGTTGAATTTTGTTCGTTAATTGATGAAAATGTTTGATATAAGATATAGAAATATGAAAAATAAATGATATTTGACTGAAAAATGTTTTGGAGTTTTTGACAAAAATTTCTGAAGAGGCATAAGTTGATTAAAATTTGATTTTTTGACAAGTTGAATTAGATGCGCAGTGGTTCAATTTTTGATAAAAACTCCAAAAAAATTTCCAGACAATTATCTTTTATTTTCTATATTTCTATATCTAATTTTAAACTTTTTTTATCTATTACCGAACAAAATACAACAAAAATTGAACCACTGCGCATCTAATGTAACTTGTCAAAGAAGCAAATTTTAATCAATTTATGCCTCTCCAGAAATTTTTGTCAAAAACTCCAAAAAATTGTTCAGTCAAATATCATTTATTTTTTATATTTCTATATCTAATTTTAAACTTTTTCATCTATTAACGAACAAAATTTAACAAAAATTGAACCTCTGCGCATCTGATTCAACTTGTCAAAGAAGCAGATTTTAATCAATTTATGCCTCTTCAGAAATTTTTGTCAAAAACTCCAAAAAATTTTTCAGTCAAATTTGAATTAGTAAAGCACTGAAAATTATTTGAAATCCGTGAAAAAAGTCCATTTTCTAATTAGATATTGTATTGATTAAATTAATCAACATAATCACTATAAAAGGAGGTAAAATACCGAAATGGCGTAAAACGAGAATTTCAGTACCCTGGCTTATAACTTCAATAATTACTCATAGATTTTTTTCATCCATACATTTTTTTCTTCCTAAAAGTGAGCCATATATGTAAAAAATTTAAAACTGGACATAATTTGACGTTTTCTATTTTTGCATACCGGTAGAATGAATTTGTTTTTCAGATTTTGGACCAAAAACTCAAATTTTCTTTTTTTTTTTTTTGGACTATATCACATAAAATATTTAACCGATTGAAAAATAATGTTAAAAGTGATTGTTTGGAATTTGATTACCTTTAATTTGACACTTAGAAAAACTCAATTGGACTTCTGTAACTCGAGATACGGCCTAAAACGTAAAGTCACCTCCGAAGAAAACCTAAAAAAATTTTAAAAATTCATATTTCGGAAACCTATCCATAGAAAAATTTCTTAATGTCATTTTTAAGTTTAGTGAACCATAGTACATAAAAAAAAATAGTGGCATTAAATGTACATTTTGGCTGTAAACTAGTGTAATCACAGGAATTACCATCATATTTTGATCGTAATATTGTTACTTAAATTTCGCTGAGATGTAATTAGAATTTCCTCTACTTAAAATTTCACTGGAATACTGTTAGAATTCCATTAAAATGGCAACCACTTTTCTGTTGATATTAATTTGAAACTCGTTCCAGTTAGAATTCAGTCGAGATTTCTTTATAACATGAATGATTATTGGAATTCCGTGGTAATTCTTGCAAATTTCATGATTTACTACAACGTCAAGGGATTTCCAATGGTATTTCCGTAAGAATATTATAAATTATCGGAATTCCGTTGAAAATTAGTTGTCACTCCATTTAAATTTTGTTAGATTTCTGTTCAAATTTTACTAGAATTTTTTCGGAATTTCAATAATCACCAGAATTACAATTGTATTTATGTCGACATTTCGTAAATTACTAAAATTCCGTTTAAGCATAATCAGAAATCAGTTATAATAATTACTATAGAATTATATGGAAATTCCGTCAGAATTTTAGGGATTTTGATCAGAATTTTGACAGTTACCGGAATTGATTCCCTTTCTCTAAATTAAATCAGTATGTGAGTATTTTTAAATTAACAGTAATTTCTTTTACATCAAGAAATTGTGGTTTGTAAATATGATATATTGGATAATGTGATCGAGGCAGAGAAAACCAGTCACGCTTTATGGAAGGCAGGCAGGTGTCCTCAATGATCTCATTAAAGTGAAAACTTTAGGAAAAATGTATTCCAGTTGAATAATATGTTTTTGTGTCGGACAGAAAATATGACATCATTAAGTGTATATATACATCAGTTGGCACAAGTCGAATTACGAGGTTTGAGAGAGACTGGTTATTTTTCTCTCCTCTTTCTCTTATCTGGCCTCCTCTCTTTATCTCCGTCTCTTAGAACCGCTCCAATACCGAAAAATCTACCCGTCCATCCATCTCACCCGGCAAGGAGGCGTGCTCCCTAATTATTATAATTATTTCTGACCGCGACCCCAGACCGTAATTAACGCAGCCTCGCCAGGACATCTTGACAGATTCGAATTCTCCGTAATGATAAAAAATAGCTGACCGCGAAGACGACCGATGGCACGCTCAATTACAGAACCTAAGCCTCCCATCGACGCACTACATCCATTAGGGTGAAGTAGTAATTCGCGACCAGGGGTTCATTCCGCTTGATGGAAATTGGCCGAAATTCACTCTCAAGTAGGAAACTGCCGTTACCCGTTAACTTAACCACAAGAATAACTAGATCGATTTACGTTTTTGAATTTGCCGCCTAAATGAGATTGATTTTCATTTTCAAATTGAATGGGATTGATTTTCGTTTTCGAATAAGGCGGTCCATTACAATTTCAAATTGCCTGATCAGAACTGTAATTGCACTCTAAAAGCAGCCGCGTAACTCAAACGAAACGGAAGCCATTAAAGAATCGCTTTGAAATGCCCAGTCGGTTAACTTTGTTTTATCATTTTTTCGATATAGAGGAGCATACTTTCGGTATTAAGAAACCAAGTGTCTGTTCGTGAAGAAAATCTCGACCAATCAGAAAACCCCCCGGGTATTTTGTCAAACAATTTTATTATGTTTTTCCACAACCAAAATACGTAATGTAAAAAATCAAAAATTTGCTTTCTTCTCCATAAAACAGATGCTTTAAAGATTTTGGAAATGGTCCGCCTGTCGGAATGGTACCAAAGGACTTGAAAAGATAATAATCGACTGTCCAATAAGAGACGTCGATCGATAATTAAATCAGAGAGTTATTCCCGTCACGCGTCCACGCAATTATAATTAAGGATTTATTAGTAGCCGTACCCGCCCCCGGACTCAAGACCACAGAAACGCCTCTTTGGGTCCTAACAACTAACAGGGGTAAGACTCCTTAAAGACCAAGAGCACCTTCCCACCCCTGGCATCCCTCTGTCTTCATCTCCCAGAAATCCCTCTCAACCTCGCTCGAGGGAGAACAAATTAAAAACTGTCCCAGTGGCCGTAAATAAAACGTGGCCGGCATTCCACCCATCTCAATATGGCTATATGCTTTTTGAAAAAGGCCTCTAGACACGCACCTTAAGTGTTCTCTATACCGGGTGTCACGACCCGTGAAAAACTGGACCAATTGTTCTGTCTCACAACTGTTATTTTTATTTTCGTACACTTTTACCAATCTGTTTATCCCAACAGACATTATTCCAAGACCCATTTTCCAAAAAAAAATTCTTCCAATCTAATTTCTCCAAAACATTTTTCTACAATCTATTAAAATTGTATTTCTTCGAAAATAGTCATTTTGGGTGAAGTTTCAAAAAGCACCCAGGTCAGATTTTATTAAAACTGGAACTTCCAAATCAATTTTCCAATAACCAAATCTCCAATTTCTCAATTTACCAATTTTTCTAATTCCTATTTTTTCAATTGACTAATTCTTTTACTTTATCAATTTTCCAATAACCCTCAATGTACCAGTTTAAAAAATTTTCTAATTTAACAATCTTCTAATTTACCCTTTGTCACACCGAAAAAAAAATAGTTTTGGAATGAGAGGGTCCTCTCAGTTTGAGAGGATTCCTCTTATTTTTTATAGGAATCCGCATTAAAGTGAGAGGATCCTTTCATTCTAAAACTATATTTTTTCGGTGCAATTTCTCCAATTTTACAATAATCACATTTCTAATTTTCTAATTTGACAAATTTCCATTAATCAAATCTCCAATTTCTCAATTTACCATTTTCTCTAATTTCCTAATTTTCCAATTTACGAATTCTTTTACTTTATCTATTTTCCAATAACCAAATTTCTCAATTTCCCAGTTTAAACAATTTTCTAATTTTACAATATCTTCCAATTTACCAGTTATCAGTTTCTCCAATTTTACAATAATCACGTTCTAATTTGCCAATTTTCCAGTTACCAAATCTCCAATTTCTCAATTTACAAATTTTTTTAATTTCCTAATGTTCTAATTGACGAATTCTTTTACCTTATCAATTTTCCAATAACCAAATTTTTCAATTTACCACTTTAAACAATTTTCTAATTGGCCAAATATTTAATTTCCTAATTTTCTAATTGGCCAAATTTTTAATTTCCTAATTTTCCAATTTACTAAGTCTTTTACTTTATCGTTTTTCCAATGACCAGATTTCTCAATTTACCGTTGTCAGTTTCTCCAATTTTACAATAACCACTTTTCAAATTTTCTAATTTGCCAATTTTCCGTTAACCCAATCTCCAATTTCTCAATTTACCAATTTCTCTAATTCCTAATTTTCTAATTTACTAATTCTTTTCTTTATCAATTTTACAATAACCAAATTTCTCAATTTACCAGTTTTAATAATTTTCTAATTTGCCAATCTTCTAATCTATTAATTGTCCATTTCTCCAATTTCTCAATTTACCATTTTTTCTAATTTCCTAATTTTCCAATTTACGAATTCTTTTACTTTATCATTTTTCCAATGATTAAATTTCTCAATTATCCAGTTTAAACAATTTTCTAATTTGACAATTTTTTAATTTGCTTATCCTCCAATTTACTAGCTGTCAGTTTCTCCAATTTTGCAATAACCACTTTTCAAATTTTCTAATTTTAAATTTTCCATTAACGAAATCTGCAATTTCTCAATTCACCAATTTTTCTAATTCGTAATTTTTCAATTGACTATTTCATTTACTTTATAAATTTTCTAATAACCAAATTTCGCAATTTACCAGTTTAAACAATTTTCTAATTTGCCAATCTTCTAATCTATTAATTGTCCATTTCTCCAATTTCTCAATTTACCATTTTTTCTAATTTCCTAATTTTCCAATTTACGAATTCTTTTACTTTATCATTTTTCCAATGATTAAATTTCTCAATTATCCAGTTTAAACAATTTTCTAATTTGACAATTTTTTAATTTGCTTATCCTCCAATTTACTAGCTGTCAGTTTCTCCAATTTTGCAATAACCACTTTTCAAATTTTCTAATTTTAAATTTTCCATTAACGAAATCTGCAATTTCTCAATTCACCAATTTTTTTAATTCGTAATTTTTCAATTGACTATTTCATTTACTTTATAAATTTTCTAATAACCAAATTTCGCAATTTACCAGTTTAAACAATTTTCTAATTTGCCAATTTTTTAATTTGACAATCTCCCAATTTACCAATTGACAGTTTCTCAAATTTCACAATAACCACTTTTAAAACTTTCTAATTTGCCAATTTTCCATTAACCAAATCTCCGATTTCTCGATTTACTAATTTTTCTAATTCCTAATTTTCATCCAATTTGATAATTCCTTTACTTTATCAATTTTACAATAACCAAATCTCTCAATTTACCAGTTTAAACAATTTTCTGATTAGCCAATCTTCTAATTTACCAATTGTCAGTTTCTCTAATTTTACAATAATCACATTTCTATCTAATTTTCTAATTTGCCAATTTTCCAGTAACCAAATCTCCAATTTTTCAATTCACCATTTTTTCTAATTTCCTAATTTTTCAATTTACGAATTCTTTTACTTTATCTATTTTCCACACGGAAAAAAATTAATCACAAAATTTGAAATGAGTTGAATTCTTAATTGCAGAGAATTAAAATTGTATCTAAATTAAGCATTATAATCAAACTTTTTATAATAAGTTATGGTTTATTTTGAAAAACTTTATATCAGAAAATGACATTTTATGAATGACATTTTATTTAGAGATATGTTCATTTATCAACCTAGAAATATATAAAAAAGGTTATGCTAAAACATATTTTATTATTCGAAAAAGTTTAAAAATGTTCAGTTTTTGGGATATAATAAAGATTTGACTGAATTTAAATCGACTTTTTTATTAATAAATTTACTCTAAAAAATTATTATTTTTGTCAAATACTTTTAAACAAAACGTTTTACTGTTTTTTTAAAATTTTTAAACACATACATTCTAAGTAATCCGTTTGCTTTAAATTTCAATAATAACTTAAATTCTATTCGTAATGGGCTATGCATAAAATGAGGAATTATACAATGTGTAACATTAAATTACTTTATTTCTTATTCTAATAATAAAATTAAAATTTTTTACCAAAGAATTGAAAAAATAGATAAAAAGCATAATAATTGTGAATGTTGCTGCGATGCATTGGCTGGATCAGTCATTTGCTTTTTTTATTGTGTATTTTCCATATTTCACAGAATTAGAGATTTCTAATATTGTTTTTAGGCATAAGAATATGTATTCTTTACAATACTAATATTTTAATCTGATATAAATCCATATTTTAATTTTAAAGATTTTATTACATCTTACTTTTGTTTTTAGAGATAATTTATGCTTGAACCTCATATTAAATATCAAATTTGGATATTAATTTTTTTCCGTGCAATAACCAAATTTCTCAATTTACCAGTTTAAAAATTTTTCTAATTTGTCAATCTTATAATTTACCAATTGTCAGTTTCTCCAATTTTACAATAACCACTTTTCAAATTTTCTAATTTTCCATTAACCAAATCTCTAATTTCTCAATTTACTAAATTGTCTAATTCCTAATTTTCCAATTTATTAATTATTTTCTTTATCAATTTTCCAATAACCAAATTTTTCAATTTACCAGTTTAAACAATGTTCTAATTTGACAATCTTCCAATGTACCAATTGTCAGTTTCTCCTATTTTACAATTACCAATTTTCTCATTTTCTAATTTTGTGATTTTCCAGTAACCATTCTTCAATTTCTCAATTTACCAATATCTCTAATTTCCTAATTTTCCAGTTCTTTTTCATTATCATTTTTCCAATAAACAAATTTCTCAATTTACCAGTTTAAACAGTTTTTTAATTATCCAATCTTCTAATACTCCAATTTATTACCATTTGTCAGTTTCTCCAATTTTACAATAACCAATTTTCCAAATCTTCCATATCAATTTTTCAAATGTTCCAATAAATTCCAAATGCTCCAGTAAGGAATTTAATAATTTTCCTAATTTTACTAGTCAATTGTCCAATTTTTCAATAACTATTCTATTCTAGTTTTCTAATAGTTAATTTATTTCTTAGCAGGCGACAATCATGTTCATGTTAACTGGAAGTAGAAAAAATACTGTCTTTCTTACATTCCTTTGTCTCTTTCGAACAAACCAGACAAACTAGAAATAAATTAAATCTATAATTATGTCTCTGTCTATCTTAAGCTACCTGCCTTACCACTATACCTATCTTTGTTATCTCTCTCTATCTTAAGCTAACTACTGTCTCTATCTCTCTCGCGTAACGGACAAACAGTATTAATCTGCGTAACAGGCTTATAGCTGCCTGATTTCTTATGCAGGACTTGGTATACTTACGTATTTTGATGCGCTAATTACGAAAAGGATAACGAAAATTTGCACTAATTTGATTGTCATGGTAAAAACTATACCAAAAAAAAAACCATAAAAAATCAGGTTTTTGCATTTACCTTTAAAAAAATTAAAAATATATAAAAATGTTTCTTACCAAAGTTGTACGTCTTATTATCATACATGTTTTATGTGGGATAACTATTCTTATAAAACACAATATTTTTCGAGAAAAACGCAAAAAACTTTGGCCTTGTAAAAACTGTGTTTCTTACTCTATTAAAGGCTATTTAATTAAAAGATATTAATATAATATAATTATTTTTATACAAAGACGTCTTAAAATATAAAAGAACTCCCCACCACTCAGGAAGAATTATATTATATTTTTATATATAGAGAGACGCCTGTTGTGTGTCTGCTCCTCATATTTGTTTTTAATGACACTACAATGAAAAAGTTAATTTGTAAATAAAAAAGTATGCTTTTTCTTGCTCGTTTAAACAATGTTTATTTATTGTGACATTTATATTTCTTCACAAACAAGTCATTTCAAGTTTACTTAATAATGATTAAAATAATTAATGAGACATCAGTCTTTTCACAGATGATAATAGGCACTAATAACAATCCTTGATAAATGACCAGCAAGCGAAGGTAAAAAACATTCATAAAAATTCTCTGTTATTTATTATGATATTTCAATATACTAGGTGCTTTGAAATAATAAAATAAATCAAATTTATACTGCAAGACCATTTGATAGTTCGATATTTAAATCAGAATTTGAGTCTCACCAAAAATGTAATGTTAAAGTTTAATAAATTTTTACATAAACGGATATACATTCAACTGCGCTAGCGCCATCTTTAGAGACGAGAGGTACTAAAATTATTTTCAAATTTTATCTTCTTTTGTTTTTAGTGAAAGAAACAATATATTACTGATAAATTTAATTCGGTGACTATTTTTTTAAAATGAAATTTAATGCTAAAAACGAATATTATTATAGATTTTTTATATTCTAACCTCAAAAAATTCAAACCTAAATATAATCTTTCTTTTTATTGCATCTATACTATTTAAAGTTTCCTAGTCTTATATCAAAGATAATTGGATCATTTTTTTTTTAATTATCAGAAAGAGAAAACAAAAATTTTAATACTTTTTGCATGAGAAATAAAAAAATATAAATTCATATTCAAAATTACCGTGTAAAGTTGACAGTCCGAGACACTTTCGTTTTTTACCCAGTTTGAATAGTTTTGTTTCTATAACTGCTATAATTCTCGAACACCCGGTGTGCAAAACTATCATCTCGCAGTATATTTTAGTTTAGTAGAAGGATGAAATACTGGACCCTGGCGCCGCGCTTTTCAAAATAATGACACGGACCAGGCCACAGTCCCATCAGGGAACTTTTAATTACGAACTGATAACCCGAGCCTATCCTAAAAATATTGTCTTCAACTTTTTTTTTTTTACGAGACCCAATATATATTAAAAGCGAGATCAATTTTAGCTCCAGTTCCGATTCAACCTTGACCTACTCAATTCGAAGAATGAGATTTGTCTTTCGAAAATTACACATATTCCTTATTTAGAAATCAAATCAGACTAATGACGCAGCAAATGACTTTTAGAAATCGAAGCAACCTAAAAAATGAATGGATAATTTTTTTACAACAGTTTTACTCTTTCTTTCCAACTCGGTATAATATAAATAAAACAATGGCATTACAAAATATGATTTTTTTTGGATTAAGTAACTTTTAAACTCTTTCAGTCTTTAAAAACTAATTAGTGAATTGATAATTTGTAAGATATTTTTTTAAGAAACCAACATTTTGGATAAAAATTGATTTGAATCAATGAAAAATAATTTACAATTACTGTATAAGTGTTTGTCGCAAAATAAATAGTATTAAATATTGAAATATTTTGAGGTTAGGTTGTAGACTTTTGTTTGATTCTGTTATTTTATGAATAAGTTTAATAACTGTTAAACAATTATAGTTTTAAATTACTGAATTGAAGTATTCTAAATAAGAAATGTTTGTTATTTGATGAAACTATTAATTAAATAGAATAAATTAACTTTTGATCAAGATTACCTTTGAGGTTATTTTTTCAAAAAATCTAGTCAAACACAATTCATTTTTGACCTTTCACAATTAAAAATATTTTTATTTAACATATTTTATTAATCCTAATACATAATTATAGTGTACATAAAAGTTTTCTTGAAAATAGAACAAAATTATGTCATTATCGATAAACCAGTGTTGATCAGAATCGTACTAACCGCGCATGCGCTATAAATATTTGGTACTGCCAACAAAATATTTTAATAAACTGAAACAACATTTTTATTAACCTCTGGTAAATTATTTTATACTTTTATTGTAATTCTAACTGAAATTTGTCAAAGCCAGCAAAAATTTATCAACAAAACTATTTTGTTATAATTACATTGTTAATGTTTTCATTATAAACTTTATAGATTTAAGTTTGCAGTATTTTTTTCAATTTTGCAAAATACTTTTTTTAATAAACGTTCAAGACTTGTTGTTGGAAGTAAAATTGAAGATAAAATGTATTCTAGTATGTGTTATTTGTGTTTCGTCACGGTTAGTTTTCATGTTACACATGATTCATGACTTAAAACCATGATTTTGCAGCAGCATGTATCAGCTTCGCTTATATTTCAAGTAACTAACTGACCTAAAGACGTCAAGTGTTCATAAATTGTAACGTAGCAAAAGTAGTGAAGATTAAATCAGAAATGCGTCTCAATATCTAATTGTTAAGTGTGCTTAATA
Source organism: Ganaspis brasiliensis (assembly GCA_037103525.1). Classification (NCBI taxonomy): domain Eukaryota; kingdom Metazoa; phylum Arthropoda; class Insecta; order Hymenoptera; family Figitidae; genus Ganaspis; species Ganaspis brasiliensis. The sequence goes on along the minus strand of JAZKLR010000390.1, from coordinate 1,233,635 downwards.
ATAAAGTTATCATGCATAATAACAGTAGTTAAGGCAGCTATAAGGATATACATACAAAGAAAATGTAAATAAGTATATGTAAGCCACATTTACAGAGAAACTTACATCAAATAAATACAACGAAATGAGAAATAGATGAAAGGAAAAAGAGAAGCGAGAGCTGAAAAAAAAGCGATCTAAGAAAAAATCAATTTTCTACCAAAATTATGATCTAGGAAAAAATACATTTTTTGAATATTTTTGGTAAAATTAGAACATAAATGATAATTTGTGTTTTATTGAAGGAGGATATGCTTAAGTGTATTATAAAGTTAAAATAAAGAAATTTAAGGGCACGTGATGAACTATGTAATTTTGAATTAGTTAAAAATAATTAATTATTAGTAAAAAAAAAATTAAGAAATAGTTAAATTTGACTAATCGAATTAGTGAACAGAATTTTATTAAAATATTAGCTATTTTGACATAACCTAAAAATGAATCTAACTATTAATAATAATTAGTCATTTTTTACTAAACGATTAGTAGAAATGTAACTATTTGAATTAGTGGCTGACTTTTTGCTTTTAAATTAGTTATTTGTTTAGATTTAGAGAGAAGAATGACATTACTAGTATATATTTAAAAATGCTCAGAACTACTTAAATCTGATTATAATTTGTTTAAAACTCTTTAGAACTGGTCACATCAAGATCCACTTTTTAACAATTGCAACAATAACTGAATAACTTCACTTTTGAGCGAGCTTTTGAGTTGGAGAAAATAATTGAATTTTAAATGAAAAATTTACTATAGGGTATAAATAAAAATGGACAAAATAAGTGAAAAAATGAAATTGTTATTGAATATTGATTAAAATAATTTTAAATTGAAAAAAAAGTTGAACAATAATGCAAATAAATTAAAACTAGAAAAATAATTAAAAATGAAAAAAAAGTTGAATATCATTCAACTTAAATAAAATAATTAAACATTGAAGAAAGCAACTAAAAATAAGTAAGGAAATGATATTTGCTTAGAGTAATTGCAAAAATTGTAGAAAATACTTAAAAATTAAAGAACTTTATAGAAAATTAAAGAAAATATTTTAAAATAATTGAAAGTTAATGAATGCATTTAAAATATGAAGATGAAAATAATTGAAATAATCGAAGAAAATAATTAAATAAGTTGTAAAACTCTTCAAGAAAGAGAGTAAAAATTAATAAAACAATTAAAACAAAGAGATACTGCAGAATATAATTGAAATTAAAAGAAAACAATTAAAAATTAGAGAAATTAATTCAAGAAAGAAAAAAATTTGTAAATAAAAGTAAACAATTCAAAATTAAAAACTTTAATTGCTGATAGAAGAGAATAATCTAAAAATGATGAAAGTAATTAAGGAATAATTAAAATAATTATGCCTTGAGAAAAATTAAAAGCAAAAAAATTTGAAAAATTGAAGAATGTACTTGAAATTTAAAGAAAAAATTTTAAAATTGATAAAAATTGTTTACAACTTAAAAAAAAATTAAAAAGTTTATAATATTAAGGAGGTTAGTTGAAAATCACTAATCGTCGGTACAAGTTTAAAATTTTCAGCAGAAATAATTAAAATATTAATGCACATTATTGTCAAACTTGAGATAATTTTACCTCATAGTTTCTAAAATCTTGTCTTCCAAAATTCACTATTTTTTTTAATATTTTGCATTTTTCTAATGGCCGACGCGAAAAAAATTAGTAACTTAAAATATATCATTTAATAACTTTTGATTTACAATTAGGTCTTAATTTAAAATTAAAACAAAAATAATTAAATATTCAATGATCATAATAAATTATTACTCTTGAAAAACCAAAAGATTTACCGTTTATATGTTAAGTATTATTTATCCTAAAATTAAAATGTTGCCAAAAAATTTTTTTATGTTGAAAACAAAACAAGCGACTAAAAAAGTTGAATACCGAGAAGATTCGAATAAAACGATAAATTTTAAAACGAATTTTTTGGCGTAAAAAGGGAAGTAACACAAAAAACTTCAAATAAAATATAAATTTATTTAGTTAAAGTTTCAATAACTGTTACTGAAAAAAATATTTTTCAAATAATAGTTATAAACTTAAAATAGAAAATTCTGTAGCTGTCATTGAAATTTTGACAGATCTCTAAATGCTTTGCACTGTACGTTTTTCAAAAAATTACTATTTTTCTTTAAAATTTTATTACTTACATTTTTTAATGTCGGAACACAAGGAATATTGTTTAAAAATATGAAATTTAGTTTTACACAAAACTTTTTATTTCTTATTTGGCATTTCAAAAAAAAAAAAGTTTTACCTTGACTAGCCCATTCCAAATATCCTGCTTAAAATAAAAGGCAAAAATTTAAAAATATAATAAAAAAGCAATCGAACATTGAGTGAACAAATGAAGAACATTATTTAAAACTAGGTGAAAATTGAGTCCATTTTATGGATATTTCGCTTCCCAGTAAGCAAATTACTTTGCTTCCTCATGAGGAAGCAATAAATTAATAATATAACAGTTAATTGGAGAATTTATTAAAAAAAAGAATTTTAAATTTAAAAAAATGAATTATTTTACGAATTTTTGATCAATTATAAAAGTTATATAGGTCAATAGATTCGTTTTAAGATAAGAAATATGATTTTTGTATTTATTAAGTTGTATTTTTAGAATGGAAAAAAATTTGGCAAAAAACGATTTTTTTCGATGAAAAAAGGTGCTTAAAAAATTGGATTGGGTATTTTCAAAAATCCCTGTGTCCATACACACACACACACACACACACACACATACATCTGGACATTTGTTAAAAATGAAAATTTACGCTTTTTAGATGAAAATAATGAGTCGATTTAGACCATTTTTGGAAAATCGAAAATATTTAAAATAAAAAATAATACAATAAAATTTTGAAATTCATAAAAAAGATTTTTAATACAAGAGACCATAAAATGTGTAATAATAATTATTATACATTGAAAAACTAATAATGAAAGGAGAAAGACATAATTGGAAAATACTATAATTGAGTATGGCTTAATTTAATTGAAAAAAGTGAAAAATGAAATTTTAATTTAAATAAAATCAATCAAAAATTCCAAACAAATAGAAAATAAAAAATAAGCATAATTATTAATGCAAATTAATTGCATACATTGAACATTGGACATTGAAATTGATTGTCTAAGTTTATAATTAAGTGATATAATTTTACCTCGAAAAAAAATGTTTGTGGCTCCCTTAAAAAGTCACATGTCACCTTGAGTGGACCATTGTTTATAATCTTGAGTGAACCGTCAAATTTTTTTAATTTTTAATGTCAACTTACTATTTTTATGAATATAAGTTGAAAATAAACTTGTTTTTAACGATATTTTATGTTCTTCATTAATATTTTTTGTGATTTCTGAATAGGTATTGTCGAAAACAGTACAGAATAACAGGGAGTCAGAACTAGATAATTTACTGAAAGATATTAAAAATCTTAAATAACTTTTGCAATTTCTTGAGTTTTTATTGATTTTCTAACCTTCCCTTGCAATTTTTCGAGAGGATTCCCGGACATTTTTCCGAAACCAATTTTCAGAAAGTAAAATTTTTCGAATCTACAGTTTTCAGAAAGTAAAAATTCCGAATCCAATTTTCCGAATGCAAATTTTCCGAAGTTTAATAATTCCGAAATTTTTTTTTTATTAAAAATTGGCATTAGGGGTCGTAGGGTTTTCGTATTATACGATTATTCCTTATTAAAAGCTTTCATTAAAATTAATGCCTAAACTATAATAATTACTTTCTAAAATCTTTGAGTATACTTACTTGCCCAAATAGTAAAATAATTTTACATATTCCTGACAAATATATCTTGTTATTATCAAAGATGTTATTGAATTTTATAATTAAAAGAAACTGTGATAAAATGTTTCTAATAACTATTCAATATTTATTTCTTTAACATTTTAATATAAGAATCCTTCTTCATGATTTTAATTTCTGATAACATATAGCAAAAATATTATTCAAAAAAAACAATCCACGTGGTATATGAAGGACCCTTTATTGGAAACAATTTTAATTTCAGAAAATTGTCTATTCGGAATAATTTTAATTCGGAAAATTAATATTCGGAAAAATTGATATTCGGAAAATTGCCTTCGGAAAAATGGTTTCGGAAAATTGGATTCGGAATTTTTACTTTCGGAAAATTGTACATTCGGAAAATTTTCCTTTCGGAAGATTGGTTTCGGAAAAATGTTCGGGAACGTTTCGAGAGTGGTCCACTCAAGATTACATGTTTTTCATCCCTCAAAAAGACGCATATTTTTTTACACCAATTTCATTTTTTCTAAACAACAAAATCAAAGTTCTCATGACAAAAACTCTTATCTAGGGATCTAAACTAAAGCTTGGAATAGAGAAGTACAATTAATTTACTTTCATAAAGAATTTATTCGAAAAAAAAACACAAGCGGTCCACTCATGGTGACATTACCCTACATGTTTTTTTAGACTTGCCCTTAAAATTAATTTTCAAGAAGATATCTCTTGATCGTCAAAGTAACTATATTCTGCAATGCAGTAACTTTACGAACGAAGGAATTATTTGAGGATCTCGTGCCTCGAACGCTTTTCCAAGTTATCATGCAAAGATTATCGTTTGATTCCATCGTTTTGTTACACGATGTTATTGTGGGTCGATGGGTGTAAATGCGTGAGTCAACACATATATAGAGATGAACAAGTAGAATTGACTCGAATGATCTTTAACTGTGGGGTGGTGAAGTGAGGAAGGTGGGGGGAGGGGGGGGTTAACGGTGACGAAGAAACAGTGGAGGTATATATGTAGTAGTTGAGTGTTGAGGGTGCGATAGGGGGCTCAATTTCTGCCTCCAACCAATTCCAACTTTGGCGGAGCGTTTGGCCCATGTAACGTAACTTCTGCCCGGCAATCTGACTCGAAATCACCGCTCGCAGAATTATCGTGGTAACTGCGTGCTGTTCCTGGATTGCGGCAATTACCTGGCCTGGGTAATTATCGAGGAGAAGGACTCGAGTGTTGTTTAATCTGTGATCTGCTGTTTGCCCAAGGCCCGAGTCGATGCCCGGGGTCCGATTACGTCAGACCCCCGTGAGCTCTGCAGGCTGCCGTGTCTAGAATCGAGTGATCATCGTCGCTCGTGATTTGCACAATTTATTCTTTCGTCCCGAGCAGTGCCCAAACAAGCGACGAGTTGGTCAACGAAACCGCGATCGAGAATTATTGGTCACGAATCCAGGTGGGACGATCGAAAGTTTGCCGAGGAACTTGGCTTTCGTGTCGATCAATCGTAAAGAGAACAAGAGAATTTGTCGAGCGCGGTTGTATACCGCAAAATGACGAAATTATATGTACACCCGAAAAAGGAGTTTCTTTGAGGTCTCAGAGAACCTGTTTCCAGAGTGACCTAATTTCAGGGTCGGTTGTTTTGCTATGCACTGTTGAGCAAGGGCAATTTGTATCATTCTGGGTATCCACACTGTATTCACCCTGCCTCCATTCTTTGTAGCGTTCAATAACAGAAATTTATTCAACAATTTTCTGCCTCTTGCACCTTTATGGCTGAAATTATAAGCGAGGGTATTTTGTCGTGGTTTGCTTGTTTTTTCAACTCTAGGATTGCACACGTGATGACTGACCATTAGCTTTGGAGATGCTTTTCCTTTTAAAGAAGAAGACTGTGGATGATCTAGTTATTGGAGGCGAGACAAAGGAAACTTGAGTGTAGGTAAAGATCCTGGTAAGGTGAAGATTGGTGTTGAGGACGACTTGCAGGTCCGCCAAGGTATTTTAAAACTCTTCCTTCGCCAATTTCGAGCAGGGGTATACTTACGCACGCAACAAAGAGAGCTACTCGCGAAACAACGACACGTACGGAATGCTCGCCGCTCGTAAAACTCAGGCAGAAAAATTTCATACGCCGGCGGAAAGATGAGCAGCGATTTTGTTGTGCGTATATTCGTCTATGTTAAGTCAGTCCTCGACGACATAGGAAAGCATTGACTTCTGGGGAATAGAGTCTCCAAAGTGCAATGGAAGATAGTCATAGACTGGTTTGTTCATGACTGTTTGGCATACTTAGTACTCACTGTAAGAATTAAACTAAATATGTGAATTGTTATGCCGGTAGACATTTGATAAGAAGGAAGGAAAGAAAATGTTAACACACAATTTAACATTAACAATGAATAAATCAAGATTTATTCTAATTCTATTTCTATAATTCTACATTACGGAATCCTTATCTTTGATTCCAAACTCCTTACCTCGGTTTCCAGGTCTCAAATTTAAAAATCTTGATTTCGTATAACAGATTCTTAAACTCGGATATTATTACACAAAATTGACATACCAATTTCCATATCCGGAGCTCCACATTCAGGATACCAAATTACGTATTCTACATTCCGGACGACACATCCCGAATACCACACTCCAGAATTCACAACTCTGTTTTCACAGTTCGAATACCACATTCCGGAATCCGCAACCGCATCATGGGTTTCAAATTTCAGAAACCACAAACTGTATTTCCACATTCAATTCAAATGCCATATCACAAATTTCTTGTTCTAATTTCCATGTCTGGAATTCTACATTCCGGATCTCATACTCCAGATTCCACAACTTGATTTCCATATTCCTGATTCGGATCGAGGGCTTCCTCAACTCGGATTCTAAACACGGATATTCCATATCCCGAATTTAAAATCACAAATTCTACAATACAGTTTTAACCCTCAACTGCTAGACTGGGTCTGACAGACCCGGTAGACCTTTTCTGCTCTCTCCTACAGCGGACTGTAGATTGAAAATAGTGAAAACAAGAGGCTCAAATAAACCAGGTTTGTCAGACCCAGTCAAGCAGTTGAGTGTCATGCCAGATTCCTCATCTTGATTACCATATTCCCGATAAATTTCGACTTGGTTATAACAGCCATCAGTTTTTGGTAAACTTAACTGTATTGACATGTTTAACTAAATATAATTATATTAGAATTATCCTCACGGCTGCAGGAACCTTTTTACTTTAAAGTAGAAAAATAAATATTAAAAGCTGTTTAGGTACCTATACATGAAGTGTGCAAGCACAAATTTGTAAAATCTACTTAAATTTCCCCAACTCTTCTCTCACCACCTCCCTAACTTCAATTCCCCTACTCTACTGCCCTATTTCTTCTTTAACTTTTAATCCCATTTTCAACTCCTTTCCCCTCTTTAGCTAAATCTACCCTAAATCTACTCCACCTTCTCCTTCAACTTTTCTCCCCAGTCTCATCTCGTTTCCACTCTCCAGCTTCGTTTTTCCATACTCTACTCCACTTTCCCCCTATAGTTTTTTTTCTTTCTCATATCACCTTCCCCCTCCCTATCTTTGTTTTTCTTTACTCTATTCCACTTTTCGACCCATTTTTAGTTCCATCCCTCTCTGTCACCTTGTGTCTCCTCCTGTACTTCTTTTCTCCCTTCCACCTTTTTATCCCTGCTTTCCTTACTCACATTCAACATGATTATTAAGAAGTCCAGTGAGACAGACTTTTCCACAATTAAAAAGTTGCAATTAAAAATCCAAGCAAATAGATTAAGAGAGAAAAGTAGGGGAAAGGTGGAGTAAAAAGGAATTTAGTGGTAGTGAAGAGGGGGATAAAATCGCAGCGAAAGTGCGATGACAGTCGGAGGAGAATGGGAGAAAAATAGGAAATGAATTTAAGAAAAGTAGGAGAAAAATAGAGAAGATTCAGAGAAGAGTAGGCAAAGAGTAGGGGAAGAGTAGGAGGAATGTGTGAAAAAAGTAGTAGGAGGGTTGTATAAGAGAGGGAGGAAACAGGGAGGAAATTGTAAGGAGAGATGGATTAGAGTAAGAGAACAGTTAAAAACGAGTGGAGAAACAGTAGAAGAGGAGTGAAAGAAGGGTTGGAGAAGAGTAAAAATTAAGTTGAGAAAAGTAAGAAAGTGGGGGAAAAGTAGATGAAGAATAGAATTATGATGGCAGGAGGGTTGGGGAAGAATAAGAAAAAATTAGGGAAGATTCAGAGAAGAGAAAGCAAAGAGTGGGGGAAGAGTAGGAGGAGCGTGGGAAAAAAGTAGTGGGAGGGTTGTATAAAAGTAAAAGGAAACAGGGAGAAAATAGGAGGAGGATTGGAGAAGAGTAAGAGAAGAGTTAGAAAAGAGTGGAGAAAAGTAAAAGAAGAGTGTCAGGGGCGGGGTTAAAGAATAGTAAAAGATCAATAGAGAAGAGTAGAAGAAGAATAGAATGAGGGTTGGAGGAGGATTGGAGAAGAATGGTAGAAAAATGGGAAATGAGTTAAAGAAGAGCAGGAGAAAAATAGGGAAGATTCGGAGAAAGGTAACGTAAGAGTGGGGGAAGAGTAGGAGGAAAGTGGGAAAAAAGTCATAGGAAGGTTGTATAAGAGTGGGTGGAAAGAGGGGAGGGGGGGAAGTAGGAGAAGGATTGGAGAAGAATATGATAAGAAATAGAAAAGAGTGGAGGAAAAGTAGAGAAAGAATAACAGAGGGGGGTTAACGAAGAGTAAAAGATAAATAGAAAAGAGTTAAAAACAGGTGGGAGAAGAGTAGAATAAAAAAAGAATGAGGGTGGTAGGAGCGTTGGGGACGAATAGAAGAAAAATAGGAGAAGAATGAGAGAAAAGTAAGAAAAGAGTGAGAAAAGAGAGGAGAAAAACTAGAAAAAGTGTAGACAAAGAAATGAGAAGAGTAGAGGAAAAATAGGGGAAATTCAGAGAAGAGAAAACTAAGAGTGGGTGAAGAGTAGGAGGAAAGTGAGAAAAAGTAATAGGAGAGTTGTATAAAAGTTGAAGTAAACAGGGAGGAAAATGAGAGGAGGATTAGAGAAGAGTTAGAAAAGAGTGGAGGAAAAGTAGAAAAAGAGTAGTAGGCGGTTGGAGAAGATTAAAAAGTTAAGTTGAGAAAAGTAAGAAACGAGTGGGAGAAGAGTAGAAGAAGAATAAAATGGGGATGGGAGGAGGGTTGGGGAAGAATAGAACAAAAATAGGAGAAGAGTGGGAGGAAAGTGAGAAAAGGGTAAGAAAAGAGAAGAGGAAAAGTAGAAAAAGAGTAGAAAAAAGTGGGAAGCGGGTTGTGGCAAAGAGTAAAAGATAAATAGAGAAGAATAAGAAACAAGTGAGAGAATGAGTAGATGAAGAATAGAATGACGTGAATATTGACGGGTTTGAATCCCCGTTCAGGTATTTTAATTTTTTTAAGTTATTATTTGAGCAGCGTGTTGTGATAATAAAAATAAAATGTAGTTAAGACAATTTGACAATTTGAGGTAAAAAAAACGAATTAGGTTTTGATTTTTTTTATTACCTCTTTTACCCTCTTTCACTTGTCATGGTAACAATTGCATAACCTAAACTTTTTTAGCTAATTTAACTATTGTATTTTTGTAATCCTTTTAACGAACTATTGCATTTGCTAAAGTTCTGGTAAACATTACCATTTTTTTCAGTGTGGAATCCAGAATGTATTGTCAGTGACTTGGAATTCTTTTATGTAATCTTTAATATCAAATATGGAATTAGGAATATCGAGTTCAAGATGTTAAGCTCAAATCTCCTTTTTTTGTCAAACTTCCAGTATTTTCCTTATTTCCAAATTCTAAAAAAAAAATCTCTAAAGTTATTATTTTCAGCCTATTTGTATGTTTGACGCCTTCGTGCATCTTGTTTTCTGATCCGTCCCTGATTGAAGTGCCAGAACAAAAGCAACTCGAATAAAACAGAACGGAGAAAACGTCGCAGAAAATATCGACTCTTCTCAGGGTCTGTTTTACGAGCGAACTGTAAGTCTGCCGTTTGCACCGGCTTCTTCTTGACGTTTAATTATTCTCGATTGGAGAAAGAAAACAGGAGGCGAGGGATAGAGCTGCGGAAAACGGGCGTAACCCCTGCCGCAATATTCCATGGCAATTACTATATACGGCGTGCAAAATAAGTGGCTTACAAAACTATAGCTCCACTAACAGAGAAGCGAGCGTTTCACATTGTCGGCAAAGAATCTAGGCTAGGCTTCTGAGGGTACTAAAACTCGGACTTTCAATACAAATCCCCCTCTGCCAACTCGTCTTTAAATCCCCTTCAACCCGTTCCCTCTTCTTTATTTCCTCTGTCGTTTGTTCTTTAACAAGTATTCTTAAGTGAATAAAAAATTAACAAGTTCAGATTCAATAATTTTCTGGAAAAAAAATTAAGATTCACTGTACACGTCTGGTATATCGCATGTAGCTGTCGACGCCAAGACCGGTTTCGAGGCGATTTGCCAGCTTCGAAGCGGCCAGTAATTAAACGAAATGTTAATTGCATAATCGCGAGAACCGCACGCGAACTGACTTGCAATGCCGGGAACGGACGATCAGCTGTTTTTTCTCCATTGTATTGCAGTCCGTTTTGCGATCCGTGAAGCGATAATCGTTTACACGTGTAACCGTGCTGATAGTAATAAAATATTTAACCCCGTTGGGGTTGCGAGAATATGATAAAATTGCAAGATCATAGATAACTAAAGCTGAGACTCTTGAATCTTATATTTGATGAAAAACTAAATAAATGTTCAATTCACGATTGTGGGATCAAAGATATCCGCAAGTTCTATTCGACCAATGAATAATAACAACTATCGTTTCCGGGAGAGGGTAGGAAAGTATAGATTTATAATAAAATTTGTTCTCTGTCTTTTATTTCCTTTAGGGTTTGAGATTAAAGGTGTTTTTGATTTAGAAATAGGCTAAGTTCGATTCAAATAACATTGATGCTCTTTTCACTGTTCAATTATCCCATCCTACTTCTCCCTTTTTATTTCCACTTCGCACTTCCCATATCCCATATTTTATTTCCCTCTTATATGGAAAGCGGAATTTGCAAGTTTCGCTTTTCCAGATTTAACTTCTCACTTCTAATATACCACTTTTCAATTTCCTCATCTAACATAACATTTACCATTTCTATCACTGAAAAAAATGTTTAGGTACACTACAAAGAATTCTGGCTGTTACAGCTAAATAATATCGCTCCATATCGTCGACCTAAACGTTTAGGTGCGGTACCTAAATTATATTGCAGAAAAGATATATTTATTTTGCCTAAAAAATTTAACCAGTCATTCTATATTTTTAGCTGATTAACAGCTAGATGATATAGGAGTAGCTGCTAAATTCTTTTAGCAACATTTTTTAGATAATACGTCTAGCTAATGTTGACAGCATTTCTAGCTGTGGTGGATAGAATTTCTAGATGACATTACTCTCTTGTTTATATAGCCATATTTGATCTCACAGATATAAAATAATATATATTTTAACAATACAAAACCTTTTAAGGTAAAAGATTTAATGAATATGAATTTCCGCAAATAAAAATCACTATAAGATTTTATATTTAAAAGTACCTTATGACTTTTAATAAAAGATATTTGTAGTTTCACTAGAATTAAACAATATGTCACTTTCAATCTTTCAAATCATTTTTCTAACTGATAATAATTGTTGGTTTTATTGTAAATTTTTGTAGTTAGTGCACGTATATTTGTTTATTTTTATATAAAATTGCAAATAAACTGTTTCTTTATTAATAAAAAAGCGTTATCTGCAACATTCTATATTACAAGTTAAATCGAGATAAATGAACATAATCGCATAATTTGTTTTATTTAAATTAACGTTATTGAATGCATTTGAGGTACCATAAAAGCATAAATCTTTTAGGAAATTATTTAATTCATAAAACTTGTATATAGACTACTTAAAAACTGAAAATTTGTACTTTCTATTACATTGAAGCTGGTACAATGATCATAAACAATTAAAACTTATATATGCCACTAACCAATCACAATTAATAACTTTAAACATTAAAACAATTAGATCCTTGCACAGAACTTTGCGAATGGAACACATCCAACACATTAATCACTAACCTAAGCACTTTATTCGAAAATAGAAACGCAATGCGTAAAAAATACCACGAACATATGATTTACACTGAAGGACCGCCATGTTGAAAGTATACAGCAATGCATTCTGCTCATTACAGGTATAATGTATAGTCATGGCACCTAAACTTTCTAACAGAACTGTCAACATAAAACTGTATCAGTAAGGCTGCTAGATAGTATAGCAAGAGGTGGTCAATATTTTTCCTAAATTTTCTGTACGCACGAGCTAAATTGTTTTTGTACTTTGTCAATCTAGTTTAACTATTACTCCAATAACGGATTGCAATTGTACCTATATTTAACCAGCAATATATTTTTAGGTAAAGTACCAATACCATTTTTTTCAGTTTAGCTTATCCCGTCTTACATTCCACTTCCTATATCCCAAATTCAATTTCCCATATCCCCTAATTCCATTTTTTACATCCCGCTCCCCACGTCTCATTTTTTAGGGCTTTCAATTTCTCATATCTTACTTCTTATATTGCAATTCTAATTTCTCATATCCCTTCATTTTATTCTTTAGATCTCGCTTCCAATATCACAATTTTTGTTTACCATTATATCACATCCCTCATCCCCCTTTTATTTTTTTATATCCCACATCCCATACTATATTTTCTTCTTCAGCTTTCTCACATTTAACTTTTCTCTTCCAGTATCACACTTTTCACTTTTCATTTGCAATTTCTCACTTTTCACTTCCTACATCTCACTTCCTATATACCAATTTCAATTTTCCACATACCCTCATTTTATTTTCTACATCCCGTTTTCATATCCGAATTTTTCTACACCACTATATCACATCCTTTATCTCTCTTTCATTTTTCTATATCCCATTTTCCACATCCCATATTTTATTTCCTACTTTAGCTTTCCCACATTTAACTTTTCTCTTCCAGTATCACACTTTTCACTTCCTTCATCCCACTTTCTATGTCACGATTTCAGTTTTCCGCGTATCCTCATTTTATTTTCTACATCCCGTAACCCATTTTCTATTTCCCATTTATCATATTCCTCACCCCTTTTTTCTTGCTCTATATTTCTTTTCGAACTTTCACTTTCCCACATTTAAATTTTCACTTCCAGCATCACACTTTTCTCTTCTTACATTCCACTTCCTATATTCCAAGTTCAATTCTCTACATTCCCACATTTTATTTTCCACATATCGCTTCCCATGTCCTATTTTTTATTTCTTACTTCCTATTTTTCGTTTCAAATTTCTCACATTCTACCTTCCACTTCCTATATCCCACTTCCTAAATTCTATATCCTCTCCCCATATTTCATATTTTATTCCCCACTTCTCCTTTCCCACTTTTCACTTTTGACTTCTTACATTCCACTTCTAATATCCCAATTCCAATTTTTCACAACCACACAATTCATTTTCCACATCCCGCTTCCCAAATCCAGTTATTTATGAAAAGAGTACATGGCAAGTGAAATGGGGAAATTAAAAAGTAAGATGTAGGAAATTAAAAGTGAGATGTGAAAAACATTATAGGAAAAAAGTGAAAGTGGGATATGGAAACTCATTTGTGGGAATTGAAAAGAGGAAAGTGAGAAGGGGGATATGAAATCTAGAAAATGGGTCGTGGGAAGTATGATGAAATACACGAAAAGTAAGATAAGAGAATTAAAAGCGGGGGGGGAAATTGAAATGGGGGAAGTCAAACATATGAAACCATCAAATTATTAATGAATTGTGACAATTGAACAGTTGGAACACGTTCTTTTATTTTATTTCCCACGTTAGGCGGGAAATAAAGAGTGGAAAACGGGAAATAAAGAGTGGAAAGTGGGAAATAAAAAGTGGGATGTAAAAGGTGGGATGTGGAAAATAGGAAGCGAAAGGTGCGGATTAAACAGTGAAAAATGGGACCTGGAAAATGATTTGTCGGAAAAAGTAATAGGTATGTGAGAAGTGGGATATGAAATTGAGGAGATGATAAGTGGGACATGGTAAGTTTGAGATACATAACAAATAAGATAAGAGAAGTAGAAATATAAAAAATAAAAAGTGAGAGGTGGAAAGTGAAAATATGAAATGAGCAAATGATGAATGAGATGTGTAAAATAAAAATTGGGGAATTTAAAGTGATATCTGGGAAGTAAAATCTGGAAAATAAAAAATGGGATGTGAAAATCGGGATATGAAAAATAGGATTTGAAAAATGGGAAGCGTAAGGTGGGAAATAAAGAATAGGCAGTGGGAAATGAAAACTGGGATGTGAAAGGCGGGATATGAAAAATAGAATGCGTAAAGTGGGAAATAAAAAGTGGGAATTGAGAAATGAAAAATAAGTGAGTTGTGTAAAATGCAAAATGAGATATTTAAATTGATATCTGGGGAGTTAAATCTGGAAAATGAAAACCGGGATGTGAAAAGTAGCCTTTAAAAAATGGGAAGCGTATGGTGGGAAATAAAGGAGGGAAAGTGGGATGTGAAAGGCGGGACGTGAAAAATAGGAAGCGAAAAGTGGGAATTGAGAATCCCGTGTGGAAATTTCGTCCTGGCTCGAGCTTGGGCCAAGCTAGAAATAACAAAATCGAAATGAAACACCCAGCCAAGATTCCCCCTAGTTTGATGCCAAAGTTAAGCCAAGATACATGTTAAACCAAGCTTGGGCCCAGCTGGGCTCGGTGTTTCAAAACAAGCTTGGTGCTAGTTTGGCAATTTCCACACAAGAATTGAAAAATATGTGAAGGAAAGTGAAGAATATGAAATGATTAGTGGGATGTGTAAAATGAAAAGTGGGATGTAAAAATTGGGATTTGAAAAATAGGATTAGAAAAAAGGGAAGCGTAAGGTGGAAAATGAATAATATGGGATGTGAAAATCGGGATATAAAAAATAGAAAGCGAAAAGTGGGAAATAAAAAGTGGAAAGTGAGAAATGAAAAATAAGGGAAGGAAAGTGAAGAATATGAAATGATTAGTGGGAAGTGTAAAATAAAAAGTGGGATATTGAAAGTGATATCTATGGATTAAATTTTGGGAAATAAGAAGTGGGATGTAGAAAGTGGAAAATGTAAAGTATATGATTTAAGAATTAGAATATAATGAAAAATGAAAAATAGGGCGTGAAAGATAGGAAAGGAAATGTGGGGATTAAACAGTTAAAAATGGGACCTGGGAAATGATTTGTGGGAAAAGAAAAGAGGTATGTGAAAAGTGGGATATAAAATTTAAGAAATATAAAGTGGGAGAAGGTAAGTTTGATGTACATAAAAATCAGATAAGAGAAGTAAAAATATTGAGAATGAAAAATGAGAGGTGGGAAGTGAAAAAAATAAAAAGATCAAATGATTAATGAGATGTATAAAATAAACAGTGGGAAATTTCAAGTGATATCTGGGGAGTAAAATCTGGAAAATAAAAAATGGGGATGTAAAAAATATGATTTGAAAAATAGGAAGCGAAAGGTGGGAAATATAAAGAGTGGAAAGTGGGAAATGAAAAGTGGGAAGTAAGAAAAGAGAAATGAAAAATAAGTGAAGAAAAGTGAAGAATATGAAATGATTAGTGGGTTGTGTAAAAAGGGAGAATTTAAGTTGATATATATGGAGTAAAATTTAGGAAATAAAAAGTGTGACGTAGAAAGTGGGAAATGTAAAGTATATGATTTAAGAATCAGAATATAGTGAAAACTGAAAAATAGGGTGCGAAAAATAGGAAATGAAATGTGGGGTGAAATAGTGAAAATGGAATCTGGAAAACGATTTCTCGGAATAGATAATATGTATATGTGAGAAGTGAGATATATAATTTAGGAAAAAAGATGTACATTGTAAGTCTGATGTACATAAAAAATAAGATAAGAGAAGTAAAAATATGGAAAATGAAAAATGAGAGGTGGGAAGTGAAAAAAATAAAAAGATCAAATGATTAATGAGATGTATAAAATAAACAGTGGGAAATTTAAAGTGATATCTGGGGAGTAAAATCTGTAAAATAAAAAGTGGGATGTGAAAAGTGAAATATGAAAAATGGAAAATGAAAAGTGGGATATGAAAAGTGAAATTGTCGAGTAAAAAGCTAGATTCGCGATGACATAAAATTATAAACTAAAAACCAGGATCCATGAAAGATAAACTTGTCCAATGGTACAGAATCATCACCTCGCACCCTACTCAGTGTACAGAAAACAGAAGACCAACCAGGCCTGCGGAGTATAAAGAAAAGAAACGATAGTGGGAAAGCATTACATGGTTCCCAAGAGTCATAGGTTCAACATCCCTGATTCTCGATGCAGCTTGGGGGTTTCCTCGTTGTTGTTGAGGAACGCAGATATCCTGGGCAACCTGCGGCGAGCAGACGACGAGGTGGGCTTAACGTGTAATCTCCTTGGTTCGCGACTGCATGTATGCCCTAAAAGCATTAAGGTCCCGACGTCATTCTTGATCCTAGCGGACGAGCGAAGACAACAAAGAGAGAAAAACGGGAGTGGAACGCGGTATATAAGGTGGAAATAAAAGAAGACCTGCGAGGGACAGAAAGAGAGGAAAGAGGGAAGGAGCTGAGATAGAGAAGAGTTGCTGTGGTGAAGATGGTGGTGGCGGCAGGAGGGAAGAGAGGAGGCCGGGAGCTATGCGTGCTCCGCCCCGCCCACGCTTTCAGAGACCCAAGACTCAACTTGTCCACCTTCTTCGTATTGTACAGCCACATGCAAGAGTGATTCGATTCCTATAGACCTTCACCACCCTCTAACCTTTTATACAACATTGTAACCCACAACATAAAACAAGCCCAACCATCTCTCTGATACTTCCATCAAGACCCTTATCTAAAATTGTTTCTCATCGCTTGATCGATCTGCTGATATTTGTTTGCTGTTTAGTTATGGTGCTCAGGAAATACATTTTGGTTCAATGTAAAAATGAATATATTTTTACGTTTTGTAAGCTAGACGAAATGTAACCTGATTCTTGAATCATTTTGGATACATTTCTGAACAAACAGTAAAAATTGTAGTTTTTTATAATTATTACTCTAAATAAAGAAATTTTCGAAAAAGGTTTGGCGTGGGATCAAGATGTTTTTAAAATTAGTTTCAAGCCCTAGAATACGAATGCAAACAAATAAGGATTTTAAAGGATAGTGTCCGTACGGCCTTCGGCCGCGTGGTTGCATCCTACTGCACCCAGTGTAAATGTAATCCTCTGGACAAGTTTTTTAAAGTGTTGGTGTGAGGTAAAGGTGCCCTCAAAAGTGGTTTCGTACCATAGAATATGAAAACATACACAAAACAGTTTTTTTTTTTCACCACCAACAAAATCCACTTATCAAAATACGTAGATATTCCTAATTCTAAAAAATCTAAGACCACTCTTGTTCAGAAATACGCAAACATCATTTTCATCATGTTTCCAAATTTTTTAATTTCTCTCGGAAAGATTTTTATTCGGAAGTACGCACCCATCGTTTTATTTGCGGATGTTTGAAGAATGAGATCAGCTGCATGTGATGATGTGTCTAAAGAGAAAAATTCAATTCTGCAGATACTTTGCTTTGCCCTATTTATGGAGATATAATTTTCTACGTAAAAGATCACGTATGGAAATGTGGGAAACGTCACGTTTTGATTCTCATTTCGCTAATCGCACTTGGCAATCTTGACATCTTGGTTGGAGAAATGCAGAAGAAAGAGATAGGACAGTTGAAGTCTAATCTAATCATTAATCTGTCCACTGATGCTACTCCGGAATAGGAGATTCAACTGTAATTGCGACTGGCAAATTGAACTCTGATTGAATCCGCAATATGTCGCTGACATTGATACTGTTCGGTTCTTTAATATCTTCTTTTTCTTTAACCTCTTTTACTACTTACAACCAGATGTTCTTATCCAACCAGCACAGTGCAATAAGTCAATCATTACAAAGTTCCGAGACAAAATTACAGTATTTTTTTCTGATATTGATCATTGAGTGGGAAAAGTAGGTGATTCTTAGTAATTGGTTGTACTAAAGTGTCATTTTAAGAGAGATGAAAATTTTAGATTTTTAGATGAAAATGAGTTGATTTAGACTATTTTTTGAAAATCTAAAATCTTAACGATCATAAAGCTAGGAAGCTTTATGATCGTTAAGATTTTGAGAAAGCAATTATCTTCTAGTTTTTTTATTTCGACGAAACTTGGAAATATTGTAGGGAAATATGTGCAAATCTCGGTGCAAATAAAGACTCAAAAATCGAATTCTTAAAATTTTTGAAAATTTCTTTATTTTCAGGGCTTTTAAATTTTTTTTTTAAGTTTGAGATTGTTCTATTTTTCAGAGAAATAAAAAACTTTAATGATAATTTTTCAAAATAAGACATTTTTACGTCTAAGATACAAAACTGGGACACATGTTTTTACGGTGAATTATTCACGTGGTTCTAAGAATTGGAAAAAAAATATTTTTAAGTATATTATGTCCCCCCCCCCCCCCCCACACCCCCAAAATTTCATTTTAGAGCTGAAAAAAGTTTTTCTGCACTTTTTGTATAAAATATACCGTTACTTCGTCATTTTTAGTCCGATTTCAAATATATTTTTTCATTTAAAGCTAAGAAACAAGATTTTCTATACCTAATACAGATTTTATGTTTCAAGTAAAATTTACAGTATAGAAAAAGAGTAAAGATTTCAAAAATTGACAATTTTTTGAATTTTTTCAACTTTGGCAATGATTATCGGACCAATTTTATTTATAGTGTGTTTTTTTGTGCTGAATTATTTAAAGTGTATTTAATTCTGCGTCGAATGAGCTTTTTTTAGATTAAATCGGTGATAAATTCACTGAGTTATTGCATTTTTTGTCTTTACTTTCGCAGTATTTTATTTAAGCAAAAAACAGTACTTTTTTTTTGCCTTCTTTAATTGTTGCAAGTCGTACTTATCATCTTCTGACAACTTTTTTATACTTATTTTAATAAATTTCGGTAAAATTTTGGAAATTCAGAATGTCACCAAAATATTTGAACATTGATATTCCCGAAATATACTGTGATTATAAAGCCAAAAAATGCAATAACTCAGACAGTTTTTCACTATAATTTAATTTAAGAAAAGTTCATTCGACGCAGAATTAAATACACTTTAAATAATTTAGCTCAGAAAAAAACATTCTAAATAAAATAGGACCGTAAAACATTGCCAAAATTTAAAAAATTCCAAAAAAATAACAATTTTCGAACTTTTTTACTTTTTTTTTACCGTAAATTTTACTTGAAATATAAAATCTCTATCAGGTATAGAAAGCCTTGTTTTTCAGTTTTAAATTAAAAAAAATTTTAAATCGGACCAAAAATGAAGAAGTAACAATATACTTTGTACAAAAATTACAGAAAAACTGGTTTTTAGCTCTAAAATGAAATTTTGGGGGCTGGAGGAAAATTTAATACACATTTTTTTTTAGTTTTCTATGACGAACAACTTAGGCTAGGTCCGATGAGAAGTAATTTTTTAGTGTCACACATTGTTATTGTCTCGAAAAATCAAATGTCAGAAAATCTAGAAATTTTGTTATAGTTTATACATATAATAATATTAATATAAATTAGTGCATTACCAAATTCAACGAAGATTGAAGATTAAATATAACAAAATTTCCTGGTGATCTGCAAAATTGTACAAAAAAAAGGGGGGAGGTAATTAATTAAAAGAGAATACACCGGTAATTTGCAAAATTGGACAAAATAAAGGGGGGAGGGCATTAAATTTAAGAGAATTTTCTGATAGTTCAAAATAAAGGGGTGAGTTTTATTATAAAAGAATTCCCTGGCAATTTGCAAAATTGTACAAAATAAAAGGGGTGGGGGAATTAATTATGATAGATTCCCTAGTGATTTTCAGAATTGTACAAAATAAAGGGAGGGGAAGGATTTAATATAACAGAAACCCCTGTATTTTGTACAATTCCGCAAATTACCAGGGTATTCTATTTTAATTAATTACCTCCCCCCTTTATTTTATACAATTATGCAAATTACCAGGGATTCTCCTATAATTAATTCCCCCCTTTTATTTTGTACAATTCTGAAAATCACTAGGGATTCTCTTACAAATAATTCATTCGCCCCCCCCCCCTTTTTATTTTGAACAATTTTGAAAATTACCAGGCGATTCTTTTATAATAAAACTCTCCCCTTTATTTTGAACGATTCTGCAAATCACTAGGGATTCTCTTATAATTAATCTCCCCCCCCCCCTGTATTTTGTACAATTCAGAAAAGTACTAGGGGAAAAAAATTTCTAGCTACGGACCTGAATATGACATATCTTCGTTATAAATTTTATTTAGTTCTCTGTATTTTTGAAGTTAAGTCCAAACTCAAACCCTCTGGAGTTCTGGACCAATTATGATGACGGATTCGA
Source organism: Ganaspis brasiliensis (assembly GCA_037103525.1). Lineage (NCBI taxonomy): Eukaryota > Metazoa > Arthropoda > Insecta > Hymenoptera > Figitidae > Ganaspis > Ganaspis brasiliensis. The sequence goes on along the minus strand of JAZKLR010000390.1, from coordinate 1,213,262 downwards.
ATTCAGTGCATCAAAATACATATAGGAAATTACGGGCCTGATAACCAGATCATGATACCTTATTTGTGTGGCTGTGTTATTAAAACTAACATTTTGAAAACAAAGTAATTCAATTAACAATTGTTGTAAACAATTAATATATGCAGGCAGTGACGCTGTATTCAAACCAATGTTCAAAATCACCCACAATCTGTCAATTTAAAGAGAATTACATTTTTCTTTTTGATTGGACGAGTTTCTGAATTTTAAGATGTTTTGGGCTTGACCGTACCCACACGCCTGAGGCCGAAGGCGCCATGCTATCTTCTGGAACGCTTATACCGGTGCGGTGTAGCCTCCACTTTCAAGTCCATGTCCCTATAGTACATTACCATAGGCAGCCGCGAGCTGTGACTTGGCGGGCGTTGTGCAAGTCTACGCTGAAGACAGTTCATATGAGGAATATTATTCCGTGCTATTTCCTTTTTGTAAAAAGGCCATTCTCGCATTATGCATGCACTAAACGCCAGGAGGTCAACGTTACCAAGTCGGGGACCATTGAGTAAACGTTAGAACCACAAAAGCCGGACGTGGGCACTCGTCTCGCGTTTTGAGCAAATACTAAATGTACAATGAATTCATTCCTAGTGGGCTTCTCTTTTCTCCCTCGCAGTTTGTGCAAGTGTTTTGAAACACTGTTAAAACGTCAAACGGAGACTGTGCGCCACTGTGTTGCCATTGTGTGTCGTCTAAAAAGCAGCTCGTGAATGCCCCAACAATTTTCCGCCACTTAATGAAGAACGAGTCTTCCGCTAAAAGGGCAGTCTTTTGTCTTTCTGTCATCACCCCTCGTTGTTTCTTTAAAGGGGCTTTGCGGTCCTTTCACCTTCTACCATTTCACGGTTTGCCACGATTCTTTCAACGTTATAATTGAACGCTAATTTCAATTAAATCAACAGCAAAAATCATGGTAATGGAGAATTTTATGAAACAAGAATGATCTAAACATTATTTTAAAAATTAGGTTGTTTTAGGTTTTTGTGGCACGGATTTGAAACTCTTATACAGAAAATTTGGCGTACGTCCATCCGTCCGTCCGTCGTCCACAGTCAATACTACAGCATTTACGACTGTGGGACACCCGAGGAATATTCTAGGGATTCCGCACGCATTCCTGGAAAATTCTTGGAAAATTACTAAAAATTTCTGGGAAATCCTTTGAAAACTCCTGGGAAATTTTAAAAAAATTCATGGGAGATTTATGTGAAATACATGGAAGATCTTGGAAAAATCTTGAGAAGTCCTTGGAAATTCTTAAGAAATTCTTGGGAAATCCCTGAAAAATTCCTGAGAATAACTGGAAAATTCTTAGGAAATCGATAGGAATCCGTGAGAAACCTCTGGGAAATCTCTGACAATTGTTGGGAAAATTTTCGAGAAATCCCTGGGAATTCCTAGAAAATTGCTGGAAACCCCTGCAAAAGTCGTAGCAAAGCCCTGGAAAATTTCTTGTCAATCACTGGGAATTCCTGGAAAGTTCTTAGGAAATTATTTGAAAATCCCGGGAACTTCCTGGAAAATTCCAGGGAATCCCTTAGGTCGTCCTAGGATATTATTTGGAAATCGCTGAGAATTCTTGAAAAATCCCCTAGAAACTCATTAAAATTTTTAGAAAATCGATGGGAATCCGTAGCAAACTTCTGGGAAATTCCTGAAAATTGATAGGGAAATTGTTAAAAAATTCCAAGAAAATTGATGGAAATTCTTTGAAAATTTTTGGGGAGTCCCTGAGAATTCCTGGAACATTGCTCGAAACTAAATTCTTAGGAAACTTTGGAAAATCTCGAGAAATTCCTGGAAATTTCCTGGTAATCCCTTGGAACGACCTTGGATATTATTGGGAAATCGCTGGGAAACTCATTGAAATATTAAGGAAATCGATGGGAATCCGTGGTAAACCACTGTGAAATCCCTAAGGATTCATGGAGAAGTTGTTAAAAAATTTCAAATAAATTCTTGGAAATTTTTAGAAAATTTGTGGGACATCCTTGGGAATTCCTAGAAAATTGCTCGAATTTCTTGCAAAAGTCCCAGCAAATTCCGTGGGAAAATTCTTGGATAATCTTAGGAAATTATTGGAAAATTCCTGTAAAATCCTAGGAAATTTCTGGAAATTCTTAATAAATCCCTGGGAATCCTTATGAAATTCCACCGAATCTCTAGGAAAACTCTGAAAATTTTCTGGAAAATCCCTGGAAATTCCTAGAAAATTCTTGGGAGATTCCTTGGAATTTTTGGAAAATTCCTGGTAATTTCACAAAAATACGTAGGAATGCCTGGGAACGTTCTAGGAACCCCTGGGATATTTCTGGATAATCCATGGGGATTCCTAGAAAATTGCTGGAAACCTCTGCGAAAGACATAAGGAAACCCTAGGAAATTTCATGTAAATCACTGAACATTCCTTAGGTCGTCCCAGGATATTTTTTGGAAATCGCTAAGAATTCTTGGAAAATCCCTTGGAAACTCATTGAAAATTTTAGGAAATCAATGGGAATCCTTGGTAAACCTCGGTGAAATCCCGGAGGACTCATGGGGAAATTCCTTTAAATTCTAAGAAAATTGTTGGAAACTCCTGGGAATGTCTTAGCAAAATCCGCGGGAAAATTCTTGGGAAATCCCAGGAAAGTTCTTAGAAAATTATTGAAAAATCCATGGGAAATCCTAGGAAATTCCTGCGAATTCCTTAGATCCTCTAAGGATATTATTTGGAAATCGCTAAGCATTCTTGGAAAATCCCCGGGAAACTCATTGTAATGTTTAGGAAATTTATGGGAATCCCTGGTAAACCTCTACGAAATCCTTGAAAATTGATGGGAAAATTGGAAAAAAATTCCAAGAAAATTCTTGGGAATTCTTAGAAAATTTTTGGGAAATCCCTGAGAATACCTAGAAATTTGCTCTAAACCCCTACAAAAGTCGTAGCAAAACCCTAGGAAATTTCTTGTAAAACATTGGGAATTCCTGGAAAATTGTAAGGGAATCTCAGGGAAATTCCTTAAAATTCTTAGGAAACTATTGAAAAATCTCAGGAAATTCCCGGAAAATTCCTGGGAATCCCTTGGAACGTCCTAGGACATTTTTGGGAAACTCATTGAAATATTTAGGAAATCGATTGGAATCCGTGGTAAACCTCTGTGAAACCCCTAAGGATTCATGCAGAAGTTCTTAAAAAATTCCTAGGAAATTCCTGGAAATTTTTAGAAATTTTTTGGGAAATCCTTGGGAATTCTTAGAAAATAGCTTGAAACTCCTGCGAAAGTCCTAGCAAAATGCGTGAGAAAATTCTTAGGAAATTATTGAAAAATTCCTGTGAAATCCTAGGAAATTCCTGGAAATTCTTAATAAATCCCTGGAAATCGTTAGGAAATTTCTCCGAATCTCTGGGAGAACTCTGAAAAATTTCTGGAAAATCCCTGGAAATTCCTAGAAAGAAAAAATTTCTCGAAATTTCATGAAAATTACTGGGAATTCCTAGAAACGTCCTGAGCAACCCCAGTGATATTTCTGGATAATTCCTGTTAATTTGTGGTAAATTCTTTGAAATATGTGGAAAATTCCTTAAAATTTTTGGGAACTTCCTGGAAATTTCTGGTAAATTTTGGACAAATCTCTGGGAATTCGTGGAAAATTTCTTGGAATTCCTAGGAAGGTGCTGATATAGTTCTGACCATTTCGAGAAATTCTTGGGAAATCCTTGGGAAATTTTTAGGGAATCTCTGGTAGTTCGTGGTAATTTCTTGGAAATCCGTAGAAAATTCCTTAATATTCTTAGAATATTCCCGGAAATACGTGGGAAACAACTGGGAAAATTTTGGGAATTCCCTGGAAATTTCTGGGAACCACTGGGGAAATCCCTGGGCACTCCTGAAAAATTCATAAGAATCCCAAGAAAGGTACTGATAACTTTCTGTAAATTCCTAATAAATTTTTGGGAAATCCTTGGGAATTGATAGAAAAATCCTAGGAAATCTCTGGGACATTTCTAAGTAATCCCTGGTAATTCGTGGTAAATTCTTGGAAATCATTGGAAAATTATTAAAAATTCCGAGAAAATGTCTGGAAATACCTAAAAAAAAGCCTGTGATATTTCTGGGTAATCTTTGGTAATTCGTAGTTTATTCTTGGGAATCCGTAAAAAAATCTTAAAAATTCTTAGAAAATCCCTGGGAATACCTGAAAATTTCTGGGGAAATGCCTGGGAATTCCTGGAAGTTTCCTAAGGAAACCCCTGGAATATTTCTGGGTAATCCCTGGAAATTGTTCGAAAATCCTTGAGAATTCCTTGAGAATATTCCTGAGAATCTTTAGGAAAGTGATGGGAAATCCCTAGTAATTTGTGATAAATTCTTGTAAATCCGTGGAAACATCTTTAAAATTCTTAGAAAATTTTCTGGGCATACGTGGGAAACCTCTGGGGAATTTTTGGTAAATCCCTGGAAATTTCTGGAAAATTCTGAAGAAATCCCTAGGAAGGTACTAATAAATTCCTGGGATTTCCTGAAAAATTCTTGGGATATTTCTGGGAAATCCTTAGGAATTCCTAGAAAATTCCTAAGAAATCTCTGGGATATTCCTGAAAAGTCTTAAGAAATTCTTGGTAAATCCTTAGGAATTCCTGGAAAATTTCTCGGAATATTTGGGAACGTCCTGGGAAATCCCTTGTATTTTTTAGGGTAATCCCTGGTAATTCGTGATAAATTCTTGGAAATCAGTAGAAAACTCTTTAAAATTCTTAGAAAATCTTTGGGAATATGTGGAAAACATCTGAGAAATTTTTGGGTATAATTCTGGGTAAATCCCTGGGAAATTCATGAAGATTCTTGGGAAATTCCTGGAAATTCCGAATGCTATAATTTTTTGTCAAGGTAAATGAGTATAGTTTCTCCGGTTAGGTTACAATCCATGGCTAAAGCAATTATCAAGAGGACCAGTGATTTGCAAAAGAGTCTGATCTTTTAATTCTCACTTTGGATTGAGAAATGTTGATGGAAACGTAGGACGCATTTTTTGCAGTGTGTAATTTCGTGGCCTTGTAGAGGAATCAATCAAAAGGACAATTCGTCGGCCAGCCACTTTGAAAAGGTGATCGATGTTAGCTGTTGATTGATAGTACGGTTATTGCGCAGATAGTACGAAAACGAAGAACATCCCACCACGTGACAGCGCGGCCACCTATAAAACAATTTATACGGTGGCTCCGCAGGTGGTGTATTGTCTCTGTACTGGCAAAGGCCGAGCCGACGTTGTTCACCTTCGATTTTTTGGATCTGCCGCTTCACAGAGACGTATGCGGATCACCTTTCGGTATTCGTGTCCTGCCCGCCAGGGGGCAAGTTGCTTCGAAGTCCGATAATTACCGCCCAAGGAGGCTGACCCCTCTTTATCGCTGGAACGTCTTCCCACTCTAATAAATGCCCCTAATCAGCCGCACAGTCATAAGCAAATAGCAGGATTATAATTATGTAATATTTAATCTTTCCTTGGACAAATATTATTATTTTTCAGTTAGTGATGTTATTAGTGATAATGTTGATAAAACTAATAACCAAAGGATTTCATAATTGGATATGTTTTGAACACTATTAAAAAATATTAATTTTCGGAAACTTAATATATAATATTTAAAATACCTTTCAATCTTTCTTTCTATTACCCTAAATTATTATCCTACTCGTGTTCTATTTCCAAAAGACAACAAAGAAGCAAGTATATTTGCCTATGAAATTCTCCTTAACGCGTAACCTGAGGCCACATGACAAATTTCTGGCAGATAACCTTTTTGGGTTACTTTGAAATCGGAGTAGATTAGATTTTCCAAAGCTCATGCCTTGATCTTGGCAATCGTCGCAAATGATTCCATTGAACAGAGCTGACACGAAAAATATTATTGGTAGCAGGCCTGAGAAGGGTTTAGGGCTAAAAGTCTGGAAGTAAACGAAAGGCGACGAAGGCATGGGTGGTCGACTTTTGCTGAGTGACTTCAAGGAAACGACGTTTCTGTTAGTAGTCAAATTCGTTACCTAAGCAAGTCTTCCAAGAAGCCAGTCTTTTGCGTGTTGTCACTAAACTGGACTCTACTAGCATATATGTATAATCATACAGCACGTATCGAAAATAGTGTTCGGAAATAGAAACCGGGCGCTTTTCACGACAGATGGCTCGCGTCAAGATCCGCATATACCGCGACACTCTTCTTGTATTTCTGTCCAACACAGTATAAACATACCCAAGTGACGATCCCCAGCCAGGAATAACATTCCTTCTTATACTCGTTTCTTGATAGCAAATCCTGGAATTTGATTTCGTAACTTTTTACAAAATTTTATATAGAGGATTCCATAGTCCAAATTCCATATCTCTAATTTCACATTCCGGATTTTACGTATCGGATTCCACATCCTAAATGTTTAATGTTTCAAAAATTAACTTTTAATATTTAATAAAAACAAAGAAACAATACAAAAATAAATCCCTGGCACCAAGTTATTTTAATGAGAAATAATTAAATAAAAGACTAATTAAGCTAATCGGATTACTCTAATTTATTTAATGAAATCATAATTATTAAAACAAAGTCACGACTAACCAGTTTCCGGAGAGTGGGGGATAAGGAGCAGCACAAACTAAGAATTTAATTTCAATTAGGAGATAACATATTTATTACATTTGAACAATATTAAAAAGATTGTCAGAGATCCGACTCCTCCAAAAAGAAAAAGTTATTAATGAATGAGGTTATCGGGTAGGACACAATGGCCACGTATGGAGTCGTCAAGTCAATTTAAAGTCTACGCACAATCATATCTGGCGTAACAACCCACGGACACAATCGTCCCAAGTCCTAAGTTACGCCAGAATTTAACGCGGTTACGTAGCAACCGCGAGCGATCGAACTCTGTCGCGCGGCGAAATGGTGGCTTCGTCCGCCCATCCCTGTATATCAGCTGTCTGCAACACTGTTTTGATAGGTGGTAAACAACCACTGTCAACATCGTCTTCTGGTCCTGGCACTCTTGTAAGGACGGGATTCAAAATTATTCAATTACAACCTTGTACGAAAAAATAAAAATCAACTTAACCATACTTTATAGCGATTTGACACGTTATCATTGACAAATACCTATCTAATAGAGTTACGTTGATTTTTATTTTTCTCGTACAAGGTTTTAATTGCATTTATTAAGTCCAAGGATATTAATACTATCTACTTTATTTGCACTAAATTTCATCTAAAATTTCTAAGATTTATATAAGTCCTACCATAGCGCTGGCGCTAAAAAGAATCCGTGCACTGGGATGAAGAATCCGGGATAATGAATAGAAAATTGAGAAAAAGGTTTTTACCACATTTTAAAGTGGAATTCGATTATTCTGAAATATGAAATATGCTATATGTGGACTTCCTTCCTGTAAGGCCATTCGCAATTCGCAGCAAGCCATAATGAGGAAGAGTTATGAGTGCAATTTTTTTGAGGAATCGGAAAGCGGTCTTGCCCCCGAGCTTGGCTGCAGATGGAGTTGGTTACGGCCGGCTGTAATTAACAAGGCTTGCTTTGTGAGGTTTTGTCGCCGGCCGCGACATGCCATGACGAGCGGGAGAAATTCTACCACCGAAGACCAGACTATAAAACAGTCTTTGTGTGTGACCCCGTCGAACGAGGCACGTCAAGCTGACAGAGGAGACAAATGTAAACACTTCGGTGGCATTCCAAAGAGTTCTCGAGAGATCTCGCGCTTCAGGGATTATGTGTTCTGTAGATCGCATTTTCCACGAGGCAATAGTCACTTCCGGTACCACTTCATGCTCAATCATTATACGTACAATTTTTGATGTAGACACTTTTCAAATATTCACCATACAAGTTGAAACTCCTTCAGTCTGTACATATTTTCTGGTGATTACGTTCAAGAGCAAACGACCATGAGAAGATACTTCAAGTCTAGTAGAGAGAATATATCGGAGCAAGTCAATTGAGTTTTTTGTCTCTTTGAGATGACTGATGTTGAGTCATCAGGTGATTTCGTGTCTTTTTTACGATTGTAAGTTTACTGTGGTAGCAAGCTTTTAGCTTCTATCTGTAGTTAACTATCTAAAGTCATTTCTACTTTATTTTCTCATTTCTTCTCATTAGAAGAAACTTGAAACATAAGGTGCCTAAAAAATTATATTGGTCTATTAAACGCAAATTTATTAATTACGTTATTTATAAAACAGGACAAACAAAAATTTTTTTGTTCTAAGAAACCGGATTTTAAATTTCTAAAGCACTTTTGGTCATTTCCCCATTTGCCTCCATCACGTCAGGATTTTTTTTAATAACAATTTTTTAAAATAAAGTAAAAACCACCCTTAACAACAACCCCAAGTACAGTTATTCACACATTGCTATAATCGAATCAGATATTCTTTACTTTATACTACTAAAATCACCCCCAAAAATCACGCTGTACTATACTCCAATATAAATATAATGAAAAATTATCCCTTAAAATCAATTCCTGTGTAGGTTTTCTTAGATAATTTCAAAAAAGCGATTTTTTTCGTGTTTTTGAGATTATATTTGAAAGTCGAACCAATCTGACAATTCTAACTTTGGATTCGGATTCAGCGGAGAAAAATACGTAGGAAAACACTAGTGTAGTGTCTTGGACCAAAAAATTCTTTTTTTTTTTGTGGGGCTGTGTTTTTACTCAAAACAACCCCCATTTGAGAGACAAACACTTTAACAAAAATACTAAAATCAAAATTATTTCGCTTAAGCCTTTGGCTACTGGATTGTACCAGACATAATGTGTGATACGCTAATATAGTTTTTATTTAAAGCAACCCTTAAAAAACAACTCCTTTCATAAATATTGACTCTGCATCAAAAACACTAAATCCATAATTTTAGTTGCTGAAACTGCTGACTTGAGGATTTAGAAAAAATACAAAAATTAAAATTTTTCGCTGAATCCTTTGATTTTTGGACTGTACTAGAAACAATTTTTGATACCCTAAAATATGATTTCAATTTAAAGCTACCCTTGAAAAATATCCTCTACCTAAAATACCGACACTGTAGCAAGAATACTAAAATCATAATTTTATTTGCTGAAACAGGTGGTTTTAGGAATGTTAGGTATTTTTAGATAGCGGTTTTTTTTAGGGATATTATTATTTTTTTGCAAACTGAACTTTTCTAGGGGTGCCTTAAAGAACCACCCTAAAAGTAAATTGAGCATTTATAAGAATATAGGTTTAAAATATTATTTTCCTGCGTCGCTTTTTTTTATACATTTTTTTACTTAACAAAATATAAGGCTCTCTAGATTTTGAAATTAATTTTAATTGCTTAAAACATTTTTTTTCATTTTTTCTGTTTTAATTAAATACCTTAAAAGCATGCAACTTATTAAATAAACAAAGAGTAAAACAATTTAATTCTTTTAATTTAATTTATTGTTTAAACAATTTACATTGTTTAAAATCAAGTTTTCACAAAATTCAGCTAGAATCATACGGGTTTTTTGCAATTTTCATTGAAGAACTTTAAAGAAGTTATTTTTCATAATTCGCAATATACATTTAATTGTTTAAACAATTTTAATTTGCTTAAACAATTTATTTTTCTTAAATTTTCGATTTTGAATAATTTTTTGAATAGCTGCCGATTGTTTAGTAACAATTGACAAAAGTTCTTCATTAAATATTTTGTTTACTTGTTTAAACAATTTAAATTGTTTAGAACAACTTTTTATTAAATTCTCCTAAAAGCATTTCGTTTTGAGAAATAACATTCTGGGTAAATTTAAGGTAAAAAAGATTTAAGAAGCTTCCTCTATGAGTAATTAAAAAAAAATTAGTCAACCTCTAAAATATATGAAAAATAAATTGTTTACACAAATATAAATTGTCTAAACAATTAAAAAGTTTAAAAAAATGCAGACGGAAAAATTCGTGATATTTTTTTATTAGAGAAAGCAAAAAACGAAATGCTTGTAGAAGAATTTGATAAAAGTTGTTTTAAACAATTTAAATTGTTTAAAAAAATAAACAAAATATTTAATCAGCAAATTTTCTGTCAATTGTTACTAAGGAATCGGCAGCTATTAGAAAAAATTTTAAATTCGAAACTATAGGAAAAATAAATTGTTTAAACAATTAAAAATTAATTTAAAAATGTAGCCAGTTTTATATTTTGTTAAGTAAGAACATTGATAAAAAAGAAAAGACATATAAGAAAAAAATATTTTATAGGTAGCTATTTACTTACAAATTCTGAATTTACGTTTAGGGGTGATTCTTTAAGGCACCCCTAGAGAGGGTCAGTTTCCAAAAAATTAATAATAATTGACACTTTCTTCAACTTTAAACATTTATAGTTTTTTTTAATGAAAATTGAAAAAAAACAAATGATTCTAGCTGAATTTAATGAAAAGTTGATTTTAAACAATTTTGTTTGTTTAAACAATTAATTAAATTAAATCAATGAAATTAAAGCAATTAAATCAAATCAATTAAATTCTCTTTCCTTTTGTGATTTAAAATGTTGTAAGCTTTTAAGGTATTTAATTAAATCAGAAAATATGAAAAAAATTGTTTAAACAATTAAGAATGAATTTAAGAATCTAGCGAGCCTTGTACTTTGTACCGAGGTCCTATAAACATATGATCTTTTTTCGATCAAATTAAGAACAGTTTTTCGCAATTTTTGAAAAAAGTACCTTTTTCCTATGTATTCCTAATGGGAAAATAGGGGGTGCAAGCGGCACCCCTTAATATTGTCAAATCAAAAAAATAAAAAAATATTTGTACATTTTTTTATTTGTAGTCGATTTCCGAGAATCTTTAAACAATATTCGAAAGTTTTCATTTTTTGAACCACCCTAATGATCATCCTTGAATCATTGAGTTGACAGCATTGACATTCTGCTTCATTTTCCCTTTCTAAGATATTTATACAAGTGACAAAAAGTTTTCACAATAATTTTCTTGTCTATTGTTTAAGAAAGTCGACAATGAAAAGTTTGTGTAGCTAAAGGGTATTGTCTCTGAAATCGATCTCAATTCGTGAGGTTGTAACGAGGTGAGGAAGCCCGAGGCTTAGGAAGCAGAGAAGCGATTGGTACACCTTGTTGCACCTGTAATAGTTCTTTGCTCATCAGAGCCTCGTGCACGAGAAAATCAGCGGAGCAGCCTGTAATAGCTTCTACTAATGGGACCACCCAATTAGAGAAGCTCGCGAACAGTATATCGAGAATGGGTTGTTCTTGGAAAGTCCGAGACGATTCTTCGATACGCCGATGGTTTTCTGCGTAAAGGATCGTTCCTTCGCAGATCTATCACCAACAGCGAAGCTAAAGCAATCTTTATACACTGGCACCCCGTTGCTCGTTTAGCTGACTAACGCTCACCGCGTAAATACCCTTCGCGGTGACGCAATTTTAAAGCTGCAACTTACGTGCAGAACGAATACGTTCATGCTTGCTTTCAGTCAATAGCCCATTATTCCAGGCAACTGATTCGTTTTCTAAACTCTTTGTTCATCTAGGAGTAATTAGTACTTAAAGTGAAATATAATAGTGCTTCAATGAAAAACTATAATTAAAGATCTTTAGCCATTCGGATACAGATAATGAATCTTTTCACGAGGAGATTATTTCAAGTTGAAAAAATTAATTTGAGAAGTAAATTGGTTATTAACTTTAGAAAAGCAACATTTGGTCGCGGGTCTGTCCCATTTTCTTGACAGGTTTGCTACTTCCTGGCAACATTTCGCCATTCCTCAAAGGAGCTTTTTTCTAGACTTATGAGCTTTCTTTGCAAATGGTAGTTTCTCGGATGCACTTTGGTCTATTGCTTCGCTCCTGCAGACGAAGTTAAGACGAATGTCTTGCAGGCTTGGGCACCGAGTCACGTCGCGCAGACGTATGACGAGAATAGCATCATGTCGATAATCTGTAGAGGTTCGAAGAAATGTAGATGCCGTTGAAAATTGGAAGAGCGACAGGCAGCTCAAGAATATCTGGCATGTGCTGATACTCAACACAAAGAACAAGTTACGCGACCAAAATTAGTCATTAGAAAACCTATATTGGTTAAAATTAGAATCTGCTGTCAAATTAGGAAATAAGCATTCTTATGAATAGTATTTTTAAGTTTGTTTCTGTATATATTTGTATGAGTGACATTTGCAGCCATTGTGATAAGGCATTGTTAAATTTAAATAAAAGATTCTTGTTGGTTTGTAAAATCCGTGCGTGTTTGTATCTCCGGCAATGGGGGGAAAAACCACCGTTCAAGTCCGGGTTTATACCCGGTATTTACCTAAAGTGTCGCCTGGCGGGCTTGCGTGCAAGAATGCCACGAAGGAACCGACTATTATCCAGCTGGTGTCACCCAAGGTGGGTAATTTCGACGAAAGTTTGCTTGTACTGTCTCATCGGGACAAGGAAGAAGAGCAGTGCCATTTTCATTGGAAGCAGCGTGACTTCGCGGTTGGATGTCGTCTCAAATTATTTCGTTCCACTTTTTGATACGCACACTCTGATCCAGTCGTGCCTTAAAAAACTGATTGCTATCAGGACCGAATTTAAAGTCGCAATCTCAATGGATTTCGTTTATCATTTCTGTAATCACTTTTTAAGAAGATAGGCACTTTACATTGTAGCATGAAATGTCTTGTGTATACACCACTTCAATTCCCCGATGTCATGATATATGACATATAAATGTTGCCAATATTGCAGAATAATATTAATAAAATGTTGCTAATGTTTGCTAGAACATCAGAGCAAATGTTGCAAGGAGCCCAATGCGCTTTACTTTGTCCATTAAAACAATAGTGCGCATGTATTTATGTGCTAGAACTTTGGGACGCATATATTAACACGAGAAAATCATAGTGCGCATGTATTTGTTCGTTAAAACACTATTGCGCATGTATTATTTCGCTAGAATACTAGTGCGCATGTATTTGTTCATTAAAATACTAGTGCGCATGTATTCGTTCGCTAGAACACTAGTGCGCATGTATTTCTTTGTTAAAACACTAGTGCGCATGTATTCGTTCGCTAGAACACTAGTGTGCATGTATTTGTTTGTTAAAACACTATTGCGCATGTATTCTTTCGCTAAAATACTAGTGCGCATGTATTCTTTCTCTAGAATATTAGTGCGCATGTATTCTTTTGCTAGAATACTAGTGCGCATGTATTCTTTCGTTAGAATACTAGTGCGCATGTATTTCTTCATTAAAACACTAATGCGCGTGTATTCGTTCGCTAGAACACTAATGCGCATGTATTTCTTTGTTAAAACACTAGTGCGCATGTATTTCTTCGTTAAAACACTAGTGCGCATGTATTCTTCCGCTAGAATACTAGTGCGCATTTATTTGTTCCTTAGAACACTAGTGCGCATATTATATTATATTTAAGTGCTAGAACACCTATATTAGACGCATATATATTTGCTTCCTAGAATACTAGTGCGCATGTATTTTTGCGCTACAACACAACTGCGCATGTGTCGCAGCCTCAACGTTACGAAAATCATAATTAAACTGGTGCTTAATGATAATTACACATGCGCACTAGTGTCCTCTGAACGTTTTCATAAACGGACTAATATTCTACAATACTTACACATGTGCATTAGTAGTCTATGATAGTTTCACATGCGCACTAGTGTTTTCTGATAGGTACGTATTCTATGATAATCAACAGTATTCTATGATAGTTACATATGCGCAGTAGTTTTTTATGACAGTTACATATGCGCACTAGTGATAGTGAGACATGCGCACTGGTGTTTGATAAAATTTACACATGCGCAATAGTGTTCTATGATTGTTACATATGCGCAGTAATGTTTTATGATAGGCATACATGCGCAGAAGTTTTTAATGGTAGTTATACATGCGCAGTAACGCTCTATGATAATTACACATGCGCAGTAGTTTTGTATGACAGATATATATGCGCACTAATGAAAATGACACATGTGCACTGGTATTTATTGATAAATTACACATGCGCAGTAGGGATCTACGACAGTTACACATGCGCACTAGTTTTCTCTGATAGTTAAATGTGCGCAACAGTATTCTATGATAGTTACATATGCGCACTGGTATTTAATGATAATTACGCATGCGCAGTAGGAATCTACGACAGTTACACATGCGCCCTAGTGTTTTCTGATAGTTACATATGCGCAACAGTATTCTCTGATAGTTACATATGCGCAGTAGTTTTTTATGGCAGATACATATGCGCACTAGTGAAAGTGACACATGCGTACTGGTATTTAATGATAATTACACATGCGCACTAGTTTTCTCTGATAGTTAAATGTGCGCAACAGTATTCTATAATAGTTACATAGGCGTACTGGTATTTAATGATAATTACATATGCGCAGTCGTGTTCTATGTTAGTTACACGTGCCCAGCAGTGTGATATGCAATGTACAAAATATACAAAAATAAAATTAATTTCATACAAAGATAATCCCTTCTTATTGAAAAGTGTCATAACAAGAGGATTATATAAAGAGCGATGACTATATACAAAGTTTCCTTTTACTTTTAGGATAAAGAAGTGTAAAAATGGCTTGAAAACCGCCAACATCCTTGTAACAATTTCCGTGCACATGGCATCCGATATGATAAAAAAGGACGCTATTAATGTTTCTCTGCTTTAGAAAATGTAGCATAGACACGCTATGTGAAGTTATATAGTTCAACTTGAAAGTCCATATGTCATATTTGGCACCGAAATTTGGCACAATGGTTTGAAAATTGCGGTCACTGTACCATAATCTTCGGTAAACGTTTAACATTTAAGGCTTAACGTTTCAAGATCCAACATCCGCTGTATCAAGCAAAAATAAATGCCTCAATTGAAATCGTGTGATGGCCTTGATCGTCCCACGAGTCTACAAAAGAACGTTCCATTTTCGCCAGTCAGGAAAGAAACCTGCATAATAACAATAATAATAGAAAAATATAAAAGGCAGATACATAACAAGGAGATAAAAAGCACATGGGATCTGCTCTCTGAGATGTGATGTGTTAGTAGGTGTTATCGCAGATACTTATTTTCGGGAGGAAGACGACGTAATCGAAGAAAGAAGCGGGCCATGTGGAAAAGAAAAAATAGAATCGTGACAGGGGATGAACCCTTTAGAAGTCAAACTCGTGCTTTAAAGTTTAAAAATAAAAAAAATGAAATTTATATCATAAGTTAATATAACCTTTAACCAATTCGGATTTTCAGAGCAATGAAATCACAATGCTTTAGAATAATAATAATTAATCATGTATAAACAAAATAATAAAACAATTTCATTGATTGTACTGTATATTAAGAAAAAGCAAATAAGTAAAAACTAGTTTAGTTCATATAACAGAATTAATGGTTAAAAAGCTGCTATGTATGAATACCTATTAATTTGCCTTCGGAGCACTAATGGCTGTCGAAAAATCCAATCGATACAAATTGGTAATGCGATGACGATGCGCTTTTCCCGAGATAATGACAGCCGCAATTATCGGATCGTTTTGCCGATTTTCGACGCTGTGGGATCATTAGAATCCGCTTGCCCGTGATGGTCATTGTGTGGTCGCAGGAAACAATAGCAGATTTCCAGGGGTGTTGATACAATATAAATAACCTCGGTACCGAATTCAGCCAGCGAATTCGCAGAACTGTAATTATTCATTGATTCCTAGTCCACTATATTCAAGTTAGCCCGCTTTGATTTTAGAATCCAGAAACAAATTGGTACCGACATATATAATACAATAACATTAATTTTAATAATTTTCGAATTATTATCATAATTAAAACTATATTTATTACTGTTATTATTATTATTATTACCTACAATCCTCGCTCACTAAAGATCATTAAGTTTTATTAAATGTTGATATATGATAATTATTAAATCAGCATTTGCTGAATTTTTTTTTCTGATTAAGTTAATTTAATTGGGATAAACTTTCGAGTAATGGGTACACACGATTTTTTTAAACTTTGTATACCTACGTATTATGATATGCTGATTACGAATATAATAGTGAAAATTAGCACAAATTTGATTATTATGGTGTAAAGCATAAAAAATCGAGTTTTTTGCAATTATCTCAATAAATATGACAAATTACAAAAATTGTTTTTTATAAAGTTTGTAAACCTTCTCAAAATACATATTTCATATACTCATTTTTTTAATCTCTAATAGTTTTCGAAAAAATCGATAGTGAAGTTGCTCGGGCATGTCGAAGAGCAGTGAAGAGAAGGCGGAAGCGAAATTCAGTTTTTTTTCCAATTATCTCAATAAATCTTTAAAATTTTGGAAATTGTTTTTTACAAAAGTTGTAGACCTTCTAAGAATACACATTTTTTGTTGTATGCATTTTTTTATATTTCTAATAATTTTCGAGAAAATCGATAGTGAAGTTGATCGTACAGCGCGAAGAGCAGCAAAGAGAAAGCAGAAGCGATATTCAGTTTTTTGCAATTATCTCAATAAATATTGAAAATTTCAAAAAAAAATATTTTACAAAAGTTGTAAGTCGTCTTAAAATACATATTTTATGGTGAATGTATTTTTTTGATATTTCTAATAATTTTCGATAAAATTGATAGTGAAGTTACTCAAAACTGCACCTTTTTTTAGAAAAGTGTAATCAAATTTTTTAAATCTGTTTCTTTTCTTTTACTGGGGCTTTGCCCCCTGAACCTGTTTTCTTCGCTGAGTGTACGGGGGGTTCTTTTGACACCTACAGTGATTTTTTACTAAAAGATACCCGGACAACAGTGATTTTTACAAAAAGAAACAATGTGGCAATGCTGCCATCTCTTCGTGATGTACGAGCAACTTCACTATCGATTTTCTCTAAAATTATTGGAGGTATAAAAATACACATACAATATAAAATATGTATTTTAAGAAGACCTACAACTTTTGTAAACAGCAATTTCTAAAATTTTCAATATTTATTGAGATAATTGCAAAAAACTGGATTGCGCTCCTGTCTTCTCTTCGCTGCTCTTCTCGCTGCAGGAGCAACTTCACTATCAAATTTCTCGAAAACTAATAGATATAAAAAAAAATACGTATTATATAAAATATGTATTTTGAGAAAACTTACAACTTTTGTTTAAACAAAATTTATATAATTTTCAATATTTATTGAGATTATTGCAAAAAACTGGCTTTCGCTTCTGACTTCTCTTCGCTGCTCTTCTCGCTGCACGAGCAACTTCACTATCGAGTTTCTCGAAAACTAATAGAGATATAAAAAAATACGTATTACATAAAATATGTATTTTGTGAAGACTTATAACTTTTGTTTAAACAAAATTTACAAAATTTTCAATATTCATTGAGATAATTGCAAAAAACTGAATTTCGCTCCTGCTTCTCTTTGCTGCTCTTCTCGCTGCACGAGCAACTTCACTATCGAGTTTCTCGAAAACTAATAGAGATAACAAAAAAATGCATACAACAAAAAATATGTATTTTGTGAAGACTTATAACTTTTGTTTAAACAAAATTTACAAAATTTTCAATATTCATTGAGATAATTGCAAAAAACTGAATTTCGCTCCTGCTTCTCTTCGCTGCTCTTTTCGCTGCACGAGCAACTTCACTATCGAGTTTCTCGAAAACTAATAGAGATATCAAAAAAATGCATACTACAAAAAATATGTAGTTTTAGAAGGCCTACAACTTTTGTTAAAAACAATTTCCAAAATTTTCAATATTTATTGAGATAATTTCAAAAAAATCATTTTTTATGATTTTTATCATGAAAATGATCTAGTCACCAATTTCCACTACGATTTTCGTAATCAGCGCATCAAAATTCTTAGGTATACTAGGTTTAAAAATAATCGAAGATACTCATTATTCGGAATTACCCCCAAAAAACTGCACGGAAAAAACTTTGGTTTTTGGAAAGGAAAATTCAGTTATTACTGTCAAAGTGAAATACTCACGAAATTGATATCGACACTCAGCTTGAAGACAAGCTAAAAATAAATGCTAAACGATGATGAAATATTGTTTAGCAGATCAGCTGCTGATAAATGAACAATGATTTGCGATTTTCTTTGAGTTAACAAAAAGTTTATATTGAACGAACGAGCTGAGATGTACTTTACATTGAACTATCGTTTTCTATGCTCCTTCTTATCTTGAAGTGCACCTCTGCAATGTCCAGAATTGATAAGCATCACTAACTGTTAATCGACGTCGGTAATTGAAGCAAAAAGAATATTTCTAGTCTATTTTCGTTTGAATAGAAACTTCACTAGGGGAATGTATCCATGAGTGAACTAGTTCTATAAGTGGACCACGAACATTGAAATCATACTTATTTATTAGTTACTCATTTTAACAGGTGGTTCATTCAAGGAAACAAAGTTTTCTTTCTAAAAAGTCATCATTTCGGAAAATTGGCCAAAGAAATTTTATCTCAAGCTCAAAGACAATTTGTTTGCATAGAATCCCATTTTTCATAACATAGCCAATTTCATTCACATTTTCACCTATAAAACGATTAATGTTGGTCACGTGTTTAAAAATCTTTTTGTTTAGAATGATTTATTTGTTTTGAGTTGAAGAAAGAGAATCTTGCGGCTTTGTACTTTAATTATGGGAGTTGAAAATTAGTCATTAGGAGAGAAACGATTGTGTTGCAGGGTGTGAGATTTGGAAAGAGAAAGAAAGCCGGATTTTACAGTTTGGTTGTTAATTTCCTTGGCGGCACCCCCCAAACCCAAGGGCGGGGCTCGGTCACACCTTTCACAAGAGGGGCGCGATTTCCTACCGACCAGACTGACAGTCATCCTACGTGCTTTGTTTTTGTAAGAAAAACCTCTGTGTCATCGTATCGGCAAGCAAAGAGCGGACCTCATCGAGATGAACGTGCCAGAAGGTTCCGAAGAAAATCGAGGACCGATCAGTCCTGGATTTTACTTTGTCTTCCCAGTCAATTTTAAGCGCGATCCTAGCGCCTGTTTCGTTAAAGAATCGCTAATTTTGCTCCGTCACTTTCCGAGTGACTTTACGAAAATTTTAAAAATAACCTGATACTTTTCTTATAGAATAGTCCCCAAATAAATATTATATAAATAATCAAATTTTGTCAAAGATATGAAACAACTGATAAGATCCTTAATACCGCGATCCGGAAGGTTGAGCAATATCGGACATGGTTAGCATTTAGATGGGATAACGCTTTTTAAATCAGTAAGGTTGAAAATTGTTAAGCGGGAGATTTGACGTTTTTTAAACATTTATTTTTTTAGGTATTTTGAACAATTTCGAGGTATTTTAAAAATATATTGAACATTCAAATCTTATGGATGCTTTTATATTTTTGGAGCAGAGTAGAAATTTTATTTTCAACCATTAGGAAATTCAAAATGTAGACATTTTTTTTAATGTACCTAAAATTCAAAGACTCTTAATGTTTTTAACTGAGAACGTTTTTTGCGTTTGGAATAAATTAACTCGAAATGGCATAAACTATTTATGCTTAAGGACGTTTATCCGCTCAAGCGGTTCTCATTCTATGGAACCATGATAATGAATATTTTTTTAATTTTATTTCTTTTTATAATTTGGTTTCTAGATGGTATTTTATAGTTAAAAGCATTACACAAACGAATTTTGTTAAAAAGTTTTTTGCCGTTTAGAATTTCAAGCTATTAAAATTTTTCCTTCCTGGTTATTCAAAAAAAGAGAAGAATTACAAATATTGAATAACATTTTCTTAACAACAGGACGGTACACTGAGAGAAATATATATTAAAACTTACTATCCTAGATATTAAAAAATATTAATTTTAATATCTGAATATTAAGTTTGAATATCTAAATACTAAGTTTTAATATCTAGATGTTAAATTTTAATATCCACTAATATCCATTTTTCTCAGTGTATATAATTGTAATATATTGTTCTTAAAGTTGTAGGTATTATATTAAGGTTTAAAATCTATTAATTTTTTTAAAAATTTGTAAATTAGTTTTTTTTTAATTCTAAGCTTACCTTATAATCATAGAAAATACATAATTGACTTATTATGAAATTTTGACACTTGACAGCTGTCAATTCAACGGTCAACTTTGCTATAAAGCAATTTATTAAAAATGACAGTCTAAGGGTTTTCGGTATCGCAGATAACGAATATAGTGTCAAATTGACATTTTGAAATTTGACAGCTGTCAATTCATATGCCAACTTTGCCAAAAAGCAATTTATTTTTATTTTAAATGACAGTTTAAGGGTTTTCAGTCTCACGGATAACGAATATTATGTCAAATTGACATTTTGACACTTGACAGCTGCCAATTAAACTGTCAACTTTGCCAAAAAGCAATTTATTTTTAATGAATATTACAATCTAAGGATTTTCTTGGTCGATGATAACAAATATAATGTAAAATTGACATTTTGACACTTGACAGCTGTCAACTTTGCCAAAAAGCAATTTATTTTTATGAAAATGCCAGTCTCAAGGTTTTCTGGGTCGCTGATAACGAATATAATGTCAAATTACCATTTTGACACTTGACAGCTGTCAATTCAACTATCAATTTTGCCAAAAAGCAATTTATTTTCATGAAAATGACTATCTAAGGATATTCTGGATCAATGACAAAAATAATTAAATATAATGTCAAATTGACATTTTGACAGTTGACAGCAGTCAATTCAACTGTCAACTTTGCCAAAAAGGAATTTATTTTTATGAAAATGACAAACTAAGAATTTTCTCGGTCGCTGATAACAAATATAATGTCAAATTGACATTTTGACACTTAACAGCTGTCAATTCAACTGTCAACTTTGCCAAAAAGGAATTTATTTTTATGAAAATGACAAACTAAGAATTTTCTCGGTCGCTGATAACAAATATAATGTCAAATTGACATTTTGACACTTAATAGCTGTCATTTTAACTGTCAACTTTACCAAAAGGCAATTTATTTTTATGAAAATGACAATCTAAGTACTTGACAGCAGTCAATTCAACTGTCAACTTTGCCAAAAAGCAATTTATTTTTATGAAAATGACAAACTAAGAATTTTCTCGGTCGCTGACAACAAATATAATGTCAAATTGACATTTTGACACTTAACAGCTGTCATTTCAACTGTCAACTTTACCAAAAAGCAATTTATTTTTATAAAAATGAAAATCTAAGCACTTTTCGGGGTCGCTGATAACGAATATAATGTCAAATTGACTTATTGTCAAATGACAGCTGTCACTTCAACTGTCAACTTTACAAAAAAGAAATTAATTTTTACGAAAATGACAGTCTCAGGGTTTTCGGGATCGCTGATAACGAGTATAATGTCAAATTGACAAATTGATAGTTGACAGCTGTCAATTAAACAGTGGGGCAAACATGGAATTTACTGTTGAAAAAGGTCTACCGCTTGTAATTTTTAACGGATTTTGAATTTTTGTTGTTTTTAATAGATTAAAATTTTTAAAAGGTTTAAGGAGCTACTTTTTCGATTTTTTTTATTTTTTAAAAGAAGTGGTGAAAATGAACTTTTGCAGTAAGTCCAGAAAGGAAGATTGGTTTACTGCAAAAGTTCGTTTCTACAACTTTGTTTGAAAAAAAGTTATGAAATATAAAAAAAATTAAAAATGTAGAATCTTAAATATGTTAAAAGTTTAATTATCATTAAATAGAAAAAAAATTTCAAAATCCGACGAATTGCAAGCTGTAGACCTTTTTCAACTGTAAATTCCACGTTTGCTCAACTGCTAAATTGACAACTGTCAACTATAGACATGTAAATTTGACATTATACTCGTCATCAGCAACCCCGAAAACCCTGAGACAATTTTGTAAAAATTAATTTGTTTTTTGCAAAGTTGACAGTTGAAGTGACAGCTGTCATTTGTCAATGTATAAATTTGACATTATATTTAATCACAGCGACCCCAAAAACCCTTAGATTGTCATTTTCATAAAAATAAATTACTTTTTGGCAAAGTTGACAGCTGTCAAGTATCAAAATGTCAATTTTACATTATATTTGTTATCATCGACCAATAAAATCCTTAGATTGTAATATTCATTAAAAATAAATTGCTTTTTGGCAAAGTTGACAGTTTAATTGGCAGCTGTCAAGTGTCAAAATGTTTTTTGGCAAAGTTGACAGTTTAATTGCCAGCTGTCAAGTGTCAAAATGTCAATTTGACATAATATTCGTTATCCGTGAGACTGAAAACCCTTAAACTGTCATTTAAAATAAAAATAAATTGCTTTTTGGCAAAGTTGACAGTTGAATTGACAGCTGTCAACTGTCTAAATGTCAATTTGACATTATATTCCTTATCCGCGACACCGAAAACCCTTAGACTATTATTTTCAATAAATTGCTTTTTAGCAAAGTTGACCGTTGAATTGACAGCTGTCAACTGTCAAAATTTCATGCGCACTAGTGTCCAATGATGATTACACATGCGCAGTAGTGTTCTATAATAATTACACATGCGCAGTTGTATTCTACGATAATTACACGTGCGCAGTAGTTTTTTACGATTGTGACACATGCGCGGTATAGTTCTATAACAATTATACATGCGCAGTTGCGTTCTGTTATGTTTATACATGCGCAGTAGTGTTCTATGATTATTACACATGCGCAGAAGTTTTTAATGGTAGTTATACATGCGCAGTAGTGTTCTATGATAATTAGACATGCGCAGCAGTGTCCTATAATTATTACACATGCTCAGAAGTTTTTTTCTGGTAGTTATACATGCGCAGTAGTGCTCTATGATATTTTCACATGCGCAGTAGTTTTTTGTAATAGTTACACATGCGCAGAAGTGTTCTATGATATTCGCATGTGCGCAGTATTTTTTAATCATAGATTAAAAATATACATGCGCACTAGTGTCCTATGATGATAACACATGCGCAGTAGTGTTCTATGATAAATACACATGCGCGATCGTGTTCTGTAAAAGGTAAATAGGCGCACGAGTGTTCTATGATAATTACACGTGCGCAGCAGTGTTTTACGATAGTGACACATGCGCAGTAGCGTTCTATTATGTTTATACATGCGCAGTAGTGTCCTATGATGATTACACATGCGCAGTAGTGTTCTATGATAAATTCATATGCGCAATAGTGTTCTATAGTTGTCACACATTCGCTTAGTTTTTTATCATGGTTTGACATGTGCAGAAGTGTTTTGTGACAACTAAATATGCGTACTAATGAGCAAAGTTACGTACCGACATTTATAAATAATTATAAAATAATATCAAGAAATGTATTTCAATAACATATTTTTAATATCATATTTTCAATAACATATTTTCAAAGCCTGTCTCGTAAAGTAAACTTGTGCGCAGTTTAGATGAGCCAAATGTTGTTTACTAGAGTGACTAGGTAAAGAATGCTTTTTCACATAATTCATTTTTTATTTCGTCTCGACATTTGTTCATAGTCCTCGTAAAAATCGAGACTCATTTAGGGAGAATCGGTCGATATATCGCCTGTCCGGCGATGCGTTGAAAACGCCGCCCTGAGGACCAGGGTTGCGGCAAATCTGTCATACATATATATATGCATCATAGGGCCCAGGTATAGACGCCGGTCCCCGTTCTGTTTCTCTCTGAGACATAATGCCGCCCAGCGGCAGGCAAGTTATTATTACCGAGTTGCCATTGTCCCGCTGTCAACAATTAGTTTAGATGATGCTTCAACATCGCCGCGCGTACAATGCCACCTGAAGCAGCAGGTATTCTCAGAACGTGGAATCGTTTCGGAAATCGGGTCTCTTATTCTTTTAACTTTTCACTTATAGTATACCGGTCTTCTATAATTACAAGACTCTTCCCATAAGCGTGAAAACTCGTAACGGTGCGAAATCAGTTTTCCCAACCGCTTCCGAGTTTCACTTCAAAATTAATATTTCGAGAGAAAACTTGTCTCGTAATTTGTCCCCTAAACCTGCAATTTTCTCACCTTGAAATGACATCTCCCGAGGTTAAATTACGGTTGGCCGTTGTTTACATTATGTTTTGCAAACGTGTCATAAATGTCATTTGTGTAATTGGAAAGTTAATTTACGGTCAAATTAAAAGCGTGTTTATGTTGTACCGAGAGTAAATTATCAGATTTTATCACTTATAATTAATGTAAAGTAATTTCAGAACGGAGGATCAGTGTAAATTGATGATTTCTGATATGTCCTTATTAATATACATATGTACATTTTACTTTGCTTTTTTAAAAATGTTTATTACCCTTTTGTATAATAAATACAATTATACTAATAACTAACAATCATTTTATTCTTCGATTAGCTAGAGTTATTTTATTATTCATTATTAATAGTTAAAGATGAAGTATTAATAACATCCAAAGAATTTTTCTAATCAAACATTTTTTATAAAGTAATTATGAAATAAGTTGTCTACATGTATTATATTAGAAAAGAAGAGAAAAACTGGTTACATAATAGAGCTTATTACATTCTCGGGTTTACTTTTATTCTTCGAGTCGCCACGATGGGAACCTTGAGAGAATTTTTACCAATACACATCTCCTCGCAGCTTTTGGAAGCCATATTCCTATATCGTTTTCATTAGGCAGCTGGCCCAGATTACAGAGGGTACCTACCTTAGGCCCTCTATTCTCCTATCTTTTTTTGGATCAAATTAATAGCTGTCACTTAACATTGTGAAAAATTATCTGTGCGTGACAACAATCTTGAAAAGCCTCCCGTTTTTTTATCTTGTTGAATTCATTTCGACCAATTGGCTGTTGATGCAGATGGGCCTTGCAACCTTCGATTTATTGGCAAGTCCTGATAACATCAAACACATTATTTTAAGCCGAAATGTAATTAGGGCGAATGAGACTTAAAGACCAAAAGAGTCAATTGTTCATTATTCAACAACATTTTATGCCTCTTTTTTCCTTTTGTTTCATATCAATTAATAATTATTGAAAAAAGTTATAAAACACTTCATTAATATGATAAATTTTTTGCATCAGGGTTTTTGATCACTGATTACGAATCTGTTGATAATTTTTCAAAATTTAAAATCTCAGACAAAAGTATCATATTTTTGACAAAATTATTAATGCTCTGGATTTTTAGGTCACTGATTACGAATCGGTCAATGATTTTTGAAAATTTTAAATGTCAGAAAAGAAAGTTAAAATTTTTATGCTTATAAATGAAACAGAAACCTCGACCGAAACTTTATAAGTAACATTTCTATAAAATTTTCAATGGGAATTTTTAGTATGGTAACTAGGAAAATTTTCAACCAGTTTGCACAAAAAAATTTTTAGAAGTTTCGAAAATAAATTTTTAGAAGGTTTCCAAAAAATAGCCGCAAACTTTTTAAAAGAAACTTACAAGAAGTTTCTAATAAAAATTCTTAGGTTATCTACAAGACATATTCCTACAAAATTTCTAAGAAATATTTTTAAGAATTTTCAAAAAAAATTACTGAGAAAAATTGACAGACAGTTTCCAACGGAAATTTCCAAAATAATCTCTAAAAATTTATTACATTAAATTTTTAAAAAATATTTCAGGTAAACTCCCAAAAAATGACAGAGAGTATTTTCCAAGATGTTTTCAAGAAAATTAACAGGAAGTTTTTAACAGAAATTTTTTGAATGTTTCCAAAGAAACTTTCCAAAAAGTTTCATAAAAAATTCTAAAAAAATAGGGAATTATCTAAAAATTTCCAATAAAAATTTACCAGGAATTTCTATCAGAAACGTTCAAATACTGCTAACAGAAATTTTCAAAAATTTTTTTTTTTCCTAAAATTATAGAACAAGTTTTCAAGGAAAATTGCCGCAAACTTTTAAAGAGAAATTAACAAGAAGTTTCTAACGAAATTTCTCAGGAAATCTACAAAGGCTATTCTTAGGAAATTTCTAAGCAGAATTTTCAAGAATTTTTCAAAAAAAATTACCTAGAACTCATCTAGGAAAATTAATAGTCAGACATTATTTTTCAAAATAATTTCTAGAAATTTATTAGATACTGTAAATTTTTAAGAAATTTTTTATATAAATTCCAAGAAAGCTACAGAAACAATTTTTAAGAAAATTAACACGAAGTTTTTAACAGAAATTTTCTGTAAGTTTCCGAGAGAACTTCCCAAGAAAAATTTATCAGAAGTTTCTATGAGAAACTTTCAAATAGTCCGGCCAGAAATTTTCAGAAAGTTTCTGAGGGTATACTTTACAAGAAATTTCTTAAAAAACCCAGAAAATATTTCAAAGGAACTTACTCGAAAACTTGCCGATAACTGCCTAAGGAACATTAACAGGAATTTTCGAGGTAAATTTCCAAAAAATGTTCAAAAGAAATTTCCAGAAAATTTCTGATGGAAATTCCTAAGGAGTTTCCTAAAAAATTTTAACATTTTGCAAAGAAAATTAACAAGAAGTTCCTAAGAGAAATTTCTATAAAGTTTTCATGAGAAATTAACAGAAAGCTTACAATTAAAAATTTTAAAAGTTCTAACAGAGATTCTCAATAAGTTTATATCGTAAATTCCTCTGAAAGTTTCCAAAAGAAATTTCCAGAAGTTTCAAAGGAAAATTAACATTAAATTTTTTATATTTATTTATTAGAAGTAAAATTATGCTTTTTAAAATTGTCCCTAATTATCAAATATTGTAACAAGTTTGTAAAATTTGATTCTGAATAATTACTAGAAATTAATTCAAGAAATTTGAATTGGATGAGATTAGAAGAAATTTTAAAAAGTCAGAAGTTGTCTCTTTTTTTTTTTTTTTTTTGAAAATTTTGACTGGTTTATTTTGAGGCCTTTTTGTATAAAAATTTTGAGTTTCTTAAAAAAATTTCCTTCATATGAATGAGTTGTGAATTGGTCACTAACCACAGTAAAGTCCGTCGATTTTCATACCCTCATTGCCTCCAATCTCATAAAAAATACAACAATGCATGAAAAAATTTCAAAATTTTTTGAGTTTGCATTGACAGAAAATCTTTTTTTAGAAAATTTGTAGATTTTAAAAGTATTTTAAGAAGAAAATTTAGAGAAAAGATTTTATGACAAATTATAAAAATTAGAATTCTTTGAAAATGGAAAATTTTTCATTTTTGTCAATTTTGAACCAAAATGGCTGATTAAAGAACTCGATCTTTATTTTTGGTCACTTAAAAAGTATACCAAACTTCAAATTATTCATTCTTAAAATTTTATCTAATACAGATTGACCGACCGAACTACAGACAGACAGATAGACAGACAGACACTTTCGTAAAAGCCATTTTTTCGGAATCAGGAGATCTCAAAAAGTCAAAAATGTGTAAATTAAAAATAAATCAAATAACTGTAAAGTTTTAGATGAAGATAAATGTGGTTAATTTAGATCCGTATTAAAGGCATGTGATGAAGAGTGACGTCAGACAGTAAGGAGTTCTTGAAAACTGAGGTTCAAAAAATCTGATAAATGGATAATATTTAAGTTTAAAACGATATAAAATTGTATTTCTTTATTTTTTATTAATGAAATTTGTTGTAAATAGAATAAAATTAAGTGATTAACCAAAATATTGTTATCAAAAATTTTTATAAGTTGTAAATTCACTAATTTCGTATGCGACATTCTTTCTCTCCATTTTTGGTTTGAATGAAAAAATTTCAAACCTTTTGAAAAAATTAGCTAAAGGATGTTTAAACAAAAATATATAGCCCAAAAAGACTATATATTTTAATTAATTAATTTTGAAATAATCAGGAAGGAGAAATTTTTAATTTCTTGAAGTTCTCAACAACAAAATTTTTTTTCAACAAAATTTGTTTGTGTAATGATTTTAATTATAAAATATTATTTAGAAACCAAATTATAAGAAGAAATGAAATTAAAATAGAATGAGAACCGCTTGAGCAGATAAACGTCCTTAAAGTATCTACTTTTATATGCCGTTAGAAGTTTCAAAAATTCAAGATGGCAGCTTAAATATGTCGATTGCAGTGAGTCAAATACAAAATTCACGTATACTTTAAAAGCTCATAGTTACTCAATGGTTGCTCTGATCATCACAAAAGTAGCGATAACAAGAGGTTTCAGAAAATCCTGAGAACTAATTTATATTATTATTTTTAAAATTCAAAATAGCGGATCCAATATGGCAGCATAGTTTTTAAAATTTATCAGATTTACTTGAAACTTAAACCTCATGAGCTTTTGGGATCGCTAAATAAGAATCTATAGTTGGATTTTCAAAATTTAAAATGGCGGATCCAATATAGCGGCATAATTTTGAACATTTTGTCAGATTGACTTGGAACTTGTTACTCAGTGTTTCTGAGGTAACTAAATAAGAATCTGAAGTTGGATTTTCTATATTCAAAATGGCGGATGAAAAATGGTGGCACAGTTTTGAAAATTTTGTTGGATTGACTTGAAACTTGTTACTCGGGGTTTCTGAGGGCACTAAGAAGAATCTAAAGTTTGATAATTTCAAAACTCAATATGTCGGTTTGAAGACGTCTGTTCACGTTTGACTAGCTATACAATATGAAATAATGCGTAAAAGAGATACGATTTGATTTTTTCTTCTTTTCCAGAGCAATTGTTGCAGGCTAATGTAAATAAACGTGGAACACAGTTTAAAATAAGATCCTTGGAACGAAAAACATATCCGACTTTTGGGTGATGGGATTTTAAGGAGATTTTAGGGTGAAAGTGCAGGGGGGTGTTGGATTCGGATGAAGAAATCAAAATGAATCCTGGAGAAGATCGAATGTGCTCTCAAAGAACGTGCCGCAGTTGAGTGAGGACTAGAAACGACAAAAGACAGAAGCTCTGAGAGAGAAGAAGCGACAAGGGTCCTTCTGGGTACATCCTGCCCGAAGGAAGGATGATACAAAATATTAATATTGCGTCCCTCATAACTTACGGGCGGCTGAGCGCGTTACGCACGCTCCACGGTTTCTCCCGAGGGATACACGCCGGCGGGATAAGCAGGATACGAATGTCTTTGTGCTTTTAAGGGCTCAAGGACCTCGCGCGGCTCATTGTGTACCACGAATCACCAAGGATTCGAGCATGTGTTTCGTCGCAGCTGAATGCACATTTATGGCATACTCTCGGTCCAGCTTCTATCCTCCATTATGCTGACATAACTCGTCAAAAATATTGTGATTGGTCGACTAAGAATATGACGTTACCTGCAGAAAAGAATGAGAGACTCGAGACACTGGGAGAATTCTCTCGACAATGATCCAAGCCAGCAAGCGATACGTTTGTTAAACGATCCACAAGAATATTTCACAACAATGGCGACAAATTATGAATCAAAGGAAAAAAACCGTTCGGGAAATATTATGTGGGTCAGACTTTGTTTACGTAAAGGATAGTCAATATTCCATTGTAAGGAAAGATTTTTGATTGAGGGCTTAGGCTGCATGGAGCGAGAGATGAGATGAAATGACAGATGTTCTTCATTTATGAATCCTATTTCCGAGAAATTTATAGAGTTTTGAAAACTACTTTGGTGGGTCTTATCTTCGGCTTTCTAATTAGTCTGGAGAATTACGCTGTTACATTTCAAATTCAACGTCCTTGATTTTAAATTCCGGATTCACGTCTCAGACTCCACATTCCGAATTTCAAAACATCGATTCTAAACTTCAGATTCCGCTTACCGCTAAGTCCATTTAACACATTTCAAATCCTATTTTCTATATCTTGGATTCCACATCCTGCATCCAACTTCTGGATTTTGCAATCCTTATACTCCGTATCGAATTCCACATCATGGATGAAATAGTTTAACATTCCGCATAAGGGATTTTTAGTGCACATTATTAAATTAAGATATTCCTGATTCAAAATCACGTATTCCATTTCCCAAATTCCAGTTACCAGATTCCTCATCTGTGATTCCATAACCTGAACAGTGAACATCCACAAACTGGATTTCACTAGAAATCCGGAAACACATTTCTAATTCTCCCATACAGAATCCCTCATAGCCGACTTCACATCCTCGCGGGATGATCAGAGTTTTCTAATTACAATATCCCACATCCCGATTTCCACAAATCGTATTTAAAATCCCGGAGATTACAATCCAAAATCAAATATTTCAAACTTTCTGCATTTCGGATCTCTTATTCCGTGTCGATTTATTTTTAAGATTCCACATCCCGAACGTCAAAAACTGGATTTTACGATCCAGAATTCTGTTTCAGATCCTCCAAATCCTACTCCACATCCAGATACTCACATTCCATATTCTAAATTTTCGACATTCTGGATCCCATGTACCATATTCCATTTTAAGAACTTTACAGTTTCACACCCTTGATTCCACATCCCGATGATCGTTCACAAACTTGATTTTACTTTCCGGATTCTAACCCAGAATCACATTTCGGATTCTTCAATACCGAATCCTACATAGCCTATTTCACTTCCCTGCAGGATCCCAACATTCTACATTATAGGGATTCATAATTGCTATGTTCCAATGCCCCATTTCTAAATTCCGGATCTCACATCCTGTGTTACATTTTTATAAGTTTCCCCATCTCGAACATCAAAAACCCTTATTTTGCGATCCAGAATCATTTTCCAGATTCTGGAAATTCTGGAATTTCTGATCCGGTTCCACATTCCGGCTTGCTAGATTCCATATGGAATTCCAGAACTTTCGACATTCCTGATCCCACATACCAAATTCCATGTTTCAAGCTCCACAAGTCGACATCATTAATTCCATATTCCAAATGTTCACAGAACGTATTTTACTTCCCGGATTTTAAAATCAGGCATCACATTCTGGATTCTCCTATACCGACTCCAACATAACTTATTTAACATCTCGGAAGGAACCCGTCATTCTACGTCAGTAATTTCTAATTGCGATATCCCACATCTCCATTTTTACAAACCGGATTTCACATCCTGGAGTTTATAATCCAGAATCTCAATCTAGATTATCCATGACGAATTCACATCCTGAATTCCTACATTCAAAATTTCCAACTTTCGACATTCCGAATTCCACATCCCGTGTTCTTTTTTAGGATTCCGTATCCCGAACGTCAAACACCGGATTTTACAATCCAGAATTATATTCTTAATTCTCCAAATCCGATTCCATATTCCGGTTTACCAGATTCCATATGAAATTCCGAAATTTTCGACATTCCGGATCCCATATACCAAATTCCATTTTTCAAACTCCACAGGTCCACATCTTTGATTCCATATCCCGAATGTTCACAAAACGTATTTTACTTCCTGGATTTTAAAATCAATGATAATATTCCAGGTTCATATTCCGGATACTAAATTTCAAATTCACTGTTTCGTATAACAAAATTGCGAATTCTGCATCATGAATTCAACACTCCAAATTCAAAATCTTGGATTCTAAAGATCATATTCTACATTCCGAATGCCACATTAAGAATTAAATTTCTTGGATTTCATATCCCGAATTTTATTTTCATTTCACCATCTCGGATTTCTCATTTCACTTGGCTGACTGAAGTATGTTTTCAATCTCCAGTAATTCAACCGCGTACTTAGCTCAGTTGAACAAAGCGTAGATTTTGTAGTCTCAAAGAACTGAGTTCGAGTACTCATAGAGAACATTTGTTTTCACAAATTAAAGAATTTTTTTAATTTCTGAAGTACTTTGCTAAAATCTCATAACAGTTAGAGTATACCAAATTTGAAACCTTTAGGTCAAATGGTTTGGAAGATAAGGAGGGGGGTTACGTTTATTCTTAAAAAAAAGTTTTTTCTTGACAACGATATGTTCAATCATGTTATTTTTCCTGTAATCTACACGTGAAAATGCATATGCGTAACAAATTTCAATTCTCTATCTCAAATAGTTTGGATGCTAGAGGGCGGGGGGGGGGGTGGTTTTGGGGGACGGACAGACGAGCAAAAACATAAGGGTTCCGTTTTGACAGTTCGTGTCCAGAACCCTAAAAATGACGGAGAATTCGAAATAGGAGATACTAATATTTGTAATCCGAAATCAGAAGAGTGGAATGAAGAAGGTGGAATCCGGGTTTTGGAAATTGGTCTGAGTAATCTAGGATGTGAATTAAAATCCCGAATGTGGAATCTGGGATATGCAATCCACGATAAGAAATACGGTATGAGAAATGCAACATGTGGAATTCAAAATGTAGGATTCTGGATTATAGTATTCAAATTATGGAATGTGAAATGTTGAACTTGGAATATTATATCCTGGATATAAAATCTAGAATGTGTAATTTTTACTGGGAAATCCGGAATCTGCTATCTGAATATTTGAATCCAGAATCTTAAATAAAGATTGGGGGAGATGAGATCCGAAATGTGTAATTCAGGATTCGGTTACCGAGTCGTGGAATCTGGGATGTGAAATACTACATGTGGAGTCCGGAATATGGAATTCGAAATGTGAGATCCTGGATATAGTACCCAGACTATGGAATGAGAAATCTTGAATTAGGAAAATTGAATCCAGGAAGTGTAATTCAGATTCAGAATTTGGAATCTCGACTGGGAAATCCGGAATCTGATATCTGGAGTTTGGAATCCAGAAACTTAGATAACGATTGCGGGAGGTGAGATCCGAAATGTGGAATTTAGGATGTGGATACCGATACACAAAATTTTGAATGTATAATGTAAAGGTGAGATCCCAGCTCTGGAATTTGAGAAGTAAAACCCGGAATGTTTAATTTAGGATAAATTCTATTCAGCATATAGAATCTGGAATTCGAAGTCCGAAATTTGAAATCCAGGATTTGGAATTAGATAATCGAAATTCGGGAATTGTGATTGGGGATATGGACTCTAGGATGCATTATTTAGAATATGAAGTTTGAAATGTGTAATGCGGGTCGTGATAATCCGGAATATAAAATTCTGAAAGTAGGATCGAAGATGTGGAATTCAAGTTCTGAAATCAAGAAAATGTTATTTCTATCTGAAATGTGAAATCTGGAATTGGAATCCTGAATCTGAATTGGAACTTACAAGAGGTGGGGTTTGACTCATAGAATTCGGGATTTGAAATCCGCGTTTTGGAAACGCGAGATCCGGAATCTATTATCCGGGTAAAATTACTTATTAGACGTGCACATCTAATTCTTATTGAAAATTTACGTTTTAGATAAGGACTGATTTTCCTGAATAATTGCAACTGATGAACTGGGTCTTGTGCAACATCTTGGTGTTTTGCAACTGGAAACGAAGCTATGAACTTGGTCGAATGCTTTGCCTGACCGCGAGTTAAATCTAAGCGAGAGTATTCAACTAGGAAGCTTTAGGCCCTTTAACTTACGTTGCTTTAGGGATGCCGCGATGATGTTGCAAATTTAATCATCTGCATACTTGCCAATTACACGGACCACCGATCACAGAGGTCGTCGAGTCTCCCTCCGGCGTTACGCCAACTACTACGTTTTCGTTGGAGTAAGCATCGTCTGTTATTCGTGGACAGTTTTCGCCCAACTTTCTACTTGTTTCTCTCAATGACAAGCCTGCCTCAAGGAATTAGTTTTATTAACCAAATGAATCTCTTGCAGAACATCAGATTTTACTGAAATTGTGTGCAATCGCTATCATTAATTTAATTACTTGTTTATGAAGCTAATTTGTTGGTCGCTTCAGTTAAATGCTTCTGCTTCTGTGCCTAATGTTGTAATTTCTTCATTCTTTGACAGAATAAAAAATTGCATAATCACGAAAAATTTTAATCAGTCCGAGATGTCATATTCATCTCAGCTTTGAGATGGACACACGGCCATTTGGAAATGAAAACTTAACGAGATTTGTTGAAAACGATTCACCGGTTGGGACATGTCCCTTTGTCATTTCCAGTGCTTGACGTTCGCTACAAAGTGACACGTGACCTGGGCTCTCTCACCCTTGTGACATTGGATACATTTCGATAGAATAACAGCCCCCGGCGTCTTCTGGTTTTATCGCGATCGACTCGGGAATTCCAGCTTAATTGCTTTTTACGTAATGTTAAACATGCAAATCTCAAGCTGGTCCCTGTTTTGTTTTCCAACAGGGTGCGTTTGCGATATTCCAATAGATCAAAGCGTCTCGAGAATTAATTGAACGAGCCATGCTCCTTTTCCGCATAATTGAAACACAAAAGTAAAGAGACTAAAGAATATATAAAACTCCCTAACTTCTTGGTGGAAATTTTAAAACTTCACTTCAGGTCACTGAAATTTAGAATATTGTTTCGGTATTTTTTAAATTAAAAGATAATAACATGTTAGATACTATGACTCGAACTTTAAATATTTTGATTTGGAGAACAACTCCATCAAAAACCAACAAACAATGTTTATTTATTAAATAAAGGAGCTCACCTTGAATGGGTCTACGTCCCGGATCGCACCTCGACCAGTCATTATTATATATTAAATCTCAATATGTCTATTAATAATTGTTAAATGACACACCAGTGCTATCAATGCGCACCAGAACTGGAATGACGACAGGACGAACGCGTCGTCGTCAAGCCAAAATTGTCTACACACAATCACCCCCTAGCGCAAGAAGCCGGCGACACAATTGTCCAAGTTCTAAGTTACCCCGAGATCTGTCACCGTTACGTAGCAAGCGTGAGTAACCGAGCTCTACTGCGCGGCGAAGTGGTGGCCTCATCTGCCCAACCCTGTATCTCCGCCGTCTGCAAGTTTGTTTTGACAGGTGATAAACAATCACCGCCAACATCGTCTTCTGGTCCTGGCAATCTTTTCAGGACGGGAATCACATCCGTGCCTAGTGCCAGGATGATCCCACGACGAAGGGCTCGAAATTCAGGAAACGACGATCCTCAGGGTAACTTCTCAGCGAAATAAAAGTGGAGAATCCTCCACTTTTCCAAATAGAGACAAATCAGGTTCGTGCAAAAATAAAAAACAGATATTTGTAAATAATAGTTGTTGTTGTCAACAATAACAACAATTTCGGATTGGCAAGTTAGCAGACTGATGTGTTAATTAATGTTTTAAGACTAATCTAAAAACATTGTGCGAGGTAACATTTTACCTCGTCACAATACATATTACAGAAAAGGATTTCGTGCATATACGTATAGACACGAATTAACGTAAAACCCCTTATTTCCGTTGATCTTGTTCAAACTCTAGAAAAAACAGATAAAAGCACCCCACAACGCGATTCTTTTGTATCGTTGAAGATCGTTTAAGCCTCCTCCAGGTTTCTGTCGTTCTCTTGGTTTCTCAATCTCTCTCCCTTCCCCTGAAATCCTCCCGGTTGTTGTCACGGACCTTTATTAGTCCTGAACCCCTCGAGGAATATGAGGGTGACTTTTTATTTCCCTCGACTTGACATCCACCGATCTCGACCCACTTGTTGCTTGTGTCCTGATTGAATTCTTGTCGTGGTAAAAAAAGCTTGTTGGACACTTCCACCGTAGTATTTTTGTTCACCACCCTGTCATTTAATACGCCTTGGAAATTATATTTAATAAATGTCTATTTTATTGTAAAGATTGTGATGACTAAAATTTCTCAACAATTTAAATAACAAAGGAAAATTAATTATTAGGACAAATCGACTAAACTGAAAATTGTAACGAGAAACTCTATTCTATCGGTTACCCCAGACACTTGAGGTATTAACAAATCTTAAATTTCCAAAAAAATAAGCTTACTTATGATGTTCGAGACAAAACAAAATTTATTTATTAAACTTTACCGAACCGAAATTTTTTGGACGCCAGACCTCTCTAAAGTTCGAAATTAATTAAATAGAAAGCAAAGAAAAAATAGAAACCTGTTAACGATGAAATAAAGAAGAAAAAATATTTATTATGGTGCAATTCATAACGTAAATGGTGACGGTTGTTATAATACTCACAATTATCATAATAATCATGATAATGTTCATCATCGTTAACCGGGAAATTAACGAAAACCATATTGTTGCATATCGATGTAGATGATAAAATAAAGAATGATTGCACTAGTTTACAAAAAAAAAAATTTTATGTACATTCAATGTCACTATTTTTTTCTTATGTACTAAGCTTCTCGTTACTTAAAAATGACATTAAGAAATTTTTCTATGGATAGGTTTTCGAAATATGAATTTTTAAAATTTTTTTACGTTTTTTTCGGAGGTCAAATTATAGGTAATCAAATTCCAAACAATCGCTTTTAACATTATTTTTCAATCGGTTAAATATTTTAAGTGATATAGTCCAAAAAAAAAATAGAAATTTTGAATTTTTGGCCCAAAATCTGAAAAACAAATTCATTCTACCGCCATGCAAAAATAGAAAACGTCAAATTATTTCCAGTTTTAAATTTTTTACATATATGGCTCACTTTTAAGAAGAAAAAAATGTATGGATGAAAAAATCTATGTGTAATTATTGATGTTATAAGCCAGGGTACTGAAATTCTCATTTTACGCCATTTCGGTATTTTACCTCCTATTATAGTGATTATGTTGATTAATTTAATGAATACAATATCTAATTAGAAAATGGACTTTTTTCACAGATTTCAAATAATTTTCAGTGCTTTACTAATTCAAATTTGACTGAAAAATTTTTTGGAGTTTTGGAGAAAAATTTCTGGAGAGGCATAAATTGATTAAAATCTGCTTTTTTGACAAGTTGAATCAGATGCGCAGAGGTTTAATTTTTGTTGAATTTTGTTCGTTAATAGATAAAAAAGTTTGAAATTAGCTATCGAAATATGAAAAATAAATGATATTTGACTGAAAAATTTTTTGGAGTTTTTGACAAAAATTTCTGAAGAGGCATAAATTGATTAAAATCTGCTTTTTTGACAAGTTGAAACAGATTTGTTGAATTTTCTTTGTTAATAGATGAAAAAGTCTGAAATTAGATATAGAAATATAAAATTAATTTTTTTTTTTTTAAAAATATGTCCGCAGCAGCTCTCAGACGAAAGTCAATGGTTTTTACCTTATAAATTAAAAAAGAATCAATTTTCTTTGATTTCCCATTAAAGAAAAATATTCTTAACTACTTTGTGTAATATAATACAATTTATGCTTTTCAAAACTTTGCGCATCTGATTCAACTTGTCAAAGAAGCAGATTTTAATCAATTTATGCCTCTCCAGAAATTTTTGTCAAAAACTCCAAAAAAATTTCCAGTCAAATATCATTTACTTTTTATATTTCTTTATCTAATTTCAAACTTTTTCACCTAATACCGAACAAAATTAAAAAAAAATGTAACCATTGCGCATCTGATTCAACTTGTCAAAGAAGCAGATTTTAATCAATTTATGCCTCCCCAGAAATTTTTGTCAAAAACTCCAAAAAATTTTTCAGTCAAATTTGAATTATTAAAGCACTGAAAATTATTTGAAATCTGTGAAAAAAGTCCATTTTCTAATTAGATATTGTATTCATTAAATTAACCAACATAATCACTATAAAAGAAGGTAAAATACCGAAATGTCGTAAAACGAGAATTTCAGTACCCTGGCTTATAACTTCAATAATTACACATAGATTTTTTTCATCCATACATTTTTTTTCTTCTTAAAACTGAGCCATATGTGTAAAAAATTTAAAACTGGACATAATTTGACGTTTTCTATTTTTGCATGGCAGTAGAATGAATTTGTTTTTCAGATTTTGGGCCAAAAACTCAAATTTTCTATTTTTTTTTTAACTATATCACTTAAAATATTTAACCGATTGAAAAATAATGTTAAAAGCGATTGTTTGGAATTTGATTACCTTTAATTTGACACCTAGAAAAACCTAATCGGACGTCTGTAACTCGAGATACGGCCTAAAACGTGAAGTCACCTCCGAAAAAAACGTAAAACAATTTTAAAAATTCATATTTCGGAAACCTATCCATAGAAAAATTTCTTAATGTCATTTTTAAGTTTAGAGAACCATAGTACATAAAAAAAAATAGTGGCATTAAATGTACATTTTGGCTGTAAACTAGTGTTGTGTCGAATTTTTCATCTCAACAGTTATACAAGACCTTTAGGATGTATCCCACGCTGAAATGCTTCTTTCTCTGTATTTCTTAGGAACCAAGAGGAATTATTTTCATATAACCCTCTCAGCAAGAAGCACCGTAATTCATTTTGTCGTTACACGCACTCGCGTTTCTTCTGCCTGATTGCCAATACCAACAGGGTAAACACATTGTCCAATCCAGCGTTTCTCATACGAATCACTGAACCGTCAATTTGAATGCAATTTCTCAATTGCACATAATCACTATTCAAATTACTATTTTCTAATTAATTTTTAATTCCTAATGACTGGTACAGTTACATATTTTTAAACAATATAACCACAGTATAGAAATTTCACTCTTTTTTTTTTTCAGTACAAAAAAAAAGAATTAAAAAACGCTTGTTTTGATTAAAAAATGTCTTTTTGTGATGATCAATATAATTAATTAAAGGAATAACAATGCGTGCAAAAAAAGTACAGTGGAAAATATGTTTTCTAGTCAAGCATCATTGGAGAAGGAAATCCCTGAAAATTTCAAACCGCGCAGTTTACTAAGCGTTACATACTAAAGGAAGTCATTGTTTAATAGTGTTCGATCGAGCGAGTCGTCGTTGACGCGATTAAATACGATTCCTATAAATTCCTGTTCCTTTTTTACTCGGGAATAAAAATCAAATACTTTATATCCTCGTTGCGCTAGATTTAACCATCTAACAAGAGTTTCATTCGCGGTTTTCATTTCCATTTTGCATTCTAAGAACTTAGATTTTAATTATAAAAGACATTACATGAATAGAATTTCAACATGTGTGTTAACTGTAAAAAATATACAGATATTGCGTGTCGTTTCAATTGTTTAAAAATCCTATTTCAACTACAATAAATTGATCGGCTGTAAAAGTAAAAATTTATAATTGTCACTTCTATTTTTGCGTTAATTCTTCAGATTATGAAATTAAAACAAAAACTTGTTTACCTCTACACTTTGTTTACAAAAGTAAAATTTTTCTGTTATCTTTTTGTTTGTCGTCAAAACTTTTAGTACGTTTTTTTGTTTTATTACTTTCATGCTTCGTTTTATTTTTGTCTGTCTCTTCTCTTGAAAGAATTGAGTGCTGAGAACCAATCATGAGAACCACTGGATCAAAACCACAAACCACAGTCCAATATAATGAGATTTAAATTACCGCGGGCCAGTGTGACATAGCGTCCTTTTTATACGAATCGTTATGAGCCTACGTCTGTTATCCACGTATACCTCTGTCCAATTAGGAATGGAAATTCGATTTGGTCCCTGTCTCGAAAAAACAATCGATTATTATTGGCGTCCTCGAATTCCATTCATCGCGTAACCTGCGATTATCTGAGAAATGACCATCTCGCACAATCCTCATCCAAACCTGAATTTCCTCACTTTAATAAGAAATGGTACACTTAATCTGTCAAAAATTTTGTGACTTTTAGAAGAATTAGTAATTTGATTATTTAAGCTATGTATATGAGCTTTAACACTAATAATACCAAAAGTGGTCAATAATTACACAGGCCTACAAAAAAAAAAACAAAGTTCCCTGATCTGGGTATATGAGACCCATATTTCCCTATGTGTATTTTAATGCGCTGAGTCCGAATTTGCCATTCGAATTGGTCCAGAGAATCTACAATGGGGCAAAATGTAGCAAGAGCTCAATAAGAAGAGAGTAGTTGAAAAGTATATTTTTTTAATACTTTTGAATCCCTTTTTTGTCCAATACATTTATATCCGGCGATAGCATCTACTTTTATTCGAAAATCAATCCTTATTAATACACGTTTCTAAATAATTTTTTTGAATCCAAATGAATTCCTTTATAATGAAAAAAATAAGATGTACATATATTTTCGAATATCCACAGTTCAGATTAATTGAATCCAAATGAATCCCTTTATAATGAAAATAAAAGAAAAGTAAAACGAATATTTTAGAATACCCGTAGTACATATTTATTCAATCTAAATAAATCCCTTTATAATTAAAAAAATAAAATTAAT
The DNA here is from genome assembly GCA_037103525.1 of Ganaspis brasiliensis. Lineage (NCBI taxonomy): Eukaryota > Metazoa > Arthropoda > Insecta > Hymenoptera > Figitidae > Ganaspis > Ganaspis brasiliensis. Next base: position 1,173,160 of record JAZKLR010000390.1, on the reverse strand, counting down.
ATTTTTGAATACCCACAGTTGAAATTTATTTAATCCACATGTAGCTACCCACAGGAGCTAAGATCTGCGGTATTTTTATTACAGTGTTGCTGCGTTTCCACTATTTTCTTGTTCAAAAAAGTATGTTTCCTTCACCAATTTTATTATTATCTTAAAAAGTAGTCAGTAGGTATTTAAATATTTTATTATTTATTAAAGTTCAAACTCTACACTTAAATTTTTTCCAAACAAATCTTGACGTTTTAAATATCGCTTTTCTAATATTAAATATGCAGATCGTAGTTTTCTTAAGACCGACGTAATGTTAAATTTCAATAAAACCCTGACTTTTTGAATATACATACCAATCCTCCTTAAACAAATTTTTGCAATTTTACGGATTAGAATTTCATCTAGATGAATTATCCCATTTTCATTTACAGTGTTACATAGTTTTGTAACAGATTATAAATAAATATGGAATAAAAAGTGAAATCTGTTCATTCTATATCTCGATGAATTGCACAAACAAGCCTGACAAGAATGATGCATTCAATTAGTAATTTTTTCCGTGGGACGGAATTGATTTGCGTATAACACTGGCCAATTGAAATTTGTAGAGCGAAGAATCGAATCTGGACAAAAAATTGTTTTCTTCGAAGCGACTCGATTTCTCGGTGATTTTTCCAGTGCGCCGGCGCTCTCGCATTAAAATTCGATTTGTCACGATGTCGCGAGGCAGGTAGCTAAATCTTTATAGGGTTTGGGCTATGCTGTATCAAACGTAAAGGAAGACACGGTGCTCAAGTTAAATCTTCTAACCCTCTTTTCCCTCAACTTTTTGTCAATCAATTAAAGGAGCTCTCACCCGCAATTTAGAACGCATTAAAATTCCCTCGCGGACATACCGGAACCCTCCTCTTTGTCCTGAGGGATGAGAAATGTCAAGAGCTTTCTTTTTAAGACATTTATTCATTTATCCTCAATTCTTGGAGAAGGGAAACATTTTCCTTGAGAAACAAAGTCGAAGAAGTATACACTTTTTTACCTCATGGGAATTCACTGAAAAAACTTCAACTCACATTTGATGCAACTCATTTTGTGTGGGGTTTTAAATCTGGTATAATGACAAACTTCTGTTTAGTCAAAATGATCGTGAACAATATAAAGGGTCAGGTTATAATGAGTTAAACTGCAATTTAAGATTTTAGATTTCTAAGTTGGTAACATGTGCAGCTTTTACATGTTGCGACATCTTACGGAAGAAAAATTGGCAAAAATATATAATTCTAATTCAAAGCTCAGTTCAATATGAAGCTAGTTTATGGTCCGTGTAATATATGATTCCTATTCAATGTTCAGAATAATATAAGTCTAACTCAAAATTACGTTTAAAATAATTAAAATTTAAGATTACGTACAATAAATATAAATATACCAATTAAACTATAATATTATTTTAGGCTTTTTCATTTTTAGGTATAAAAGGAATAAAAATTTTCAAATTATTGTCAATAATTTAATTAATGATATTTCTAGTTTATAAACAAATAACATAAAATTAAGATCTTAAAAATTTAGATTTAAGATTTTTTAAAAAAACTAGTTAACTAGTTGTTTTTTAATATTTTAATTATAAAAATTATATTTTAAATATCAAGCATTTAAAATACTTATAACCTAGAATAATGATACTAAGAATTATCTAAATTGTTGATATTTTTAATTAAAAGATTTAAAAATTAGTTAACTTAGTTTTAAATTTTAAATTTAAAAAGTTTAAGATATCATATTATTTGTTTGTAAACTAGAAATTCCATTTAATTCATACTTACTCAAAAAAAAAGTAAATTATTTTTAAATCTGAAGACGAAAACGCGGGAAATAATATGATTAGATTAGCATTTTATTATTTATTGTACTTAAACTTGAATTTGAACTATATTAAACGCAGCTTTGAATTAACATTATGATATCAAACACTTACAATGTTTATAATAATCTTGAATAATAATACTAAAGATTTTTCTAAAAACTGAATATTTTAGGTTAAAATATTAAGAAATAGTAATCTTTGTTTTAAATCTTGAATTCAATTTAATCTAGTGAATGAATAATAGAAGATTAAGAACTTATTTTCATGTAATTTACTGTTTATAATAAGAAATATCAATTATCATATTATTTATTTATAACAGAGAAATTTTAATTATTTTTACACCTGAAGACGAAAACGAGTTATATAATATCATAATTAAATTAGCATTTTATTATTTACTGTACTTAAACTTGAATTTCAATTATATTTAAAGCAACTTTGGGTTAGCATTATATTATTCTGAACATTGACTAAGAATCATATTGTACGGACATCGAACTGGCTTCATATTAAATTGTGCTCCGAGTTAAAATTATATATTTATGACAATTGAATAAGCATTTTATCAACGGGAGGCGTCGATATAATAGTATAATTCAATGAATTTTAAATTTACATTCACAAATTTATTATAACAATTTTTTGATAAAATCTAAAATTATTTTTATAAAAAATTTATAATCAAAGAAAAGAACAAAAATTAAATCAACAAATAATATTGAAATTATCTATTTAATAATGTTTTCGAAATTAACCTTTAATATTTAGTTAATTCACATTTCGTTGTAATATAAAAGTCATAGAATTAGAATAATATATTTCAAATTACAAATATTTTTTTCAATATTTAAAAAATACTAGCATTAGTAATTTAGTAATTTTTATTAAAAAAATATAAATTATTAACATTATTTAATATCCAACACAGGTAGTTTAACGTCCAGGAGTTATCATCAGAGTAAGAACTTTATTTAAATAACTAGCAAAATAAAACGCGCGCCAGCGCGCGATTAGTTTTCCATACATTTTAGAAATTATAAAAGACAATAATAAATATAACAAATCGGTAAATAATATGTATCAATTAAGAAGAAATTTATTTATTGATTTATTCAAATATAAACGGGCCATGATACAATAAAGACCCTTTAATACATAAGTATTCAAAATACAATGACAAAAAATTAACTAATGAGTCAAAGTAAATTAAATTAAATCAAGTTAGATCAGAACAAATCGAATCAAATGAAATGAAATGAAATGAAATTAAATTAAATTGGGCCGAAACATAGTCATTTTTCAAAAATACGCAAATCGGAAATGAATTTAGATAAGGTGACTCCAAAGAAATCTACATACTGTTGTATTGAATTGGCTTATAGAAATAAATAAATATAATATTTAAAAATCAATTAATATAAATAAAATAAATATTTATTTAGGAAAAAACATATAATAATTTAGAATTAAAAGGAATTGCAAAAAATGATTGAAATTAAACAAAATAATTGCAAATTTTGTAAATTAATTGAAAAAAAAAAATGAAATCAATTAAAAATTGAGGAAAGTAATTTAAACAATCATAAAAATGTTTTAAACATAAAGAAAATAATTTAAATTTGAGAAAACTACTTGAGAATCTTAAAAGTAAATTAAAACAAAATTGAATAGTGAAAAATTAGGGAAAATAATTGAAAATTGAAAAAATATGGTTAAAAATTGAGATAAATAAATTAAAATTAAAAAAAAAATAACTAAAATTTGAGAAAATAATTAAACAAATTACATAAAATATTTTAAATAAAGGAAAGTTAAACAAAATTTGAGAAAAATACTTAAAACTTTCAGAAGTTCATTGAAATAAAAGAAAAGAATTAAAAATTAGAGAAAATAAATGAAAAAAGATAAACATAATTTAAAATTGAACAGAACAAGTTTTAATTAAAGAGAAATAAGTGAAAACTTTTTGACAATTATGAAAAAGAACGAAAGTAATTGAAAATTGAAGAAAATAATATAAAAAATAATATAAATAATGAACTAATTAAAAAGTCAGATAAATAGTTAAAAATTTTGAAATAATAACTTGCCGAAAAGAATTAAAATATAATACAAACAATGATAAGTTGTAAAATATGAATGACATTTAAGTGTGATAATTGAAGAAACTACAGAATTTTTTTTAAATAAAGAAAAAATAATTGAAATTTGGAAAAAATACATGAAGATCTTAGAAATCAATTAAAAAAAAGAAAATAACTAAAAATTGGAGAAAAGAATTGAAGAAATAAGCTAAAAGTAATTGAAATTTACGATAATTAATAAACAAATTTTTAAATTATGAAAACAAATGAAAATAATTAAAAAGTGAAGAAAACAATTGAAATTTTAGAAAAATTTTAGAAAAATTCTTAAAAATCTTAGAAAATAATTTTAGAAAATGAGAATAATTAAAAATTGGAGAAAAGACTGGAAATAATTGAAATTTACGATAATTAATAAAAATTTTTGTAAATTATGAAAACAAATGAAAATAATTAAAAAGTGAAGAAAACAATTGAAATTTTAGAAAAATTCTTAAAAATCTTAGAAAATAATTTTAGAAAATGAGAATAATTAAAAATTGGAGAAAAGACTGGAAATAATTGAAATTTACGATAATTAATAAAAATTTTTGGAAATTATGAAAACAAATGAAAATAATTAGAAATTGAAGAAAATATTTTAATTTTCTGAAAAATACTTAAAAATCTTAAAAAATAACTTTAGAACATGAGAATAATAATTAAAAATCGAGAAAAATAATTGAAAAATGATAAAATTAATTAAAAATTGAAAAAAATAATTGAAATATGCTGAAAATAATTTAAATCCCGTGTAGAAAAGTTCCCAGTAATTCCCAGTTTGTATGTGGGCGCCAGTTGGGGCCAACCTGGGCTTCCCAATTTTTATCAAATACATAAATTGTTATTAAATAATAGTTTCAATACTAAACTTATCGTCAATCTGGCTTTATATATTGCGATTTCTCTTCATTTCAATTTAAAAATTCATGAAATTCGGTCAAAGCGCTCAAAGTTTCCCATGCAAAATGCATGGGGAAAAAAACTTTTTCATAGAATTGATAAAAATTCCATGAAAATTAACATTTTTCGATCGGATAAAGCTGTTTCTCCTCAGGAAAATTTAAAGAATAAGATCCAATAATTTATTGAACAAACTTTTTATTATTAACTATTTTTTAAAGGGCCATAAAAAATCTCCATAAACGAAAAAAAAGTGTAAGATTGTTAAAAAATATTCATTACGATTTTTACAACATTTTCCACCAAAATTTCCTTTAATTACATAAAAATTAGTTACTAAGAATTGGTCCATGTATTTTTTAATTTGTTTAAACAAATTAATATTGTTTATCTGAAACTTTCCATCTAATAGAGCTAGAGAGTTGTAACTTTTTTCTAATATTGCATCTATTTAAGTTAAGTAAATCCTAATATTAGAAAAAAACTAAAATATAAAAATATAAAAATTGTTTAAACAAATTAATATTGTTTATTTGCAATTTTTCATCTAATTGAGTTACAGGGTTTAAAGAAAAAATTTTATAATTATGGACCTTCGTTTACTATAAGTTTTGGGTGTTTATAGGCTTAAAATTTTGCAAAATTAAGAAAAAGTTAAACTCTCTAGCTCAATTCGATGAATGATTGCAAATAAACAACATTAGTTTGTTTAACCAATTTTTATAATTGTGGATTTTCGTTTATTATTAATATTCAGCTTTGGTATTCTTAAAAAGTTGCAAAATTAAAAGAAAAGTTTAAATCTAAAGCTCAATAAGATAAAAAGTTGCAAATAAACAATATTGATTTGTTTAAACAATATTTGTGATTGTGGATTTTCGTTTATTATTAATATTAAGCTTTCATAAGCTTAAAAAGTTGCAAAATTAAGAGAAAATTTCAACTCTGTAGCTCAATTAGATGATAAGTTGCAAATAAACAATATTAATTTGTTTTAACAATTTTTAAAATTGTGAATTTTTGTTTATTATTAATATTAAGCTTTCATAGGTTTAAAAAGTTGCAAAATTAAAAAAAAATTTTAAATGTAAATCTCAATAAGATAAAAAGTTGCAAATAAACAATATTAATTTGTTTAAACAATATTTGTGATTGTGGATTTTTGTTTATTATTAATATTAAGCTTTTATAGATTTGAAAAGTTGCAAAATTAAGAGAAAGTTTCAACTCTCTAGCTCAATTAGATAATAAATTACAAATAAACAATATTTATTTGTTTAAACAATTTTTATAATTGTGGATTTTTGTTTTTTATTAGTATTAAGCTTTCATAAGCTTGAAAAATTGCAAAATTAAGAGAAAGTTTCAGCACTCTAGCTTAATTAGATGAAAAGTTGCAAATAAACAATATTAATTTGTTTAAAAAATTTTAATAATTTTATATTTTAGTTTTTTTCTAATATTAGGCTTTACTTAACTTATATAGTTGCAAAATTAGAAAAAAGTTACAACTTTCTAGCTCTATTAGATGAAAAGTTTCAAATAAACAATATTGATTTGTTTAAACAAATTAAAAAATACATGCAACAATTGTTATTAACTAATTTTTATATCATTAAAGAAAATTTTGGTGGAAAATATTGTTAAAAGTTGTAATGAATATTTTTTAACGATCTTACATTTTTACGATCTTTTTTAGTGAATTGGCACTAACCGGGTTGAGCATTACAAGCCCACTAATTTCCCAGTGGGAAGACCCAACTGGGGCCCACCTTAAATCTGGGAAACCCACATGGGGCCCAACTGGCGCCCACTGAACTTTTCTACACGGGATATGCTGAAAATAATTTAAGATTGAGAAAGAAAATTTAATTATGATGAAAATAATTTAAATGTGAAAAAGTGAAAACATTCAATAAAATTTGAGAGAAATAACTGAAAAAATCATAGAGTATATGTAAAAAAATAATAATAATTACAAAATTACTTAAAAAATTTTAATTAAAAAGAATAATTAAAAAATCGCAGACATAACGAAAATTGATGAAAATAATTGCAATATCAGATAAATAATTGAAATTTTTAAAAGTAATGCCAAAATAATGAATATAATTATAAATTGATAAAAATCAAGAAAAATTGCAGAATTTATTTTTAAGCAAAAGAAAATAATTAAAAAATCGTTATATAATGGAAAATTAATGACTATTATCTAAATTTGAGATAATAACTGAAAATTTAGGAAATTAATTGCATATGTACATTTAAAACTTCTTCAAAAACCATAATAAATTTTTAAAGCATTTTTCGAAACTTTTTTTTTTACTCAAATGACAATTAAAATCCAGCACAACACGACACTAACGAAGAAGGTTACCTTATTCTTTCAATTCAAATGTCAAAATATTTCCTTTTAAAGAGAGTCAAAATCAATAAAATAACAGGGGCTAACTTCACTTCAGTTTTTAAAACGTGGACAGAAAAATATGAATAAATATTAATACTAACTAATTTCACTTCAGACTTTAAAACGTGGACAGAAGAAGATGAATAAATATAAATACTAACTAACTTCAGGAGTTAACGGAGATTATTATTATTTAATAATAATAATAATAATAATAATAATAATAAGAACTAAAGCATGTATAATTTTTAAATTTAGTGCCATAATTTAAGCTTCTGACTGTGGCGCCGATAGTTTCAATAAATTCCGCATTATAAGGTTGGCACCCCTTCTGCTATTAAAACTCATGTTTTCATATTTATAACCTCAAAATATGCGCCAATTTAATAGACGATTATAACCAACTGTATTTAAAATTGAACAAAGTATTGAGTCTAGTATATTATTAACACCAGGTAATTATTATATTTCCTACATTTTTGTTATTTAACAATATTATCCGGGTTTTTCAAAAACTCGAACTCGGTTTACTCAATTTGATACGTCTTAGCTGTTACTTTATTTGAACCGAGGAGGTTCCATTTTGACTCATTTCAATCTCAGATTTTTTTTAGTGAACTGATTCTGGAAATATTTCAAGTTGACGTCCTCAAGTTCACACTGATGATACAGAAGACCTGGAGGCTAGTAGTCAGGACCTGTCATTATTTAAATCTATGTTTAATGCTGCCACGCCAGCTTGGGCCCGTTTACATTATCAGATTAACACATTTCTTGAAGGAAGAAGCAGAGATGGCGAAAAAGGCAAAAGGCCCAAGATCAAGTATCTCCCCACCTTTTTGACTGCTGACCCTCCCTTTTTGCATAGAGGCATCGATACCTTTTCGGATTTTCTTTCAGAGATCGCCGACCTCCACTAAAATCTCGGATATTTATCTAAACGACGTATCTGCCGCTAAAAGAAGACCCGCCGTATTGATTTCGATCAAATATCGTTAATCGCCATCTTGGAATGCGCGATCACACTTACCTTAATGGCCGGAGACACTTGCCTCGAGACACCGATCCGCTTTCAAGATCACCTCACTTTTCAAAGTGAATTGATTCTGATTAATACAGAGTCACGATTGTCCATTAATATCCCTCACGTGATCAGCAATTAAGTGCACTTGTTACATTAATGTGCGCTCATTTTTTACCAGCATTTTACCGCGTCTGCCTTTGTATCCTGAGATAATACAAGACAAATGATTATATTCGTCTTGTAACCTTGCACAGTGGTAACTTTCGTTTATTTTTGTGTCAAAATATCTGTCGGGAAAATTGACTTACATTTTTGCAGATGATTTGTTTAAAGTGTTTTTTGCTTTTTTAGTACAATAAATTCGCCAAGTTTCAATTTTTTTTTGGTAGTGATGAATTTTTAACTTGGGGCATTTCACGTAATGTGGAAATCTATTTAACCCCATCATGTCAGGATTTTAACATAACCTCGTAAAAACCAAAAATTTTGAAATCAAGAAAATTTCTGATCTATAAGTCTCAGCATGACTGCTTTATGTTTTTAGGATCGCTAAAGACGAATCTGAAATTTATTTAACCCCATCACGTCATACTTGTGACATAACCTAAAAAAAACCCAAAATTTGAAGCCATTACGAGTCTTTTTTCATCTCCGGTTCTTATCGAGATAAGAAAAACCAAAAAAATAAAACTAACGTAGATTTTTTACTAGTTAGGGTTCGTCCATAAATTACGTCATATATCAAGGGGGTCGGTTGAAGTCACACTATTTTTTATATTTTTTTATAAATGTTTATAATATAAACATTTAAAGCTTTTTCATGTTTATAATTGAAGAAATATTACTAAAAAGGTGATAAAATTGATGTTTTTAGGTGTTGTATTTTTAAAATTTTTAATACTTATACTAAATTCTTATGAACAAGTTTGCATCCTTAAATATACAAATAAAAATTCAAGATTACATTTGTTAATATTGATATCTTTTTTCATTTTTGTAGAATTTCAATGTAATTTTAAAATACTGCTCAAATGCCTGTTTTTAAACTAAAAGTTCTTTATATAATATATTCTCTTCTAAATTAAGGGCATGTGGTGGATTACGACGTCACTGGTATAGACAAATTTGTCCGTAACTTTTCTCTTAAAATATTTAATATTTCGTCATGAATATTAAATATTTCAAATATTTAAAATATCATTAAGAAGGTCTCTCTGACCCAAATTTGTTTTAATTTTTGGAAATTTTCAAAAAATAGCAAATTTTTTAAAAATTAATTTTGAGCCGAAATTCTGTCAAATTCGGGTCAGAGAGACCTTCCTGATGATATTTTAAGTAATTCTACTAAGTTTTGTGACAAAATATTTAATATTTTAAGAGAAAAGTTACGGGCAAATTTTGTCTATGCCAGTGACGTCATTCTTCATCACATGCCCTTAAAAGCTATTTTACTAAATAAAACCCGAAATATAAAACAAAATGCTTATAAAAACTATATACATATGTGGATTCTAGATTCATTTTAAATAATGCAGCAACCAGGTTTAGGCGATTATTTTTAGAATGGTCCTAAAAGTAATTGAAAAATAATTAAAATTTCATAAAATTAATGAAGAAATAATTAAAAATTGGTGTTGATAATTGAAAAATGATTAGAATAACGGAACAAATTGGAAAAAATAATTGAAATCTGGTAAAAATAATTGAAAATTGTGGAAAATAGTTGATAAATGATAAAAATAATTTATAATTGGATAAAACAATTGAAAATTGATAAAAATAATTAACAATTCATGAAATTAATAAAAAAAATAATGAAAAAATTGAAAAATGGAGAAAAAAATGATAAAAATAATTAAGAATTGATGAAATTAATAAAAAAAAAAATTATTAACAAAATTAAAAATGAAGGCAAATAATTGAAAAGTGATTTTAGAATATAAAAATTATTGAAACTTATTGAAGTTCGAAGTAAAATATTTATTTTTCAATTAATGTCATACTTCAAGTATATGACATTAATTGAAAAATAATAAAAATAGTTAATACGAATTTGGAGGAGAAATTGATTTAAAAATAATAAAAACAATTGAAAATTGAAGAAGATAATTAGAAAATTTAAAAATAGGGCAATTAATTGAAAAATAATTAAAATAATTGAGAATTGGAGAAAATAATTAAAAAATGATAAAAGTAATTAACAATTTATGAAATTGAAAAAAAATTCAAATAATGAAAAAATGAAAAATTGAGACAAATATTTGAAAAGTGATAAAAATAATTAACTATCGATGACATTAATTGAAAGATAATGAAAAATTTTTAAATTGGAGAAATTAATTTAAAAATTAATTAATTAATCTTAAAAATTTTAATTTGAATTAAATAATTTAGACTTGACATAAATAATTGGAAGTTTAAGAAAGTAATAAAAAAATAATGAAAATATTTAAAATTGGAGAAAAAATTGTATAATAATACAAATAATTACCAATTGATGATTTCAATCAACAAATTATGAATAAAATTAAAAATGAAGACAAACAATTGAAAAATGCTTTTAAAAATGAAAATTAAAGAAAATAATTGAAATTTGACATCAATAATTCGAAGTTTATGACATTAATTGGAGAATAATTAAAATAATTGGAAATTAAAAAATTAATTTTATTAAAAAGATAAAAACAATTGCGAAATTGAAATATAATTTAAAAATTACAAAAATAATGAACAATTCATCAAAATAATTTTAAAATACCGTAAAATTGAGGCAATTAATTGAAAAATGATAAAAATAATTGAAAAATCAGGAAATAATTAAAATCTGACAAAAGTAATTAAAAATTACTATTAATTATTAAGTTTTGATTACGTTAATCAAATGTGTGGAAGAATATAATTGTAATTTAAAGAAATTATTTTGGAATTTATGAAAATAATTGATAAATGAAAAAAGAAACTGAAAATAAACAAATATTAATAAATAAAATATGGATTCTAATCAATTATTGAGGAAAATAATGTAATAGTAAAAAAAAAAATTTAAGAATATAATTCTAATTTATGGAAAGTGAGTTTTAAATTTGGGGGAAAATTTGAAAAATAATGAAAATAATCATTAAAAATTAAGAAATTATTAGATTAAAAGGTTTAACCTTATTCTTTTAAGCCGTTTTAATAATAAATTAAAATTTGTTTGGCCTATACTGCTTTTTATTTCTTCATTTGTTTATACAAATATCAGCATCAGTTTGACACGTTTGGGTATAAGATCTTATACTCTCATCAGAACAGCACTATTTGTTTCAACATTTTTTGATTTTGATTTTTTTAAGATACATAAATTTCAAATTTTATAATTTTACTTAATTGACATTTCTTTTTAATATAACCTAACTTTTTTTGAAAAAAATCTTTTTCAAATAAAGTATACATTTTTTATTGTTAATTATAATTTAAAACAATCTTATAAAATAAAAAATGTATACTTTATTTGAAAAAGATTTTTTTCAAAAAAGTTAGGTTATATTAAAAAGAAATGTCAATTAAGTAAAATTATAAAATTTGAAATTTATGTATCTTAAAAAAATAAAAATCAAAAAATGTTGAAACAAATACTTGCTGTTCTGATGAGGGTATAAGATTTTATACCGAAACGCGTCAAACTGATGCTGATATTTGTATAAACAAATGAAGAAATAAAAAGCCGTATAGGCCAAAAAATTTTTAATTTATTATTAAGAAATTATATTAAAAATATTTTAAAAAGTTGAAAATTATTGTTAATAATTAAAATATATAATAACTAGAATTTCAAAATATTATTGATTTAGTCAATTTTACTCTTGCTTTAAAGATTTTTATTCTTTTTAATTTTGTAATATATATTAAAAAAATGTTTATCTTATGTCACAAAGTTTTTTTTATGTTTTTTGAAAAAGGAGCCATTTTTAAGAGTTCTAAGTACAAAAATTTCAATATTTAAAAGTATAGATTAAAAAAATCTCAATAATAATCTTTCAACAAAATGTTTAATAGGGGGGGGGGGGGGGAGGTCAAAAAAATGAGAAGTAATTTTAAAGGGGGGTTGACAAATATGTGACAAGCTGCGACTAGGGGGTGGGGGTCGAAAAAAGGAAAAAAAAGGTGTGACGTAATTTATGGACGGCCCCTTATATGAGGTTATGTAGATAACATAATGGGGTTAAACAGACACAGATTCGGTTTAAACAACCCGAAAAAAATAAAGTAGTACTACTGAGACTTATAGATCAGAATTTTTCTAGTTCTTAAAATTTTGGGGTAAATTTTTTTTTTTTTTAGGTTATGTTAATATTTTGATGTGATGGGGTTAAATAGACTTCAGATTCAGTTTCATCGACCCCGAAAATATAAAATAGTCATTGTCTGATCTCGAGCTTAGAGCATCACTTTTTTTGTGGGCATTGGCGGATCCAGGGGGGGGGCCACGGGTGCTTGCCCCCCCCCCCAAAAAAGCCTCATATTGAACAATGAGAGTGAGAGAGATAGCACTATAGTGCTATCTCTTTCTCTCTCATGCAATACCCCCTCCAAAAACCTTGTCTGGATCCGCCACTGTTTGTGGGTCGGTATTAATTATTTAATCCTGTTTTGTTACATTAAAAGTTTTTAATAAAATTAACCAACGTTTCCACTGTTGGACTGTTTTTCAAGCAAAATAACAGTTCAATAATAGTGCAATGAAATTTCATAAAAAAATATTATTTCCAACTGATTTCCTCTATACAAGAAATAGTTTCTACTAAATAGATTCATTTCAATGCAACAATTTAGTGTTAGGAGCTACAACTTACAAGGGCCACTGAAACGTGAAGTTATGCCAGGCAATACAAGCAGAAAAAGCTTCTAAGTGCAAATGCAGCAGGAACGAACATGAACAGTAGATGGTTACAACTCGACCTTGATCGAAGGACGAACAGCCTGATCGAATCGATCTCGTCGGATAATGTTCAGTGTTGCTAGCTATGAGTTGCGACATTAGTGACTTTTCATTTTGCCTCAACAGCAGAATGATAGTCTCCACATCTCCTCGATAGAATTATTTATTTTTCGATTTGTCGACCATCACGTCCTGCCGGGCACTTTTATATGTATCTACCAAGAATTTCAATCACCTGAAACATCTACCGGAATTTCACCATAGGTTGGTAGAAAATGTCTAACGTCATACAAATAATCTCAACATTTTCCACCTTTACTTTGTTGCCTTGTAAAGTAATCACGTCTTCGCGCATTTCTCACAAGTGGTAAAGGTTAGTGTTATCCAATACAAAATAAAACATATATACATGTCAAACACAAAACGACATTTTTTAGTTACCAATAATAATTAATGGTCAAAATTTAATAGTGCGACTCCAAGTAAGTCAGGCAGGTTGACTGCAGGCAATGGAACTTTAGAATTTTATTATATTTAATATGACTAATATTTTACATAAATATTTAGGTAGAAATATTAATCAGTTTACGAAAATTGAAATCTCGACAAAAAACTTGAAATAGAAGTATCTTCCGTTTTATTAGTCGAATCAAGATTTTCTTTTTTTTTTAATGCTCAGAAAAATATCAAGAATATTTCTATTTTAGGGTAATTTTTTATAATTTTAATGTTAAAAAAGTTATTAAATAAAAATTACATAACTTTTAAGCAGCAAGACAAAATTCAATGAACAAAATGCTAAAACGAATTTACCTGTGTTCTTTTTAAGATTCCAAAAAAAATGAAGTTCACAGTAAATTTCTTGATATTTAATTTTAATAAATTATAAATGTAAACATTGAAGATTTCTGCTAGTAAACAAATCAACATTGTTGCGCTCGTAGGTCTATCTGAGGGGAATAGGTCAGTGATGCTAACGACCGTTATCAAACGCATCTGCGCACAGAAATCTCATATATTTACATTTACAGTTTATTAAAATTAAATATCAAGAAACTTACTGTAAACTTCATTTCTTTTGGATTCTTAAAAAGAACACAGGTAAGTTTGTTTTAGCATTTAGGTAATTGCATTTTTTCTGGCTGATTAAAAGTTATATAATTTTTATCTAATAACTTTTTTAATATTGAAATTATAAAAAATTGTCTTAAAATAAAATTATTCCTTATATTTTTCTGAGCATTTAAAAAACAACTAAACCTTGACACAACTGATAAGGCGGAAGATATCTAATTCAAATTTTTTTCGAAATTTTAATTCTCGTAAACTAATTAATATTTTGGTTAAACTGCAGTTTAGGAACAAAAGCCATAAAGTTGGCTTCGTAGTCTGTGGAGCAGAATGTTAACCTTGTTAAAAGAAAAAGATAGTTGTCGTTAAATTCAAACTAGATTGAAAATATTGAAATTGTTTCTTAAGTTTATTTTATGTTTAAAAGAAATTCCTGCGTTAGTAAATTTGTGGCCCTGAAAAGGGCCGATTGTAATTTTACGATAAAATGTAATATATAAGATTTATTGAAAAGAGACCATACTAATCATGTGAGGTATAGAAGCAGCGCCGGAATAAACTTTTCCAATTATAATAATAATATAAGTTGGACGAAATACAGAGGGGTAAATAATCAAGAATAACCCCCCTGTTTTCGTCCAACTTATATTTTTCAGAAAGTAACACAAAAACATATTTTGAATTTCGTGCGCTTATTAGGTTACAATCCTGAAAACACCTAATCTACTTACCGTCAACTTCAAGGCTTACGTTTTTAAACTGCAGTTTAACCAATATTTTGTCCTAAATATTTATGTAAAATATTAGTCATATTAAATATTATAATAAAAATCTAAAGTTTCATTACCCGCAGTTAACCTGCCTGAAAATAACGTAAATTTCACTTGGAGTCGCACAATTATAGCAAAGTATGTTTTTTAATTTAAATGTATAACTTTACTTCTGATTTTTGCAAATTTGAACTTGGTAATTGTTCTTCAAACTGGTGTTTCTAGAAATTGGTTCCGTTAAAACTTTTTTCCATCTCATTCAATTAATTTTCAATTGCCTTTATTGGATCGACAGCCAAAATGGATTTTAAGGACAAGTTCCAGAAGCTATTGTCTCACGCTTCGTGACGTCAAAAGACGTGCGCGACAAAGTACGTGTCACGGCACTCCTGCTTCATTTAAGTTAATTGCGGACGGTCCCTACCTTATAATCGCTGAAACCACCGATTTCATCACTGTCAGCTCTTTCGTGTTCACCAACTTTTTGTCTTCCATCCATATCCTGTCATGTCGACCCATCAACTTTCCTCCAACTTCGAAAGCACGAACCGTTCGTCCACTTACACATAACCTCAAAATCAAACGTTCCCTAAATTGGTTTATGAACCAAAAAAAAGAAAAAACAAAAAAGAAAGTAAATAACCCTAGCGTCTGGACCAAAAGGGTTTTAACTTTAATCACTGTAACATTATTATTTATTTGATTATTTTCAAATTATTATTATAAAAAATATGTTTTTTAAATTTTCATTTTTTTCTATTCATACTGCAATTATAAAAGAGAATCTCTTGTTTATTCTTTAAAAAGAAATATTCGTAAAATCTCAAAACTAGAAAAGCTAAACTTATTTTAATACGACGTTCCAATAATTTCTAGTAATTTTTCCACTTTCTAATAGTATAATTGGTATTTACTTTCAAGTAATTTTTACACATTCCCTAATTTTTTTCTATAAATTAAGATTATTTAATTCTATCTTTAGTTAAATAAATATTCAGTTTTGATTACTTTTTTTACAATTTTTAATTATTTTCTTTATAACTAGTTCTCTGCAAACTCTCTAGTGATTTTTTTTCATTTTCTAGTTTCTTTTCTTCAGTATAATTAGTTTTTACAGTAAGAAGTCAGTGTTTAGTGATTTTTAGAGCAGCTGATATTAAATTCGTTTATGATTTTTCAAAATTAAAAAAAGCCGTCAATAAAGCAAAAGTTTTGTCAACTTAATGTAACTTAGTATTTAATGATTTTTAGGGTCACTACGAATCTGTTCATCATAAATGAAAAATAAAATGGCAAATCTAATATGGCTGTAAAAAAAAATTATTAACAGAAAATTAATAAAACATACAATTGGAGGTACATTTTAAGATTAGTTTCGACGGCCTGGAGGGGGCAAGTTGGTTGCACCAACTACAGGGGGGGGCGTCAAAAAGCTCACTAATTAAAGCAAAAAAAAAGGATATCGAAAAAATTTTTAATGAGAAAAGGGCGCCAAATGGCATCTATTCCACCTTAAAAAAATTCTAGATCCGGGCCTGATGAGAGTAGTAGAAGTGGGGATAATTTTGAGTAAGATTGCGCGATGTGTACATCGGCAGAGTGTTAAAAGTCGTTTTTCTATTTTTTAAAAATATGTTGAATAAGAATAATCGTCGTTTCAATAATTAATTACAATTTTTATTATTTTAAAAGCTTTATTTGCAATATTTTTCTTCCTTTTATTAATAGATGTATTTCTTTGTGTAAAAAGGAACAAAAATCTGAGTTCTTATTGAGTTTAAACATCTCTTTCTCAGTAAATCGTTTTGAAAGATAATCAATCAATTATTATCCATTACAACGGATTTTTGAAGATTGCAGATACAGAGAATGAATAGTGCAATGTCTGCAGGCCATGTGATCCAATTTTCTCATGGTGTACAATTTCCACGACGTCATGGATGCAATGTAATGAATCAATAAACAAATCAATAATCAATCAATAAAGCATTCGATATTTGTACAGTAATTGACAATGGTATCGTTCAGAAAAGTAATTTGTCTGCCTGAATATTGACCCCGAGAACAAGCGCTGAACTTTCTAAATGGAAATTTAACTGTAACCGCCCTCTCTGATATCAACGTCCAACAAATCTCGCAAAAATAAGTATACGCTAATCCCGCTTATATGGACAATTAACTACAAATTGCGTCTTGGCGGAGATGCGACTCTCATATATATATATATATACATGTACACTGTACACCAAATTATCTGTTACGAAAAACCAAATGCACCCACAACAAGGGATATGCTGATTTTTAAACTCCCGGAATAATATCTACGAAAGAGTGTGTTTAAGATATAATAGAGAATAAATTAATAGTCCTGCTATAGGTGCATGAAAACTTGGATATTCTGACAAATTGGTATCTCTATTCCTGCTCCCGAGATTGCTCAATTAGATAGGATATTATCGCGAACAATAATCGATTTTGACTTTTCCTCGTGCTTGTACAGAATTAAAGTAATTGGATTAAGTGAATGGTGAAGTATATTAAAATTAATTGATTTAGTTTTTTATCTCTTGGTTCTTTTAACTTTTATGCACAAAACCAGATTTATTTTTAGGGACATTTTTAAAAATTAACTGGGTAATGTTTAGTGAATTAATTTTCTAATTAATTTCTAATTCTTCTTTACAATTATTGTAAATATATTTTTTTTGCCTTCTTAGAATCACCGCTAAAATAAAAGCTAATTTTTAAGTTTTTCTCAAATCACCTTGGTTTCAATTAAATTGAGAAACATTACCTGGTATCATTAAACTGCAACATTGCATGTCAACGTTGTAGGGGAGAACTGGATAAAATGTCTAATTATGGGTAAATTGGCAAACGTTAATAACTCAATTAATGTTCAAAAATAAATATTGAACATAATTGTTATTATTAATGAAGTATAATAAGGTAAAGATGATTTCTGTAAAGTTTCATGTTTATCAGTTTGTAATTAAAAAATTTATTAAAGAATCGTGAAAATGATGCTTTCCAAAGATAAGTTTTTCAATTTTTTTCAGAAAATATATACTTCTACCTCACAAACGTGTATAATATTATAAAAATGAGTTCTAAAATTAAAATATTTAGTTTAATTATATCGTGTGTTTTTGGGTAAATTGCCTGGATAAATTGCCTACTTGCTGTAAAACTTGTAAGCAAGATACGTACGATACGGAAAATTTCTCGGCTTACGTATATTTATAGATATAGAAACTAAATGTCAAGTTGTTACTGTTTTTGCATAGAAAATCAGTGTTTTAACAAATTAATTATATTAATTATTGCATTTATATTAATAATAATTATAATAATTGTGCATTGATGAATTATGTTTAATATATTTTTAAAACATGATTTTAAATAAGCGCGGAATGAATCAAAAGAAGTGCGCATGCGCAGAAAAAATACGTACGAGTGCGAGATAGAGATGCAAAATTTTCGGTAATTTAAAATCCGGTTACATTCTCTTGAATATAACCAAGAATATTCTCCTTACGGAGAATTTATGAGAATTTTCTATGTTTTAATGAGCTCCACTATTTTGAAACATAAACAATTCATTGAAATAAAAATGGATAAATAACAAAATAATTATCATTAGAAACTAACTACAAGTCAATGAAGTGTAGAAATTATTATTAAATATAACAATTATGAAAAATTTTAATTTTAAAATGAAAGAAAATAATTTAAATTCGAGAAATATACTTGAAAATATTATAAATAAGTTGAAAAAATTTAGAATAATGACAAATTAAAGAAAATAATTGAAAAAATTGCATAATATATTTTTAATAAAGGAAAATTAAAGAAAATTTCAGAAAAATACTTGAAACTTTTAGAATTTCATTGCAAAAAAAAGAAGAAAATAATTTAAAATTAGAGATAAAAATAATTAAAATTGAGAAGAACATTTTTTAATTTAAGAGAAATTATTACAAAAAATAAATACAGAATATAGGTACATAAAATACAAGAAAATCATAGATATAATAGAAAATTGAATAGAAAAATGAAAATTTCAGATAAATAATAAAAAAATTTTCGGAAATTATGAAAAAGAACGTAACTAATTGAAAATAATAAAGAAATTATATAAATAAATAAAAATTAAATAATTGAAAATGATTAAAAATTGAAGAAAATAATAGGAAATTTTTGAAAAATATTTAAAAATGTTAGAAAGTAATTTGAAAAAATAATGGGGAAAATAATTGAAAAACGATTTTAAAATTTGAAACTTGAAGAAAGTAATTAAAAGATAAAAACAATGATAAGTTGAAAAAAATTAACGACATTTTAAATAAATAATAGGAAAAATTGAACAATTTTTTTTAAATACAAAAAAATAAATTGAAATTTGAGAAAAATACTTGAAAATGTAAGAAATTAATTACAAAAAATGTGAAAAATTAAAAATAAAAAAAAAACTGGAAAAAAATAAAAATAATTAAAATATAAGATAATTAATAAAAATTTTTTGAAATTATGAAAACAAATGAAAATTAATAAAAATTGAAGAAAATAATTGAAGTAAGAGAAAAATACTTTAAAATCATTAAAAAGTAAATTTACAAAATGAGAATAATAATTAAAAATTGAGGGAATTAATTGAAAAATGATTTAAAAATTTGAAACCAAAAGAAAATATAATTGAAATATGATAGAATCAATGGTTAGTTGAAAAAAATGAAGTTTTAAATAAATAATGGAAGAAATTGCTGAGTTTTTTTTAAATAACAAAAAAAAAATTTAAATTTGAGAAATTAAGTGAAAAAAATTAGAATGATTAAAAATTGAAGAAATGAATTGAAAAAGGCTAAAAATAATTAAACTTAAGATACAATTAATAATTTTTTTTTTTAGTAATTATGAAAACAAATGAAAATAATTAAAAATTTAACAAAATAATTGAAAGAGAAAAATGCTTTAATGTCTTAAAAAAATAATTTTATAAAATAAGAATATTTAAGAATTTAGGGAAATAGTTAAAAAATTATAAAAATAAATTTAAATTGAAAAAATACTTAAAATTTAAAAATTTTTAAAATAATTGAAATATGATTTAAATAATTAAAGTTTTAGATAAATAATTGAAATTTTTGAAAATTATCCGAAAAAAATAAAATTAATTACAAATTGGAGAGAATAATAGAAAAATTACTGAATTTATTTTTATGCAAAAGAAAGTATAGTTGAAAACTCTTTCAAGAATTTGAAAATTGAAAACAATAATCTAAATTTGAGATAATAACTCAAAATTTAGGGAATTAATTGAAAAATAATTAAAAGATAGACAAAATAATTGCAAAATGATAAAGAGAAATTAATATTAAACAAAATAATTGAAAATTGTGATATATACTTGACAGTTCAGGATATTAATTTATAAATAATGAAAATGATTAGAAAATTAAATTATGGACATTTCGCTTCCGAGTAAGCAAAATAATTTGCTTCCTCATAGAGGAAACAAGAAATTAATAATATGTGAGTTAATTGGGGAAGTTATTTAAAAAAGACGAATTTTAAATGGAAAAAAATGTAAAAACATGAATTATTTTACGAATTCTTGATCAATTGTAAACTTTATATAGGTCAATCAATTCGTTTTAAGATATAAGGAATTTTATTTTTGTATTTATTAAGTTGTATTTTCAGCATGAAAAAATTTTTGGGAAAGAAAAATTTTTTTTGATGAAAAAAGGTGCTCAAAAAAATTTAGTTGGATATTTTTAAAAATGCCTGTGTCCAAATTTATATATTCATGAGCTTAATAAGTCATCCAAATTTTATTGGAATCCGTTAAGGCGTTCTCGAGATATCTTGCACACAAAAAACGCTATATACACACACACAAATACACACACACATCTGGACATTTGCTTAGGAATAAAAATTTACGCTTTTTAGATGGAAATAAGTCGATTTAGACTATTTTTGGAAAATCGAAAACCTTACCGATCACAAAGCTTCCTCTATGAGGAAGCAAAATTGAAGATAATAATTGCTAAATGAAAATATAATAAATATAAATAAATATAATATAAATATAATAAATATAATAATATATTAAAGGTTAACATCTAAGATATTAAATTTTAACATCTAGATAATAAAGTTTAATATTTATAGATGTTAACCCTGAATATCTAGATAGCTGTCCCTATGTTAAGTGATAAATATGTTAAGCGTTAACATCCAGATGTTCAGGGTAAACATCCATTTTTCTCAGTGTGGTGAATTAAAAAAATTAATTACATTTTGCGATAAATAATGTGAAATTTAGCAATAAATAATAAAAAAATTTTATTGCCGAAAAAAAATAATTAAAATTGAAGTGATAGAAAATTTTTTAAAAATTAATTGAAATTTGCGGAAGGTAGATTTAAGATTTAGCGCGGAATGAATCAAAAGAAGTACGCATGCGCAGAAAAAATACGCACGTGGTCAAGAGTTAGGAGAACGAAAGACGCGCGAACGCGAACGAGTCTTTCCAAAGTGTTTATTCTGAATTCGGTTTAAATTCGTGTGCTGCTCTTGAATTTCGTGCTCGCGGAAACGCAGTGGCAGCCGTAGAGCTGTGTTGTCACGTTTATTTTACGCGAAGGTTGTTTTTTTTCGTCTTGAATACGCTTTTCAGAGCCCTAACCTCAAAACGGCGTTTGGACGCCTAGGGCCCGCAGATACGTGCGGTGACCCGATTTCAAAGAACTATGTCATCAATTGAAGGCGGGAATACAACAAATCCTCCCCCTATTCCCCCTCCTCTTCCTCCTCCTCCTCTTCCGCCACCAAATCAACAGTTTACTGCCGATGTCTTTCAGGGAGCTGACCTCCTTTTACAATTAAAAACTAATTCTGTTAATGGGAAAAATAAAAAACGTAGATTAGGCGGGTCTCAAGAATCTTTGACAAATGAGATGTTTGACTCAAACCAGATGATGGTCGACGAGCAGGATGCTTTCTTGTCTCAGGAAGCTCGTTCTTCTCAGGGCACGAGTCCTGGATCTCAGAATCTCAACGATCTGCGCTATGATGAGTCGCTAAAGGGCGAATGCAAAATTATAATTCAAAGTTCTTCTGCTGGTAATCCAGCTAAAAATCTCGATCGATTAACATGCGCAAAAATCTTAAACTCTAAGTTTAAAAATCACATTGTGGAAGTTAAAAACTCTGGTTATGGTAAGTTGGCAGTATTTACCAAGTCGGCTCGCGCAGCCAATTCCATTTTAAATAACAAGTCCTTAGAGGATAAAGGCCTAAAAGCTTTTATTCCTTCTCATTTTGTCACTTCTCAGGGTGTTATTAGAAACATCCCGAATGATATCTCTGACCAAGAGTTGAAAGATAACCTTGAAATTTTAGGTTATCACCACAAAAGGTCTACCGTCATCAATGTGCGACGCCTGTCGAGGAAAAATATTAATAGTGAAACTAAAAAACCGGAATATGTGCCTTCACGTAGTGTCTTGCTTACGTTTAACACCAAATCTCTTCCCTCCAAGGTCGCTATTTTCAATGCTTCAGTGGATGTTGTACCTTATTCTCCACCTGTTAAGATGTGCTGGAAGTGCCTTAGATATGGTCACATCAGTAAACATTGCAAATCAGAAAGTAAATGCAAACAATGTGGCGAGTCAGCCCATGAAGAAGGTGCTCAGTGCTCTCTATTAAACAAAGAACCCAAATGTGTTCACTGCAAGGGTCCTCATTTGCCAAACAACCCAGATTGTCCTGAATTTAATTTCCAAAAGGATTTTCGAAGTTATGCGGTCAATAACGGCTTGACGTTTTCTGAAGCAAAGGAAGTACTTCGACCAAAGAAGTCAAAACGTACCAATCAGAGGGCTGCTACGCGTCCTCCAGTCGAATTTAATTTCAGCAATTTCCCTGAGTTCGGGGATTGTCAATCTACTCCTACTCCACAAAACTTTTCCAATCAAGCTAGGAATTCTTATTCCAATTTTTTCTCAGAAACGACCAACACCTCATCAAACAAAAGTAACCAACCTCCCTCTGTAAATAAAAAATCCTTTAACGACAAGCAAAAATCCGCCGACAACAAAAACGCAAAGAGCAAACAACCGTTTGCTCATTTATACGCAACAAGACTTCCCAGCTCTCTTCCTAAAGGTTTCGCTCTTCGCCCACCTCAGAATTCAGAAGCTTTAACATTCTCAGGTAATTACACCCAACCAAGTAATTCTAGAACCGATGATTCGCCCATCTTTTCTACTGACGCTCCTATTGAGACGTCAGCAGGGTTCAACGCCACAACAGTGATAAATAAATTAATTCTCAATCTCACCAAACTCTTAGATATACTTGCAACAGATCTGCCGCCTAATTCAGCTGAATTTAACAATACCTTAAATAATCTATCACAAAAAGTATCGCTCTTAACAAACTCCTACTCCAAGCCTTAAAATGGATTCTTTAAGCAAATTAAAAATTTTACAGTGGAATTGTCGCGGTATTTCGGGAAAAAAGCAAGACATCTTGCGTTTTCTGAAAGATTTCGACATTTTACTTTTCTGTGAAACATTTCTAAAACCAAACAAATCTTTTTTTTTAACTTCCGATTTTAACATCATCAGAGCTGATAGACCAAACTTCAATCGAGGTGGTCTAGCAATCGCAATTAGAAAGAAAATTAACTTTACTAAAATTTCAAATATCCTCAATATTGAAAACTTTTTAGAAACTCTTTCTATTTCAATAAACACAACAGCAGGCAATTTGTTGATTGTAAATGTTTATAGAGTTCCTTCCGATGACAGAAGAGTCTCGGAAAATACTTGGAAAAATCTTTTTCAGTCAGCTCTTGCAATAAACTCTTCTAGAATCTTCATTGGTGGGGATTTCAACTCACATCATTATTTATGGGGTAGCTCTCGGGCTTGCCCAAACGGAGAGACTCTCTACTCAGCTATCGAAAATTTGGACCTTATTTGTTTGAATACAGGTATTCCTACTTTCGTCAATAAACCCAACGAAAATCCGTCAATTTTGGATCTAGCATTTGTTAGCCCTCAGCTATTTACCCGCTGCTTACAGGAAGTTGGGGACGACCCAATGGGGAGCGACCACTATCCAGTAACTACTGACTTAGATATCCAAATTCCTACATCAAAATTTTTCTCACATAAATATAACTTAAGAAAAACTAATTGGAGTACCTTTTCCACTAAATTAAAAGACTCTTTAAATTCTAGATCAGAGGAAATTTCTCCTCTCACAGACCCTATTTCTAGCTACGAGGTATTTGTGGAATGTGTTGATCAGGCGATTCAATCTTCTTCTCCGCAATCCACTAGACCGAATTCAAATAGTTCCAAAAATAATAAAAAATCAAAAACTAAACCCTTCATTCCAGCGCCGTGGTGGAATGCTGAGTGCGATGATGCAGTTCAAGAAAGACGAGAAGCAACCAAAAAATTTAGGACTTCCTCTAACTATGAAAATTACATAGAATATAAAAGATGTGTAGCTAAAGCAAAAAGAATTTTTAATGAAGCTAGAAGGAAATCCTTTCAAGGATTTTGTGACTCACTTGATAGAACTACCCCTATCTCTAAGGTTTGGAGAGTGGTTAAATGTTTTAAGAATAGGTTTCTACAACCGGCTACAAGTTCCTGTTCTGCAGACACTGAAACTATCAAAAAATTGCAAGACATGATTGACGATATGTGTCCGCCCACGACTTTTTTCGATTCTTTCCCGGAAGGTTTTCGCTCAAACAGCTTTCTAGAAATGCCTTTTAATATAACTGAGCTCAACATAGCTATTTCATCCCTTAAGGAAAAATCTTCTCCAGGACTGGATAAAATCAGTAATAAAATAATTCAGACATTCCCCTTAGAATCAAAATTAATTTTATTAGATATTTATAATAACATTCTTTCATCCGGCACTCTTCCTCCTTCATGGAACAATTTTTTAACCTTCTTTATTCCCAAATCTACCCCAGGCAAATTTCGCCCTATAGCTCTCGCTTCTTGTATGCTTAAACTAATGGAAAAATTAATTTATAATAAACTGAGCTGGTTTTTGGAGCATAATCTATACCTTTCGCCATCGCAATTTGGCTTTCGTAAAAACAAGTCGTGTGCTGACAATTTATCTCTCATTTCAACCGAAATTTTCACAGGATTTGTAGAGGGCGAGGTCACAGCCGGTCTCTTTTTGGATATTAAGGGAGCTTTCCCGAGTGTGGTTCCTCAAATCTTAATGGAGGACCTGAAAGAACTTGGAATCCCTTTAACAATTGCAAAATTTATATATAATGTTACAGCGCGAAAAAATATTTATTTCAATATCAATGGTGAACTAACAGAACCTAGAATTTCCACCTTGGGTCTCCCTCAGGGATGCATCCTGAGTCCCTTACTTTATTCTATTTATACACGTAAACTTCATAGTCTCCTTCCACCAGGATGTATTATAATTGAATTTGCTGACGATATTGTCATACTAGTTAGATCAAAAGATCGTTTCCAATGTTTAAGAATCCTTCAAGACTGTATAAACGCTATATGGAACTTTTTGTTTGTCAGGGGCTTGGAAATTTGTCCAGATAAAACAAAATTGATTCTCTTTAATAAACAAAATATTAATTTAGATGATCCGCACCTACACCTTAGAATAGGCGAATCTGATATCTTTCCTTCCACTCAAGCTACCTTTTTAGGAATTATTTTGGACCATAAATTAACTTTTGATTGCCATTTCAAATACCTCATCAAAAAACTTGGTAAAACTTTAAATGTCATTAAGGTGTTGAGAGGAACCTGGTGGGGAGCTCATCCTTTTATTCTTCTCACAATCTACAGAGCTTTAATACGAAGTTGTATGGAATACGGCTCGCATATTTTTAATTTTAAAAATAACACTCTTTTTAGTAAACTGGAAAAACTTAGAAACCAGGCAATTAGATTAGCCCTAGGCTATAGATTGTCCACACCTATTAATGTTATGCTGGCGGAGTCTTGCGAACCTCCCCTAAAATTTAGATTTGAATTCCTAGCTAAAAAACATATCATTAAAGTTCTTTCAAATCTTAAACACCCCTTGATAAACAAAATTGCCAATCTACTAGAAATATCCACACACAGAAACCCTTTTGGAATTCTGGACACCTTTACTCTTCTTAAGGCCTATAAAGAAGCAAAAGTCTTTGATCCTCTCATTAATAAATCCTATCGTCATTCCTACTATGAATTTCCATACAGCAACCACACTTTTAAACCTCAGGTAGTTACTGATTTAGGCCTTGTTATTAAAAATTCACCAAATCCTCCTCTCTTATTTAAAGATTTATTAGATAACGAGTTTAAGGAATTCTTGTGCTTCTACACCGATGGCTCTAAGTCTGGAAATGGTAGACTGGCTGGATGTGCTTCGGTCTGTCCCTCAAATCACTTTACACAATCCTGGAAAATAAATAATAACGCATCTATATTCTCCATTGAAGCTTTCGCAATTTTGCTTACCTTAGACTATATCAAAGAAAATAATCTTAAAAAAGTAACCATTTTTTCAGACTCGTTGAGCGCTCTGAAAAGCATTTCATCTCCTAATCCTTACAATATTAAATCCCACTTAATTTTTCTTATTAGGAATCGATTAGCTGCTCTATCTCTTTTACAGTTTGACATAATTTTGGTTTGGATCCCAAGCCACATTGGCATAGAAGGGAACGAATTGGCTGACAAAACAGCTGGATTGGCTGCAATCAACTCTCCACTTATGAATTTTGGTCTTCCAGGTTCAGATTTGGATCACTCTTTTCGAAATCAATTAAATGATAAATGCCATAAGTATTTTATATCAAGAGGCAAGAATTTTGGCTCTTTTTATACAGAGAATTTCTATCGCCCTCGAAAAAAACCGTGGTTTGCGTCAATTCACACTAGCAGACAAATATTGGTCTCTACTTGTCGAATGCGAAGCAACCACCACTCTCTTAATGAGAGTT
Organism: Ganaspis brasiliensis; assembly: GCA_037103525.1. NCBI lineage: Eukaryota > Metazoa > Arthropoda > Insecta > Hymenoptera > Figitidae > Ganaspis > Ganaspis brasiliensis. Next base: position 1,146,061 of record JAZKLR010000390.1, on the reverse strand, counting down.
TATTCAGGAAAAATATAATTAATTCCCCTGCTTGTCCTTGTGACTCTGATATAGAAGAAGACCTAGAGCATGTCCTTTGGAACTGCCCTAGATTTGACAATTTTCGTCCAAAATTAATTCAGCGACTCTCAAAGGCACTAAGGTGTTATGCTCCCTTCCACAGTAATATTTTCCTTTCTAATCCTTCTCCAACAATTCTTTCACACATCTTTGATTTCCTAAAACATACCAACTTAAATATATAGATTTAAATCATTCAATTTTCCCGCCTCAATATCATCGTAAATTGCTTTACGCGTGTTCCGACTTTGGAAATACGCGTTCGTAACAACCTAAACATACCGGGTCATGGCGCAATATACAGGAATGAGTCCAGTATTAAGCCAACGCATGCGTGTTTCTAGCGCATGAAAAAAGAAGAAGAAGAAGAAGGTCAAGAGTTACGTGAGTCACGTGATTTTAAAGAATCATGGCGGATTAACCTGTCACATTTGCGGCATTGAATATCAAAGTTTAGGTTTTCTTTTTGAAACTCACGCTATTTTGAAGCAAGCAGATATTTTTGTAATGTATTACAGTGTTTAATTTACTTTCGTAAGTTATTTTATAATTGTAGAAGCTTTGCTTATTTGTTATAGATTTTATTTCCAGTTTTTGTCTAACTGCTTTGGATTGAAACTACAGTTTTATATGATAAAAAGATTATATTTTCATATTTAAAGCTAGTTCTTTTTTTAATATTAATAGCAACATTACACTTTTTGGTTATTAATTGGATTATTAGTCTGATTATCAACACAGAAGAATAGTATCAAGAAACTATCTGTTTCGTTAAAGAGAATGCTTATTTGAAAGTGGAAAGAATCAAGATAGTGATCGACAAAACGTAATCCGTCTTAGTAGTCGTTGACACGATAAAATCCTAACAGGGCATTTCAGTTCACTCGAGCGCGCAACCCTCTATTGTGGGAGGGGAAATAATCCTGTTACGCCCTTTTGGATCAGTGACATGATGTCACTGGCTCTTTAATTCAGTTTCAATGACTTGAATTCGTTTCACCTCAAATTGTCAAAAGGGACAGTCGAATCGAAGGGGACTCTTAAATTAGCCTTTATTCGGCAAAGTTGGCCCCTGATTTAATCGTTCTTGAGTAGAATTCAGGGGCCAAATTCTCACAATTGTCAGAGTTTTGTGCTCAAGCAACTGGAAACTGTCGAGGTATGTCACCTGTCCAGGTATACGACACAGACTTGCCTTCTTGGCTGTAAGCTACCTAACCCAATAATAACACCGGGGATGCCATTGTGAAATTGTGGATTGCGGACCTTCTCGTTGTCTCCTGACCACAAAACACCATTTGTATTGTGTGACAAGTGCCAGTTTGACCACGAGATCGGGTCGCCTGTCACGCCTCTTTTTCAGGAAATCGAGATTTAGAGGTTAACTTTCAAGTGCGCGTGTCCCCTTGAATAGCGTGAGGTATCTGACTGGAAGAATCCTCTTTGTCACTCTCATCTTATTTTCTAAATAAGAGCGCGAATTTCTAAAAGGATTTCTGGCTAAATTAACATTCCCAGTGTCATTGCTGATCCTATTTTCTTCAATGTTTATTATTTTTTTTGTCAAAAATTTCAAAGGGACTTATTTTTTTAAAAGTGACTTTCGAAGACAATTATTTTCGTAGTTTGATCTCTAAATCTGAATTAGTTAAAGATAACAATAATTATTTGTAAAATCGTGACTGACTTTCTGTTTCAGTAATTAGTGAGAAAGAACTAATTATTAGTAAAAACAGTAACTAAAAATAGTTGAAATTTTGCTAATTGAATTAGTAAGCACAATTTTATTAAAATATTAGTAATATCGACTCTCTAAATATGAAAAAACGAAATTTCACTGTTTCAAAGCTATAAGTATACCACTAATTCCAATTAGCGAATATACGCTGTAGAAATAGTGAAAAATCAGTGGGTAATCAGTGAAATTTCACTGATTCAGCAGCATATATACGCTTTTTGGAATCAGTGGTATACTTATCGCTTTTTCAAATTAAGAGAGGACATAACCTAAAATAGGTAAAAATTGTGTCCATCTTGTGAACGTTTCGCTTCCACATAAGCAAAAAAATTTGCTTCGTCATAGAGGAAGCAATTAATTAATTACTTACTTTTAACATTAATTTACTTCTGGATAAAATAAAAATGAGATAAACATGGGGCAAAATTCCTGAACTGTCCAGGTCAAAAAATAAAATTTATTTAAACTTTGCTAAAGTGTTTCCATTGTTAGTGGAAGTGTAAATACCAAATATTTTCAAATTCCATGAAATAGTTTTTGAGTTACACAGTTTTAAAATTTTGAATTTTTTTAAAATGTAGTTTTTTAAATTTATTATATTTCTAAGTAGATTGCATAAAAGTTAACATATATATAGTGATTTTTAAAGCTTTTTTTACAGGCTACTCGATGGTGATAAAAGTTTTTACGTAAAAAAATTATTTGACCTTGAAATTCAAGTTTAAAATGTTAATTTGATTGTATCGCGAAATCGGATTTTTCAAAAAAATTTTAACCTATCTCAATGGAAAGCTTGACTTTTTTTCTATAAGATATGTAAAAATTAGAGTGGAACTCTTATTAGTTTTGTCAAAAATACATCTCAAATACCCACGCGCGCTAGAGAAACAATGGTTACTCGCGCTATTCGAGCGCGCGCGGGTGTTTGAGATGTATTTTTGACAAAAGTATTTAGAGTTCCACTCTAATTTTTACATATCTTATAGGAAAAAAGTCAAGCTTTCCATTGAGATAGGTTAAAATTTTTTTGAAAAATCCGATTTCGCGATACAATCAAATTAACATTTTAAACTTGAATTTCAAGGTCAAATAATTTTTTTACGTAAAAACTTTTATCACCATCGAGTAGCCTGTAAAAAAAGCTTTAAAAATCACTATATATATGTTAACTTTTATGCAATCTACTTAGAAATATAATAAATTTAAAAAACTACATTTTAAAAAAATTCAAAATTTTAAAACTGTGTAACTCAAAAACTATTTCATGGAATTTGAAAATATTTGGTATTTACACTTCCACTAACAATGGAAACACTTTAGCAAAGTTTGAATAAATTTTATTTTTTGACCTGGACAGTTCAGAAATTTTGCCCCACATACATTTGGCTTAATTTGAAAAAGAAGATTTTAGATTTGTATTATTTTGAAATTTTACAAATTTACACTTGGAAATTAATAACACAGGAAAACAAATTTGGGTCAACTTTTGAACCTTGAACGACAAGATCATTTCTTGGCGTAATTTTTCACGCTGAATACGAATCTGAAGTCAGAATTAAAAAATTTAAAATGGCGGATCCAATATGGCGGGCAAAAAAATTCAAAATCAATCACATTTGCTTGAAACTTGCTACTCGGGGTTTTTTTGGGTCACTGAATACAAATCTGAAGTCAGATATTTTTAAATAAATTTAATCGCAAATTCAATATGGTGGACGATTATTTGTAAATAAACTGAAGTTTTTATTTTGAATTACTTAAGTCTCACTTCAGATTCGTAATCAGCAACTCCAATAACACAAAGATACAAAATTTCATGAACATCATAATTTTTACAAATAAACCTCTGCTATATTAGATCCACCATTTTGAATTTTTAAAATCTGACTTCAGATTCGTAATCAGCGATCCCAAAAACTCAAAGATTCCAAATGTTATGAAAATCACATACTTTTTTCAAAAAGTCGTCCACCATATTAGATCTGCCATTTTGAATTTTTATAATCAATTTAAAATTGAGAAAAATGAAATTTCATTTGATTAAAATATTTTAAAATTGGATAAAGTTTTTATTAAAATGAATTCAGAATTGATTCGATTTTTGTTTTCAATTACCTGAAATTTTACATTTGTATAGATTGAAATTAGAATAATGTTATATTTTAATTAATAAGAAAGTTGGATAAATTGATGTTTTAATGAATTAGAATTTGCAGAATTGTTCATTTTGATCAATTTATAATTAGTAAAATTTACGTTTGGACGAATTTTAAAATTGATTAAAATAAAATGTTGATGAAATGGAATGTACCAATTAGAAATTGGTAAAATTTACATTTTGATGAATTCTAAGTTATATAAATTTAAATTTTGTTCAATTGGAATTATTTTAAATTTACATTGTACTCAATCGGAAATTGGCTCAATTCAAAATTGAATTAATTAGTAGTTAATTCAATTTAATAACTTGAGTCACTTGGAAGTTGTATAAATTTTCATTTTGTTCAATTGGAAGTTGCATAAATTTATATTTTGTTCCATTGCATTTAGGGTAAACTTACGTTTGAGTCAACTGGAAATTGGCTCTATTTACATTTAAATCGATTGCCAATTCGTTAAATCTACATTGGGATAAATTACAAGTTGTCTTAATTTACATTTTGTTGAATTGGACGTTATATAAATTAACATTTCATTCAATTGGAATTAAGTCAAAGATACTTTTTAGTCAATGGGCAGTTGCTTTTATTTACATTTGAATTAACTGTCAATTGCTTAAATTTTCATTTGGATAAATTCTTAATTGTTTAAACTTATATTTTGTTCAATTGGAAGATGTATAAAATATCATTTTATTCAATTGGTATTAGGTTAAGTTTACGTTGGGTTCAATTGGAAATTCGCTCAATTAAGAATTTAATTAATTAGAAGTTGTATAAATTTACGTTTCGAACAATTAGAAGTAGGTTAAATAATCATTTCATTTAACTAGAAGTTGTATAAATTTACATTTTCTTCAATTGGAAGTTGATGTTAATTTAAATTTTATTAAATTGGAATTAGGTCAATTTTGAGTCGTTTTAGTCAATTGGAAGTTGGCTCAATTTAAACTTGAGTCACTTAGAAGTTGTATAAATTTACATTTCGAAGAATTAGAAGTAAGTTAAATAAACATTTCGTTTAACTAGAAGTTGTAAAAATTTACATTTTATTCAACTGGAAGTTAATGTAAATTTAAATTTTATTAAATTGGAATTAGGTCACTTTTTAGTCACTTTAGTCATTTGGAGGTTGGCTCAATTTAAACTTGAGTCAATTGGAAGTTGTGTAAATTTACATTTTGTTTAATTGGAATTTGTAAAAATTTATATTTTGTTCCATTGCATTAAGCGTTTTATGTTTGACTCAACTGGAAATTGGATCCATTTACATTTAAATCAATTGACAATTCGTTAAATCTACATTAAAATGAATTGAAAGTTGTATTAATTTACAGTTTTTTGAATTGGACGTTATATAAATTAACATTTTATTCAATTGGAATTAAGTAAAAGATACTTTTTAGTCAATGGTTAGTTGTTTCTATTTAGATTTGAATCAACTGTCAATTGTTTAAATTGACATTTGGATAAATTCTAAGTTGTTTAAATTTACATTTTATTCCATTGGAATTCTGTTAAACAGACATTTTAGTCAATTGGCAATTGACTTAAATTAAATTTAAGTCACTTGGAAATTGTATAAATTTACTTTTTGTTCAACTGGAAGTTGTATAAATTTACATTGTATTCAATTGTAAGTAGTTTAAATTTACATCAATAAATATAAATGTAAATTTTGTTGAATTGGACATTATATATCAATTAATATTTTATTCAATTGGAATTAGGTTAAAGATACGTTTCAGTCAATTGACTGTATTATTTATATTCGAATCAATTGTCAATTAACTAAATTTACATTTGGATGAATTAGAAGATGTTTAAATTTACATTTTATTCCATTGGAATTCGGTTAAATAGACAATTTAGTCAATTGGCTAAATTTAAATTTAACTGACTCAATTGAAAATTGGTTAAATTTACATGTGGATAAATCATAAATTGGAAGTTGTCTAAACTTTGAATTGTTGAACTGAACATTGTATAAATTAAAATTTCATTCATTTGGAAATTGTAGATTTGAATCAATTGTCAATTGGCTGAATTTACATTTCTATAAATTCGAAGTTCTTATAAACATACATTTTGTTGAATAAAAAATTGTATTAATTTAAAATTCATTCAGTTAAAAGAAGGCTAATTTTATTTTTGACCCAATTGAAAATTGACTGAATTTACATTTGAATCGATTGGAACTTTTGCTCTCAGCAAGACTTTATATTTTAAATCTGCCCTTAATTCCCCAGTGTAAACAGGCTCATAATCTCCTAAATATAAAAAATATTTAATACCTCTGTGATTTAAATTACAAGAAACTAATTTAAATTTTCTTTTTTGTTGCAGGTAAGCAAGAGGTTCGTCCTCAAGAAAAAAAAGGTCTCGATTAACTTAAGTCTTCTCTCACAAATAAATGAAAAAACGTGTAAGTCTGTTCTCTCTTGCTCTCAGTGACTCGGAATGAAAATATACTTAAGCGCTTAAAGCATGAATATACCGGATTATAAAGTTAATAGTGCCGAGGCGTAATTTCCTTCAAAGCATTGCACGTGACACCAACCACTATAATAAACGTGGACAGAATTATGCGCGCGACATCAATTTAATTTATTCACGATTTGTAATATACTATTCTATTAACGACTGAACAACGAAATCAAAAGGAAGGTAAAAAAAAGAGTGATTCTTGGAAATGCGCAACTTATGTATCCTTTGACTTTGAAATGGAAAGGAACGTAATTAGTGACGTTGCCTAATACCTAATGCGTTCTCTCTTTTTGTCTCTGATCGCAATACTTTTATCTGATTATAGGGTCACTGTGTTCGGAGTAGATCTTAACTTCGATTTTTGCTCCTTCTTAGATGTCAGTCGATAATGAAAAGAAAGGTTGGCTTTTTTTAGCAGATTGCTGTCGCAAAATAGATTTTTAGACTTTACTTCAACATTTTAGAAAAATGGTGACGTATTTAGATTTTAATGTAGTATTTGTTACGTGTATCATTACGCAATTTGAAGGGATAGAAATTTCTTGAATGTATATATATACAATTAAATTATAACTTTTTCTACAAAGAGAATATTGAATGGGTATAACAGTGTATAATTATAGCTTGTACCAAAGGGTACAATTAATGAAAAAAATGTGATTTTCATTTGAAATCGTGTTAGATGAATATAAATCGGTTTTGAAAATGTAAAAACAAGCGGTTCAAGTTACAATGGCGTTTTTTATAAGCTGTCGCGCAACTGACAATATTCTATACTGACAATAGAGGACTCTAAAAATTATACAGATATTCATTTCATGTATACCAATTACTGTGGATTAAAATCTAGGGTCAACCTTCCAAATCCTTTCAATATACAGTTGATATAGAATAATTATAATTTTCCTCGAATTCTCAAAGAATCATAATTGGACTTTTATTGAAATAAGAATTGGTACGAAAATCAGGAGTACTATTCTAAACAATTTTGAATTGTGTTAAATGGTATTAACGATTTTTATACAGTTCTACAGAGTTTTAAAAAAGTTCTTAATAGTTTCTAATTTCTTACTGGTAATTTTTTAGAACTCGAAAAAATATTATTAGAATTTTTTAGAACTGCTTAAAAAAATTCTTAAACTATCTGAAACGGCTTGTTAGTTCGAAATTATGTAAACTTATAGTTATTACTTAAAAACTAAAAACTGTGAGAAAATACTTCAAAACTTTTTAAAACTAGTTCAAAACTATGTGAAACTACTTTAAAACTACTCGAAACTACTTCAAAACTATTAAAAACATGTTCTGAACTATTTAAAACTTTTTGGAAACAGTTTGAAACTAGTTAAATATTACATTAAAATGAGTATTAAAAAAACCGTTAAAACTAATTCAAACCTATTTTATTTATAACAACTATAAAACTGTTTGGAATCGTTCAAAACTGTTTGGTATTTTCTCAAAACTGATTGAAACTATTTAAATTCACTGAAACCTGTTTAAAACTAGTTCGAAACATTTTTAAAGTAGTCAAAAACTAGTTTAAGTGTTTTTAAAAATGGTTCAAAATCTATTCGAAATTGATTGAAATTGTTTTTAACCTTATTTATAGCTGTTCGAAACTAGTTCAAAGCTGTTTGAATCTAGTTTAGAACTATTTGAAACTTGTTTAAAATTGTATTAAACTAGTTTAAAACTATTTGAAACTTGTTTAAAATTGTATTAAACTAGTTTAAAACTATTTGAAACTTGTTTAAAATTGTATTAAACTAGTTAAAAAAATTTTTAAACTAGTTTGAATCTACTTTAAACTAGTTCGGAAATATTTGTCATTTTCTTGAAACTAGTTCAGAACTATTTAAAACTTGTTGGAAACAGTTTGAAATTAGTTAAATATATATTACATTAAAACAAGTATTAAAAAAACTGTTAAAACTTGTTTAAACCTATTTTTAACAACTTTAAAACTGTTTTGAATGCGTCCAAAACTGTTTGGTATACTTGCTCAAAACTGCTTGAAACTATTTGAAACTAGTTAAAAATTGTTTACAACTCCTTAAAACTATATTTTAATACTGAATAGAACTAGTTCGAACCAGTTTCAAAGTAGTCAGGAACTATTTTAAGTGTTTTTAAAAATGGTTCAAAACTATTCGAAATTGATTGAAACTGTTTTTAACATTGTTTACAGTTGTTCGAAACTAGATGAAAGTTGTTTGAAACTATTATAAAACTATTTGAAACTAGTTCAAAACTGTTTGAAACTTGTTTAAAATTGTTTTAAACTAGTTAAAAAAAGTTTTAAACTAGTTTGAATCTGTTCGGAAATAGTAATGGTTAACAGTCCTTAACTGTTAACCCTAACTATTTGAAAAATAATAAAACTGCTTGAAACTAATTAGAAACAGTATAAAAGTAGTTAGAAATCATTTTAAAACTAATTTAAAAGTTTTCCAAACTAGTTTAAGACTGTTGTAAACTGATTTGAAACTATTTTAAATTGATTCTTACCTTAGTAAAAAACTGTTTTAAATTAGTTTGAAACTGATTGGCACTAGTTTGACGATGTCTGAAACTAACGAAAACTTGATTGAAACTAGTTCGAAACTGTTTTAAATTAGCTCAGAACTAGTTTTAATCTTTCTAAAAGTAATTAAGAACTACTCGAAACTAGCTTGAAAATTGTTAGAATCAGTTCAAAATTGTTTTAAAACGTGCTTACAGCTGTTCGGATCTAGTTCAAGACTCTTTAAAACTAGTTTAGAACTGTTTAATACTATTTCAGTTTTTTACCACGGTTTCAAGAAAAATGTTGATGAATTTATCTTGAAGGGTTAACTTACATAAATTGTTGTCCTAAATACAAAATTGAAGTCATAATTCAAAATTCAAAATGGCGGATCCAATATGGCGGACTGAAATTTAAAATTGCTTTTGATTTAAATTGAAGGAAACTCTTAATGCTTTTTGGGGTCGCTGATTACGAATCTGATATCCAAATTTCAAAATTCAAAATGCCGGTTGCAATATGGCGGATTAAATTTAAAATTGCTTCTGATTTAAATTGAAAGAACTTCTTAAAGCTTTATGGGGTCGCTGGTTACGAATCTGATATCCACATTTCTAAATTAAAAATGGCGGATCCAATATGGCAAACTGAAATTTAAAATTGCTTTTGATTTAAATGAAAGGAACCTCTAAAAGTAGTATTATACTATGTATCGATCAGAAAATCGATTTTTTGTTTATTTTATTTTTGTGGTCTACATTGTCTCAAAAATATATTTCCCAAATTTCATATTAAAATTCGAAGAAATAACAAAGTTATACACAAAATAACGAAAAAATTTACACACAAAGCTTTAAACGCGTTTTTCTCAAAACCATAATTTTTTAACTGATGGACAGCATAACTCGAGTTCTTTTTAATCGATTTCAAAAAACTTTAGATCAATTTCTTCGTTATGAAACCCTTCAAGCATCCCCTCTAAATCCAATTGTCTACTTTTTTTTACGGTTCAAAAATGTTTAAAAAAACACCCAGTATTTGTGATTTTTTTTTTAAACTGGCGCCATTTTTTTATTTTTTAATATTTTTTATCCGGGTTAGGAGGGATGCCTAACCACATGTATCAGCTTTATAATCATATTTGGCTTATTCAGATCGGATGTTTATATGAGTCTGTAGCTTGTCCGCCGATTTATCGATTTTTTTATCTTGACTTTAGCGCCCTCTAGTGATGAAACTGGGAGATTAAATTTTTTATTTTTATTTTTGACAGGCAAAAATGTCAATAATATGATGGAAAAAGTTGCATTGCTTTAAATAAAATTGGAACCGAGAAAAAAATTGTTGCTTAAAGTTATTTTTGAGTGCTAACAAAGTATAATACTAACCTTAAGGCTTTTTGGGGTCGCTGATTACGAATCTGATATCCGAATTTTAAAATTCCAAATGGCGGATAAGAAATGTGTAATTGTCTCAGATTTTGAGAAAATTTTCTTAATACACGTTTTCGGGGTCGCTGATTACGAATCTGATATCCAAATTTCAAAATTCAAAATGGCGGGCGCAATATGGCGGATCAAAAATGTGAAATTGTCTCGGATTTAGAGAAAACGATGTTAATATACGTTTTTGGGGGTGCTTATGACGAATCTGATATACAAATTTCAAAATTCATAATGATGGATGCAATATGGTGGTCTAAAATTTAAAATTGCTTTTGATTTAAATTAAAGGAACTTCTTAAAGCTTTATGGGGTCGCTGATAACGAATCTGATATCCACATTTCAAAATTAAAAATGGCGGATGCAATATGGCGGACGAAAAATGGGTAAGTGTCTCGAATTTAGATAAGATTCTATTAATATCCATTTTTGGGGTCGCTGATTACGAATCTTATATCCAAATTTCAAAATTCAAAATGGCGGATGCAATATGACCTATGAAAAATGTGAAATTGTCTCTTATTTAAAAAAACTACACTTTTTTGTTTGCTATATTGCATCCACCATTTTGAATTTTGGATATCAGATTCGTAATCAACGACTTTAAAAAGCTTTAAGAGGTGCTTTGTCTACAGGTCTATTGTTTAGAATTATACTGATGATTTATTCGAGTTACTGACGATTTTATTTTAACGATCCTTAAATTACAATTTATTCTATAATCTTAATCCAAGAACTAACTTTTCTTTCAGGAATTTAAGAAAATTAAAAAAAGTTCTCGGACAGGTGTTTCTTGAATCATATCATGTGCAATGAACTGTGCTGGTCGTAAAACACACATGACTCAGCCAGGATTTCTTCATTTTGCATTTCGCTTGGTGTCTTTTCGCCTGGTACCCGTAATATTGCATTCTTTGGAGGCAGGCGTGAAACCAGTTACTCGACGATCGTCACACGCGTTCCCGCCAGATAGAAATGGAGCCGAGCACATAGAGTATAGACGACTCGCTTATCAGCGCCGATTCGAGAAAACGTGAGATTCTCCAAGATCGATTCGATCGGGCATGTGAAAGTGTATGTATTCCACACTACATAGCGTGTTCTATGTACAATGTCTGTAAAGTACATCTAATAGAATGGACGATCGCGAGAAGGTCGGTCGTTCCTCGAGGTCTTGGAGATAGTCCTTGTGCACGCGTATACCTACAACAGTGCATTCAATACAGTCTAGATCGTACACCGATGTAGTTGTACGCTACGTAAGGCGAACGCGTACATAAATAAACCGGAGGCGCTTGAGCGTGGGTGTGTTCGGGTCGAAAGCCCGTCGAGTGCGGATTGACCTTTCCAAAGTATCTGTTGCAGTATTAGCATCGCGTACACTCAATCCCACACGAAAAATTTGATTACCAATTTCACCCAGAGTCCCATCTAGCTTCTCACATTTCTCACTTTCTTTCTGCCTTTGAACGTTTGAAAAAACTTTTACCACGCACGATTTAGAAATTCGAGTCCTTAGGCACTGATGATGTTTGATTAACTCGAGAGGGATTCACTTATGTATAGTTAGTCCCAAAATAAAAATTTCTAATATTTTTTTCGGACCTGTTGCAATTAACTGTGAATTAAAAATAAGTTACACCTATTTTTTCACAAAAAGTATAGGGGAGACTAGGGCTAGTTAGGTCAGGGGCAAGTTGGGTCATTGCGATTTATTCAAATGTTATTAGTCGAATTAAGTCCTCTCTGCACAAAAATAAATGTACGAATTGAAACGCAAGTTTGTGCCAAGTTTAATTTTTTATGTCATCATTAAGGACATGTGATGGAAAATAACGTCTCTGGTATAGGCCAAATTTGTCCATAATTTTTCTTTTAAAATTTTGGATATTTTGTCACGAAACTTGGTACAATTACCTAAATATTATTGGAAAAGTCTCTCTGATCCGAGTTTGTTTGAAGCTTGGCTCAAAGTTAATTTTTAAAAAATTTGCTATTTTCGAAAATTTTCCAAAATTAATTTTGTGTTAAAATTCAAACAAATTTGAGGAAGAGAAACCTTTGTAATGACATTTTAGGTAATTGTGCCAAGTTTCGGGACAAAATATTCAATATTATAAGAGAAAAGTGGAGGACAAATTTTGCCTATACCGCAGTGACGTCATAATTCATCACATGCCCTTAATGTGGAGTGAATGTAAAAAAAACTGATTTTGATATACTCAAAAGTAAATTTTTACCCACTTGGTTTTTTTTGTTATATCTTCCTGAGTAAGACATTGTAAAAATTGTTTTGACCAAATCACACTTTAGACTTGTAATTTTACAGAAAACTGTAACATATTAATCTATTTTAAAGCAGCAAATGTAAATTTACCACTTTCAACATAGGTAATAAATTTAAAATTCAAGAGTCCAAATTCTAACTTATATGTGACGCTCCACGGTGAAAGGGACCTCAGCTGCAAAACATTTGATTTTTATTTTTTATTATGAATCGATAGAATTTGAGTTGCTCTTTGACATACAGAAATCAAAACTTATTTATGTCTATTAGTTTTTGTGTTATTAGCGAGGAAACATAGGCATAACATAATAACAAAGTCTCCAGCTACCGTGGAGCGTCATATATGTTAAAAGTGATAAATTTACATAAAGTTGTGAATTTGCTACTTTAAAAGTATGAAACTTACAAAAAGCGCTTGTACATTTGCTGCTTTAGAAATTAATTTTTAATTAATTTCTGTCTCTGAGAAGTAAATTTGGAAAATTTTTCGAAAATACCAAATTTTATTAAAAATGTTTTTTTAGTCAAAATCAGAGCAAACTTGAACGAGGCAAACTTTGCAGACTATATTTTACTTCTGTTGCCTCTTAAATTGTGCAATTCTAAAACATAATATAGTTATAGTTTTTCTGTTCGAGAAACTAAAATGAACCAAGTGAATTCATTTTAAAATTAAAAAAGTATATGCATGACAAAAATAAGTAAAGATCTTCTTATTCTGTGCGTATAAAAATACATGAAATGTATTTATAATATTTCTCAAGTTATACCTATGTAAAATTCTAATAGCTCGTTAATAAAATTTTATAATGTGATAAAAGAATATTGAAAATTTCTAAAGAAATCAATGTACTATTTAATTTTCAATCATACCAGATACATGCATTGAATAATTTAAAAGATGAAGATATCATTACTGATATCAGACTTTCACCTTTTATTTCCAAATGAAAAATATAAATCTTTAATTAATAGAAACCTATTAGGATAATTATCACCTTTCATTTTTCTCGTCAGTGAAATTCATGTCAAATCATTTCTTTCCGCGTGAAGCTTTTTCTTTCATTTATTTATCTCCTTCTGTGTATTTTATTAACATTTAATAAAAAATAAATTGTTAATTATTCCTATTTATAGTAAACACGAATAATTTTGTTAATGTTTTGCTAACTGACAAAACTTGACTAAATGGCACGTAACATTGCAGCAACATTTTCGCACAAAATTGCAATGTTCAGTAACATTGACCTGAAATGTTTTTGCAATATTAAAATTTTCATTAATATTGCTATATGTACGCCATGCTACAACATTATCTTGCAATGTTGAGTCAGGATCACTTATTGTTTAGTTTTTGCGGAGTATCGTGCGGCCCAGAGACGAAACGCTTATAACGAGACTTTGGTGACCTTCTGTCTGTCCGCCCGTCCGTCCGATGTGCACAGCCAATAGCAGCGCTTTGCGGTTAAGAGTTTGTTAGTGATTGAATCAGTACCTGCTGACTAATTCACAGTCAACGAATCCGTCCTATTTGAATTTGTCATTAATGACTGAGAATTAGTCATTTTTGATTAATTCAGATTTAGAGAGTAGGAATCCTCGGAAAATTTCTCAGAAATCCGTGAGATTTTCTGGAAAATCCCTGGCTTTTTCTGAGAAATTCCTGGGATATCTCTGTTAATTCCTAGAATATTACTAAAATATCCCTGAAAATTTCTCCGAATTCCTTGGATATCCCTGGAAAATCTCTGAAAATTTCTGGGAAATTTCTATTAAGTCCCTGAGAAAACCGTGGGAATTTTTTGGAAATCCCTGGGGGTTTTTAGGAATTCCGTGAAGACCCCGAGAAAGCCTTATTAGTTCCTGGAGAATTCCTAGAAGTTATTGGGAAATCTCTAGGAATTCCTAGGAAATTCCTATGAAATCCCTGGGAGTTTCTTAAAAATCCCTTAGAAATTTGTGGAAATTCCTGAGAAATCCTTAGGTGTTCTTGGGATGTCGCTGGGTGTTCATGGGAATTCTCTGAGAATTCCTAGTTAAATTCTGGGAAATTTCTGTTAAATTCCTGGGATTTTTCTGTTAATTCCTAGATTGTTCCCGACAAATGCCTGAAGATTCCAGAGAATCTCTTGGGTATGCCAAAAAAATCTCTGAAAATTCCTGTCTAATTCTTATCTAGTCCCTATAGAAAAACTATGGAAATTTCTTCGAAATCCCTGGGGGTTTTTGGGAATTTCCTGAAAAATCTTTAATAGCCTCTGGGAAATCTTCAGGAATACCTAGGAAATTTTTTTGGAAATTTCTTTGAAATCCCTTGTAGTTTCTGGAAAATCCCTGGCATTTTCTGCGAAATTCCTGGAACTTCTCTGTCAATTCCTACAATATTCTCGAGAAATCCCTGAAAATTTCTGAGAATCCCCTGGATATTCCTGGGAAATCTCTGAAAATTCCTATTAAGTCCCTGGGAAAACCGTGGGAATACCTGAGGAATCCCTATAGGTGTTAGTGGGGAATTTCTAGGAATTCCTTGGAAATTCTTGTAAAATCCCTGGGAGTTTCTTGAAAATCCTTTATAAATTCATGTAAATTCCTGTGAAAACCTTTGCGGTTCTTGAAAAATCCAATTTCTGGGAAATTCTTGCGAAATCCCTGGGAGTCTTTTGAAGATCCCTTAGAAATTCGTGTAAATTCCTGAGAAATCCTTAGGGGTTCTTGGGACGTAGCGGAGAGTTCTTGGGAATTCTCTGGGAATTCCTAGTTAATTTTTGTTAAATTCATGGGATTGCTCTGTTAATTCCTAGATTGTTTCCGAGAAATGCCTGAAGATTTCAGGGAATCCCTTGGGTATGCCAAAGAAATCTCTGGAAATTCCTGTGAAATTCTTATCTAGTCACTGGAAAAACTATGGGAATTCCTGAGAAATCCCTGGGGGTTTTTGGAAATTCCTTGAAAAATCCTTAAAAGCCTCCGGGAAATCTTTAGAAATTCCTAGGAAATTTTTTGGTAATCTCTGGAAAATTCCTTGTAGTTTCTGGAAAATCCCTGGCAGTTTTCGGAAAATTCTTGGGAAATCCCTGTCAATTCCTAGAATATTCTTTAGAAATCCCTGAAAATTTCTGGGAATCTCTTGGATGTTCCTGGGAAATCTCTGAAAATTCCTATTAGGTCCCTGGGAATACCAGAGAAATTCCTGGGGATTTTTGGGAATTCTTTGAAAGTCCCCAAGGAATTCTTGAGAATCCCAGGAAAATTTTTAGGAGTTCCTAGAAAATTTTTGTGAAATTATCAGGAGTTCCTGGGAAATCCTTGGGAATTCCCTTGGATTACCATTGGTGATTCGAAAAAATAACTAAGAGTTCCTGCAAAATTTATGATAAATACCTTGAAAATTACTGGGAAAACAATGGGAATTCCTAAGAAATCCCTAGATGTACTTGGGAAGACCCTGGGAGTCCTTAAGTAGTTCCTGGTATAAACCTGTGAGATCCCTGAAGATTCTTGTGAATTTCCTGGGAAATATCTGGAAATTCCTATGAAATATCTAATCTCTAATTCTAAATCAGCGAAATCTCACTGATCGTCAGCGTATAATCACTGATTGAAATAGATATAAGTATACCACTCAGATTCAGTGAAATTTCGCTGTTTCAATTAGTGAAAAATTAATTCACTGTTTCGATCAGTGAAACGTTATTTCACTGATTTGATCAGTGAAGGTACTATTACGTAATTTTGTCAGAAGTACAATTTTCTTTTAATGGAAATTAGAATCTTTATTAATAAAGTAGAAAGAAAAATACAATTAAATTGAAAAATAAGTATTTTTTCAAGCTTAGATACTGTCTAAATAATAAAGTTGAAGGTTTTTTTTGGAAATAGTAGGAGATGACTTTAAAATCCACTCGCGACGATTGGATCGTGTTTATAGCAGATGTAACATAATGTCCTTCCTATTTTCCTTTAAAAGATGTTTATACTTCATCCACTTAATCTAAATTAAAGTTTCACATAAAGTTTACTTCTTACAAAAAGAAATATAATTAAATACATTAGTTGTAAATTTGAGGTTATGTTATAAAGCATGCAGTTTTTAAATACCAGAAATATTCTTTTAAGTTACATATACGTATTTGTTAAATAAACTTGTTTGAACCTACGTGATATTTTATCCTTACTAATGATCCAAATACAAAATCTTTATCTAAATGTTTTACAAATCACTGCGGCAAACAGACAAAATCCTCGAAACGTCATTCTGACTAAAATAGGCTAAAGTGTATGCGTTTGTTTTAAAGTACTGATTTTTGCAGACAATAGTGCAACAATTTATTAATTACTAAAACTAATTGAAAATTAGCTGTTGTTCCTAATTTTGAAGCACCATCTAGAGCATCCCATTACAAAATGTACTTTCTTGAAATGTGAACCATGCTTGGTACTCAGTCAGTCACGCTCCGTTTGTGCTAAAGTTACGTTTCGTCGGTTCTCTGGAGCGTCTCTCCTCGGTCTGCCGCCTCGCGAAACGACCGGTTGACAGTTGACACCAGTTTGACACCACAATGCATTGCGCCATTGTGCCAAATCGTGTAAGCGTGGCGAGATGGCATTGTTGGGGCGTCGGAACGTTTCTCCCCCTTCCTCGCTCTTTTCCACCCTCGCATTTCTCCTCTTTCTCTTTCTCATCCGACCCATAGCCTCTTCTCTTTTCACTGCACACTACACGCAGAGATGAATAATTTAGCGACACAGGCTACCACACATCGGACTTGTGCCACGCGAACTTACACCCCGATAAACACAAAACTGGAAAAATTTTAAATTTTCTGCCTAGGAAATACGTATATTTTATGCTTTCATTCCATCCACAACCTATGATAATACATTTCTTGAAACGAGGGTTCTTCCCTATGATATATAGTATTGCTCTTTCACTGAAAATCATTTAATACATTATTTTCTTTTTAATTTACAATTTTTAAGTATCAATTACAATTATTGAAAAAATGTAAATAAAAAAAATGTGAATAACACAGCCACACAAAAAAATAAAAGTATCGGGTTTAAGGTATGAGCCGCGTATAAGACCTATATCGACGCTCTCTGTTCATATAATTCTTTTTAAAAAACAAATGGAAAACAATTCTTACTGACTTCATGGTGCAATAAAATTCTTATTCGTTTTTCAGTGCAATATAATTCTTATTCAAAGTTGCGTGCAAAACAATACTTACTGAAAAAATCGATTGGTCGATTAATCGGTTTAATAATAATTTCATATCTAACTTCATTCCGTAATGATTTCTGATTTCTCATTTCTTTTGAAAATGTCATCTCAAACACAAACACTTAAAAGAGATCATGATCTAAAAATTTTAACGCAATGTATTAACATCCAGATATGTTGTATCTTTTAAAAGTAAGTCTAATTTTTCTAGAATTTGAAAAAATGTTTATTTTCATATCATAAACCACTTTAACCTCAAAAAAATTTTATTGCAGAATTTTTCTTTTAATTATCCGATATATATCTCTCTTTTAACCTGAAGAAGACTAAAAAAGTCGAAACATGTAGTTCAAATCAAGATCAAAATAAAATTTAAAAAGATACCGCAAAAGGCTCTGTAAAAATTATTTAACAATACTTACTGAAGCTAGTGGTCAATGTAATTCCTATTCAGAAATGCATATAAAATAATTTTTAATATTACGTAGGAGACAAGTCATTTTCAAATTTAAGTTAAATTTAAAATTATAATAAAGGTGTAGTTAAGTAAAAAATTAAATATTAAATGCGAATTACTTGAAAAGAATTTATCAACTAAGTTTATTAACTTTTTCTACCAAAACTATTTTTTGGTCTTGGCTACCACACGAATAAAAATCTGAATATTTATATAATATTTTATTATTACTAGTACCAACTAAAAAATAGTTTTAGTAGAGAAAGTGAATAAACTTAGTTACCTTTATTATAATTTTAAATTTAACTTAAATTTGAAAATGATTTATCTCGTACGTAATATTAAAAAATATTTTGTACGCATTTTTGAACAAGAATTATATTGACCGCTAGCTTTAGTTAGTATTGTTTTGCACGCAACTTTGAATAAGAATTATATTGCACTGAAAAACGAATAAGAATTTTATTGCACCATGAAGTCAATAAAAATAATTGTCTTGCATATGTTTTTTAATTATAATTGTATGAACAGGGAGCGCCGATATATTCCTATGTATTTTTATGCCTGAATCCAAATTCGCCATCAGAATTGGCCAAGCACGTTCAGGTTTGACCCTAACCTCAAAAACACCTAAAAGTGACTAAAATGGCACTTTCTGAATTTCTGTCTATACTAGAAACTCAATCCGACTCCTATATATATTTTATGATTCGATATGAAAAAAGAAATATTTTTTCCTTTGGCCATTTGCCTTTATAACCAACAATTCTTGAGTTTTTCAGTTTTTGAGTTGAAAAAAACTCATTTTTATAAAATATGTCATATCTTCGTTAAAAATCATCGTAAAACAATTTTTAAAAAAGCTTTTTAAAGCTTGAATTATTATTCAAGCTTTCTATTTATCTTAGATATAAATTAATTCGGAGTCGGGTTGAGTTTGTAGTATAGGCAGAAAGTGCCATTTTAGCAATTTTTAGGTGTTTTTTAGGTTAGGGTCAAACCTAGATGTGCTGGGCCAATTCTGATGTCGAATTCAAATTTAAGGCTTCAAAATACAAAGGAATATAGGGGTCTCATACCTCAACCCTAATACTTTTATTTTTTTTGTGTGGCTGTGTATAATTGTTTAGAAAAACTGTTTGTTTACGTAAAAGAAATGTATTAATTTTTGTTTATGCTGCGGTTTTTTAAAAGAAAAAAATGAACGCTTTTTGAATGTGAAATTGTATAAAATATGAACGAAGGAGGTAGATTTAAGCGTGACATCCGAAACATTTTGCATGCTTTTAGTGTATGGCACTCTGACATGTGGTGCTTGAAAATTCACATGTCTGACGTGCGTGTCGTGACGGCCCTTGGCTTTTCGCTTCTTTACACTGTGCACATGAAATGGCGTCACAAGTCACTCTGTGTCATATTATCCAAAGTCTGAATCACTTTGAATAGAAGTTTAAATCTATTGTCCTAAAATTACTACAGAGTGCATATATTTACTCAACGTTCCATAAAATTTTCTCTAAAATGTTCCAGTACAAATTCAGCTTGAATATGTGCGGCTATTCACTTGTCAGATTTTTCCCTTTATTAGTTACAAGTTGTATAATTTTTTATATTTTCATTTAACTTTCATCAACATTCAGTTATATTCTTTCCTAATGTTTTAAGCATTCTTTTCATATATTCTACATATGTTTGAATTTTCTAATAATTCAATTATTTCTTACGCGATTTCTTAGTTACTTCTTTTATTTTGCAGTTATTTTTCATTTTATTCTTTTTTAAATTTCTAAATTTATTTTTATCTTCAAGTAATCTAGTTATTTTTTCTTTTTAAAAATTATTTATTTTTTTATGTTTTTTTTTAATAAAAGTTTTTATCAAGTTCTAGTTTTTTCAATACCAAATATTTATTTCTTTTTACATTTTTATTTCAGTCTCCTTAAAAAATTTCAAGTCCCAGGTAAATTAATTAAAAATCCATAATTATTTTATATTGATTGTTGAGCTTAAATTTGTCAAATTCAAATAAATGAATGTACAGGAAGTGAATTCCATTGTGACTAATTTCAGGTTTTGTGTCAAGAGAAACCTACTTTACGTTAATGGTCCACTTTGAAAAATGTTTACCTTTCATCCCAAAGTGCACCATAAAAGTTTTCTGAAATTCGTAAGACATTACGATTCTCGACAAATTCTTAAAAGTCGTACTGAGGATAAAAGCTTTCAGGTGAACCACTTTGTCAACAACATTTCAGATAAAGTTCAGTCGGTGCCTCTTGGAAAGATGCTTCTACAAACTTTAATATAAAAATCACTTTTATTTTAAGTGTCGTGTTAAAAGCACGGAAAAAATTTTAACTATCTACTTTGATTGCATTACAGTATTTAAAATTGCTTCTGTCTTCAAATATTGCTTAAGTTTGAAATCTTTTCTTCAAATATCATGTGAGATCATGTTTACAGATTTCGTTGATATATATTAGTTAGTAGCTTACTTGTGGATTTATTACTTATATTCCGGATTCCAATTCCATGATTATGCATTTCACATTTCAAATGAAATATTTTAGGTTCCATATTCCAAATTCCACATTCAAGATTCAACATTCTGGGCTTCACATTCCCGATTTCATGTTCCAGAATCCACTTCCAAGATTTGAAAAATAAGATCCCACATCCTGGATTTGTCATCTTGAATTTAACAATCCAGATTCTAGAACCCAAATTTTACACTGTACATTCCTGATCCACATTTTAGATTATAACAGATTCCAGAATTTATATTCCAAATTCCTTATTCCCAATTACAGACTTTTTATTCTAGATTTTACATATTGGATTCCGAATTCCGCATCTTGAAATTTACATTTCATACTTTACAATTCAG
Source organism: Ganaspis brasiliensis (assembly GCA_037103525.1). NCBI lineage: Eukaryota > Metazoa > Arthropoda > Insecta > Hymenoptera > Figitidae > Ganaspis > Ganaspis brasiliensis. The sequence continues at coordinate 1,124,810 of JAZKLR010000390.1, read as the reverse complement.
ATTCTACATTCTACATTACACATTCTCATGTTCCACATTCCGTTTATCACTCTCCAGATTCATGATTCTACATTTCAGATTCCTGATTCAATATTCCAGATTTCAAATTCGAGATCTCACATTCCAGATTTTACAGTCCAGATTCCACATTTCAGACTTGTCAATCTAGATGTTATATTCCAGATTCCAGTTTCCATATAACACATTCCAGACTGCACATCCCAGATTCCACATTTCGGATTCTATATTCCAGATTCCAAATCCCAGTTTCTACACTTCAGTTATTTAAGATCTTATATTCAAAATTCCATATACCCGATTAAAGACTTATAATTCTAGGTGCATTATTCCATATTTAGGTTTCCAAGTACCACATTCCATATTCCACATTCCAGACTCTACATCTCAGATTCCACATACCTGATTACAGATTTCATATTCCAATTTTCTTATCCTGAACTCCATCTTCCACATTCCCGATTCCACATCTCATGTTCCAAGTTTCGAATTTTACATCACTAGATCTAAGGAACATGCCAAGAATCTAAGTTGTAAAATCGATGATGTAGAATCAGGAATTGTAAAATCTAGGATGTGGAATTTGAATCTTTGTATCATCTTGGTACATCTTGAAATATCTTGGATGTGGAATTCGGGATAAAGAAATCTTGAATGAGACATCGTAGATATAGAATCAGTAATGTTGAATTTGAAATGTAAATTCCAGGATGTGGAATTTGGAATTCTGAATGCGAAATTCAGAATGTGGAGTGCATGATGACTTAATGGAATATAAAATATGGAATCGGTCAAGTAGAATTTGACGATTGAGAATTTTTTGTATAAAATCTAGGATGTTGAATCTAGAATATGAAATCTGAAATGTGGATTCTCGAACATGGAATCTTTAATCTGAACATCTACACAGAAAAAAATCTTCAACTGAAATAGTAATAAGTTTCACTGAAACAGCGATATGTTTCACTGGAATAGCGAAAATTTTTGCTATTTTAGTGATATATATATATCACTGTTTCAGCGAAACTTATTGCTATTCCAGTTGAAGATTTTTTTCCGTGTAGAATGTAGTATGTGATCTGTGAATTCCAGAATGTGGAATCTGGTATGTTGTGGAATCCGGAATACGAAAATGCGGATGTGGACTCGGAATGTCGAATGTGGGATGTGAAATTATGAATGTGGGATTCGGAATGTGGAATCTGGAATGTGGAATCTAGAATATGAGTGTGGAGTCCAGGATGTAAAATCTGGAATCTGACATCTAAAATGAGAAATTTGGAATGTGGAAATTGGGATGTAAAATTGGAGATGTGAAATCTATAACGTAGATTTTCGAATGTGGGATCTGAAATGTAGAATATAAAATCTGAAATATGGAATTTGGAATGTGGAATTAAAAAGTGGAAAATGTTGGATGTAGAATCTTTCATATGAAATTTGATACATGAAAACTGAAATCTGGGATTTAAATCTAAGATGCGAAATCCATAATACCGAATTCATAATATGGAATCGAAATGTGGGATCCAGTATATAGAATCCAGTAAATAAGATCTAAAATCTAAACTTCAATATATGTGGATTGTTCAATCCAAGATGAATTAAGGTATTAGTCGCGCAAAATGATTTTCGTCAGATTTTTTTACTACTTTGTATCTGTATTCATGAGGTATTTATCTATGAAATGAGATCTATCCTATCAATTTTGACCACTTCTGAGCTTCACAATATAAATTCAAAGTTCATACCTGTTATACGCAACAACACTAAATGCATGTAAAAAATGTCTCTTATATCCATTTATATTAAAACAATTCGTCAGATTTTCAAATAAAACTACTAAGTTACACATTGAGATAAAATAAATACTTTAAAAGAAAATTAACTTTATTGACCACGCTGAATAAAAAATACAATAATTTAAAAATTCAAAATTTTTAATTTTCACGTGGTTTCATTGAAAAATGTCGTAAACGTGTCAGCAATACATCACGATAACTTATAATACATGACTCAAAATCATGAAAATGATTTGTATTACATTAGAAGAGATCACAAGGATGCAAGTGAATTGATATAAAAGTTTATTTATTGTTCTTTATATTTTGCGGGAGTTTTGCGGGAGCATTTACGCGACTAATACCTTAATCAAGCCCCCACTATAAAAATGACCATAGAAATATCAATATAAGATACATTTGGCCCCAATTTCGTGAAAATCACAATTATGGTAATGAAACAGAGAAGAGCGGCTTTCGCGGTTAAGTTTTGAGGGTTTGAGAGATCCTTGTATGTGGTAACAGAGACGTCAACTATACACACAGGGTTCCTTCCTCGTTTTCCAGTTACATAACATGGCGCTGCGCTGTGTGCAATAGACTTATACTATATGCGATTTGTTTGTGTGGTCATGTGTGCGTGGGGTACGTACACATCTCGTCGCGTTTGATAATGCATTAACGCCGGTGGATCAGAATATTAGCATAGCATACGCCCATCGCATTTGAATTGAGAGGCGGCAGCAGCAGCCCCTCTGTGTATAAGCAGAAGCGCGGAGAAGGCGTCCCAGCGTCTCTTTGTCATGCTAATATAAGCCGGCATCCATGCCACCGAGGTTTCGACCGGGAGATGACTCTGCACCTCCGGTGCCACCAAGAGCTTCCAAACTCATATCGAAAACGCTAAGAGCCTTCCAACTATATCACTAAAGCTCTCCCCATCAAACTCCTTCGCACTATGAATATTCTGCTTAGACTCACGCTTGCAAATTTCTTGACAATGCTCCAATTCTAAACTTTGACATTTACTTTAGATAACACAATTTTTTCTATTCACTTTTAATTTTCACAGTGAAAATAACAATCTTTAACCCTCAACTGCTAGACTGGGTCAGACAGACCCGGTTTTTTAAAGTCTCTTTCTTCACTATTTTCAATCTACAGTCCGCTGTAGTAGAGTCCCTACTCTACCCGACCTTACATGACCATTCGACCCTATTCGACCATTCTATATTTTACCCAACTACAGTGTAGAGGAATGTTAAAAGCCTTCAAACTGTTTAGTAAATGTCCCTTCTCTCAATTTGAGTCTAGACTTCAGTGCAAAGTTGACTCTTGCAATTCGAAATTTTTGTCTTTCAGTCACGAATTGAAGCATAACTTTTGAAACAGTGGCACAACCTCAAATAATAAGTTAATTAAGTTTCTGTAAAATGGCCTTGTATAATCAGGATAAGTATAATATAGGGGAGACCGGGGCTGGTTGGGTCATTTTTCACTCTTCGTTGTTTAACTTCGTTAATATACAAGTTATGAAAATTGTATCGTACAGGAAACCTGCTCTGATATTTCAGCTTTCATTTAAAAATGAAAAAGTCCCGTTATTACTTTTAGTTTTTTTGGGGGAACATTGTTTTTGGAGAAATCTAAAGCGACCCAACTCGCCCGGCCAGGGGCAGACTGGGTCATGATTAAAATGTTACTGTTTAATTGTTAAAACATTACTTTATATAATAAACTTAGTTTTCAGAGTTATTTTATAATAAAAGAAATTGAAAAATAAATATATTTAAATTGGAGCAGTGAAAGTATAAGATTATAAGTTAAAAAATTGCTCATATTGAAAAAACGTATTTTTTAATTCCTAATTGTTAATGATAGAACGTCCAACGTCCTTCCGGCAGAACAAAAAAGCCTTCCGCGAGGACGTACGAAATCGCGTTATGAAATTAACATGTATTCAGATAAACAAAAAATAGTATATATGTTGGAAAGGTAAAGAATCAAGCTTTCAGCGCATGTAAACATGAAACTTATAAATTCAAACCCCGAAGCTTGGTAGCTAAACGAAGTTAAATTTTCCAAAAATTCACATAATTTTTAGTCACAAAAAGACGACGCGCGGTACTGCCGGCAGGACGTTTTCGTTTTTTTAAAAAGACTACCTAGCCCTTGTACATAAATTTTAAAAAATCGATATTTACGTCATTTGAAAGCTTGTTTCATTACCTAAAAAACCATATATTCATTTTTATACTTATCTGCTTCCATATTGATTTTATAGAGCGATTTCCGAGGAACTCGCGCCTGAGCCATTTACCACCGGCCGTCATTACGTTTGTTATAACAATATTTACAAAAGTAATAATAAACTCAATTCCTTTGATGAAAAAGATGATGAATTATGATGATAATAATGATGGTGATGATGATGATGATGATTATATGAAATTAAAATATTTTTTCACGAAAATGAATTGTCCTTCCGGAAGGACGTTTACTGTGTGAAAGCGCGTCCTACCGGCAGTACGCAGCCTTGGACGTTCTATCATTAAAAAGTATTACCATTAGTGTTAATTGACTGAAATAAATTACTGATAGTGAAATTTAATTAAATTAATGTAGTTTATTAATGTAGTATAAGTATATAGTAGATTCCTCATGCATTTGGGCGACCCAACTAACCCCGATCAAAACGACCCCACTGACCCCGCCTGTGTTTTTCAAATATTTGATTTTTTTCTATCGACACTGCAAATATAAATTAAAATCTCTTCATAGTCCTTTATAAAAGGAACTACTCAAACATCAAAATTTGATAATTAAACTTTTTTTAAAACTTTTACTCGGGAAGCTATAACAAATAAACCAAGTGGGTGAAAACTTACTTTGGAGTATCAAAATTAGTTTTTCTTATATTTACTCCACATAAATGATTATATAATAATGAAACTTGGCACAAACTTGCATCTCACTATGTAACATAATTTTTGTGTAGAGAGGAATTTATTCGACTACTAGCCTTTGAGTAAACTGCAATGACCCACTCTACCCCTGACCCAACTAGCCTCGGTCTCCCCTACTCATATATATTTAGATAGTTTTATAAAATTTTGAATTGGGAAAATTCATGACTGATTTTCGTGAAATTTGGGTGAAAATTAAAAAAAAGTAAATTACGAATAGAGAAAAGTATATTTGTTCAGCATTGTTAAGTGTTAAAACCAATTTGTACTTGATAATTGTAGTATTGTTTCATAAGAACTGGAAGGAACAGCTGCGCCATTTTTTTAAGACAACATTTTATCTAAAAATCCATGTTTTTGTTATATTATTGCTTGTAAAAACGTCTGTAAATCAGGTTTTTCCATTGAAATATACAAACAAGTGCAAGTACATAGTTTACTTAAGAATGTCAAATTGTAGGTTAGCAATACCTTCCTGAAGTTCACTGCGAGTGAGGTCAGCTAATCGCAGGGTGACAACCTAAGAATATTTTAATGATAGAACGTCCAACGTCCTTCCGGCAGAACAAAAAATCCTTCCGCGAGTATACGTACTAAATCGCGTTATAAAATGGATATGAATTAAGATAAAAACAAAGTTGATACATGGTTAGAAAGGTAAAGAAATAATCTATTAGCGCATGCAAAGTTTAAATTTCTAAATTCAAATAATGTGGGACTTGGAATGGAAGACGATCGGTGGGCTGTCCTGCCGGAAGATTGGCGTTCGGACGTTCTATGATTAAAGAGCGCGAAATTAAAAATTTACAATTTAAAAATGATTAATTACCATTTACTTTGCTTAAAGAAGGTGTCGAAAAATTGCAGTTTAACAGTAAAATTTAATTTTTTTGTATAAAAAAACAAAGTTACTTATTTAATTATTAAAATTAATTGTTTAAAAAAATTATTGTAAAATATACGAAAATATACGGACCATATAAAGATAAAAAAGGAGAATATTTCAGTGTCCTAAAAGTTATCACACGTTTAAGTAAATCAAAAGAGATAAATTGTTAATTTTTTTCATATCCGAAACATTTGTCTATGTCCACAGTTTTCAAAAATATGTAACTTTAAATCTTTTTAATTTCAGATTCTGGAGTAAGATTGACAAAAGAAGAATTATATGTTTTGTTTAAGCTTTCCTAATAAATATCTTTTGTTTTACAAAGTTTAAATTTAAATTTATGTAAAACGACCTAAAAAACCTATTAGTAACTTATTTTCAGAAAATTTGAACACGTTTTTAGAGTTAAAGTCCACTATTTTGGGTCCGTCATTTTGTTTTTTAAAATTCTGATTTCATATTCGTATTCAGCGACCCCAAAATGTCATTTCTGATATCATTTCTGATGTCATTTCTGATGTCATTTCTGATGTCATTTCTGATGCTCGATTTTTCAACACCTTCTACCTTTTACACCTTCTACATTTCTAGTAATTTTAGGAAACTTAGGTATCTTTTTATTTCGCAATTATTTTTCTTCAACTTCTAGCTATTTCTCACATTTCAGTAATTCTCCTCAATTTCATAGTTTGTTCAATTTGTCATTTTGTTTTCGAATTATAGTAATTTTCCTACACCTCCGAGTTATTTTTTATAAGGACTTTCATTATAATTAGTTTTTCATAGAAAAAGTTTTGTTTTACCCTCCAATTTTCAATCCCGAGTTTTTGATATTTCACGACCCTACGATACCAAAAATGAAGTTTTAAAAAAAATTTCCGTATATGTTTTTTGTTGTATTTTCATTTCCAAACCATTATACTGTGAAAATAAGTTGACTAAATATAACCATTTTTCGATTAAATTTAGCAGACAGAGGTTGTTGATATAGCACCTGCAAAACTCTTTGTTTATTATTAGCAGATTAAATGCTACTGTTAACCTTAAAGTTTGGTTGTGATCGCCGGTATCTTGTTTGTTTTGTTCTGAGTCCCTTAACCTAGAAATTGGCTAGAGGCTTATTTTCTCAGTGTAGTTTTCAGTTAAACGTATTTTGTTTCCTCGTGGAGGAAAATTTGTATTCGTTCAAATTTACATAATATTTTACAATGCTTCAAATTAACTTTCCTGTATCTAGAAATGTGATTTATGAATTATTTATATATTTATAGTGATTTTTCTTTTCTTTCTAGTTTCTTTTAATAAACTTCAAGTTACTATTTTACTTTCTAGTAATTTTCATCAGATTCTAGTCCTTTTTAAAAAAATTCTACAAATTCTCATTAATATGTTTTTTGAAAACTCTCTAGTTATTTTTTTAAACATTTACGTTTTTCTTTTTTCGATTTTTGCTTCCTCATAGAGGAAGCGTTGTGATAGTTAAGATTTTCGATTTTTCAAAAATAGTGTAAATCGACTCAGTTTCATCTGAAAAGTTCAAATTTTCATTCCTGAGAAAATGTCCGGATGTGTGTGTGTGTGTGTGTGTGTATGTGTGTGTGTATGTGGTAAATTTTTTGTCGCCAGGATATCTCGAGAACGCTTCAACGGATTTTAATAAAATTTGGATGACATATGAAGCTCACAAATATCTAAATTTGGACACAGGGATTTTTGAAAATACCCAATCAAATTTTTTTGAGCACCTTTTTTCATCGAAAATTTCGTTTTTTGGCAAAAAATTTTTTCATGCTGAAAATTCAGACAAATGAATGAAAAAATCATATTCCTTGTTTCAAAACGAATCGATTGACCTATATAAAGTATATAATTAACCAAAAACTCACGTAAAAAATCATGATTTTTCAGTTCAAAAAATCTCGTTTTTGGAAATTTTATAAAAATAAAAATTTTTTCCATGCTAAAAATTCAACCAAACGAATTACAAAATCATATTCCTTGTCTCAAAACGAATCGATTGACCTATATAAAGTATATAATTGACTAAAAACCCACGTAATAATACTTATTTGCATAAAAATAAATAATAATTAATTTAAAATTAAATTATTATTTTTTATATTATAAATAAATTTATTGCTTCCTCTATGAGGAAGCAAATTATCTTGCTTCCTTGGAAGCGAAGTGTCCATGAAATGGACAGAATTCACACCTAGTTTCTTTAACTCCAGTTACTTTATTTGCTGGTTACTCTTTTATAATGTCAAAATGTTTTGTTTTTTCTATTTAATTTTACACATTTTCTATTAAGTTTCACTTTAATTTAGTTGTTTGGTCAATCCTCATGATTTCTATTATTATTTTTAATTATTTTTTGTAAATATACATCAGTTTATATTTATTAATTAAAGTTTTTCTATTTTGTCCCTTTTTAGTAATTTTTTTAATTTAATAGTTATTTCCCTTATTTTCTAATTTTTTGTTCACATTGTTGGAACTGTTAATTAATTTTTAATAATCCTTTACTTAAATCCAGATATTTTTTATTTCACACTAAATTCTTCTTTTTTTAATTAATTTTTCAAAAATTCTAGTTATTTTCATCATTTTTTCAAAACGTTTATCTCATTCTGATGATTCTTTTTTTAATTTCTAATTACTTATGAACTTTTTGGAAAAGTATTTTTTTTTCAATTAATTTTTTCTATGTATTTTATAATTATCCTATGTAATGTCTAAATATTTTTTGGCTTCGATTTTTTTTTCTTTGTAGATCTTTTTTTTAATTTAGTTATTCTTATACTCTCTAATGTTATTTCTTGACTAAACAATTTTTTTACTTTTTCTAGTTTTTTTTTCAGTATTTTTGGGTTACTTTTAATCAACTTCCCGTTTATTATTTTATTTTTTTAGTAATTTTCCTCCATTTTTTAGTTAATTTTGGTCCTCATAGAAGAAGCTTTGTGACTTTTGGATGACTTATTAATCTTATAAATATCTAAATTTGGTTACCGGTATTAATGAAAATACCCAATCAACTTTTTTTTTTAATAATTTATTAAATTATTGCTTGCTCTATGAGAAACCAAATTATTTTGCTTACTTGGAAGCGAAATGTCAATGAAATTGACATAATTTTCACCTAGTTATTAAATTTAGTTACTTTTTTGTTTTCTAGTGTTTTTTCTTTACTTTATCACAATTTTGAAATAAATTGTAATAATTTTCATCAATTTATAGTCATTTTGATAACTTACTAGTTAATTATAATTTTTTATATGTATTTATGAGTGTGTATGTGTGTGCGTGTATGTGCTCATGTGTGCGTTTATGGATGTATACTTTTTCTTTTACAAACGATAACTCAAAAACTGTTTACAAGATTAAAATAAAATTTATTATGGTTATTTTTACTACCAAAATCTGGAATCAGACACAAATGTTTTTAAGAATAACCATTAATTTTCACTTTTTTCTAAATTTGCTTTTTTCAAAAACAATTTCTTTATCCTTTATAATTTATATAAATTATATCTAAAGTTTCTATTTTGTCAAAATTTTAAACAATAAATCGCAGTTTTCAAATAATGAAAAAATTGAAATTTTAAATTCTTTTAAAATTATAACCTATTATTTAGAAGCAAAATATTCATGAAATGAACATATAATTTTTGACTTGTTCTACAATTATTAGTTGTTTTTTAATCATCTTCTAGTTATTATATTATCAAGTATATCATTAAACGATATCATTTTTGGAACGTCAAATCGATCACTTTTAATACTAGAAGGGGGGGGGGACTGCACCCCACAGATTTCTACACCACTGTGTTTAAATTGTTTCTCGTGATTTAAAGAAGTGTAAACCTGCTTACAGACTTTCGAACAAAAGATAATTGAATTAAATCTCAATTTACATTCCAACAATGCTAAACGATTTTAATTGCCTTGATCTGAAAGCAATCTCCATTATAAATTACTGTGAGTAATCCCGACTGCATTAACGGCTGTTGAGAGACAAAAAAAAAATATTGTCAGATCAATCCGATAAATCCGCATGAAAGCGAAAAGAGCAAAGAACCCAGCGAAAGGCTCTTGAGTAAAATTGTGATTTGTCCGCATTGGCGGGGCGATTGTCCTTGAAATTACAAGAATCGATAGTGAATGGACCATTACGATAAGGCTTTCCTTGGCGTATAAGTTTGCCCGCTGTTCCGATAATGGTGACACTGTAAGGCTCAACAAAGTCGTGACTACGTGATAGCAACTTGTGATCTTCACGATCGCAATTAATGGCGCCTCGATATCGTGGGATAAATGTCTCCTGTGCGATATGTCTCATTTGCATAAAACAGGACGCGCGCTACGGGTGAGAACGCTTTCCAACCTCTCTTTCGTTTAAGCGAAACCTCGGCAATAACCGCACTGTCGATTATTAATATCCCCTGATTAAAAACCGATTAAAAATAAAGATGATTAGCGACAACTGCAATCGATAAACGAACCGTTTTACATTACAAGTGTACTATCGACATTCTTGAGATTTGGACTTGTTTATTGAAATATCACGTCTGATTAACCGGTTAGATATATGTATGGAAAATTGTTTCGGGTTCAAGTAAGATGCGAAGGTGTCTTTTTATAACCAATCGAATTGGATTGAAATAAAAAATATATATTTTGGTGATTCTCCAGAAAGATGACTTTTTGTGCTGTTGGAAAATGAGAAAATAATTAATAAATTGTTTGACCTCTAAGACTTAGAAACATACTAAGTTTTGAAAGATTTAACAAAGTTTAGGTTTATTTTAATCATGTTAATTTGTAGATTTTAAAAGAGACTTTTTATATTAAAATTTATAGAAAACACAACACCGAAAAAAATGAATAGGCGATTTGACTATGCTCCTATAGTTACGAGAGGAGCCCACTAGGAATTCAGAGTCACATTAACTAGGATCCTGGATATCTTAACCAGCATTCCTAGTTAAAGTAACTCTGAATTCCTAGTGGGCTCCTCTCGTAACTAGGAGCATAGTCAAATCGCCTATTCATTTTTTTCGGTGAAGAGTTTAAAATGTAGAACAGGTGTTTTTTTAAAGTAAGGAACAACTTCATGTCATTCAAATTTATCTTGTACAATATTTTTGTAGAAGACAAAAAATTTATTAGGAACTATTTAATAATATTAATTTATTATAATTATAATTTAAATAATAATTTTAAAACACTTACCAAATTAAAAAATGTTTAATTAAATGTTATTTAAAAATTAGCAATTTTACTTAAGGGTCAAACCATGGACTTTCGTCCGAGGACTGTCGCTGACATATTTTTTGAAAAAAGAAGTTTCAAAAAATATGAAACTTTAAACTTTTCAGAATCCAATAACCATAGTGTTATAGTGTAAATTTTATTTCTTTAATAGTTATTATTAATCAAAAGTAGGAGGTTCACGATGTAATTTCGTAACCTTAAATTTGGCACTTTTTAAAAACACGTTATATTTAAAAAATTATTAAATATTAGAAATTAAAACTTACCAGAAATATAAATCCCGTTATTTAAATCCTAATAATAATAAAAAATCTTACTAAAATACATTATTTTAAAATAATAATATAATTTGAAAAATTTGTACTTGTAAAAATTTTCATGATCTTTTTAAGCTTATAACTTTTTTTTGGGAGCTCACAATAATTTGAGTTTTGCTTCGTTTAGGAAAAAATTAAAATTGATAATTGTCTATTTAAAAAGGTTCATTCTGGTACTTGAAGTAAACAAACCAATTTCACATTGCTCTATTTCAATTAAATTCTATTTATTTAAATTCTCAAATTACTGGGAGCTCCCAAAAATAAGTAATATAAATTATATTTAATTTTTCAAATTATATTATTATTTTAAAATAATGTATTTTAATAAGTTTTTTATTATTTTTAGGATTAAAATAACGGGATTTATATTTCTGGCATGTTTTGATTTCTAATATTTAATAATTTTTTTAATATAACGTGTTTAAAAATGTGCCAAATTTAAGGTTACGAAATCACATCGTGATTCTCTTACTTTTGATTAATAAAAACTCTTAAAGAAATAAAATTTACACTATAACACCATGGTTATTGTATTCAGAAAAGTTTGAAGTTTCATATTTTTTGAAACTTCTTTTTTCAAAAAAAAACTGTCAGCGACAGTCCTCAGACGAAAGTCAATGGTTTGACCCTTAAGTAAAATTAAAGTTTAAACTTGAATTGTCTTTGCACACGGAAAGAAAATTTATTACAAATTTGATAAAAGTCTTTTTCAATTTAAGAAAAAAGGATAAAAAAGAGAAAATTTCAGATTGATAATTTAAAGCTTTAAAAAAATTATATTAAATTTGCTACTGACTATAATAATGTTTAAAATTATTTAACAACGATTCGAATGATTTTTCTACTGCTTAAAATTCCTTGTAAAAAATTTTCGCTTTCCGGCACTTTTTCCCTAAATTATAAAGCATTTTAATAAAATTTATAATTAATTTTCTTTGCGTGCATGTTTACATATTTTAACTTTATAGTTACATTTTTACATTAATTAATACCGTCAAGCGGGGCTATTTTGTGCGCACCAGGTCTATATTGAGTTGTTAAAGTTTGCTACTTGGTACAAATATTTTCTGATATTTTTAGACTTCAGAAAGTAATAAATGAAATTATTTAATTCTTTATCAGAAATCAGAAAAAAATCGTAAATTCCTGAAAATCAGGCTGAAATTTTCGGAAATTTTAGTATTTTATACTTTCAAATCAGTTTAACAATTTCTACAAAAAAAATTCTTGCTTTGATTTTCTTAATTGTACTCCAGAATATATAGAATAAATACTTAATACAGGAAAAACGATAAAAAAATGTTTTTACTCAATTTTATAAATAAACAAACTATAATGCGGGGAACTAGTGACTGCGGGGAAGAAAAGATTAAATAAATAAATAAATAATGCACAAAAAATTTGTGAAAAATCTATAAGATCTATTTTATTTATATTTTAGAAAAATATTTATTACAATATTATATTTTACAATTCCAAAACTTCTATAGAAAATATCCATAAAGTGCTGTTTTTCAAATTTTAAAAAATGAAAAACTGTCATAGAACAGGATAGAAAACTGACTTTTAGAAGTTAAAATTTGAAAAAAATGGCAATAAATTTGTTAATTTTGTTAAATTAAATAAAAAAATTTTGCAAGATTTGTAGAAAAAGTGGTAAATTATTGTCCTATAGAGGGAAATTATCATAAATTATTATAATTATTAAGAAAAACTTGAGGACATGCAAAAGTAATGTTTTGGCAGAATCAGTCATTTAGAATAAATTTTAAGTTTTATTTCGTCACTTTTTCATGAATTTAACAAAACGATCTAGATTAGTGAGGTACAAAAATGTATAGAGAAAAAATTTTTGTTGAAATGTTTTGCTTCTACAAAAGATTCAAAATTGAAAAAAAATACCACAATTTTTTTACATTCTCATCCTAAATGAGAAAGTATTAAATTCGTGCAAATTTTAACTTTTGCTAATTTACACATTTCTCGAGGTTTTGAGGCTTCCTGATTCCGAAAAAAGAGGTTCTACAAACATGTTCGGCTGTCTGTCCGTCTGTCTGTGTAGAAAAAATTTTGAAATCGTATAACTTGGGTAAAAATTGCTTGATCAACTTCATCTTTGGTACACTTTTTCAAGGTCCAAGATAGTAAATGTTAAATTCGTTAATCAGCCATTTCAAAGCAAAAATTTCAAAAATAGAACATTTTCAAAATTCAAAAAAGTTCTAGTTTTTAAAACTTTTCAAAATTTTTTCTTTCTTTTTTGTAATTTTTTTCTTTATACTCGTAGAATCAAATCAACTTTGTGTACAAAAGTTTGCGATATATAACACGAACCTTAAAAGCTGTGAATTTTTCAAGTTTTACAGCTTTTTGAATTTTTTTAGCGTTTAAGGGAGAGGGGATGAAAATCGGTTTACATGCTGTTGACAAATTCTCATTTGACACATCCGAAGTAAAAATTAATAAAAAACTAATATAATCAATTAATTGAAAAAATATCGCCAAACCTAAAAATACACGTTAGGCAAAAAATTCAACAGAAAAAAAATAGTAATTTCCCGGGTTTTTTTGTTTAATTACTTTTATTGATCACCTCTAAAATTTGTTTTAGTCTACTTGGATTTGAATGCAAATTATTTTCGTAAAAGTTACTATCGAAATTTGTAAAATTGATTTTTTTTTAAGTTCTAAGTCCACTATTATTTATTTGCTGTATTTTTGATTTAATACTAAAAATAGTAAATTCTAAAAATATATATTTATACCCTTATTTCCTATCGAAATTTTGTAAAAATAAATACTATAATATTAAGTATTAAAATCAAAAGTCTTTCCGTGTATACATTTCTTGTTTTTAACCTAATCATTCGTCATTTAACAATATTTTTCATTTTCTTTTTATATCAACTTGAACTTGGTTGATTGAATTTGATATACATTTTAGCAAAAGTATATATTCAATAAATAATTGTATTATAAAATGTATTTCAATTTACATAATTGAAATGAGCTTGATAAAAAAACCAAAATAAGAAGATGGTACTTCTAACCCATTTGCCCTTAGGCTTGAAATCGAAATGAGCTACTCCATATAGGGCTGAAAATGTGTTACCCACTTGGCTGATATCAACGAAGAATAAGATTAGTTAATTAATTAATAATATATAATTAATAATATTATATGTAATATTAATCCAATACACACATTATTCAGTTAAATATCATTCAGTTATCGTCAATAATACTTTTAACTTGATGAATAATTCGATGAAATTACTACGATCAGAATAATTTATTTATCAACTCGATGACTTCAATCCACCATAAAATCACACATTGTAAATAACAGCCCAAATATTATTTAATTTCAATAAAATCCAAGAGAAATAAATCAAAAAAGCGTCTTTTCTTTACGTCAACATAAAATTCTTGCCTAAAAGAGTTATAGAATTTTATTAATCCTTTATTGGCAAGTGAAGATAAGAGATGAGAATAATCCCGAAATCTCTTAATGAAAGCATACCACCTTGACGGACATTGAGGTTTCTCATGCCAGTAAATAATAATCGATAACCCGATAAGAGCGAGAACAGCGTCGATTTAATAAAACGGCTAAAAAGTGCACGTGAAAAAAGTCGCTGGAAACCATAATCGGTAAATTCGAAACGATCACCCCACGCGAGAATCTACTTCAATCAGCGGATCGACGATCTTTGCCGATCGATCGAAGGTCGTAACGTGTTAATACACAATTGCTCTCTGCGCGAGGTCGAGCTATCATTAACATCCGAGCAATTATCCGCATCTACGCGAACGGCATTATCGCCATCTATACGTCGCGTCTCGTTAAAATATCCTCACACATGTATGCTAATAAGATATATATCATAGGATTTATCCGTGGTATCTGTGGCTATTAATTCTGCCGCTGAAGAGCAGCCACATATGGCAAAAGTTGCTGGATGCGAGGAAAAAAAGAAACGACCCCAGCAGCAGACGGCGGGAGAAAACTTGGCTGGCTGGCGCAACGGTACCATCAATGATACACGGAAAATTCTGAGAAATGGCGCTAACCTGCATTCGGATAAATCTCTTTATCTAACACTCGGAAAAATGCTAAGAAAGAGAGAACAGAACGCTGTCATGTCGCATCTGCAAGACGTGGCGCCGATCTTGAAGAAAAATTTATCCTCTAAAATTATCCCACGCAATTAATAGACAGTGTCTTCCATCGATTACCTGATAATCACTTTCAATGCGAGTTGAATAAATCTCAAGAAATTAATTAGTAATTTATTTTTACTTATAAGCAGATTGGTATGTGCTACAAACCTGCGGTTCTATTGTTTTGATTTTAATGGAAAATTGTCTAAAATTGACAACTTGATTGTGTATACAAAATTTTTCCTGGGTACCTATTAAAGCAACAAACAGTAATGTTGTGCAATGTTGGAGTAATGTTGGCTTTATGTTGCCTGTGTCTTAAATGAATCAACATTGCATGACAATGTTGGGGTGTACTTCCGAAAACGACACCCTATTAAAAAATCCTATTTAGGATCCTACCTAGATTCTTATAGGAAATCCACGTAGATTCCTATAGGAATCTATGTAGGATCCTATGTAGGTTGCTATATAGAAAATACCTATAGGAATCTACGTGGATCCCTATAGCATTCTATATGCTATAGAAACCTATATGTAGGACCCATCCTATACATAGGATCTTATATGGGTCGACCTATAGGAATTCATATAGTTTCCTACGTTAGGATCTAATATAGGTTTCGCAAAAAAATTTTGTATGCATTCCTATGTAGGATCCTATGTAGGTTGACATATTGGAATTTATATGGGACCAATAGAACACACTCTACATAAGATCTTATATGGGTCGACCTATAGGAATACATGTAGTTTGCTAAGTAGAATCCCATATAGGTTTCGCAAAAAAATTTTGTATGCGTTCCTATGTAGGATCCTATGTAGATTGACATATTGGAATTTATATAGGTTCCTACGTAGGATCCTATATAGGTCTCGCAATAAAATTTTGGTACTCATTCCTACATAAAATCCTATATGGGTTGACATATAGCAATTCATGAAGGTTCCTACCTAGGATCCTACATAAGTCTCTGAACAAAATTTTGGTACTCATTCCAACATAGAATGTAGGATTTTCAATCACTTTTTGATCCTCCCCTTCCCCTTCTGCCCCTCTCTAAATGTCCACGTGGACTTTTTTTTAAAATAATATGATTTTCTATGTTATGAGAAATTATAAAGACAATAAAGAAGGATTCTTATCTTAAAATGGCCTAAATAAATTAATATTTAATACTTATTAGAAATATTTTATTGAAATCCGTTAAAGGTTTCTCGAAATAACCTATTGACGAAAAACCTGTCACCATACACACACATTTCTGGACATTGGCTTAAAAATTTTTGGAAAATCGAAAATCTTATTGATCACAAAGTTCCCTCTAGGAGGAAGCAAAATCTATCAAATTAATTGAAAAATAAAAATTTCAGAAAATAATTGTAAATGATAATAATAATGAAAAACTAAAGAAAATAATTACATTTGGGAAAAATAAGTGATGAAAGTATAAAATATGTTTAAAATTAAAAAAACATAATTGAAAAATGATGAGGGCAATAGAAAATTGAAGTAAATAGGCAAAATTTGAGATAAATATTTAGAAAATTTAGAAAATAAATTGAAAAACAATTAAAATCTTTAAAATTTGGAGAAAATGATTGTAAAATAAAATAAAATAAAATAATTATAAATTAAATTTAAGATAAATAAATTAAAATTGAAGAAAATAATTACAATTTTGAAAAAAAAAAAGTGATAATACTTCCCATATGAGAGAGAAAAATCAACAAGTTTAATCGAAATTAAAGAAAATAATTGGAAAATGGAGGAAACAATGAAAAATTTAAAAAAAGTAATTGATATTTAAAGAATTAATTGAAATTAGTGATAAACAATTGGAAATTTAGAAAATTAATAAAAAAATAATTAAAAATTTGAGAAAATAATTGCAAAATAATAAAAATATTTAAAAAATTGAATAAAATAATTGAGATTTAAGAAAAATAGGTGATAATACTTCGTATATATATGCGACAGCAAAATAAGAAAATGTAATTAAAATTGAAGAAAATAATTGAAAAATGGTAAAAACAATTAAGTAATTGATATTTAAAGAATTAATTGAAATTTGAGAGAAATAATTGGAAAATTCACTAAAAAATAATTTAAAATTTGAGAAAATAATTGAAAAATAATTAAAATATTTAAAAATTGAAAGAAATAATTAAGCTAAATCTCTCGGTTAAATACAGGCTATTAGAAAAAAAATTCCCGTGTTCTTCAGAGGATTTTAAACTTTTCGGAAACTATATTTTTGTGAAGGTCAAATGTTTTTTTAGAAAAAAATTTTGGAAAGTTAAAAATTGTTTATTTACACACATTTTTAGGCAATCAAACTTTTCTATCACATCGCTTCTTTACAAATTTTTAAAATTGATGCGATTTTGATTTATAATATAGCTCATTTTTTTAGAAATAGATTTATCTACAGATTCACGAAAGTGAATTTTTAAAAAGCTGCACCGTTTTTTAAATATGATTATTTGTTTAACAAATGAAGTGACATTTTTTCTCAACAAATTATCTTATTTGAAAAACGGTACAGTTTTTTAAAAATCCACTCCCGTGAATTTGTAGATTGTCTATTTCTGAAGAAAATGAGCTATTATAAATCAAAATCGCATGAATTTTAAAAATTTGTAAAGAAGCGATATGAGAGAAATAATTGAAAATTTAAGAAATTAATAAAAAATTGAAAAAGTATAATAGAAATTGTTAGAAAAATAGTTCAAAAATTATAAAAACAATTAAAAATTGTAGAAAATATTTGCAATTTACAGAATTAATTAAAAGTGGGGTAAAATAGTATTTAGGTAGAATAATAATAATAGTTGAAAATAGAAGAAAATAATTAAAATTTGTAAAAATAATAATTGAAAATATCTTAAATTAATTGGAAAATAATAGAAAAGATTGGTAAATTAGTTAAAAAATAATTAAAATATTAAAAAATTGAAGAAAATAGTTTTAAAATGGTAAAAGTATAATTGAAAGTCTAATTGTAAGAAATAATTAAAATTTCAGACAAATGTATTTATAAAATTGCAAAATATATTAAAAACATACGTAAGTAATTAAAAAATTATATCACAAATTGAACATTAATAAAATTATTGAAATATGAACTAAATAATTGTAAATTAAGATAATTGACTAAAAAATATTGAAAATTCTCACAAATCGGAGAAAAGAATTGCAAATTGATGAAAATAATTTAAAATAAAAAAATGTATTTGGAATTTGTGATAAATAATTGAAAATTCAAGAAAATAATAGAAAAATAATATTAAAAATTGAGCATTGATAAAAATGATTGAAATTTGAGATAAATAATTAAAAAATTTTGGAAATTAAAAAAAAATATTGAATATAATTTAAATTTTGAGAAAACAATTGCAAAATAGTGAAAATATTTAAAAATTGAAAAAATAATTGAAATTTGAGGTAAACAATTGAAAATTGAAGAAAATAATTGAAATTTAGAAAAAAAAGTGATATAATACAAAATGTTTTGGTAATTGAAGGAAATACGTTAAATATGATAATTAGTTATTTTTAACTAATTCAAATTAAGAGAGTTGACCCCTCTCTCTTCCTAGTGGACAATAGGGTGTCCGTTAAAACGTCAACTTTTGAATTTTGTTTACGCTATCCCCCCCCCCCCAGTTTGGTTTCTATATAAAAAAAATTCTGTAAAATTGCAACCTGATTAATTAATATTTTTTTAAATTATTTTGCAAAAAAATTTTTAGGTCACAAATTACTTTATTTTTAGCTATATTTTAAGGCAGCGTTTTTAGAAAAATTTAATTTTCAAAATTTTGAAAATGGCGGTAGTTTAAAAATGGGTCAAAAAATACATTGCAATATTTGCAGCGTTTTATTACATAAATATTCAAGGAAACTTAATAGATCTTCTTATCTGAGGGTTTTTGAGGTTTTTTTTCACATTTTTCAAGAAATCGCTTTAAAACGCCGTTATCGGGCTTTTCGGGGTAACTATTAACAAATTTCAAGTCAAAAATTTATTTTTCAAAAAAAAACAATTTTTTTTTCAAATATAATTCTCACATTTTTAGAATTTAATTATTCAGTTTTCGATCATCCATAATAAGCAAAACTGCTCTCTAAATCTGAATTAGTGATTTTCTACTATTGAATTGGCGAGAAATCGGTTACTATTAAAAATTGAAAAATTGCAATATTTTTTAGTAGAAAATTATTAATTATTAGTAAAAACAACTTCTAATTAGTAGATATTTCACTTTTAAATTAGTAGACAAACCCTCCCCCCCCACCCCCCAAAACTGTCCACGTGGTATGTGAACGACCCCTAAAGTTACTGTCATATTGCTGAAATGATACCATGTAATGTTGGTGCAATGTTACTGCAATTTTGCCTTGCAATGTTGCAATGATTTGCATTTTGTTCTGAACTATTGCTGCAACATTATTACTACAACTTTGCCTTGTAATGTTACTGCAATGATGCAATGTAATGTTTTAGTGTAATATTTCTTGTATTTCTTGTAATATTTCTGCAATATTATTGCAACTTTGCCTTGTAAAGTTACATTAATATTGTATAGAAATGTAGCCATGGTTTTTAAAAAAAAAATCACTCAACCTCCTAAATTTTTACCAATTTTCGCCCTTATGTTAGCGACGCTAATTAAAACTGAAAATGTAATAGTCTATTAAATAATGAAACGAGCTGCTCTGTAATTTAGAATTGATTCTAATAAAAATTAAAGCCATCTTTGGCAAGGAATAACAAGTTGCAAAGTCATATTCATGTTTTATTATCCTCGGGGAAAATTGTTCCCGGAATCGTAAAATTGCGGCGATGCAAATTTTGTGACAAGATTGTGGAACGTCTGCGTCGCCACGTCTTTCGATTTCTACTCTAGCTTCCTTCCGCTAATCGGTCGTGACGAAGAAGTCGTAAAAAATAAGGTCGCTTTACGAGTACCCAGAGATACGAGAGTGGCCACGTTCGTGGAAGGGTTATTCCTTGTGTCACGGAAGGTGCCGAGTTCATAAAAGTATGCATCACGCGAACTCTCCTTGTTACAGGTGCACGTTATGCTACCAGTGATCGTAAAAGGTGACCCGAATCTGTCCCACGTTCAAGTAGTTCAGCAGTTGATTTCATGACTTTTAGAATGTCACTTTTTATTCCACGTTCAGTTTCTGACACGTTAGAAAAGTCCGGTTAAATTCTTAAAAGCAATCATTTTTTTTTTTTTTAATAGAGTCACTATAATTGTTGATTTTTTAAATACAGTTGCATATAGCGTGCTATATAATTTTTGCACTCCTAGATGGGCGCCAAAAAAAATTATATAATTATATATAATATTATATTTATAATATTGCAGCAAGATTAAATTTAAATTTTCCAGATATATTGCAGGACCAGTAGCAAGCAACATTACACGACTATTTTTCTGAAATATTGTTGTAACTTTAGCAATATTCTAGCAATATTAAATGGAAACTTTGCAGCAACATTACTCGGCAATTTTCTGAAATATTTTTCGTAAACTTTATAGGCAACTTTGCAGCAACATTACATTGCCATTTTACGGCAATAGTCTAGCAACATTGCAGGGCAATTTTGCAGAAATATTGCAGGAAGATTAGACTTAAATTAGAAATCAATATAGCAGAATCATCAAGCTCCAATTTTATAGCAACATTACTCGTACTGAAACATTGCGTCAACATTATACGGTAATTTTGCAGCAACATTACACTGAAATATTTTAGAAATATTATAGCAAAATTTGTAAAAACATTAAAGAATGTCAAATTTGTAAGCATATTACCTCAACATTATACTGCAATTTTTCAGCAACATTACAGTGAAATATTTTTAAAATATTACAGTAACATTGTAAAAATATTGCGTCAACATTATACGGCAATTTTGCAGCAATATTACACTGAAGTGCTGCAAGAAAATTGTAGTGTCATTGGACAGCAATTTTACAACAACATTACACTGAAATATTTCAGAAATATTACAGCAACATTGTAAAAACATTACAGTGAAATTAAATATCAATTTTACAACAACATTACACTGAAATATTCTAGAAATTTTGCAGCAACATTGTATAAACATTATATGACAATTTTGTAAAAATATTGCTTTAACATTTTACGGCAGTTTTGCAGCCAATACTACTTATAATTAATACATAATAATCTACTTAATACATTATAATCAATTATAATCTCCTACTTCTACCAAAATAAACTACTTACCTCCGTAAAAAAGTTTTTTTTTAAAAAACCTTAAATTAAAAATCAATTAAAAATTGACTTTGAAGTTCTTTTTAATAATGTAAATGTATTTTTTTTCAAAAATTTCCTTATGAAGGTAAGTGGTTGATTTTGGTAGAAGTAGTAGATTATGATATATTAATTGGATTTATCATTTAACATTTTTGTAGGATTCTCAATTGATTTTGTTAATTGTTGTTTAATTTTTTTTTTTAAATTTATGTTAGACAAAGACCTTGCAAAAATTATCTGCTAAAGAATATGTTGTATCCTTAGTGCACCAATTGTGGTTTTTGAGTGAATGAAATGTGTAGAAGTTAGTTTCGAAAATTGGGGAGGGGGGTCAATTATAGTTGGAAAATTTTCTAATCTTTTTATAGGAATAAGTTCAGATTTTATTTTTAGTAGGTGGATTTTTCCGAACTACAGAATTATTTTCATCTAGACTTAGGATTTATTTCCTAACTTCTGGAAGAAAATCCATTGCGTTAGGAGAATTTTCCAAAATTTTGAAAAAATTCCAATTATCACAGGCACACAAAAAAAAAAAAAGGTCAAATACCAGAGGGCAGACCAACATATTCCTAGGTTTTTGGGGTCGCTGAAACCGAATATGGCCATGAAAATATTATCTGCTTGCCCATTTTCCCCCTAGCCCCCCCCTTACACCCCTCGGGGGGTGACATTTCAGTTTTTCCAAAAACGTCAAAAAGGCAGTCTATTCCTATGTTTTTTGGGGCGCTGAATCCGAAAAAGACCACCAAAAGCCAATCCCCCCCCTCCTGCACCCCCTAACACCCCCTGGGAGGGGGTTGGAATTTCGAATTTCACGAAAAGTCGAGTTCGGTGGCTATTTCTGTTTTTTGGGGCGCTGAATCCGAAAAAGACCACGAAAAGAAAATTCCCCCTCTCCTTCACCCCCTATCACCCCCTGGGAGGGGGTTGGAATTTCGAATTTCACGAAAAGTCGAGTTCGGTATCTATTTCTACGTTTTTTGGGGCGCTGAATCCGAAAAAGTCCACCAAAAGCCAATTGGCCCTCCCCTTCACCCCCTATCACCCCCTGGTAGGGGGTTGGAATTTCGAATTTCACGAAAAGTCGAGTTCGGTGTCCATTTCTATGTTTTTGGGGGCGGTGAAATTGGAAAAGGACACCAAAGGTAAATTCGTTCCGTTATTCACCTCTTAGCATCTAGTTACTAACACTGGGAGGGGGGTTGATATGTTCTCTTTTATGTGTAATTAAGAAGAATAAGCAATGTTTTTTTTACGCATTTGAATAAATAATAACTAGGTAGGCACCGATGATTACACAAGTATGTACCAGCACAATTTGATGGATCTTGATTTTACTACACTTAGCGCGACCCAGGAACAACGGCGTGGACGTGGTAGTTTTTGTTCCCTTTGGGGTGCTTTTTTAACGTGAGTCCCCTTGCCTCTCACGATTGGTGGCGCTGCTTTAATGTGTTTTTCCTTAGAACGAATTTCGCTCATTTAGTTTTTTTATAGTGATGCATTTGAGCGAGATCTCTTCTCAAAAAGTCTCGAAAAAATGAGAATCTCGTGAAAATTACATTGGAAACAAATGAATGTACTGTTTTCGTCTCTTTTATCTTTTATGAAAGGACAGATTCTCGAAATGCATCACTAGTTTTTTGGCATTCATTTCTGCCTATGGTACCGTACTCGCTTGGATTCGAATGACCTTCTGAGAGGTTTTCTTTTCTGAGCCCTTTTTGTTTCTGGTGAATCCCTTTTTAGTGTCCAACAGTAATCGGCCAGCATATTCACATCCCACTTCCCTTGGTAACGACGTTCCATTTCTTTTAGATCCTGGTGAAACCTTTCACCTTGCTCTTCGCTATAGTCCCCTAAATTCGACGGAAAATAGTCTACATGGGACTCCAGGAAATGCAGTTTCAGATTCATCAAGCATCCAAGTTTTTTGTAGTTCTGCAGCAGCTTTTTTATTTCCTTTTTGTAATTTGGACTTTTCTTATTGCCAAAAAAATTTTCTGCTACATTTACAAAGCTAACCCAAGCATTTCTTTCCACAACTGTCATTGATTTTTTAAACTCAGCGTCGCGCAACAACTTCCGAATCTCTGGCCCATCAAAAATCCCTTCTTTGAGTTTCTGTTCCGACTTTTTCGGAAATTTCTCCTGGAGGTATAAAAAAGCTTTTCCCTCTTTGTTTAAGGCTTTTACAAATTGCTTCATCAACCCAAGCTTTATATGCAATGGAGGAAGAAGAACCTTTTCCGGTGATACAGGAGGATTTTTGAGGACATTTGCCAAGCCAGGAACAAAAGAGGTTCTAGCAGGCCATTGGAAGTTATTATAATGGTTCTTTCGATCTCAACTATTCCAAAGGCATAAGAAGCACGGATGACTTGTGAACCCACTTTGTTGACCCAAAAGAATTGTTATTATTTTCAGATCCCCGCAAATTTGCCAGTTATGTTCCGTGTACTTTATTTTTTCGAGTACCAGCTTCAAAGAATTATAGTCTTCTGACATATTAACGGAATGCGCTATTGGGATCGAGGCTAATTCATTGGTGTTGTGCAAGAGTACTGCTTTTAGACTGCGGGTGGAAGAGTCGATGAAAAGCCTCCATTCTTCACTCTTGTAAATGTTTGGTTTCAAAGAATTTATAAGCTCCCGAATATTTGTGCAGTAGACAAGACTTTCTTCTTTTTTGAAAAAGGGAAGAAATTCTTTTTCCCGATTTCGGAAAGAAGAAACCTTAGTACCTTTAGCCAAATGACCGTCCTCCTTGAGACTCGACGCAAGGTACTCAGCTGCATCTTTGGCTAAACCCAAATTTCTTACCACATCATTGAGCTTTTTTTGATCCCATAGTTTTATAGGTCGATCTCGTTTGAAGCGAACATCTCCTTCATCACTGTCAGAATTCGAGTCAACTTCACTTCCGGAATAAGTACTGTTGGAATCCACAGTTGGCTCATTAAGGTCCATTTGACTTTCAACTTCCACTGTATCAGCAGTGACATCCATCTTGACATCATCATCTGAAACATCATCATCGTCATTATAAATTGGAGGGGTGAAAGATGGAATACTTGGATATATAGCGTGATTAGGAGACATCATACCTTTAAATTTGATGGAGCAAATGTAACATTCCACTTGAGTTTTGGGCTCTTTCCACATAGCAGGAAACTTCAAAAAATTCTTGCCGCTTGAATTGGATGACCCGCGCTGTAATGTACCCCTGCATTTGTTACAGATACTGCTCGGTACCCATGAATTTCCCCGACCATTTTCAATCTGCAATGAAAAAAGAGAATTGTATTTATCCTCATATTTAGAAAAGTCTCTCCGATATTTTTCTATTTCAAACTTACCACATACGTAACAAAACATGGATCTGTCTTTTTTACAGGTGTGAATGGTATTATCTTGAATATCCATACCATTGTCCGTAGGACCATCAGAAGCGCCTTGAAGATTTTCACGATTTGAACGCAAAGCTCTATTTCCATTAATTTTTCTTCTTGAAGCATTTAACTCAAAAGTAGCCAAGTTGCCCACCACCCTAGAGCTGCGGTTGCATGATGACGACGCCTGCGGGCCCGCTTGCTCACCCTGACCAGCCGCCGATACTGGGGTCTCCCTCCCCTGCATCGTAATCTTCTTCCCTACTTTTGCCATGAAGGCATCTTTTTTACCTAGGAACTTAGCCGGTTAACCGTTATCCGCCTTCACCGCGTGGAGGTGTCCTAGTTGCAAAAGTAGATGTGGAAGTAATTCATGAAAATTGAAATTGTAAACCCATCCCATGGGAGGGGGTAAGAGGGTGCTAGGGGGTGAATGAGGGGACGAATTTATTTTTGATCCCTTTTTTCAGTTTCATGGCCCTAAAAAATATTGGAATAGACTCTAAACTCGATTTTTCATAAAATTCGAAATTCCAACCCACTCAAGGGGATATTAGGGGCTTAAGCGGGCGGGAATTAGCTTTTGGTGGTCTTTTTCGGATTCAGCGCCCCAAAAAACGTAGAAATAGACACCGAACTCGATTTTTTGTGAAATTCGAAATTCCAACCCCCCTCCTAGGGGGTGATAGGGGGTGAAGGAGAGGGGGAATTGGCTTTTGGTGGTCTTTTTCGGATTCAGCGCCCCAAAAAACATAGAAATAGACACCGAACTCGACTTTTCGTGAAATTCGAAATTCCAACCCCCTCCCAGGGGGTGATAGGGGGTGAAGGAGAGGGGGAATTTTCTTTTCGTGGTCTTTTTCGGATTCAGCGCCCCAAAAAACATAGAAATAGCCACCGAACTCGACTTTTCGTGAAATTCGAAATTCCAACCCCCTCCCAGGGGGTGTTAGGGGGTGCAGGAGGGGAGGGATTGGCTTTTGGTGGTCTTTTTCGGATTCAGCGCCCCAAAAAACATAGGAATAGACTGCCTTTTCGACGTTTTTGGAAAAACTGAAATGTTACCCCCCGAGAGGTGTAAGGGGGGGGGCTAGGGGGAAAATGGGCAAGCAGATAATATTTTCATGGTCATATTCGGTTTCAGCGACCCCAAAAACCTAGGAATATGTTGGTCTGCCCTCTGGTATTTGACCTTTTTTTTTTTTGTGTGCCTGTGTTATTTAAAGAAAATATTATTTCTTAAAAAATTGGAATTTTTTCCACCAATTCTTGGGATTTATTTCCGAATTTTTAGGAAAAAATCAGCTGTATTCGGAAATTTTTACAATCTTTAGAAATAATTTCCAACTTTTTTTTGGAAATAGTGGATTTTTCCTAACCTTAGGAAAAAAATCCACTAGTTCGGAAAATTTTCCAATTTACGGAAAAATTCCAATATTTCCTAAAGAGTATATACCTATTTTGCTCTGAACTTTTTAACTGTTCCGAATTTCGGAAATATTTCCAATAAATATTAGGATTTATTTCCACTGTTCTGGAAAAAAATCCATTGTCTTTGGAAATATTTCCTTCTTTCCGGAATAAATTCCAATGATAATTAGAAATATTTTTTCCATTAAAGTTTCGGAATTTTTTTCAGTATGAACTGGGATTTATCTCCTAATAATTGGAGTAAAATCCGAATATCTTGGCAAATTTTCCACTTTTTAGGAATAAATACCTATTTTCTTCGGAACTTTTTAACTGTTCCGAATTTCGGAAATATTTCCAATAAAAATTAGGATTTATTTCCACTGTTCCGGTAAAAAATCCATTGACTTTGGAAATATTTCCTTCTTTCCGGAATAAATTCCAATAATAATTGGAGATATTTTTTTCCATTAATGTTTCGGATTTTTTTCCAGTATGAACTGGGATTTATCTCCTAATAATTGGAGTAAAATCCGAATCTCTTGGCAAATTTTCCACTTTTTAGGAATAAATACCTATTTTCTTCAGAACTTTTTAACTGTTCCGAATTTCGGAAATATTTCCAATAAAAATTAGGATTTATTTCCACTGTTCCGGTAAAAAATCCATTGACTTTGGAAATATTTCCTTCTTTCCGGAATAAATTCCAATGATAATTGGAGATATTTTTTTCCATTAATGTTTGGGATTTTTTTCCAGTATGAACTGGATTTATCTCCGAATAATTGGTATAAAATCCACTTTTTTTGGAAATTTTTTCCACTTTTTAGGAATAAATTCCTATTTTGCTCGGAACTTTTTAATTTTTCCGAATTTCGGAAATATTTCCATTTAAAATTAGGATTTATTTCCTATGTTTTGGAAAAAAATCCATCGATGTGGGAAATATATCCTATTTTCCGGAAAAAGTTCCCAATTTTACTGGAATTATTGTGTTTTTCCGAAATTTCGGAATTATTTCCAACATTTTGGAAATATTTCCTGATATTTTAACGGATATATTTCCGAAATTTTTTACAGTGCACATTACAATGAAATGTTGCAGGAGTATTGTAGTAAAATTAGACAGCAATTTTGAAGCACTATTTTTTTTAGAAAATATTGCAGTAACATTAGACGGTAATTTTGTAGCAACATTAAATCGCAATATTTTCAACATTGCCGTATAATGTTGCTGCAATATTGCCTCAATATTACGTGCCTTTTGTGACCATAAATTGGTGCATAGGCATTTTTTCCAAACTTAAAACATTCTAGTATTAACTTCACGTATAATTTAAAATTACATAACTTTTTTATGATTGGGAAACCTGTTCGTCTTTATTAATACACTTTTTATCGATAATATAAAATCCATTTTGATTATTTCATAGATATATCAATGAAATATATGAGAAATCAAAGAAAAGAAAAAAAGTACGAGTCATTAAATTGACTAAATTGCTCTAAAATTATAGCATCTAAAGCTGGATGTAGATTCTTTGGCTATAATTGGCAAAGTGATAATTTCCAACTTTCACGGTTAATCAAGTGCGCGATTGGCTATAGGATATTTCAAAAGGACTGCTAATCAAACGGATGCTGTAAACAACAAAAAGAACATTTTCTAAATACACCTCAGACATCCCTCTGTCGTCTTTCCCTATAAAATTAATTTATGGCTTACGTCATACTTAGCCATTAACAATTCAGTTTGCCTTTAAACAAATTTCATACAATAATTGCCTCTCTACTACACAAGGCAAAGAGCTTAATCATTATCATTATTTATAGTTATTTAATATTCATTAAGTGCATCGTTAAATTTTTTCATCGCTGTCGTTTCACAAGCTTCTTTCAAGTAAATTTCGTTGGATAAAATATTTTTAGAAAAAGTGGTAAAAGGTCACAACTTCTGAGTATCGAGCAATTTAGCAGTAAATATCCTTACACGTAAACGTATACAATTTTTTAAAATTATTTACTAATTAAGAACATGTGAACACATAGTATTTTTGGATTTTCAATTTAGCAAATCTTATATCTATATCTAATAATCAATATTTAAATTTTTTATGCAATATGGACTATGGAGTACATATCTATCTGTTTCTTTAATTTTTGGATAATTAATATACCAATTAATTTCTTGGGTTATTTGAGTTTTTTATTATTTTATAAAATAATTACCATTGATTCACAACTTTTCAGTAAATTTTCAGTAATAAATACCATTTATCTTTTTGAACCGCCAAAAACATACATAATTTTTTTATGTTTGAAAGAAACCTATTCTTTTATATACTCTTAAAGGGTTTAAGTTAAGGTTAAGAAATCAATATTCAAGGTCAGGGGCAAAAGTGGAGAATAATAAATTATTCTCCTTTACAATTCGCCTCAGAAAGTAAAAAAGACAATTTATTAAAAAGCATTTTTAAAAAGGTTGAACTTCATAAGTAATTTGAAATTTTATAAATTATTGCAATTGTATATAAAGTTACAAACTGAAAATTACATTTTACATTTATTGGTTTTAAATTAGACTTAATTAAAAATTGTAAAAAATTCCATTTAATTTTTGTCTAATATATATATAAATTTATATTTAAAGAAATTGAGAATTTACGAAATTTCAAATTAGATTAATTAAAAATTTGGTAAATTTACATTAGGAATATAAAACTTAAAATGGAAAAATTTTGTAAAGTAGAAAAATTTACATTTGGATCAATTCCAAACTAAAACACTTTTGAAACGGAATAATTGAAAATTGGATACATTTAAGATACTTCAGATAATTCAAGATATTTTAAAATAACTCAAGACACTTCAGATAACTCAAGGTACTTCAGATAATTCAAAATATTTCAAAATAATTCAAGATACTTCACGGTAATTTAAGATATTTCAGATAACTTAAGATACTGCAGAAAATTCAAGATATTTTAGATAATTCAAAATACTTCACAGTAATTCAAGATACTTCAGAGTAATTCATCTTAATTTAAGGTTATTCACGATAATTCAAATAATTTAAGATATTTCAAAAAAATTCAAGATACTTGAGATAACTCAAGGTACTTTAGATAATTCAAGATATTTCAAAATAATTCAAGATACTTCAGATAACTCAAGGTACTTCAGATAATTCAAGATATTTCAAGGTACTTCAGATAACTCAAAGTACTTCAGATAACTCAAGGTACTTCAGATAATTTAAAATATTTCAAAATGATTCTCAGTAATTTAAGATACTTCAGATAACTCAAGGTACTTTAGATAATTCAAAATATTTCAAAATAAATCAAGATATTTCAGATAACTCAAGTTACTGCAGATAATTCAAGATACTTGAGATAATTCAAGGTACTTCAGATAGCTTAAGGTACTTCAGATAATTCAATATACTTTAGATAACTCAAGGTATTTCAGATAATTTAATATATTTCAAAATAATTTAAGATAGTTCACAGTAATTCAAGATATTTCAGATAACTTAAGATACTGCTGATAATTCAAGAAACTTAAGATAATTCCAAATATTTTTTTACAGTAATATATTATACTTTAGAATAATTCATCTTAATTTAGGGTTATTCACGATAATTCAGATAGTTCAAGATATTTCAAAATAATTCAAGATACTTCACAGTAATTTAGATACTTCAGATAACTCAAGATACTGCTGATAATAATTCAAGATATTTTAAAATAACTCAAGACACTTCAGATAACTCAAGGTACTTCAGATAATTCAAAATATTTCAAAATAATTCAAGATACTTCACGGTAATTTAAGATATTTCAGATAACTTAAGATACTGCAGAAAATTCAAGATACTTTAGATAATTCAAAATACTTCACAGTAATTCAAGATACTTCAGAGTAATTCATCTTAATTTAAGGTTATTCACGATAATTCAAATAATTTAAGATATTTCAAAAAAATTCAAGATACTTGAGATAACTCAAGGTACTTTAGATAATTCAAGATATTTCAAAATAATTCAAGATACTTCAGATAACTCAAGGTACTTCAGATAATTCAAGATATTTCAAGGTACTTCAGATAACTCAAGGTACTTCCGATAACTGAAGGTACTTCAGATAATTTAAACTATTTCAAAATTATTCTCAGTAATTTAAGATACTTCAGATAACTCAAGGTACTTTAAATAATTCAAAATATTTCAAAATAAATCAAGATATTTCAGATAACTCAAGTTACTGCAGATAATTCAAGATACTTTAGATAATTCAAGGTACTTCAGATAGCTTAAGGTACTTTAGATAATTCAATATACTTCAGATAACTCAAGGTATTTCAGATAATTCAAAATATATTTCAAAATAATTTAAGATAGTTCACAGTAATTCAAGATATTTCAGATAACTTAAGATACTGCTGATAATTCAAGAAACTTCAGATAATTCCAAATATTTTTTTACAGTAATATATTATACTTTAGAATAATTCATCTTAATTTAGTGTTATTCACGATAATTCAGATAGTTCAAGATATTTCAAAATAATTCAAGATACTTCACAGTAATTTAGATACTTCAGATAACTCAAGATACTGCTGATAATTCAAGATATTTCAAAAAAATTCAAGATACTTCAGATAACTCCAGATAGTTCAAGATATTTCAAAATAATTCAAGATACTTTGCAGTAATTTAGATACTTCAGATAACTCAAGATACTGCAGATAATTCAAGAAACTTCAGATAATTCAAAATACTTCACAGTAATACATGATACTTCAGATAATTCAAGATATTTAAAAAAAAATCAAGATACTTCAGATAACTTAAGATACTTCAGACAATTCAACATATTTCAAAATAATTCAATAAATTTCAAATAATTTCACAGTAATTTAAGATACTTTAAATAACTTAAGATCCTGCTGATAATTCAAGATACTTCATATAATTCAAAATACTTTACAGTAATTCAAGATACTTTAGACAAATTCATCTTAATTTAGGGTAATTTACAAGAATTCAGATAATTTAAGATATTTCAAAATAATTCAAGATACTTCAGATAACTCAAGGTACATCAGATAATTCAAAATATTTTTAAATAATTCAAGAAACTTCACAGCAATTTAAGATATTTCAAAATAATTCAAGATACATAACTCAAGGTACTTCAGATAATTCAAAATATTTTTCAATAATTTAAGAAACTTGACAGTAATTTAAGATACTTCAGATAACTCAAGATACTGCTGATAATTCAAGAAACTTCAGAGAATTTAGATAATTCAAAATACTATACAGTAATTCCAAATACTTCAGAGTAATTCATCTTAATTAAGGATAATTCACGATAATTCAGATAGCTCAAGGTACTTCAGATAATTCAATATACTTCAGATAACTCAAGGTATTTCAGATAATTTAACATATTTCAAAATAATTTAAGATACTTCACAGTAATTTAAGATACTTCAGATAACTCAAGATACTGCTGATAATTCAAGAAACTTCAGATAATTCCAAATATTTTTTTACAGTAATATATTATACTTTAGAATAATTCATCTTAATTTAGGGTTATTCTCGGTAATTCAGATAATTCAAGATCTGTCAAAATATTTCAAGATACTTCACAGTAATTTAAGATACTTCAGATAACTCAAGATACTTCAGATAGCTCAAGGTACTTCAGATAATTCGATAATTTAAGATATTTCAGATAATTCAAGATATTTCAGATAATTCAAGATACTTCACATTCAAAAGAACCCCCATGTGTACCCTTCTGCTTAAAATAATCAGACTTATATATATATATATAGACAACCTTATTGAATAAGCAGTTGGTATCGCGTTATCGAGGAAATACATTGTTTTAAAAAAGCGTGTCCCCCACCCTCCTAGAGTCCAGATTTTTTAATTATAGGTCTCAAATTTGATAAATAGATGTATTCCCGGATGTAGTTTTGCGTGTATTATATAATATTAATTAATGTACAATAAAAATGATTTTTTAAAATCTTTTCTATAAGTAGACAATTTCAAATCTCTAGCTCATATAGTTGAAAAAAATTAGAGAGGTACGGAACCCTTCGGTTTTAGTACAAGTGAAACTCGTACTTGCCCAATTTTTGTGTTACTAATGGAAATAGTCACAAAGTAATATCGATTAGTCGAATTAAAATTAATAAGTTACTAATTCATTAGTCACTTTTGTAACTAGCCATTTAATTAGTTAAATGTTAAAACCTCACTGATTCAGATGTAGAGAGTATTAATAGACGAGATAACACGAAAATACCCTCTATACGGAGAATCGTCATTCGTACACATATCCAATAGATTTTTATCACTAGAAAATGAAATAACATATCGAATTTATGTAAATCGATAAAAGATGGGAATTACAAATCGAATTTATATATGAATCGATGTAAGCTGGGATAGAAGACACCTTGAAATTCCTAGACATGATGTCACATTCAGGTGTAGTGTCTAATAAAAAAGACACAGATTCGTTGACCTGTTGCAAAGGAGCGGAGCGTCTTTAATAAGGAGCTTTAACGTATTAGAAAGACATGCAAAAGTGCAAGAGACTAAAGAACCGGAGGCCTTGTATGAGAAGTAAAGGTATAGGTCATCAGAGTATGATCGTCGATCGTGACTCACTGATCGACGACCCTGGCAATATAGTAGCTTCTGCCTCTGTGAAAAGTCCACTTAATTGAGAAGCGCGATCGTCTACCTACTTTTACCTCTCCACCCAATGTCTTTAAAGAGATTTTTCGCAGATATCATTGCTCTTTCAGGATTTGAATACATCACTCCAATGACATCACTGATTGATGAATCTCGTTTCTTTACGCCAGATTTTAATAGATTTTCGACGAGAAAGATTTACTCTCCAGAAATTCTTTTTTATCGCCATTCGTACACATTCCTTCAATATATGCGTAAATTGTGAAATACGCAATTTCAGATAAATTACTCATTAATGTGAAAGTTCTCGTTTGAGATTATTTATTTAATAGATTAACGGTAGTTAGGAGCTTCTGTTTGTAATGATTTATTTGCCAACGGCGAATTTCTCAAGGAAAGCAATTAAATATCTTTTTAATTAAGATAATCTGATAAAGTTTGTTTATAACTATTCTCGTTTGTGGAAATCTCTTATTTATAGATCACGAAAGTAAGAAACTTTTTACTAATTGTACATTTCATGTTTTTTTTTACAATAAACCAGTGACATTTTTTTCATTTAACTAAACCACTCTGAACATTTTAATCTTTTCAAGCACATTCCAAAGAAATCAAAATTTTTCTTCTAGACGTGACCCACTGCGGGAATGGCACCCTAATAAAGCCATAAAACGAGAGAAATGTTCCTTTTGAAAAATGTGCTGCTAAAAATGAATTTGGACTTCTTTTTGAAACGGTTTTCCGGCGACAGTGATCATCAAAGGCGGCCGACAGTTTAGAAAAAAAAAAATTGTTTGTACTGGAATAAAAATAAGGCGGAAGGGAACGAGAAATGTGTTTTGGATTACGGAAATGATTCACGGATGGTGGCAATTTGTGGTGAGGATTATAGGGGTTATGCAATATGGTCAATTCTCACAGAAATGTAAAGAAAGAAAGTCCTTGTCACTGGTTACACATTTTTGGTCCCTAGGAATTTTAAAGCTTTGCAAAACCAGATTTTTCAGTAGATCATATCAGGTCCAAGTGGTAGTAATCCTATTATCCAATAGTTTCACGAATTTTACGACTCTACTAGAATTTTAACGACCACACACTAAACTTTTTGAGAGGGGCTGATTACGACGTGTTTACTGGTAAGGGTTTATTTCTTCAGGAAAGTTTTCTGGTAAATGCATTATTTAAAAAAAAGCATGAATTGTAGTTAAAAAATCGTGTATTTCAACTTATAACATCCAAATAGCAAATGAGGTGCAAAATTGTCGAACTCACATTTGGTGCAATTCGTTTTGAGTGGGGTTTTAAATTGAGTAATGACAAACTTCAAGTTACTAAAAATTATGCTTATGCTAAAAACCTTATGCTAGTAGGTTATACTATAATTTAAGATTTTTTAGATTTCTAAGTTGGTATCAGTAACATATGTACCTATTGCAACATCTTACGGAAGAATGTTAATTTATACTTGCTAACATAACCTTCTTTTAGTAGTTGTTCAATAACAATATACTTATACTAGTCCAGTCAAATTGTCGTTCAAAAAGCCTCAAAAAAACAATAATTCCGATATGGCCAATTTTTTTTGGATTCGATAGGGGCATGTTTGCTGAGCTTAAATCCAAGTTTGTGACCTCTGGGGGAGGTAACTTTGTCCGCCATCTTGAAAAAAGGGGTGAAAATTTGTTTTCAAAATATTCCAAAATCTATGCGATTAACGAAAAAAAACTAAGAATACAAATTCATAGTAAATAAAATTGCCTATCACTTTTGTTCAGAACATTTTTTTCCAAGACTTTTATTTCTCGCTAAATATTGCAAAAAGTGAAAAAATAAGAGTTTAAAAAATTAAATTTTGCATTTTTATCGACTATTGTTCAATTTGTTGTAAAGAATCCTTTTATTAAAATGAACTTAACCTTAGAATAAACAACTTTAAATCAAAAAAATTTTTTAATAACATAGACAGTTATGACTGGAGAGCTCTCCTAACTGTGGAAATACTATACCCACAAACGCAAATACAATTGCAATGTTTTTCGACTGATCAAATATTTTTTTTTAGAATTTTTGTCTTAATGCGTTACTTTAGAAAACTAATTTATGTAAAAGTTATATTTAATGTTAGTAGAATAAAATCGGTAAGATATTATAGAAATAATTGTTTTTTATTCGACTTTTTATTTCTGGAATAAAAAAGAGAGTTATTTGTTAGCATTGCTGTTGGTACGCACGTAGAAAAAGCGAGACAATTATTTATATAAAAATTTTGGTCTTAAAATTAATTTATATTCTTTAATTTCTTTCATAAATGCGATAGATTATTAGTTATTATTAGAAAAAAATTTCGCCCCTTTCTTTAATATGTCGGAACAGTTAGCACCCCTCGAGGCCACAATCTTGGATTTAAGCTCAGCAAACAGCTATCAAGCCTTAACTATTAATTTTATCTAAAAAAAGTTAAATCGAAAGTTGTTCAATTTTAAGTTATCTTCATCTTTTATAATAAGTTTTTTTACAACAAATTGAACAATAGTCGATAAAAATGCAAAATTTAATTTGTTAAACTCTTATTTTTTCACTTTTTGCAATATTTAGCGAGAAATAAAAGTCTTGGAAAAAAATGTTCTGAACAAAAGTGATAGGCAATTTTATTTACTATGAATTTGTATTCTTAGTTTTTTTTCGTTAATCGCATAGATTTTGGATTATTTTGAAAACAAATTTTCACCCCTTTTTTCAAGATGGCGGACAAAGTTACCTCCCCCAGAGGTCACAAACTTGGATTTAAGCCCAATAAACATCCCCCTATCGAATAAAAAAATAAAATTGTGATCTAAAATAATGCATTCCGTTCAAAAATGAGATTGAAAGATCCACTTGGTAAGACGGTTATGCATTGCAATTTAGGCATTTGCGCTCTTTGCTGCGCTCTCCAGCCTTAACTATTAATTTTATTTAAAAAAAGTTTAATCGAAAGTTGTTCAATTTTAAGTTATCTTCATCTTTTATAATAAGTTTTTTTACAACAAATTGAACAATAGTCGATAAAAATGCAAAATTTAATTTTTTAAACTCTTATTTTTTCACTTTTTGCAATATTTAGCGAGAAATAAAAGTCTTGGAAAAAAATGTTCTGAACAAAAGTGATAGGCAATTTTATTTACTATGAATTTGTATTCTTAGTTTTTTTTCGTTAATCGCATAGATTTTGGAATATTTTGAAAACAAATTTTCACCCCTTTTTTCAAGATGGCGGACAAAGTTACCTCCCCCAGAGGTCACAAACTTGGATTTAAGCTCAGCAAACATGCCCCTATCGAATCCAAAAAAAATTGGCCATATCGGAATTATTGTTTTGTTGAATGTGTAATTTGACTGGACTATACCTACTGTCAAGCATAAAAAGCGGAAAAGCTTTTAGAATTATAAGCCACACAATATCACTTTTGTGTACGCACTCTACACACGTGAAATTATTTTTGCAAATGGCTGCCTAAAAACAGCTGAGTGATCACGTGGGTCACGTGACTGGCTTAGCAGACGAAAACTCATGGTAGCAGACGAAATTTCGAAGTTACAAATTTTCTCGCTTGGTTCTGCACACGAAGTAATAGTAAGGAGACCGATCTCCATTGAAATATAATGTCCGAGAAACATGCACGAAAATTGCCAAGTTCACTTCGTGATAACCAGCTATGTTGAGCATGCGCATTGGACTCGAATGTGTTCATTGGTTCCAGCTGTGAAAGTGAGGTTATATTTTTGTCTCACTCGCACACTTTCCATGAGACGAAAAGAGACAGTCGTGTGCTTATTGCGCATGCTTCAACCGACTTGGGTGATCTTCTGATAGTGAACTTGGCAATTTTCGTGCAGGTTTTCAGTTATCTATAGAAACGCTTTCTACAGGCAGTTCGAACTCCTTACTATTACTTCATGGTTCTGCACTTTAGCTAATTTGTAAGAAAAACGGGGAAATTGGCTTCAACTTTTTTAAAAGAGCGGGGTCTCCGTATACTAATTCATGCAAATATAAATAGTTCAAAATATTTATTGATTTATTCATTAATGAAGAGTGCATATAAGAAATATACATAAGCTAAAAACTCACAATCAGCACTAATTTGAAATGTTAAGAAGATGTATAATTAAAAATTTTGATAAAATCGATAAGTTCTAAGTAATGAATACAGTGGCGTAAATGTTAAGGGGCAATGTGGGGCACTGCCCGGGGCCCTTGAGCTTAGGGGGCCCATGGACAATCCTAATAAAAAAATTTTTTTAATTCCAAAAACCTTACTAATTGTAGTAATTTAAAGATTGACTAAATTAAACAACGCGCGGTGGCGCGCGATTAGTTTCTGCGCCTTGTATTATCAATAATAATAAATATTTTAAATATAATATTTTAAAATAAATTTATATAAATGAATTAATAAAATAAATATTTATTTAAACAAAACACTTTTAAATTTTTAATTAAAAAAAATTGCAAAAAATAATTGAAATTAAACAAAATAATCGCAAGTTTTTTACATTAATTGAAAAAAAAGAATGAAATCAATTAAAAATTGGAAAAAGTAATTTATAAATCATAGAAGTGTTGTAAAAATAAAGAAAATAATTTAAATTTGAGAAGAATACTTTTAAATCTTAAAAATAAATTGAAAAACATTAAATTGCGAGAAATTAAAGAAAACAATTAAAAAATGAAAAAAAAGAAAAAAAATAATTTAAAATTGAGAAAATAGTTGAAAAAATTATATAATATATTTTAAATAAAGGAAAGTTAACGAAAATATCAGAAAAATATTTAAAACTTTTAGAAGTTCATTGGAAAACGAAAAGAAGATAATTAAAAATTAGAGAAAATAAATAAAAAAATATAATCATAATTTTGGAAATTATGAAAAAGAACTAAAGTAATTAAAAATTGAAGATAATTATAAAAAAATAATATAAATAATTGAAAATTGAATGAAACAATTGATAGGTCATACAAATAGTTTAAAATTTCGGAAATTATAAAACAGATTAAAAAAATTGAAAATTGATGGAAATTAATTTTGGAGAATAATTGAAAAATGAGTTTTAAATTTTGAAACTTGAAGAAAATAATTGAAATATAATAGATAATGATAAGTTGTAAAAAATAAATGACATTTGAGAGAAATAATTGAAAAAAATACAGAATTTTTTTTAAATAAAAAAAAATAACTGAAATTTGATAAAAATACATGAAAATCTTAGAAATTAATTGCAAAAAAAATGAGAATAACTAAAAATGTATTTAATACATACGGGACATGCCCTTTCGTACAATGTACTCCTATAAAACTAAAAAGCTGCAAAACCGCAAAAATAAAAAAAAATTGGAGAAAAGAATTAAATAAAGCTAAAAAAAATTGAAATTTATGATAATTAATAAAAAAAATTTAGTAAAGTATGAAAACAAATGAAAGTGATTAAAAAATGAAGAAAAATATTTAAAAATTTAAAAAAATACTTTAAATCTTAGAAAATAATTTTAGAAAATCAGAATAATCATTAACAATTGAGAAAAGTAATTGAAATACCTATGCTGGAAGTAATTTAAGATTGAGAAAAATAATTGAAACACAATAAATTGAAAACAGTAAATAAAATTTTAGAAAAATAATTGAAAAAATCATAGAATATATGTTTAAAAAAAGAAAATAATTACAAAATTACTTAAAATTTTTTTAACTAAATAGAATAATTAAAAAATTGCAGAAATAATCGAAAATTGATGACATGAATAATTAAAATTTCAGAAAAATAATAGAAATTTTTGAAAACTTTACAAAATAAACAAAATAATTAAAAATTGAAAAAATAATTGAAATTTTAGAAAAATACTTCAAAATCTTAGAAAATAATTTTATAAAATGAGAATAAAAATTAACAATCGATGGAAATAATTTAGAAATGATAAAATTAATTCAAAATTGAAAAAAATAATTGAAATATGATAAAAATAATTTAAATATGAAAAATTGAAAACAGTAAATAAAATTTTAGAGAAGTAATTGAAAAAATCATAAAATATATGTTTTAAAAAAATAGTAATTACAAAATTACTTTAAAAATTGTAATCAAAGAGAATAATTAAAAAATCGCAGAAATAACGAAAATTGATGAAAATAATTGAAATTTTTAAAAATAACGCCAAATAATGAAAATAGTTATAAATTGAAGAAAATAATAGAAAAATTGCAAAATTCATTTTTAAACAAAAGAAAATAATTGAGAAAAGTTTGTGTTATGGAAAATTGATAAGAATAATCTAAATTTGGGATAATAACTGAAAATTAAGGAAAGTAATTGAAAAATATTAAAAGATGAAGAAAATAATTACAAAATAAATAAAAATAAATAAAAAGTGAACAAAATAATTGAAAATTGAGATGTAAATTTGAAAGTTCAGGAAATGAGTTAAGACATTATGAACATAATTTAAAATTGAAAATAATAATTTCAATATTACAAAAATTGTAATTGGTAAATTACAAAAATTAATTTAAATTTCCGATGAATAATATAAAATTTAGTAATAAATAATTAAATTGCTTAAATGTCAAGGGAAAAATAATTAAAATTGAAAAAAACTAAATAAAATAATTGAAATTTGAAGAAGTTAAATTTGAGATTTAGGGAAACAATTTAGAAATATAATTAAAAAATGCAGAAAACGATTAAAAAATGATAAAAATAGTACAAAATTGCAGTTTAAGTATTTGAAATCTTAATAGAAAAGAATTATTAAAAATCGAAGAAATTTTTAAATCACTTCAAATTTAGTATGTTTGAAACGTCGATTATTTGAACTTTTAATCAATACAAGTTTACATTAACTGAAATTTGCAGAAATTAAAATTGCTATAAATTTAAAATTTGAGAACAGTTTAAGAAAGTGAAATATGATTTAAAATTTTAAAAGAAAAAAAACATCTATTGACAAATGTCAGGTGTTGACGGAATGAATGAATGATAATTAAACTTGTAAATTATTATGTTGGGGCCCCATTTTCTTTTTTGTCCAGGGCCCTTGCCCTCCCAGTTACGCGACTGTAGTTATTCATTGTTTAACAATATTATCCTATTTTTTAAAAAACTCTTGTACTTCTCTCTAAATCTGAATTAGTTAAAAACTACTATTTAGGGGCTAAAATCGTGAACGAATTTTCTCTTTTTCCATTAGTAAAAATTAATTAATTAATAGTAAAAAAAACTACTAATTCAGCAGTTAAATTTAATTAATAAAATAGTAAAAAATAACTAATGTAATTAGTAAATAGAAATCTAATAATTCTTTTAGTAGTTTAATTTAACCTAAAATTACTTTGACTAATTAAATTAGTAGTTTTTTACTAAAGTATTAGTCAAAATTACTATTTAAAATGGTAAACGAGTTTTCACTGTTAAAATGGTAGTTTTAACAATTTGAGATTTAGAGAGTTGGTTGACTCAATTTGATACGTTTTAGCTGCTGTTTAAGTTGAACCGAGGAGGTTCCATTTTGTTGCGATTTAATCGAGGATTTAATTTGAGTAGCGTACACTACTCAATATGATGTCAGGTTTTTTCAGTGCGTGAAATTTTGAAATATTGCATTGAGACAATTTAAACAATATATTATATCCGTAATGTTAATTCGACTTAAGATTAAATTTTATTCATGAAGTTTGTTTTTGTAAAATGAAGAAAGGGTTTAACGTATAATAAGTGAAATACTATAGTAGTAATAATGGATATATGTATGATGTAGAAAAAGTAGTTCGTTATATTTTTATACGCGTGTCGGTTTCCTAATTACAACTCGGGTCTGTGGTCAGAGAAAGGTCTTAATTACGGACGTTGATCCACAATAGGGTTCTCCTCTACGTCTTTCTTTACACAAGTAATACTCTCTGTAGTGCATCATCCACACTGAGATTCGCCTTGATCGTTAAAGATCGCTCTCAGCTGGCAGCCAACGATAATTGAATAATTACTTTAAATTAAATCATTCCCCCCTCGAAACAACAATTTGTAATTAATATCAACTTTACCGAGATTCATTTCTTCATAATCAAATAAAATCGTTTAGTTGTTCGCAAGTTGTTATTTTAGTATTTTAATGTATTTAAGTAGAAGTACCCAGTTCAAAATTTTTACTAAATTTTTCTGTCAACTGTGACAGCAGTTTTTTCTGGAAAAATGACTTTATCGGCATTTTAGAAAATTCAATTACAACTGCAACATAAAAAATCTGAGATTTGTTATCTCGCATAAAAAATGTTAGTTTTAGCAAAAACGTGTCAAAATTAACAAAACGATTTTATTTTGATGAATAAAGAAAGCTATGTTACATTTGCAGGCTGAAAATAATATAAAAATAAATTTGGATCATATGTGTTTGTTTTTTGATGGTTTTTTTGAGCCGCTGAACGATTTTTCTAAATAAATAAAAATAAATAAATCACATGAGAAGAATTTTTTCTTTCATTTTCTTCACATATGAAGAAAATGATATTTGGTTTAATTAAGATAATTTCATATTTAGACTAATTATGAAAATTGGATTATTTTATATTTGAATCAATTAAACATTTTCTAAATTTATATTTGAAAAGTTATAATTGAATAAAAAAATTGAAAAAATGAATATCAATTGAAAACTAAATACATTAACATTTGAATTAATAAGTTTAGCAAGATTGATAAGTTTACAATTTGAGTCAACTAAACTTGGATAAATTTACTTTCTGAAACTAAAAGTTGCATAAAATTACATTTGGAAATAAAAAATCTAGATAAATTTGCATTTGAAAACTATAAATTGATTATTATCAGTTAGATCAATTAAAAATTGGATTCATTCATATTTGAGCCAAAAGTGAATAAGTCCATTTTTCAAAAAAATTGAGATATACACAAATTTGACATATTTAAGACATTGCAAATCAATCGATCTGTCACAGTTAAATTAAAGAAAAAAAAATTTATAAAGAATTTCAACATTAAAAACATTAGACTTAACCAATATGAATTGCAATTTTATTTTATTTATTTATTTTTTTTAAATAGAAAGAATTACCAAAACTGAACTGTTGTTTATATATATAATTAACTTTAATTAATATTAAGACGTCTAAAATCCAAAAATCATTCTTATATTTAAAGAATTTATTATTATATTGCTTTTCTAATTTATAATTAATTTTAAAGGTTATGTGAAAGACTACATTTGTTTAATTTTCTTGAAACAACAAAATATGGACTTATCAATTTTTGTCTTCTTACTTCCCATTTAGAAATTAAAAATTCCATAAATTTAGTTTTAAAACTAAAAATTTGATTTTTAATTTGAAAACGAAAAATGCCATAAAATATTAAAATTACATTTAAAAAAAACTTGGATAAATTAATACTTAGATCAATTGAAAATTAGGTAAATTAACTTTTGTAGAATTTTTAATTGATATTAATTGGAAATTATGTAAATTTACATTTGGAATTTGGATCAAATAAAAAATGTATACGTTTAAAATTTTGATTGATCAAAATTTGTATAGAAGTTTATTTTTACGAAATAAAGCTTGGATAAATTTTCTTTTATGAAATAAAAAATTGGAAAAATTTATTTTTATGAATTAGAAATTAGATCAATATTGGTCAAAATCCGATCTAAAAATCTTGGACAGAAAGTCAAAATTAATATTAAATTTTTAATAATTTCAAGTCATTCTAATTAAAATAAGTCCCAGCAAACACTAATTAAAGAAAACATTAATTTATTCAAACTTTTACATTTTTATTAATTTAAATTTCAATATCATAAATTACTTCGTTTTTTCGAGTTATAGATTTTCTTTAATTTTCTTCTTTCTACCTAAATTATTTCTGTTTATTTTATACAATTTTGTTGTTTAAACATTTAGGAAAATTTATTTATTTTCATAGGTACTTTGGCGAATATGTGTATTA
The DNA here is from genome assembly GCA_037103525.1 of Ganaspis brasiliensis. NCBI lineage: Eukaryota > Metazoa > Arthropoda > Insecta > Hymenoptera > Figitidae > Ganaspis > Ganaspis brasiliensis. Next base: position 1,081,563 of record JAZKLR010000390.1, on the reverse strand, counting down.
TTCGCAAATTTATTTTATTTATTTATTGCATTTTTTGGATTTTCTTTGGACGACCGTCCCATGAAATTGGCTTATATTGATTTCATTTTTTTATGGTAATTGATAGTTTTTGAGTTGCTTTTTGAGTTCCAAAACTAAAAATTTGATTCCTGCAATTAGTTTTCTTGCTATGAAGATTTAAACATAGGCATGGTAAGCGTCTCGATTTTTCTTCCTCCTCTTTGCCTGTCCGTCCTTTAAAGTTTGCTTTCTCAGCGATAGGTCCCTTCTCTCGCGGAGCGTCACATATGTTCAATATTTTAAACAAATTTCTCTTCTTTTAGAGTTGTTTCCGATTTATTTTGCCTCCTCATAGAGAAAGCTTTGTGATGATTAAGATTTTCGATTTTCCAAAAATATAGTCTAAATCGACTCATATTTATCTAAAAAGCGTAAATTTTCATTTTTAGGCAAATATCCAGATGTGTGTATGTATGTATGTATATATGTATGTGTTTATAGCTTTTTTTGTCGCCAGAATATCAAGAAAAGGCTTCAACGGATTTCAATAAAATGTCGATGGTTTATTAAGCTAATAAATATCTAAATTTGGACACAGGGATTTTTGAAAATACCCAATCAAATTTTCTTGAGCACCTTTTTTCATCGAAAAAAGTGTTTTTCTTTCTCAGTGAACAAATTTGTATTTTGGAAATTAAAGATTTGAATAAATTTACACATGGATCAATAATTTGAATTTGAATACATTTATACTTTGATTAATTTAAATTTGAATAAATTTACATTTGGAAATGTGAGAATTTGAATTAATAAAACAATAGTTATAAATTTTTCTAGTTTAAAAGTTTACTATAGTACATAGTCTCTTCTTTTCCAACAAGATTTAGGGTTTTCTTTTAGAAATATATCCAGAAAGATGAGAGGCAAGAAAACAGGAATGCATGATGCTGGTGAAAATGCAATTTGTCAAGCAATTTGGTTCGCGACAAAATGTAAATCGCAAAGCATATTCTGCGGGAGATCAATTGTGGCCGCGCTCGCTGAAGGGGGAGAGGGTGACTTTGTTAGGGACTTGAATGTCCTTTGCCGCGCGAGCCAAAGTGGATTCGAATAATGGGTCGAGGGTGAATCGAAAATTCTACCGGGACGAGTCGCATGGATATTGGTAATCTCATTTTTACAGCTCACTGGAAAGAAGTGTTTCCTGATTGACGCACATCAGACTATATCCCTCGAGTTTCAGGTTAAATTAAATTTTAATATTTCATCAAATACGTTTGAATATTTTAAACATATATATAGTGTCACGTCCAATTATCTTGGAAGTATTAGGTACACGTACGATGACATGCTTGACAACGTAAATGTGAGGGTCAGTACTAATCATCTAAAGATTTTTGCAAAATAATTTATTTAAAGAGATATCCTCCGATTAGTACCATTTGAAAATTCGTATCCTTTAGATGCTTCCTATGGAAACTTCTAAAAAGTTTCCTTAAAAAACTCTTAGAAATTTTTAGGAAACTTCCAGAAAACTTCCTTTAGAATTTTATTTGGATATTTCCAGAAAGCTTCCTTTGGAAACGTACTAAAAAAAAATTCAGGAAATATACTTAAAATTTCATTGAGATACTTGCTGAAAATTTCCAGGAATCTTTGAAAAAAAAAATTCTTAAAGCTTCCCCTGATATATTTTTTGCAAGTTTCTCTTTGAATAAACTGCATGAAAACTTCAGGAATAGTTTCTAGGGAAGTTTCCATGAAGTTTAAATAACTATTTTAGGAAGTTTCATGAAACGTATTCCAGAAAGTTTCTAGGATAATTTCAGGAAATTCTCTAAAAATTCCCCAGAAACATCCTGAAAATTTTCTGACATTTTCCTGATAGCTTTCAGGAAGTGCCTGGTAAAATTTCAAAAAGGACAATATCCCGAAAATATCCAGGAAGTTTTTGGGCAGTGTCCTGAAAATTTTTAAAAAGATTCTGGAAACTTTTCAGGAACTTTCACAAAAAAGTTCTGGAAGATTCTAGGAAAATTAGAGAACTTTTCCAGGATTTTCAGGAAGTTTGCGGGAAGTGTCCAGAAAGTTTTTAGAAAGTTTCTAGGAAAATATGTGGAAATTTTTAAAACTTTTACAGGAAGATTTCATGAAGTTTCCGAAAGTGGTCAGAAAATGTTTTTAATTGTTTTTGGGAAGTTTTTAGGAAGTATATACAAAAGTTTCAGAAAGTTTCCAGAAAAAATCCGGAATGTTTTAAAAACAGTTTTGGAATGCTTTCAAGATGTTTTTGTTAAGAGATTCAGGAAGTTCCTTGGAAAATTTCAGGAAGTTTTTGGGCAGTGTCTTGAAAATTTTTTAAAAGTTTCTGGAAAATTTTCAGGAACTTTCTGAAAAAAGTTCAGGAAGATTCTAGGAAAATTAAAGTAATTTTCCAGGATTTTCAGGAAGTTTTCAGGTAATTTCCTGGAAGCTTGCAGTAAATATCAAGTAAAACTTTCAAGAATTATACAAAGGCAGCTAGACGCAAATTCTCAAGAGTGATTTTCGTGAAGTTTTAAAGGGAGTTTCAAAAAAGTTTTCAGGAAGTTTGCGGGAAGTGTGCTGGAAATTTTCAAAACGTTTACAGGAAAATTTCATGAAGTTTCCGAAAATTGTCAGGAAAAATTTTAAATTATTTTTTAGGAGGTTTTCAGGAAGTATATGACAAATTTCAGAAAGTTTCCTGGAAAAGTTCGGAATGTTCTAAAAACCATTTTGGAATGTTTTTGAGATGTTTTTTGAAGAAATTTAGGAAGTTCCTGGAAAAAATCCAGGAAGTTTTTGGGGCAGTGTCCAGAATATTTTAAAAATATTCTGGGAACTTTTTACGAATTTTCTTAAAAAAGTTCAGGAAGATTGTAGGAAAATTTGAGAACTGTTCCAGGATTTTCAGGAAGTTTTCAGGACTTTTTCAGAAAGTTTGTGGGAAGTGTCAGGGAAGTTTTTAGGATGTTTCTAGGAAAATATGTAAAACATTTTAAAACGTTTACAGGAAGATAGCATGAAGTTTCCGAAAATGGTCAGAAAATTTTGTAAACTGTTTTTCGGAAGATTTCATGAAGTTTCCGAAAATGGGCAGGGAAATTTTTAAATTGTTTTTGGGAAGTTTTCAGGAAGTATATAGAAAAATTTCAGAAAATTTCCGGGGAAAGTCCGAATGTTTTAAAAACAGTTTTCGAATGCTTTTAAGATGTTTTTTTTAAAGAGATTCAGGAAGTTTCTTGGACAATTCCAGGAAGTTTTTGGGCAGGGTCCTGAAAATTTTTAAAAAGTTTCTGGTAAATTTTTAGGAACTTTCTGAAAAAAGTTCAGGAAGATTCTCGGAAAATTAAAGCAATTTTCCAGGATTTTCAGGAAGTTTTCAGGTAATTTTCTGAAAGCTTGCAGTAAATATCAAGTAAAACTTTCAAGAAAGTTTCCAGGAAACTTGCGGGAAGTGTCCTGGAACTTTTTAGGAAGTTTTTGGGAAAATATGTGAAAATATTTAAAAGGACTGTAGGAAAATTTCAGAAAGTTTCCGGAAAGGGAGCAGAAAATTTTTAAAAAGTTTTTGATAAGTTTTCAGGAAGTATATGGAAAAATTTCAGGAAGTTTCCGAGAATCGTCCGGAATGTTATGAAATGGTTTCTGGAGAATTTTCAGGAAATTTTGGAAAAGATTTAATAAGTTTCTGGTAAGTTTTAAGAAAGTTTCTGCAAATATACGTATGTAAAAGTTTTTAGAAGGATTTTAGATAAATTTCAGGAAGTTTTCCGGAATGTTCTGAAAACGTTACGGGAGAGTTTTCAAAATGTTTTTGGAAAAGATTCAGGAAGTTCCTAAGAAGTTTTAAGAAAGTTTTTGGAAAATTTTAACGTGTCCCGGAAATGTCCGTTAGGTTTTCAGAAATTTTCTCGAAAATCGTCATGAAGTTTCTGAAAAAATTTCAGGAACTTTTCATAAATTTCCTTGAACTTTTCCTGGAAATTTCCGTCAATCTTGTAGGATATTTTTGAGTGAAATTTTGAGAATTTTCAAGGGTATAATTTTCCGATGAGTTATAAAAGGAATTTGTCAGGATATTTTTAGGAAGATTTTAGGAACTTTTCGTCAAGTTTCCGTGAAGTTTCCGAAAAGTATTCACACATTTCTGTGAAGTTTTCTGGAAGTTTCTGGTATGTTTTCAAAAAGTTTCCAGCAAGCTTGAAGAACCTCTTGAGAGATATACCCAACAATTTTTATTCATCTCCAAATGGTCAATATAGTTTAGTTAAATTTGTTAACTACAACAGAACGAATTTGTCCAACAGTCAAAAAAACCTTTTTTCATAAATTCACGGAACTTTATCCCCAGGCACTTATTATTAAGTATATTAGTTGGAATTTAACTTATTTAAAAATATGAATGTCGCGAAGAAATACGATTGGCGAAGTTTAGTGTCCCAAAATCTTAATTTATGTCGTTTAAATTTCGTTGAGAAGGAAAAGAAGAAGGTTTTAAGGTAGTGAAGCGAAGCTCATCAGGTCATCAGTTGGTGATTACAGGACATAGACATTTTTTTATTGGTGCCATAAAACAAATATCTTTGATCGTAGCGAGGCGAAAGACGGTAGCAAGATCGCGCTTCCTGGGAAGGTTTTAATAAACTGACAGCCTGGAAGAATCATAGGCTCGGCTAAAATATGACCACGAGACAGAGCCGACAGGCAAAGAATTGTCCTTAATATTCATTCAAAAAAAAAAAAACAAAAAAAATCCTGTCCGTTTATGTACTGTCGCGGTTGACACTTGTCACCCGGTTTTATCGCGTCGTTAAAATCCTTCCTAGGATTCCCTATCGACATTATGTGCGGATTCTAATTGCATTATTTATCGCTCCTATGGAATTCCATTCCGTATTTCTCGCTCTTTTGAATCCTTTCTGCTTTCTCTGCCGTTCCAATGATCTTCCAGTTTTGTTTACGAGTGTAACGGACCATCTTCAGAATTAATAATCACAATTAATTTCAGAAATATATTTTGATAATCGGTTTTATTATTTTAAATTTGCAGTAATTTCTTTTTATTTTACTGATACCTATTTGGTTATTTATTTGAAACAATTAAAGAAAATAATTAAAACTTGCAGAAATTGAATTTAAAATATTTATAGGGAAATTTTCGGAAACTAGGACCAAAAAAAATACCCGTGTCTGGCCGTTTTGCTAGATCAAGTCGTTTGTGGTTTTTTGGGGTGAAAACAACCCTTAAATGAAAAGTGACAAGATACTTTTTTAAAACATATTAATTTCTCATGAAACTTGATGTCTAGGGGTTTTCGGGCTCGCTGGTTACGAATCCGATGGCAGTTTTTCAAAATTTAAAATGGCGGATCCAATATGGCGGACAACTTTTTTAAAAATAGATTCAATTTTCCTGAAGCTTGTTACTCGTGGGTTTTTGGGGTCAATCGGTTAAATATTTTATGTGATATAGTCCAAAAAAAAATAGAAAATTTGAGTTTTTGGCCCAAAATCTGAAAAACAAATTCATTCTACCGCCATGCAAAAATAGAAAACGTCAAATTATGTCCAGTTTTAAATTTTTTACATATATGGCTCACTTTTAGGAAGAAAAAAATGTATGGATGAAAAAAATCTATGAGTAATTATTGAAGTTATAAGCCAGGGTACTGAAATTCTCGTTTTACGCCATTTCGGTATTTTACCTCCTTTTATAGTGATTATGTTGATTAATTTAATCAATACAATATCTAATTAGAAAATGGACTTTTTTCACAGATTTCAAATAATTTTCAGTGCTTTACTAATTCAAATTTGACTGAAAATTTTTTTGGAGTTTTTGACAAAAATTTCTGAAGAGGCATAAATTGATTAAAATCTGCTTTTTTGACAAGTTGAATCAGATGCGCAGAGATTTAATTTTTGTTGAATTTTGTTCGTTAATAGATGAAAAAGTTTCAAATTAGATATAGAAATATAAAAAATAAATGATATTCGAATGAAAATTTTTTTGGAGTTTTTGACAAAAATTTCTGGAGAGGCATAAATTGATTAAAATCTGCTTTTTTGACAATTTGAATCAGATGCGCAGAGATTTAATTTTTGTTGAATTTTGTTCGTTAATAGATGAAAAAGTTTCAAATTAGATATAGAAATATAAAAAATAAATGATATTTTAATGAAAATTTTTTTGGAGTTTTTGACAAAAATTTCTGGAGAGGCATAAATTGATTAAAATCTGCTTCTTTGACAAGTTGAATTAGATGCGCAGAGGTTCAATTCTTTTTTAATTTTGTTCGTTACTAGATGAAAAAGTTTGAAATTAAATATAGAAATATAAAAAATAAATGATATTTGACTGAAAAATTTTTTGGAGTTTTTGACAAAAATTTCTGGAGAGGCATAAACTGATAAAAATTTGCTTCTTTGACAAGTTACATTAGATGCGCAGTGGTTCAATTTTTGTTGTATTTTGTTCGGTAATAGATAAAAAAAAGTTTAAAATTAGATATAGAAATATAGAAATTAAAAGATATTTGTCTGGAAATTTTTTTGGAGTTTTTATCAAAAATTGAACCACTGCGCATCTGATTCAACTTGTCAAAAAAGCAAATTTTAATCAATTTATGCCTCTTCAGAAATTTTTGTCAAAAACTCCAAAAAATTTTTCAGTCAAATTTGAATTAGTAAAGCACTGAAAATTATTTGACATCTGTGAAAAAAGTCCATTTTCTAATTAGATATTGTATTGATTAAATTAATCAACATAATCACTATAAAAGGAGGTAAAATACCGAAATGGCGTAAAACGAGAATTTCAGTACCCTGGCTTATAACTTCAATAATTACTCATAGATTTTTTTCATCCATACATTTTTTTCTTTCTAAAAGTGAGCCATATATGTAAAAAATTTAAAACTGGACATAATTTGACGTTTTCTATTTTTGCATGGCGGTAGAATGAATTTGTTTTTCAGATTTTGGGCCAAAAACTCAAATTTTATATTTTTTTTTTTTGGTCTATATCACATAAAATATTTAACCGATTGAAAAATAATGTGAAAAGCGATTGTTTGGAATTTGATTACCTTTAATTTGACACTTAGAAAAACTCAATCGGACTTCTGTAACTCGAGATACGGCCAAAAAGGTGAAGTCACCTCCGAAAAAAACGTAAAAAAATTTTAAAAATTCATATTTCGGAAACCTATTCATAGAAAAATTTCTTAATGTCATTTTTAAGTTTAGAGAACCATAGTACATAAAAAAAATGGTGGCATTAAATGTACATTTTGGCTGTAAACTAGTGTTATCGAATATACTTACCTACTACAAAATTTGCTTCGTTATTAAAAAAATATGCAAAGACACATTTGTGTAAATGTTTAAATTCTTTGTAATCTTCACCTCTTTAAGGTCCGCCATTTTAAATTTTGAAAATTTGACATCAGATTCGTCATCAGCGACCCCAAAGATCTCCGAGTAACGAGTTTTAGGAAAATTAAATCTATTTTTAAAAAAGTTCTCCGCCATATTGGATCCACTATTTTGAATTTTAAAAATCTGACATCAGATTCGTCATCAGCGACCCCAAAAACCCTGAGTAACGAGTTTCAGGCAAATTGAATCTATTTTTAAAAAAGTTGTCCGCCATATTGGATCCGCCATTTTGAATTTTGAAAAACTTACATCGGATTTGTAATCAGCGAGCCCGAAAACCCCTAGATATCAAGTTTTATAAAAAAATAATATTTTTTTTACAAAAATATCATGTCACTATTCATTTAAGGGTTGTTTTCACCCCTAAAAGCCACAAACGACTTGATCTAGCAAAACGGCCAAATACGGGTATTTTTTTTTTTGGTAGTTTCCGAAAATGTTTGGTGTTTTTGTGTGTGAAAAATCGTGTCCAACGGTGAAATAATTAGAAATTGAATAAATTTTTTGAATAATAATGATTAAAATAGATGAAAATTGTAGCAAATAATTGATATCATAATAGAAAAAAACTGTTAAAAATTAAAGAAATTTTTAAATAATTTTAAATTTATTATTCTCAAAGCGTGGATAAATTAAATTTGTAATCAATGAAAATTTAAATTAATTAAAGTTTGAAGAATTATAATTTATTTATTTGTTTAATCTGTATCCGGGCATAAAATATATAATTGTAATTGTAGTCTTGTTATCTCAAATATATTCTGTAATTCTTTCAATTATTTTTTACAAGTTTTTATTATTTTTTCAAGTTAAAAATTATTTCTATCAATTATTTTTGTATTAAATTTATTTTTCAATTAATTTTCAATTACTTTTTGTCTTTTTTAATTTTTTTTTATTACTTTTCTGATTTTTTTATTATTCATCTCAAATACTAGTTATTTTTTTCAATTTACAATTATTTTCCTCATTCTGAAATTATTTTCTTTTATTACAAACATATGTTTTTATTTCCTAGATTTTAAAAATATTTGCCTAAAATTTTAATAATTTTCTTCAATTTTCAATTATTATTGTTACAATTTTGCAATCAACTTCTTCAGTTTGTAATTATTCTCAAACTTCATTCAATTATTCTCAAATAAACTCCTAAAATTTAAATTATTTATCTCATTTTTCAATTATTTTTCTTTAATTTTAATTTTCATTTATCTTTTTGCAATTATTTTCTTCACCTTTTAACTAGATTTATTAATTACTTTTGAATTACTTTCTCAAATTTTTATTTATTATCTCAAATCTAAGTTAATGTGTCCACTTTTCAATGTTTTAATCATTCATCATTTATTTTTCTCAAATTTCAAATACTTTCGTCAATTTTTAATTTTTTTTTTAATTTGCAATAATTTTCACAAATTTTATATTATTTTGAATATTTGTTGATTAATTCCAAAAGTTTTAATTATTTATCTCAACTTTCCATTACTTTCTTTAATTTTCAATTATTTCTATCATTTTTCAATTACTTTTTGTCATTTTCAATTATTTTTTGATTAATTCTCTAATTTTTGATTATTTATCTCAAATTCTAGTTATTTTTTCAATTTACAATTATTTTCATCATTCTGCAATTATTTTCTTTTATTATAAATATATGTTGTACTTTTTTCAATTAGTTTTCACAAATAAAAAGTATTTTCTTTATTTTCAATTACTTTTATTATTTTGAAAATATATTCTCGAATTTTTTATTATTTTTATTATTCTTCAATTAATTTACTAGATTTTAAAAAATATTTTCCTCAAATTTTAATAATTTTCTTCAAGTGTTAATTATTTTTACTATTTCTCAATTAAATTCCTAAATTTTCAATTATTTATCTCATTTTTCAATTATAGTTTTTCATGTTAATTTTCTTTTATCTTTTTGCAATTATTTTGTCCACCTCTGAATTATAGATATACCTACTAATTAATTTTTCGATTAATATTATAAATTTTCATTTATTATCTTAATTTTAAGTTATTGTATCCACTTTTCAATGTTATAATCATTTTTCTCAAATTTCAAATACTTTCGTCAATTTTTAATATTTTTTTTGTTTTTAATTTGTAATGATTTTCATTATATTCCTTATTAATTTCTTATATTTTAGCAGAGTAGTTACAAACTTCAGAATGATCTTTTTTAATAATAAAGGAAAAATTTTGCCCCCAGAAGTTTTCTCCTCAGCATGAAAATTCTCTCGACAATTTTTTGATCCAAAGATTGAAAAATACATGTTCTCAAAATTAACACTTTATAGAACTAATTATTAATCAATATTTTGATTTTAGTACCTTCTGTTAACAAATGCAGAAAAAAGAATAATAATTATAAATTTGTTAATTTAAAAAAATAATAATAAAACAAAGTCTGCATCTTGCCATTTGGATAAGAATCTTTTAATTAAAACTTTTAAATTATTATTAATGTTTATTCTCATTTATTTTGTCTACACTTTTAATGATGAGTGGTTTTTGAAAAATAAAAGTTAACTCCTAATTTATCATTAGAGAATACTTGTAAAATGGTACTCGACGATTTATTTAGAATGTCTTATGACCTCTAATTAAATTGTACATCGTTTCTATTCAAATGGAAGCATTTCAGGAGCAAATGACCCTCGAATGAAAAGCTTTTGAATAATTTGAATCGGGTTCCCGACAATTATTGTGCTCCTCTGTTAGTGGTCAAGCATCGCTTGAAAAAGTTCTGTATATTTTTATCAACGTACTTAGACAGCTTGGAACTTTTCTCCACTTTTTCTTCAGAATTAAATTTCACGAAAATTTTTAATCAAAGTATGTAATTTGCATTTTTAATGAGATATTCCTTTTTTACAAGAAAAAATATTATTACTTATTATTGTTCAAAGTATCTATCAACAATTGCTATTTTTACTTTTTTTCACTAATTTTTCTTTTTGTAGTGATTATTATTTAATTCCTACTTATTATATTACATTCAAATTATTTATTCACGCTTTAGACTTTTTCTTCATTTCTAAATTTTTTTGTAATTACTAGTCATTTTCTTCACTACTATATCTGTTTACTTTGTCGCTTTTTTCTGAACGAAAATTTACTTTCTCATTATATTTCACTCTTTTTTGTAATATTTTTCATTGTATAGTTACTTCTTTTATTTTCTAAATTTTTTTTTTTTTTACTTTACAGTAATGTTTTTTTTAAATTTTAGCCATTTTTTTTAATTTTGGTTAAAACCCGAGTCGAAATTTAAAGTCTGTTTAACATCTATGAGGACCTATTAAGTTCTGTTTAAGTTCTTGTAAGGCCTATAGGTTCTGTTTAACGCCTAACAAAACCTATTAAAACCTTATGTAGTACTTCTTAGTACTTGGACTAGAAATCATACTTTATATTAATCCTGGTTAGGACCTGCTTTCACCTTAAATGTTTTATTTCTTTCCACGAAACGAAAGCCCAAAAGTCTTTTTAGAACCTTACAGATATTGCAGAGCCTTATTAAGACCTAATAGGTTCTATTCTATTATTTAAATATTACATTTTGCTTAAATGTACTGACAAGATCTCTTTCAATGACGTCAAGCGGGAAAAACCCTCTTTTGCGTTTCTGATTGATTTATGATATTTCAACCACTTTACTAAAATTATAAATTGACAAAATATTCATATTTCTTCCAAAGTTCTAATATGTAATTCTCATTTGTTTAAACAATTTATAATTTATATATCAATGTTATTTAAAAAACTGAATCTACTCTCAAAATTTAAAATAGTTAAAAATAACTAATTATTAGTAAAATCGTGGCTGATTTTTTATTTCAGCAATTAGCAAAATACTGCTTCTATCTCGTTTTCTATAACAAAAATAAGACAAAAACGTTTTAAAAGAATCAATAGAGTCCTTTTTACTAATTAAAGAACAAATTTTTGAAAAATAATGGATTTTAAAGAATCCACAAAATAACCCACGAAATCCTAGTTTTTCAGCTTTTTACATTTTTTTCTTAAAATATGCAATAAAAAGTTAGCGCTTCATGTATACATCATCACAACTAATATGCCAACAATTATCATTAATATTTATATACTTTTTTTTAACTTTTGGAGATCTAAACAGAAGTTTGAGAACTTTGAAAATTTTCAGCTTGATTTTCACGACTTTTCGAATTTTTTTCTGACTTCTGAAAAAGAATTAAGTAATTTTCATTCAGTAGTCACTGTAGTCTAGATATCCGAAAATATTTATACCAAGTTTCAAACTTAAACAATTCAATTGAAAGATTTTATTCATTAAAATCCTCTTGTGCAACAAACATACCCGCCTAACGATAGTAATTTTCTACGAATTAGAGAAAAATGAGCTAATATGTAAAAAATGTTACTAATTTTTAGTAAAAAACAACTAATTTGAAAAGGAAATATCTACTAATTGAAAAGTATACTTTCTCTATTTTAACTAATATATATTTTACTTTCAAATAAGTAGTTTTTTATTCATAATTAGTAGTTTTCTACTAAAAATTAGTTTTATTTTTTACTATTTAATAGTAACTTTTTTTTCTAAATCATTAGCAGAAAATCTCTAATTCAGATGCAGAGAGCATAAAAATTGTATGGGAGAGGGACCCAAAATGGACACCGTTTCGATTTATTGCTCTACATTCCAAACCGAATAAAATATATTAAAGTATTTTATACTAGATAAAAGTACAATATATAAGGTAACTTAAGGCTACAGAGATAAAATTTTATTTTAAACATAAACATTTTTTAAAGCATTTTTTCTAATTGGTAAAATTTTCAATCTAAAAAAAGTGACCCCAAGATGGACACTTTCTTAAAAAGGTATACAAACAGAATATTAGTAAAATGATTTTAAAATATTATTATACGATAAATAAATAATATTATAAAGTTAACTAATTACTTATTCTAAATCACAAATTTAAATAACTTTACCACCTTAAGAAAAAACTGTAACAAAACTTTTTTAGACACAAAATGTGCATCAAAAACTTCGTCTATACAAACAACGAAAATGACAAAAAGAATAAGGCACTGTCACCTTAAACAAAAATTGAATACCAAATGTCCGTCTTGGGGGCCTGTTCATCTATCTACTAGAGGTAGAATTTCTTTAAATTTATAGCAGCACAGCCTCCCTTGGTCGAGTGCGTAAATGCGCGGCTCCTAAGGTCGAAGGCTCCACACACAAATACACAGTACACTCTATGGCCGAGAGTTCAAGTCTTCCAGCCCTCTTCAACACATGGTTACGCGTAATTCAGTAATTATCTTGAAAATACTTTTTTTAAAAATTAGTTTACATTTTTTACATTAGATCATTTTAAATTACAATAGTTTTTGAATTTATTATAATAATTTTAATTGAATTAAAACAGATTTATTCGTACCACAGAAAAAAGGGAACCTATAGTACCGACAGTAGAACCCGTAGGCTCAAAGCAGGTCCTATAATTAGAACCTGTTTAACGCCTAAAATGTGCTGAAAACAGACTTTTCAAGCGTCTATCAGGTCCTAAACAGGTCTTAACTTAACGAAAGTAAGGCCTGATTAGGTTCTTTTAAGTCCTAAATAATCTAGGTCTTATTAGGTCTTAAACAGACTTTAAATTTCGACTCGGGAAGGTTCTGATGCTTTAATATTTCTAGATTTTAGTTATTTATTTCTATTCTATTAATTCTTTTATCATTTTATATAGTTGGTCTCTTTAATTTGTAATTCGACTTTCGCTATACAGTATTTTATTTTATTTCTCTAGTTATTTTTCTTCAAATATACTAATTATTATTGTTTTACCGTCTAGTATTTTTTTTCTTTACTTTCTAGTTTCCATATTTAAAAATCTAGATTTTTGTTACATTATATAATTATTTGCTTCTTGTTTGCTAGTTATTTTTTTCAAATTTTTATTTATTAGTACCCTCAGACAAAAATATTCTAGATTTAAAATAAACGAATTGGTCCACATAAAAAATATTATATATTTCCCCGGAAATTAATAGAAGTAAAAGCTATTTTTTATATTTAAAGAATTTGAAATTTCCTTCTTTTGTATTATGTATTTTAATATCTATGGCTTCCTCTATGAGGAATCCAATTAATTTTCACATAGTTTATTTTATAGTAATGAAACACTTCTTTTTTTACATTTCTAGTGACTTTATAACGAATTTATAGTTAGTTACTTTCTGAGTACTCTAGTATTTTTTAGTTAATTTTTTTCACCTCGAAGTTGCTCTTTCTAATATCAAGATTTTTTTACATTCATTTTTTTCATCAATTTTGTGATGTTTTCTTCATTTTCTTCATATTTTTTACTTTTTGAAAGTTTTTCTTGAATTTTTTTCTTATTTATTCATTTTCAGTTATGTTTTCTTTTTCTATAAATATTGTTATTTTCTAGTATTTTCTTCTTTTTTTTTTTAGTTATTTCTTCCATTTTCTTGTTTTTCTTTTTGCTTACTAGTTATTTTTCAATTTTTTACTTTATAATCAATTTTACGTATATTTTAGGTTGACCTCTTTCCCTTTCTAAGAAATATTTTCTCATTTTTCGGAGTTTTAATATCTTCTAAATTTCAATTTTTTAAATTCTAGTTACTTTTTAAAATTCTAGCAATATGTCTTACTAAATAAATATTTTTCACTTTCCAGTTCATGATGCTTTTTTAAGTTTCTAATTATTTACCTCGTTCCAAGTTATTTATTTAATTTCCAGAAATTTTTTTTTCATTTTTCAGTAATTTCCTACTATTTTTTTCGTCTTTGTTTGTAGTTTCTGGTTAATTTATAATTTTTTAGTAATTTTTAAAATTTTTAATTATCATTTATGGTTACATTTTTACTTACTAGTAGGGCCAGTCCACTGATTTTCGTCTGGGGGCTGTTGCGACCATATTTTTAAAAAATCTAGTTTTAAAATATGTGAAACATAACCTATAAATCAAAGGGAATTAAAAAGTTACCTTATACTTTTTAGATTTTTATCAAACTACCTATTAAGGGTTTTTCGGGTCGCTGATTACGAATCTAAAGTCAGTTTTTCAAAATCCAAAATGGCTGATCCAATATGGCGGATGAATTTTAAAAAAATTATTCAATTTTTATTAAACTCAATATTTAAGAGTTTTTGAGGTTTCTGATTAAGAATCTGAAGGTAGTTTCGAAACTATACTTTTGTCACTTTTTAGTAATTGTTTTCCATTGTTTAGCTCGTTTCTTCAATTTTTAATTCCCTTTTCGATTTTGGATTTTGACCCAAAAGTCAACAAAATTAATGGGTCCTAACCCATTAATCAAATTTTGTAGTAACAGCAGTGTCGGATGAAAATTGCAATTTTTTTCATGATGTTTTTTGTAAGAAATTAGAGTGAAATTTTGTCGTGCCTTTCCTTTGATCCGGAAATGTGTAACGACTTGTTAAAAACTGATAAAGAGATGTAACGAGCTGGTCTTTGATAGTAAAATCATGTTTCGAGGAGGAGGCTAAAATTTATCAGTCGGGTAGGCCCCGGAGCGAAATATTTCACGCACACGTGCCGCCCCTACTCTGTATCAATTCTGTCAATTGTCAATTCTATCCAGGGACGCAAGGGAGCCAGGAGAAAGTTCATACCTATATATAAATCCGCGTTTGAAGTGCGGTTACACTGCGGGTTCCGCACGTAATCCAATTTGCCCGCGGCTGCTACGAGAAAATATATGCACTTGTTACGAATTACACCTTCCAATTCTCAAATTGATATTAAGAAAAATGTGTATTTTGTTAAAAAGAATAAATAAATCATTTTCAAATTTGCAAATACGTGTCAAAAATTAGCTATTGTTGGCACTTATTAATTAAAAGTGTGGGAATTAGTGTTTTCGCAGTCGTGCGCATGCGCACTAGGGTTTTAATATCATTCCGTCTTCTCATTCTTCCCTAGTGCGGAAAATAAAATATTTCTGTACACGTTCCGTTGTAGAAAAAATTGTCTTGTGTTTTTAACGAAATTAAATCGATTTATGTCAATTGGCAAAATTTTATTTTAATTAAATGTTGATGTTCAATTGTTCTAAATTGTAGGAAATTGTATCTAGAATCATTACCAAAATCGCTTTCAAATTATTTACAGACAATATTTAACAAATAATAATAATAAATTGCACTACCGGAAAAAATTTTGGGGCTACTTACAAAAATGGGATTAAAAATATGACGGTCTTAAAATGTTGATAACTCTGTCAAATATTAGCGAAATGAAAATATTCATAGACCATTGGAAAACTTATGAAATTTGCCGTTAAATGGTCCTATTTTAATGCTTTTTTGGACTAATAGAATCGGAGATTCAATTGTGATAAAGAAAGGTGAATTTTTATTTTTTGGGGAATTTTTATTGCTTAAGTTTGGTAAGCTGCATTTTCTAGAAAAGAAATTGAAAAAGTTTGAAATTAAGCTAAATTAAACCTTGAACTTTTATTTTTAAAATAAGACAAAGAAAATTAAAATATCTTGACTGGTTGTAAAGTTATATGTAAATGTATGGTACGAGAAAACGCAACGATTCTAGTACTCGCTCCAGCAAATAGGCGGGGTGGGGAGGAAACACAGGTATTGTGCGTTTCCTTGTTTATACACATTTACTTATAACTTTTGAACCAGTCAAGATATTTTAATTTTTCTTGGCTTATTTTAAAGCTTAAAGTTCAAGGTTTAATTTAGCTTAATTTCAAAATTTTCCAATTACTTTTCTAGAAAATGCAGCCCACCAAACTTGAGCAATGAAAATTCTCAAAAATAGAAAAATTCACTTTTCTTTATCACATTGGATCTCCGTTTCTATTAGTCAAAGAAGCTTTAAAATTAGATCGTTTAACGGCAAATTTTATAAGCTTTCCAATGGTCTATGAAAATTGTAATTTTGCTAATATTTGACAGAGTTATCAACATTTTAAGACGACCATGTTTATAATCCCATTTTTGTAAGTGGTCCCACAATTTTGGTCGGTAGTGTAAAAAAAAATCTATTACCTTTAAATGTGCACTTGATGGTATAAAATAATTGTTTGCACGATCAAAATTGCAAATTGAAAAAAAAATTACAATAATTGCTAAGGCATTTTTTGTTTGTTAGTAAAATGCGAAAGAAAAGTATGTTTTCAACCGTTACATTCTGTTCGTAGCGACTTATATTCAGCGATTCTTCTTTGCGGATCATAAAGTTCTTGTTTCGCACGATCGAACCCTACAAGCTGCAGCCAGAAGAAAATGACGTTGGATACGCTTCTGCTCCTACGAAATAACGACAATTTACTTACCGTCTGTGGATAGTGAGCTCTGGGCAATATCATTCTCTTGGCAGTAGTGAATAAAAAATTTTTATTGCCTTTGAATTAGTTAAAATACAATGCTGAGTTTCGTTTTACTGTAAATAAGAAAAAAAACTGCAAGAAATTGTATTATTATTTGCATCACGTTTATGCTACAAGTTTTCAAACCTATATATACTTTGTTTATTGTAAAAATTTACAAAAGTGGAAATTAATGGGATGTTTGATTTTATCCCAAATTCCAGTTTCATAATTTTCATTATTATTGAGTTACTATTGCATATCAGTTTTGCGTGCCCCGGGTTATGTAGCACGATTACTAGCATAAAGTAACCGTGCGGCCAAAGGCCGAATTTTTTTATAAACACCTTAAAAAACAACAAAAAATCATGGTTTTTTACGTGTAACTCGCAAAAACTGCAACATTTTAAAACATGTTTTTAACAAAAGTTTAAGATTTCGTTGAAATACAAATTTTATATTCAATGCAATTTTTTATAAAAATGAATATTTTTCGACAAAAAACTTCAAAAGACCATGAAAACGGCCGAATTTTTTTGCTATCGCGAAATTCATAAAGAGTTCACAAAATTTTTTTCTGCTCACTAATATATTTCTATACGTATTTTTTTTCGCTGAATCTGAATCTGAGGTTAGAATTGATAGATTGGTTCTAATTTTTGGGATAATCTAAAGAAATTAAAAAACAAAAATCATAACCAAAAAAATTTTTTTTCTATTCCTGAACACAACGAAAGTGTATTCCTACGTATTTTTCCCCACTGAATCCAAATCCAGAGTCAGAATAAACAGATTGATTGAAATTTTTGAGATAATCTCAAAAAACTGCTCAAAAACACAAAAAAACAAAAATATTATTTTTTATTCGTTACACTACACTAATGCATTCTTATAAATAATAATAATAATTATTATTATTATAAACTATTTGTGTTTATTTTTCTCTGATAAATCCGAATCCGAAGTCAAAATGATCAGATAATAATTCATATTGGCTAAAATTTTTTAGATAATCGCAAAAAAAAAAACGGATTTTTAGTGTTTTACAGCAAATTATTTAAATATTCTCAAACATTTTAGCCAATCCTGTTATTTTGACATCGGATTCAGATTCAGCGGAGAAAAATACTTAAGAATATACTAACATATTATCCAGGACAAAAAATTTGTTTTTTGTTTTTATTGGGTTTTTGAGCAATTTTGTGAGATTCTCTTAAAAAAATTAACCAATATGGTAATTCTGACTTAGGATTCAGATGCAGCGGAGAAAAATAAGTAGGAATACACTAACATATTGTCCAGGAAAAAAAATTTTGTTTTTTGTTTATTTTTTCGCGTTTTTAAAAATTTTTTTGAGGTTATCTCTAAAATTTTAGCCAATATTCAGTAAAAAAAAAGACATAGGAATACACTAGCATTGTGTCCCAGACAAAAAATTCTTTTGGTTTTTTATCGGGGTTTTGAGGTTATCTCTAAAACTTTAGCGAATTTATGGTTATTCTGACTTCGGATTAAGATTCAGGATTCAGTGGAGAAAAATACGAAGGAATATACGAGCGTAGTGTGCCGGAAAAAAAATGTTTTTTTGGTGTGTTTTTTCGGGTTTTTGAGCAATTTTTTGAGGTTATCTGCAAAATTAAAGCCAATATCGGGTTATTCTGTCTTCGGATTCAGATTCAGTGGAGAAAAATAAAAAGTACGTAGGAATACACTAGCGTATTGTCCCACAAAAAAAAATTTTTTGTTTGTTTTTTATCGGGTTTTTGAGCAACTTTTTAAGGTTATCTAAAATTTTAGCCAATTTGATTATTCTGACTTTGGATTCAGATTCATTGGAGAAAAATACTTAGGAATGCACTAGTATATAGTCACGGAAAAAAAATTAATTTTTTTTTTTTTGGGTTTTCGAGCAATTTTTTTATGTTATCTCTAAAATTGTAGCCAATATCTGGTTATTCTGACTTTGAATTCAGATTTAGTGGAGAACAATACGTAGGAATATACGAGCGTAGTGTCCCGGAAAATAAATTTGTTTTTTTTTATTTTTTCGGGTTTTTGAGCAACTTTTTGAGGTTATCATTAAAATTTTAGCTATTATCTGGTTATTCTGACTTCGGATTTAGATTTAACAGAGAAAAATAAAAAGATATACGAGCTTAGTGTCCCGAACAAATTTTTTTTATTCATTTTTGGCCATAAATATATTTATTATCGATTACCTTGAAAACTACCTTTATTGAAGATAAAAAAAATGTATAATACTTAAAATGTGTATTTTCACGTGGTCTATAATTTTTGTTAAAAACATTTTTGAAATTTTTAATATTTACTGAGTTAAATTAAAAAAAATAAGGAATAGGTGATTAGGTTAGGTTTTTAGACAAAATAAAAATCATCAAATAGCAATAATGAATCGAATGCTTATTAAAATGCGTATTATTTTCGAAAAGTTTTAATTAATAAAAAGTTAGAAAATGTCAATTAAGCAGAAAAAAATGAAACAAAAAAACTCGACGAGATTTATCTTCTTTTTTTGCAGTATCTCTTGGTGAGCTATTAATCCGTTGGAAGCCAGGATTATTGAAATTATAATACGGCACCGAATTCAAATCGAAAGGGTCGGCACCCCATTTTGTCCTTCTCTGTTAGATCCAGTTTCAAAAGGAAAGACAGAGAGAAAGAGTTTTGGCTGATATTGAGGTCCACGATGAGGATGAATATATGAAGGGCCGTCAAAATAATGAGTCATTCGGCCATTCGTCTGCAACAATGCCTGGACCAAATATCTCGTCCTGTTTCATGCCTCTCTGTTGACGTATTAGAAAACCTAAAAATAAAGAAAACATATCAAGTGAAACTTGGGGTTCTTTTATGTATTCAAGGAAAATAATAACCAACGTCAGCTGTTATTGTTCTTATTTTAATTAATATTCAACCATCGTCATTTATTTTAGACTTTTCGTACTTATGGAAATGTATGCAAATGATTTTTAAACAGGGCGGAAGATGTGTTTTGATAAAAATTGAGCAGTAAAGTTTCAATATTTAGATCTTGTTAGAATAATAAGTTAATGGTTATTTTGATAAAGTATAATTACAAGCATAGGTACAGGGGTGGTATAAAAATATAAAAATCTGAAATTTTTTGCTTCTACCCTCCCCCCCCCAAAAAAAAAAAGTTTTAAAATAAAAGAAAATATTCCTATTTTTTATTGAAATCGAACAATATTTAGGGCCCTTGAAATTTCCCATTTATTCACAAGCGAAAAACACACTTTTCGTAAATTAGCTATAAAATCCTAAAAAATCATTCAAAATAGCAACACATTAAGTCACTTCTTGAAAAGTCCTTAAAAAATAATACTCCTTAATTAACTTAACACTTTGTTAATATTAACTATTTTTATAGGGTTATAAACAACCCCCCTAAATGCAAAAGAATGATATATTTTTTTAAATACTCAATTAAATTCCAAGATGAAATATACCATACTAGAATTTTTTGTTAATAATTTTTTAAACGAAAAATTGTTTGTTATTTATGAAACTTTTGCAAAATTAATTATAATAATTTATTTACATGATAATTAACAATATAGAATAAGAAAGTTTATTTATATTTAAAATTTTTAAATATTCTAAAATAGTCAAGTACAGAAAGGTAACAAAATTGTTTAGCGGTAAGTAAATTCTGAAACAAATTTAATAATTATTTATTATAAATATTCAAATAAAAATAATTATTTGTTTAAATAATAGGAACTATTTACCTAAACATAAACATTTTTATATATAAATAATAAAAGGTTGTCAAATAGCAAAATTATATAAACACTGAATAGTTGTATGTCAGTTCTGAAAAAGATAAGAAATAACAGCAATTATTTTTTAAACAATTATAATATAATAATTCATAGTCAGTATTTTTAATTTGTACTAAAGCCCGTTCATTTGTAAAATTAGTGAAAATTTGTGTCTTTCTATATGTAGTTGTAAAGAATTATTAATTATAAACAAATATTCCCTACAAATGGTTGTTGCGGTTAATTTTGCTAAATATATTTTTTTTCTGAATATAAAAAATTAATAAGTTTAAAAAAAACTATTCAACTCGCTAGGTTTATTTGGATAATAGTTATAAATTAACAATAATAAATTGTTTAAATAATTAATACATAACAATTTATAGTAAGTTATTTTTACTTATTTAACCAGAGCCCCATTAATTTCTAAAATTAGAAAAAATTTGTGACTTTCTATATGTAGTTGTAAAGAATTATTAATTATAAACAAATATTCCCTACAAATGGTTGTTGCGGTTAATTTTGCTAAATATATTTTTTTTCTGAATATAAAAAATTAATAAGTTTAAAAAAAACTATTCAACTCGCTAGGTTTATTTGGATAATATTAGTTATAAATTAACAATAATAGATTGTTTAAGCAAATGGAAAATACATATAGTTCTATATTTTAGTTTTCTTAGCAAATATTTTAACTGATACAGCTAACTTTTTTCACCGTGTTGGCAGTATGTAACAATTTTGACGAAAAATCTTAAAATATTGTAAATTTTTATTTTAAAAAAATATATCCTGTTTTTTTTGCATTTAAGGAGGTTGTTTATAAATAACTCTAAAAAAATAGTAAATATTAACAAAGTATTTCATAAATATGGAATATTATTTTTTAAGAACTTTTCAAAACACAATTTGGTGACTTACTGTGTTTTGAGTAAATTTTGAAGATTTTTTAGGGAATTTACAAAAAACTGCATTTTTTCCATGTAGGGGGTGAACAGAACATTTCAACAACAAAAAATTTCTGTACATTTTTTGACCTCCCCAAAGATACCTACTTATTTTAAATTCTCTCGAAAACAATTCGAATGAATTTTTGTCAATCGATTGTGATGTCACCTATCGAATGGATTATGGGGAGATTACTCTGAAAAATGGTGTAAATGGGATTTTTGTTAGTAGGGGAGAACCGGCCAAAATGCCTATAGTAAGGTTCGGAGCAAAAAAAAGTATTTAATTATAGTTTTAAAAAATATAAACCATTACATATTTAGAAAACAACCTTTAAGAATATAATAAGGTAGTCATTTTAAGTACTTATTTCAGAAAAAATAATTGTTTAAATATTGATGTCAAAATTGGCCAATTTTGACCCAGGACAGGGTAAATTGACTGTGCACAAAATGTGGAAAACTATGAATAAAAGTAAAAAAAAAAAATTTTATTTGTTTTCTATAAGCAATCATCTTGTTAATATTACAAAAAAGCTAGCTTTAAAAATATAATATTTTTATCATAAAACTGAAGTTTCAATCTAAAGCAGTCCTAGGAGAAAAGAAAATAAAATCTAGAACAAATGAATAAAGCTTCTACAATTATAAAATAACTTACAAAAGTAAATTAAACACTCTAATAAATTACAAAAATACCTGCTTGCTTTAAAATAGCGTGTGTTTTAGAAAGAAAACCTAAAATTTGACATTCAATGACAAATGTGACAGGTTAATCCGCCATGATTCTATATATAATCACGTGACTCACGTAACTCTCGCACTCGTGCGTAGTTTTTCTGCGCACGCGCATTTCTTTTAATTCATCCCGCGCTTATTAAAAATGATGTTTTAAAAATATATCAAATTACAATAGCAATTATTTTCTTCAATTTTTATTAATATTCATTTTTTTCATAATTTCCAAAAATGTTATTAATTATCTTAAATTTCAATTATTTTTATCTTTCTCCAATTCTTGTTTTCAATTTCTAATTATTCTCATTTTTTGCAATTAATTTTTTAGATTTTCAAGTATTTTTCTCAAATTTCAATCAATTTTTTTTATTTAAAAAAAATTCTACAATTTTTCCCATTATTTTTTTTAAATGTCGTTAATTTTTTTCAACTTATTATTGTTTTAATTAAATTTTAGTTATTTTCTTCAAGTTTCAAAATTTAAAATCATTTTTTAATTATTTTCCTCAAGTTTTAATTATTCTCATTTTTTTAAATTCCTTTCTAAAATTCCCCATTATTTCTTCAATTTTTAATTATTTATATAATTTCTTTATAACTTTCAATTAGTTACGTTCTTTTTCATAATTGCCAAAAAGTTTTGAATTATTTATCTGAAATTTTCATTTTTCTATTCAATTTTCAATTATATCTATGATTTTCTTGTATTTTATGTACCTATATTCTGCCAGGGACTGACACGAAAACCGAAACAAAATATATTTTATTTTTGTTTCGTTTCGGTTTTGAGAAACTGAAACAAAATATCAATTTAATTTTGTTTTGTGTTGAACCTGAAACGAAAAGGCTCTGAATTACGTTTTCGTCTCATGCCCGAAACGAAAAGGCTTCGAATTTTGTTTTCGTTTCATGCCCGAAACGAAAATCCGCTCCGAATTCCGTTTTCGTTTCTCATAAAAAAGGCTTAAAATTCCACAAAAACAATTTTAAACACAATTCTTTTCTTGCAGGAGACGAAAACGAAATTCAGAATCTTTTCGTTTCGGGCATGAGACAGAAACGAAATTCGGAGTTGATTTTCGTTTCGGGCATGAGACGGAAACGTAATTCAGAGCCTTTTCGTTTCAGGTTCAATACAAAACAATATTGATTGTACATTTTTGTTTCGTCACAACAATTCAAAACAGAAACAGAATTCGGTTTTCGTGTCAGTCCCTGTATTCTGCATTTTATGTAATTATTTTTCTTAAATTAAAAAATGTTCTTCTCAATCTTAAATTATTTTTATCTTTTTTCATTTATTTTCTCTAATTTTTAATTCTTTTCTTTTTTTTTTTTTTGCAATGAAATTCTATAAGTTTCAAGTATTTTTCTGAAATTTTCCTTAATTTTCCTTTATTAAAAATATATTATGCAATTTTTTTCAATTATTTTCTCCAATTTTTCATTATTCTAAATTTTTCAATTTATTTCTAATATTTTTAAGTATATTTCTCGAATTTAAATTATTTTCTTTCAATATAAAATTAAAATTGTTTATAATTGTTATATTTAATAATCATTTTTACACTTCTTTGACTTATGGTTAGTTTTTAATGATAATTATTTTGTTAATTATACATTTTTATTTCAATAAATTGTTTGTATTTCAAAATAATGGAGCTCATTAAAACATAGAAAATTCTCATAAATTCTTCGGAAGGAGAATATTCTCGGTTATATTCTCGAGAATGTAACCGGATTTTAAATTACCGAGAATTTTGCAACTCTATCTCGCACTCATACGTATTTTTTCTGCGCATGCGCACTTTTTTTTATTCATCCCGCGCTTATTTAAAATCATGCCTAAGAATATATTAAAAATGATTCTTCAACGCACAATTATTAAAATTCTTATTAATATAAATGCAATAATTAATATAATTAATTTGTTAAAATAGTGATTTTCTATGCAGAAGCAGTAACAATTTAACATTTAGTTTCTACATCTAAATATAGTCGAGAGATTTTCCGTATCGTATACGTATCTTGCTTAGAAGTTTTACAGCAAGTAGACAATTTACCCGAAAACACACGATGTAATTAAACTAATTATTTTAATTTTAGAACTCATTTTTATAAATTAAATCAAAGTGTTTAGAAAGCTAAATGTTTAAGAATTAATTAAAAAAAAAAAAACAAATTTTACACGTTTGTGAGGTAGAAGTAAATATTTTCAGAAATTTAAAATTGATAAAATTATCTTTGGAAAGCATCATTTTCACAATTTTTGAATAAATTCTTTAATAATAAACTGATAAACATGAAACTTTACAGAAATCATCTTTACCTTAATATACTTCATAAATAAAAACAATTATGTTTAATATTTATTTTTGATGAAGATATTAACGATTGCCAATTTACCCAAATAGTCATTTTACCCGGTTTTTCTCTACCTATAAACTATATCAAACCAGAGTATTATTTTTTACCAAATTGTAAATCACTCGATTTAAAATAAAAACATTTTAAAAAATAATGCCTCAGTGAGTAAACAATTCCGTTATTTTCGTTACCGGAATACTAG
This sequence comes from Ganaspis brasiliensis, assembly GCA_037103525.1. Lineage (NCBI taxonomy): Eukaryota > Metazoa > Arthropoda > Insecta > Hymenoptera > Figitidae > Ganaspis > Ganaspis brasiliensis. The sequence goes on along the minus strand of JAZKLR010000390.1, from coordinate 1,056,654 downwards.
ATCAGCCATTCTAAAACGCATTTTGCATGCGAGGTTTGTTCACCCCTTATTGTGACAATGGTTTTCAATGACGGTTTCTAAGAGGGTACAACCCATAGGGCGTGCACCTTCCTGGTCTTTTATGCACGTGAGACTTTCCCCATCGCGATTGGTAAGGGTAATTTTCAGGTTTGTAGCAGGCAATGTGAATTATTTAATTTTTTCTTTTTAATATATAATAAGACGGTGAAGCCTAGAGTAACTCTACTTTCAAGAGAACCCTTTAGTCATATTCTTTCGCGTGTGAGGAGTGAACGTAATTTCGCATCATTTATAACTGTGCAGAAATTTATGTGTATATTTTAATTACATATATGTTTATAATTTATTTGCATGTAGGCGTATAATGAATTTCAGTAAAAATATGCAATATATGCGAGTAACTCACAGAGCGTGGTGATCACGTTAACGAGGTAGTTGCATTTTCCAAGCACTGAGGCCGTTTTCATAAAGAATCATGTGTGTGACAAGTTGACGTGCTCACGTGTAATTGTGGAAAAATTGTATTTGTAATTTAAATATAATGGCTTTTTTATACGGCCAAGGGTCTGATTCAAGTTAATTGTATAAGGAGGATTTGTTTCAAGTCTGCCAGTGGAAGTAAATAATGTATATATATATGAAATTATGGAAATCGCTGACGCCTTATAGTTGGATGGGTATAACGTGTATCTTAAAAGAAAAAAAAAGAAGAAAAAAAAACAACTTTGAAAAGTACATCGCGTGTCGCCTGTCGAAATCCAAAAGTCGTTTCCAGGTTAAATGGACTGGTTTCACATTAGGTTTAATTGCAGACTCACAGACATATGAAATTGCCTTCCAGAAATTTGCTTAAATTATTTCTGTCACCGAGGAAACCGTTCGTTCACCTCGTCGATTGATGCATGATACGTCACGCATCAGATCATCGCTTATTCTGTTAAAGTAAAGGAAATTATAAAGTTCGTCAAGCGCTTGTTCAACGCGTCGCGTCATTAAGTTTCCAATTAAAGTAGATCATTTTACGCACATTTCGGAAAATTTAAATACACGTTTGTACAAAAATTTTCTAAACTATTTTACACTCATATTTTTGTTTAAATAGATGCAATTTTTAAATAAATTACAGGAATTTTTTGTTTATATAATTTTCAGATAATAATATTCGGTTTATAACGAATAATGTTTCGAAATTCTATTTTTACCATTTATTTAAATTTTAATTAAGGTAAATTGTAATTTAACCGCATTTTTATTTAATAAGCATATTGTAATTAAACTGAATTTCGATTTAACTAAATTACAAATGTAATCAAAATTGTAATAAAATTAAATTCCAATTTAACCGAATTGCAACTTAAACTAATTGTAACTAAATTTCATTTTAATTAAACGAAACTTTTATTTAACGGAATTACCACTTAAACAAACCAAAAATAAACTAATATCCAGTTTTCCGAATTGCAATTAATCCATATTTCCATTATACCGAATTACAATTCACGCAAGATTCATTAATATAAATTGAAATTAATCCAAATTGCAATTTAATCTAATTATGATTAGACCAAAACTTAAATTAATTAAATTGTAATTTAACCACCTTTCCATTTAACGAAATAGGTAATTAAACTAAATTTCCAATAATCCGAATAATAATTAAACCGAATTTTCATGAATCCGAATTGTAATTAAATTGTATTTCCATTAATTCGAATTGTCAATTAGCGGATGTTCCAAAGATCTGAATTGTAATTATAATTAATCTGAATTGAAATCAAACTGAATTACAATTTATTTGAACTGGAATAAAATGCATATCCAATAATTCGAAATTCCAGTAATCCAAAAGTGTAACTAAATTATGTTTCCATAACTCCGGATTGTAATTAAAAAAAATTTCCATGATCCGAGTTGTAATTAAATTTGTATTTCCATTAATCTGAATTGTAATTAAATTGAGTTTCCAATTATCCGAATTGTTAATTAAACCGAATTTCCATTGATAGGAATTAAAATTTGAAACTAGCCGAATTAAAATTAGACTCAGTGTTTCATTTAACTAATTGTAATTTAACCAAATTTTAATTTAACGAAACGGATAATTAAACTGCATTTCCATTAATCCGAATTTTCTATGTTTCAAATACTAATTAAACTGAATATCCATGAATCCGGATTGTAATTATAATTAATCCGAATTGTAATTAAATTATATTTCCATTAATCCGAATTGTAATTAAATTATATTTCCATTAATCCGAATTGTAATTAAATTGTGTTTCCAATTGTCCGAATTGTTAATTAAATCGAATTTTCATAATCCGAATTGTCAACTAAACCGAATTTCCATTATTCAAATTGTAAATAAATTATAATTCCATTAATCCGAATTCCAATTAAAAAGAATTTCCTTGATCCGAGTTATAATTAAATTTGTATTTCCATTAATACGAATTGTAATTAAATTAAGTTTCCACTTATCCGAATTGTTATTAAACCGAATTTTCATTGATAGGAATTAAAATTTGAAACTAACCGAATTAAAGTTAGACCAGTGTTTAATTTAACTAATTGTAATTTGACCAAATTTTAATTTAACGAAACGGATAATTAAACTGCATTTCCATTAATCCGAGTTATTGTAATTAAACCGAATTTTCATGAATCTGAAATGTAATTATAATTAATCTGAATTGGAATTAAACTGAATTTCCATGATCCGAGTTGTAATTAAATTTGTATTTCCATTAACCCGAATTGTAATTAAATTGATTTTACTATTATCCAAATTATTATTAAACCGAATTTCCATTGATCGGAATTGAAACTAACCAAATTTTAATTAGACCAATGTTTAATTTAACTAAATTGTAATTTGACCAAATTTTCATTTAACGAAACGGATAATTAAACTGCATTTCCATTAATCTGAATTATTATGTGATTAAACCGAATTTCCTATGTTCCGCAAAGTAATTAAACCAACTTTCTATCAATCCGAATTTTAATTATAATTAATCTGAATTGGAATTAAACTGAAGTACAATTTATGCAAACTGGAATTAAAATGCATATCTATTAATCCGAAATTCAATTGATCCGAATTGTAATTAAACCGAATTTACATGATCAGAATTTTAATGAATTATATTTCCATTAATCCGAATTTCATTTAACGAAATGAATAATTAAACTGCATTTCCATTAATCTAAATTATTGTAATTAAATCGAATTTTCTATCTTCCGAATAGTAATTAAACCAAAATTCAGTTAATCCGAATTGTTGTTATGATTAATTTAAATTGAAATTAAACTGAATTACAATTTTGCCGAATTGAAATAAACCTGCACATTCATTAATCCGAATTTCCATTGATCAGAACTGAATTAAATTGAATTTCCATTTATCCGAATTGTAATTAAACCGAAATTCCGCAAATCGGAATAGTAATTATAATTATTTTGAATTGAAATTGAACTGAGTTACAATTTATCCGAATTGGAATTAAAATGCAAATTCTTAATCCCAATTTCTATTGATCAGAATTATAATTAAATTGAAATTTTATTAATTCGAATTGAAAGTAAACCTAATTTTCATTTGTCCGAATTGTAATTGAATTGAATTTTCATTAATCCGAATTGAAATTAAATGAAATTTCCATGATCCGAGTTCTAATTAAATTTGTATTCCCATTAATTCATTTGTCCGAATTCTAATTGAATTAAATTTTCATTAATCCGAATTGTAATTAAACCTAATTTTCATTTATTAGAATTGTAATTTAATTGAATTTCCATTAATGCGAATTGTCATTAAACCGAATTCCATTGATCTGAATTGTTATTAAACCGAATTTCCATGAATCCGCATTGTAATTATAATTAATTTGAATTGAAATTAACTGAATTACAACTTATCCGAATTTGATTTAAAATACATTAATTCGAATTTCCATTGATCCGAATTGTAATTAAATTTAATTTCCATTCATCTGATTTGTTTTTAAACCGAATTAATTTCCATTGATGAGAATTGAAATGATCCAAATTATAATTGGTCCAATTTTTAAAATAAGTGAATTTGCAATCTTATCAAATTGTTATTTAATGAAATTTACATTTAATTTACTTGTAATTATTAATTCCAATTTTCTCTTTATTGGGAATTCTCAATTCCCTTACTTAACCGAATTCTAATTGATGCAACTTGTAATTAATCCGAATTTTGATTGAGCACCTTTGAAAATTAATTTAATTCTAATTAACCCAGATGTTCAATAAACCAAATTTCCATTTATCCAAATTTGAATAGTTAAACTAAATTTTCATTTATTTAAATTATAATGAAACCGAGTTTTCTTGTATCCAAATTGTAATCATAATTAATCTGAATCGCAATTAAATCGAATTGTAATTAAACTGCATTTCGAATTATTCTGAATTGTAATTAAACCGAATTTCCAATGACACGAATTGAAATTAAATTAAATTTCCATTCATTTAAAATTGTAATTTAACAGAATTGCTATTTAAATAATAATTAATTCTCGTTAATTTTAATCAACCGAATTGTTTTTAATATAATTTACATTTAACTAAATTGTTATTTTATAAAATGACCATTCAACAGAATTGTTTTGTTAATTGTCATTTAATAACTACAGTTGTAATTGTCCAGAATTATTATTTAACAGAATCACCAAGTTATGTCCTTCCTTCTATGTAATTAATTACAAATCGAATTAGGATATCTTATCAAAACAACAATTCCCCTATCCATCGTTCATGCAAACTTTCTCCTTTTCCGATAACTTGTGTTTTTCCCATCTTAAAAATCCATTTACTATTTAAACACCACAAAGTGGTTTCTTTACAATAAAACCTTCGATCGCAAAGTAAATAGTTTCTCTCAACGTCGAGTATAACTCTCAATTAATTTTCCTTTGAGAAGAATTTAATAAACGTTAAATTTTCCCTATCTCTTGGCTCGTTCTTTAATATGATTTACAACGACGCTAGGTAATTTCCCCGTCTATTTCTTGTGGGATTCGAAGACTCGCACTTTAGTTTATATCCATCAGGTCTTGGATTTGTGAAATTGGTTCATAGATCTACGCAGTGGCGTAGCATGAGAGACCGGTGTGTGTGGTCATTGCGACTTTATATATACTTATTAAACAGGATCATACCTCAGCTTATGAGCGTGCCACGATACGCGGCTCTAACATTATAAATTTATCAGAAGGAACTTAGGACGACCAAAAGAAACGCGTTGATCGAAAGATGGAGGTATAGGGATGTTCACCTCTGACCCGCCCAAGTATTTCGATATACGCTCTCGTGCCGCGGAGATATTTATTGAAGATAATTACAAGAGCGGTCGTAAAGTCTTGGACGGGCCTGTTTCTTAGCTGATATCTTACACGGTCGTGGAGTAAGGCCCTTATACGTAAACCTTCTACAAGGTGTCTTTACGAATGATTCATAAAACGCATATTCATATAAATTTATAAAAGCATATTAACAAAGTGTCGAATAAAAGATAATGATTGTTTAGTTCCAAGATCGTTGTGTCGGGACATTTTCTATCTGTTTGTCACTAAGATGTAATTAATTTTCTCTCAATTACGGAAAAAGATAATGATTATGAGGATATTTTTTGAACACCCCGTAGGTAGAAGTCATCGGAGGCGAGGTGGTTGAAGATAGCACCCGGATAGCAAAGCCGCCATGCAACACACGGAATGAAAATCGATCAGAGAACCCGGTGTGAGGATCGAGATGATGCATCGATATCAAAAGTTGTAGAGTGGTTTCACGCGCGGAGCTTCTTTCACTCACTTCACTCTTCTCCACCTCTCGTGATCTGCCCGACTCCCCTTATTTCCCTTCGCTATTCCTTTTCTCTGTCTCTTTGTACTTTTGTCTCTCTCACGGTTATAGCAACCCTTTTTCAAACTCCCAGTGGCGATGCCATCCTACTCTTTGTCGGAAATATGTCCGGGGCAATTTCACTTTGAATTATTCGCAATTTTCTTCCTCTCAATTTAAAACCAGTGATCGTTCTCAGGTTTTCAGTGGCGGATTGTTTTCATCAATATCATACAAGGTGGGATTCGTTTAATTAAATATAGGATCGAATTCACCCAGAGTTGAATTTAATATGGTGTGCGATTAATAATCTGTAACTTGATTCTCGTAAATGACCGAAATTTAATTTACTTTGGTATTGAAATTGACAGGGACTTGTAAATTTTTCCCATCTGCACACTTAATATTGACCGGGGGAGTGGGGGGGGGGGGAGAGAAATAAAAGAATATTAAATTAAAGAGTTTCTTGATTAGCGTATAATTATTGTAATGCAAAAGTTATAAATTGAAGAAATTGATTGCAAATGATAACAATTATTAGTTGAAAATAGAGGAAAATTACAATTTGAGAAAAATATTTTAAAATCTAGGAAATTAATTGAAAAAATATTAAATATAGTTAAAAATTCGAGAAATTATTTGAGATAAACAAGATTACTTGAAAAAGGATAAAAATGATTGGAATTTAAAGTTAATTATGGAAATTTAAGAACAAAATTGAGAAAACTACAGAATTTATTTGATATAAAGCAAGTGATTGAAAATCAAAAAACATTATTTAAATACTTGAAAAATACAATTTATTTATTTATTTTCAGATTAACGGGCAATGCCCTTTCAATTAAATATAAAATAAAATTAAAATATAAAACCAATAAATAAAAATTGATGGAGCATGAAACAAGTGTTTGAATATTGAAAATTATTTGGAAAAAGATTATGGAAAACGATGAAAATAGTGAAACTGATAATTAAATTAACAAATTTGATGTGTTATGTCCTTCCATTATTTGACATTAGGTACAAAATTGACATTAATAATTCGGTATTGAAGAAATTAATTGATAATTAGATATAAAATAATTTGAAGAAAAAAATTACAATTTAAAAAACAAAAATCATATTTTGCAAAAATAATTTGGACCGTAAACTTGTAAATAAATAAATAAATAATAGAAAAATGACGAAAGAAATTGAAAGTTAATTAATAAATAATGAAACTAATTTGATATTGAAGAAAATAATTATGAAAACGTTTAATTTGAAAAAATTAAAGAAAATAATTCAAAATTGCGACAATTTTGAATTTAAAATTTAGGGAAATTTATTTAGAAAAATAATTTTAAGAAATACAGAATATTTGTGAAGTAAAAGAAAGTACCTTATTACAGAATGATTTCAAGAATTTTAAATTCCGGAAAATAATTACAACATTATAGAAATACTTGAAAATTTATTGTAGAAAATAATTGCAAAAGTTTTAAGAAAATGAAAATTAAGAAAAAGTCACTGTAATATAAGATAATTAGATAAACAATTAAAAATTGAGAGATTTAATTCAGGAATAGTAAAAATAATAAAAAATTGAAGAAATTGATTGCAAATGATAACAATAATATTTGAAAATTGAAGAAAATTACTAAAATTTGAGAAAAATATTTTAAAATCTAGGAAATAATTAAAAAAAATATTAAAAATAGTTAAAAATTCGAGAAAATATTTGCAAAGTAATAAAATAATTAAAAATTGAAGAAAATAATTTTAATTTGTGAAAAATAATTGAAAAAATTACAACATAAATTTGTAATAGAAGAAAATTATTGCAGAATGATAAAATAATTTTGAATTGAAAAAATAACTGGAAGTAGAAAGAAATAATAAAAAAAAGTAGAAAATGAATTAAAAAAAAATTTAAAATGACAAAAAGTAATTGAAAAATGATAGAAATAATTGAAAATTGAAGAAAGTAATGGAAATTTGAGATGAACAATTGAACTTTTTGGAATTAATCAACAAACATTCAAAATAATATAAAATTTGTGAAAATCATTCTAAATTAAAAAAAAAGAATAATTAAAAATTGACGAAAGTATTTGAAATTTATAAAAAATAATTGAAGGATGATTAGAACATTGAAAATGGATACAGTAACTTAAATTTGAGATAATAAATAAAAAATAGTTAATATATCTAATTACAAGGCGGAGAAAATAATTGCAAAAAGATAAAAGAAAATGGAAGTTGAAAAAAAGAATTGAAAATTGAAGAATTTAATTGAGAAATGAAGTTTAAGAATAAATAAAAATTGAAGACATTGAATGCAAAATAATAACAATAATATTTGAAAATTGAAGAAAATTACTAAAATTTGAGAAAAATATTTTAAAATCTAAGAAATTAATAATAATGGAAGTAACAAAAAATTCGAGAAAATATTTGCAAAGTAATAAAAATAATTAAAAAGTGAAGAATTAAATTTAGTTTGTTAAAAATAATTGAAAAAATTACAACATATATTTGTAATAAAAGAAAATAATTGCAGAATGATTAAAATAATTTTAAACTAAAAAAATAAGTAGAATTTGATATGAAAAATAAAAAAATTAGACAATTAAACAAAAAATAATTGAAAATTAATTGAAAAACCAATTTAATAAAAAATAATTGATAGAAATAATTGTAAATTGAAGAAAATATTAAAAATTTGTAAAAAATAATTGAAAAAATTTCAGAATATATTTGAGATAAAAAATACTATAATTACAATTATATATTATAATTCTTCAAACTTCAATTAATTTGAAATGTCATTGATTAAACAATTACTTAATTGTCTTTTTATTTTAGGATTTTCTTTAATTTTCTTCTTTTTATGCAAATTATTTAATATTATTTTACACAATTTTGTTATAATAACTATAATAAGATTAAATAATTGTTATAATAACTTAACTTTTTATTTCGTTAATTTTTATAATTATTTCCATATTTTTAAAAATAAATACGCTTATTTTTTTGTATATTTATTCAATTTGTTTTCACATCTTGTTTATTTTTTTTGCGAGATTTCTTGTAAACTTACTTATTCTTTTTATGAAATTTTTAGATTTTCTTAAATTTTTCTAAATTTACTGTTGGACTTGTTGTAAGTATAATATTATAAAAGTGTTTTTGGTTTAATTTGCCTAAACTTTTTTATTTTTAAAGGATTTTTAAATTTCTTTTGGGAACTTTTTATTTGGGAACATTTTTGAATTTTATTTTTATTAATTCTAATTTTTTATTTGATTCTAACCAAATTTTATTATTTTTAGTCCTTTTTAATTTTTTTACAGTTTGTTAGATTGAGGAAAAAAACATTTCTTCAGTTTCTTCCTATTTATTTAATTTTCTTGGTGTTTCACTATATTTTTTTAATCCTTCCTTGCGTTTTAATTAATTCCTTAATTTTTGTCATTATTTTTTCATTTTAAGAAATATTTTTCCTTCTTTTAAATATTTTAGTTTTGATTTTATAATTACGAATTTTTGAGAACTTTTATTTGATGCTTTTATCTAAATTTTTTAAATATCTCAATTTTCTACTTTTTTGAAAGCTTTTATTCTTTCATTTTATATTATGTAAATTTTATCTTGTATTAAATATTCTCATTTTATAGTCGTTCTTTTATTTCATAGAATTTCTCTTCTTTTTAAATTTTTTTAAAATTTTTGAATATTGTATTCATTCTTTTTTTATTCAATTTATAAAATAATTCTCTAGTTTTTCTGATTTTAAAATTTTGTTCTCTTTAGTTATATATTTTAACGTTTCTTTGATTATCTTTTTATTTATTATTTTAATTTTAAAAAATGTCCGTAAATAGTTTAATTTTTGAAAAGAGTTTTTATCTTTTGTTATATTTTTAGGGTTTCGTGTTTCGGGACCGAAACCTTTATAGAGAGACTTTGTTCCTCCGTCCGTCGTTCACAGCCAATAGCTGTCAATTTTAAGTTGTGAGCGAGAGAGAGGTAGATAGTGAGAGACGAAGATAGAGATACGTAAGTTACCGTTGAAGTTACAGCAAATTACTTTAATTACCGATAGTTACGTAGGTTACCGTAAAAGTTATGTAGGTCTGTGAGTTACGTAAGTTACCGTAAGTTGCGTAAGTTACTGTAAAAGTTACCGCGAGTTATGTATGTTACCGCGAGTTACGTAAGTTGTTACCGCAAGTTACGTAAGTAACTATAACATGCGTAAATTATCGTAAAAGTTACCTTGAGATACGTAACTTACCGCGAGATACTTAAGTTGTTTGGGTTGTCGTAAGCTACATAAGTTACGGGGATTACCGCAAGTTAGGTAAGTTAAGGTAAGTTACGATATTGAGACTTATCGTCCGTCCGTCTGTCCGTTCGTCGTTCACAGACAATAGCTGTCAATTTGCGGTTGTGTGAGAGAGAGAGAAAGGAGAATAGTGGAAGACACAGCCAGAGATTATCGATTATCGATAAAAAAGTTTTTCTGGTAGTGTAAATGAGAAATAGGGATTAAGAGAAAGCCACGAAACCCTCGATTTTAGGAGAATTGCGCCTGCTTTCTGTGCTGTTTATTATGCCACTGTTTCATTCTTGTGTTGTGTTTTTAATTTTTTTAATAAACTACTTACAAATAAACATTTGGAGATTTTATAGGGTAAATGTGTCAGTTGCTGCGGGCTCTCAGCCGAGGCTCCTTTTTATTAAAAAATACCGCCTTTTTATTGATAACAATGAACTTACGACTTATTAAATGAGTAGTTTGTGTTATTTAGATATTTATTCAAACATCAAAACCTCATAAAAATTGATTATTTGAACAAAATTAAGAAATTAAAAATAATATCAAATGCATCTATTGCTGCGGGTTTGAGTCAGTTGATGCGTGTTAGTTGCTGCGGCCAGAATAACGTGTAATTGGAGGTTAGATTTCCCGCAGCAACTAAAGCACATACAAACCAAATGTTTGCTTTAGTTGCTGCGGGAACAATAATTTAAACTTAAATAATTATAAATTAATAATAGTTAAAATAAGATTTTTGATGGAATTGTATTAAGTAAAGGTTAGAATAATTTTATCACACATTTTGAAATAGGTACATATTCTTAAATAGAAATTATTAATATTTTTCTGAAAACCGCAGCAACTGAAGCATCCGCAGCAACTAACGCACTTACCCTATATGGAATATATTTTTAAAAAATTGGACTTTTTTAAAAAGATCATGATAAAGCAAAATTTTATTTTATTTTAGCTGTTTGTTTGTTTATTACTAAGAATAAAAATTTTATGTCAGGGAAAAGTCAGGGAAATTTCAGAGAAATTTGTAAATTGAGTTTTGTGGCCACACAATGATTTTCAAAGTCACTGTTCTTGTCTAAGTAAAATATGCTATGAAATATGCATAAGAAATTAATTCATTATTAGCCTCGGAGGTTGATTCTCGCGTTTCAGAAATGATGTTTCAAGTCCATAAAGGGTAATGAGTTTCACTGGACATTAACCTAGAACTGGATTGAATGGCGATTCTATTTTGTAGAATCTAGAAGTACTACTTCCCATATATATATCTATATTTATGGATTTCGGATAATTGTATTCGACCGATACATTGTAATCATTTTTTTTTCTTCGTACGCCCCTTCGTATGAATCGACGTCTGTAATTTTCTACTCATTCTCGTTTCTACTGTTGTACGCATTTTAGACGGATCATGCGTTTGCATGAATATGCATATGCATAGGTGAGAAGTTTCCGAGAATGTAAGTGTGTATTATGCGCCATGGTTACATGGGCAAAAGTACACCCGTAACGGATTCGTGGGATCGTATACACATAGTGATGCAAATTGAAAATTCACTTCACCTAGAAACAGACCGTGATCGTTTCACAAAATCCTATTTTGCAAAATTGCACTGTTTTAAAAGTTTTAAATTATTAATACTCCAAGTATACTTATAATAAACTAGCTATTATTTAATTAATTTTGGAATATTTATGTAATTTTGTACTTTAGCAGTTGTAATTTAAGATTTAAAAATTCTTGACGAGAATTACTGACTGCAAAAGTGGAACTTGTAAATTTGACTTGACCACATGAAAAACGAGGCGACGAGTAGAATCGCGTGCTAAAGTGCGTGAGCGCTGTGATTTAATTTCAAGAAAAGATACAAGCCCGGAGCAGCTCTTGCTACAAAGTCAATAATTACTGTTCAAAATGGAATGAAATATTCATTTTTCCCTTCTGCAATTACGGATCAGCTTCTGTGGAAAATTAGGTGCTTATTAAGGATTAGAAATCGGTGTGAAAACCAAATGTAGAAACTTGCACGGAACAAAAATTGTAAATTAACACGATTTCATTTTATTTCCCAGTGAGACTAATGCGACATAATTATAGTTCATGTCATCTCTTATTCCACACGGTGCAAGGTGAAATTTAGTGATTATGTTAATGTTAAGGATTCGAGTAGTGAATTTTTCTGAAATGACAACCGGGATTCAACATTTTAAATTTCATATTCCGGGATCTATACATTTCGAATTTGATATTTTATTTGTCATATTCCGAGTTCTATTATCAGGAACCTAAATACCACAAATTCCACAATCTCAATTCCACAATCTCAATTCCACATTCGAATTCCACATACAAGTTTATCCGGATTCCACATTCAAGTTTTTACATCCCGGAATTTTGATTTTATCTCCAGAATTCCACATTCTAGATTTCCCATAAAGTATTCAACCGATATCATTTCCCATTCTTAATTCTTGGATTCACATTCTCCATTCCATATCCCAAATAAAACTTTCAGAATTCTACATCCTCGATTCTATATTTTCGATTCCATATCCCAAATTTCTCATTTCCGATTTTCAATTCAGGAATTTACGTCCCGGACTTTATTATCCGAAATTAATATTCTAAATTATACCAATTCAACATTCCGGATTCCACAATCCCGGTTCCACATTATTAATTTTCCACATTCTAGATTCTCCATAAAGGATTTCCGATACCAAATCATTCCGAAATCTAAATTAAGGAATTTCCATCTGAATTTGCAGGGTTTTATTATTCGAAATTTATAAATCATGAATACCACCTTCCCGATTCAACACTCAGGAACTCCACTTTTAGATTCTTCATAAAGGATTCCCGATACCTATTCCTACTCTAATTTTTAAAATTTCCGATTTTAATAATCCAGATTCCACATTTGCGGTTCCAAAGTCCGAATAATGCACTCCCAATTCCATATCCGGATTCCATATTCAAACTTTCACATCCCGCAATCCACATTCCGGAATTTGGATTTTATATCCAGAATTCCATATTCCCGAATTCCACTTTCTAGATTCCCCATGAAAGATTCAACTGATATCATTTCCTTTTCTAAATTCTTGGATTCACATTCTCCATTCCGTATCCCGAATTAAACTTTCAGAATTTCACAACTGGGATTCTATATTTTCGGTTTAATATCCCAAATTTCTAATTCCGATTCTAAATTCAGGAATTTACGTCCCGGATTTTATAACCTTAAATTGAAATCCTAAATACCACATTCCTGATTCGACAATCCAGATTCCACATTCCCGGTTTCATATTCCGGATTTCACACTCCCAATACCACATCCGAATTCCACATTCAAGTTTACACATCCAGTAATCCACATTCCGGAATTGCACATTTTAGATTCTCCATAAAGAATTCCGGATACCAATTCCCATTCTAATTTTCAGAATTTACATTTTTCATTCCATGTCCGAATTTAATATTCCCAATTCCGCATCTCGAATTTGCAGGACTTTATTATTCGAAATTTATATCCTAAATACCGCCTTCTTAATTCAATAATCCAGATTCCACATTCCCGGTTCCAAATTCCGAATACTACACTCCCAATTCCACATCTGGATTCCATATTCAAGTTTACACATCCCGCAGTCCACATTCCCGATTTTATATCCAGAATTCCATATTCCCAAATTCGACATTTTAGATTCCCCATAAAGGATTCCCGATACCATTGCCCATTCTAAATTCTGGAACTCACATTCTCGATTCCATATCCGGAATTACTCATTCCCGATTCTAAGTCAACGATAAAACGTACCTGATGACACTTTTTCGAATCTATATTTTTGGTTCCAAATCGCAAACTCCAAATTCTAAATTTTACATTTCCGGGAAACGTATTTAAATTTCCAAACTCCGAAATTTCTACCATGAATTCCACATTACAAATTCAAAATTCATCCCCTTAATTAAAGTTAAGGAATTAAATCTGCGATTTAAATTTCGGAATATTTAAATACGGATGATGGAAAACGGAATGTGGAATTTCGAATGTGGGTTTAGAAATAAAGGTTACACGATTTTTAAATATTTAAATATGGAATTGTGATTATGGAATTGAAAATGCAAAATCCGGTATATGAAATTAAGGACATGAATAGATACTCAATTCTGGAATCTAAGATGTAACCAGAATATGGTAACCGTTATCTGGAATTCCGGATTTGTGATAGGGTACGTGAAAGTGCTCATGTTAGATCGGAAATTTTTAATTCGGGATGTAGATGAGTCTGGAATATTGAATTCGATAAATTAATTCTGCAAATACAGCATTTGGGATGCGTAATTTAGAATGTGGAATCTGGGTGATTTGGAAAAGTGGAACTTTGAAATGTAGATTCAACGATGTGGAATCTATGATGCAAATTCCGAAATATAGCATTTTGTTTATTATAACTGGAAACTGGAATCCGACATGTAGAATTCCGAATCTAAAATTCCAGATAGAGAATCTAAACTATGTGTCTAATCAGGATTTTGGAATCAGGAATTTGAAATTCCGGAGGTGGGATTAGAAATAAATATAGGTTCACGAATATAGAATTGTAATTATGGAAATGTAAATGCAAAATCCGGTTTATGGAATTTAGAACATGAATATTGAATTCTGAAATCTGCTATGTAAAGTTCCGGATATGAATTTCCGAATTTCCAAATATCCCACACAGCACAATTCCTTGCCTGAAGTTTGAGCAAACTTCGCAAGTTTGCATTTGATATTTATGAAAACTTGACCTAACCAACAAAATGTCCGCTTGTGCAGAAAGCTTGACGAGACAACTTGCGGCAAGTATAACCTAGTTGGTAATTGAAAACTTTCCTCGCAAGTTTCAGGAAAGGTTCTAGAAAAGTTCGATTTAAAGGTAAAAAATTTTTTTTTGTGGATTGAATGAATTTGTAACACATCATTGTGACCTCTGTGGGAGGTTTAAAAAAATCTATTGCGCAGCCCTAGCTATCATAGAAATCAACTGCGCAAGGCCTAAAGTTGAAATTTACAGTGAAAGTTTCCAGCAAGTTTCAAACGTCAAACTTTCTGCACAAGCAGACATTTTGTTGGTTAGGTCATGTTTTCATAAATGTCAAATGCAAACTTGCGAAGTTTGCAGTGCCAACTTCGCTCAAACTGCAGGCAAGGAATCGTGCTGTGTGGGATGGCATCTGAAATGTGGAATTTAGAATGTGGAATCTGGATGATTAGGAATGTCGGGATTAAAAATGGAGACCTAACGATGTGTAGTTAAAAATGTGGATTCCAATATGGAAATTCCGAAATATAAAATTTAGGAAATGAAAACTGAAATTTGGAATCCGAGATGTAAAATGCAGGCTATGTATTCCTACAAATAATAATGATAATAGTATAAATAACTTAAATTGGTAATTTTTTACTAATTCATAATTGACAGTGAGAAGATTTATCAACTATATAATTCAGAACTAAGAAATATCGAATAGGAAATGGATACTATGACGCATTCTTTTACATTATATTTAATGTTTAACTTTAGAAACTTAAAATTCAAATTTTATTAAAATAAATAAACAATATAATAGAGAATAGACTAATGGAATTAATCAGATTAAACAAAATTGTAAACAACAAGCCACGACTAACTGAATTTCCGGAGAGTGGGGAGTAAAGAGTAGCACAAAAACGAATTTAAATTTCACTATAAATTGACATTTATTAATTTGATGTATCGAAAGGATTACAAAAATAGTCAACCGCATGGCATGGCTATTACGAAAGACGCACACTGAACACTGACTCCATTTTCTACAAGTTTTGGTCGGAGAACTGACTCCAACAAAGACAAATTCAATTAATTATTAAAGGAACTTACCTGCGATGGGTATACGCTGCCGAATAGCTCCTCTACCAGACATTTAGATATTTAATTTTCAAAAATCTATAACAATTGTCCAATGACATAAAGTGCTCAATATGCACAGCAGAACTGGAATGATGACAGGCTGAACGCGTCGTCATCAAGCCACATTTCTACACACAATCACCCCCTAGCGCGACAAACCAGGGACACAATCGTTCCAAGTTCAGAGTTACGCCGAGATCCGTTGCCATTACGTAGAAACCGCGAGCGACCGAACTCTGTCGCGCGGAAAGTAGCAGCCTCGTCCGCCCACCCCTGTATCTCCCTCGTCTGCAAGTTTGTTTTGAAAGATGAAAAACAATCACAGTCAACATCGTCTTCTGATCCTGGCACTCTTTTCAAGATTGGACTTACTTGCGTGCTTAGTGCCAAGATCATCCCACGACGAAGGGTTCGATCTCCAGGAAACGACGATTCTCAGGGCAATTTCTCAGCGAAATAAAAGTGGAGAATCCTCCACTTTTCCAAATAGAGACGAGTCAGGTTCGTGCAAAAATAAAGAACAGATATTTGTAAATAATAGTTGTTGTTGTCAACAATAATAACAATTCCGGATTGGTAGGTAAAATTAGTTAATAATTGAATAATTGAAATAAATTAAAAGAAATTCAGATTCAATATTAGTTAAAATAAATATCTGCTACTTTGTTATTTAAAAGCACACATAACGGAAGACGTGTAAAAATTTCAGTTGTGAAAATAAATAAATCGCAATTTCGTAACAAAGGCATACATCGATGTAGAGCATTTCTTCAAGTATGACCGACTACCGCAATTGCGTAATAACTAAAGAGGAGATATTTCGAGTGGAGTGTTGGTCGTGGAGCATCGGCGTGTGAAAACGAAACAGGCGATGATCGTGACGATAGTAATGACAATGATGATGATGAGGCTGATGATAATAGCGGTGACTGGTGCGCCCGTGTCGCTTTCACGGGTTGAGACATCGAGCTGTAAGACACGCTCGACGAAATTCACCGGACACGCTCGAAAGTGAGCCCTTCTCACTGTTCCTCGTACATGATATGTGCTATGGCAAAACACATGGTCACTTAAAGAAATACAACGCTTTCTTAATATCATTGCACCTATGAAATGCAACATTACGTAAAACAACACAGGATACTTTTAAAGTTTATTAATAGTCTATAGTGTAATTAGTGTTTCTTTCTATAAAGGATCACAAAACCTGCATCAATAATACAATGTTTTTAAATACATTTTAGTATTTTCAATTTTCAATATAAGATAAAATTTCCAAATAACGAAAATCAAAATTGCGAAAGTACAAGAAAACACGTGTCTTATTGTTCATAAAATACGACAGAACAACACGATTCCATTATCTTTTTTTTTCTTCCAAGAGGACCTTTTTCGTTAGAAGAAAAAAAGGAAATATAGAGTTACCACCTGCGGCACGTACGAGAGCATCGGTCTTGTATTGTACAAGAGAGACAGAGCTGAGGCTTGGCAATGGTTTGATGAAAGGAGGTAAGGGGGTAGAGAAGATGGAAAAAAGAGAATGAGAGAATCACCGGATTGTCGCCGCACAAATTTCTGTTGGTAGCGGTGACTTTTATTCCCGATAATAACAGAGACCGGTACATGGTGAGGTATACGTGATCAATTTTCAAGCCCTATGTGTATGAAGTATATGAGTACCCCAACTACGATTTCGGCATAATTATACGTCCGACTGTCTGTCCCGGTGCGACTACGGTCACAAATACATCCCATAAAAAACTTGGACCGACTCAGAGACCCAATACCTATGGAATTTATACACCCATCAGAAAAGATTTATATTTTCACTGAGAAAGAGATACAAAAAATTACCGTTCTTGGGAAATCAGTAACAATAGTTTCTTCAGGTGATTAATTTATAGCTAATTGGTCCAGAGCTCTAATTAGAGGGTTTTTGAAAACTTATAATGGATATATAAATTTTTCCAATTTAGTGTTTTTTTAATGGGCATTATAGTTACAATCGATTATTACAACGAGCGCGATTAGTTTCTACAGCTTTTATGTTATTCACAATAAATAAAACTATAAATATTTTATAAATATAAATAAAAAAAGTTTAATAACAATTAAGTTGGCATCTTTCTTAGTTTTCTTTTATAGATTAATCAGCATAAGTTTATTAGATTCTGCAACATTTTCTACACAGATTAAGTATGTAATTTATTAAATGCATTCATTTACTTAGTTTTAAAAAATTAAATTTAATATCATTCTCAGAGTGTTAAGAATTTTACAGATATTCTAAAGAACATCGTAAGAATCTAGAATTTTAAAACTTAATTTACCATTATTATAAGTTACGAAATTTACTTCTTCCTTCGCGAATATGACATAAGAATATTTAAATATTGATAATATTAGACGTCAAGCCATGCAAATTATTTATTTATTTAAGAGGGTGGGGGTTCCAACGAAATTGTCCATAAAATTAAATCAAAAATTAAATAAATTAAAATAAAATTTATTAAAAGAAAACAATTGAAAATTGAAAAAATCATTTGAAAAAAGTAGAAAACTACTTTTATATGATTCAACTATTGAAAAAATAATAAAAATAATTATGCATTGAAGAAATTAATTGAAAAAAATTATAATTAGAAGAAAATATTTGAAAATTAAAGAAAATAATTTTAGAATGAAGAAATAAATAAAAAGCTTATAATTTAAAATTAAAGGTAAATTCATTTTTAATTGAAGAATATAATTAAAATTTGTTGAATTAATACCAAAGTAAAGAAAACAATCCATCATTTATGGAAATAATTGAAAAATTGAAGAACAGAATTCAAAATTAAAGAAAATATTTGAGAATGTAATCTATTTTTTGTTCTTTGTAAAAAATTGAAGAAAATAAAGAAAAAATAACAACAATATTTCAAGAAAATAAATAAAAAATTAATAAAATAATTTGAACAAAAAAAATACAATTTTAAAATGGAAAAATAACAAAAATGTATAAAGGTGAAAATAATTGGTATATACAATTCAAATTTGCATTATTAATTAGAATCTAAAGAAATTGAAAAATGATCAAACTAATTATAATTTATGAAAAAAAGTAAGTATCGATAAAATTAATTTAAAAAATTGAGAATTGTAATTGTAATTTAAAGAAAAAACATGCATAATTACAAAAAAAACATGAAATTAAACATATAAAAGTAGTTGAAGAAAATAATTGAAAACTGATTGAAATAATAAAAAACTGATAAAAATAATTGCAAAATTTAAAGAATATGTGTCAAATAGAAGAAAATCATTAAAAATCGAAGAGCATCAATAAATTAAAATTTTCAAAATTGAAATTCAAAATTTTTAAGGAAATAAATTAAAATTTGAAAAAATAATTAATACAACAAATAAATGCAATTTTTAAATGTTTAAAACTTATATAGATGACAATAATTGAAAATATTGAAATGAACAATTGAAGTTTGGAATAATAATTCGATATTACAGAAATTAATTGAAAAATGAAAAAAAAAAACAATTTAAAATTTAAAAATGGTGACACTAATTAAAAGTTCCTAAAAATAAGATTATTGATAAGGTTAATTCAGAAATTTGAAAAATGTAACTGCAATTGATTGAAAGTAAAGTTGAAGAAAATCTCGGAAAAGTTTGTAAATCACAATTGAAATTACAAGAAAGTAAATAAAATTTTATTAAAATAATTAAAGCAATAAAACGGTTTATATTATTTTAAAATCCCAAAAAAATTCTTTAGCTGAGAATGCTTGCTCGAAGGTTTTTGAGGTCGCTGATTTCAAACCCGGCATCAGATTTTTAAAATTCAAAATAGCGGATCCAGTATGGCGGACCAATTTAAAAAAAAAAATTTGATTTCCATTTAACTTGGTATTTAGAGGTTTCTGGGGTCCCTAATCACAAATCTACAGTACAAATTTCAAAATTCAAAATGGCGGATCCAATATGGCAAATAAATTTTGAAAAAATTATAGGATTTTTATATAATTTGGTATTTAGAGGTTTTTGGGGTCGCTGATAACGAATCTGAAGTCCAGATTACAAAATTCAAAATAATGGATTCAATATGAAGGATAAATTTTGAAAAAATTATAGGATATTAATATAACTTTGTATCTAGGGGTTTTTGGGGTCATATTTAAATTATTAAATTATTATTATTTAATATTTTAAATTCAATATGACGGATCTAATATGGCGTATGGAAATATTTAAATTTCATTGATTATTAACAAAGGTTCATGCCTTCTTACTACTTTTTAAGGTTGTTCATTATAAATTTGATTTCAGATTTTTTAAATTTAAAATTGTGTTATTTTTAATGTAAAATTTTAGAAGCAAATGCATTTTAGATTGTGAAATTCACATGATTAATTGATTACTTGAAACACATATTTTTAACATTCTTATTAATATACAATAGAAACAATTTTTAATTGCTATTCTGTAGAAAAATAATCTACATACCCTACAGATTATTTTCCATTAAATCGTTGCAATTGTCATTTGAAAATGTTAAGTTCAGACGAATCGTTTGTTAAATACAGCAAAGATTATAAACCAAGTTTTTCAGAAATCAATGTGGAAATGCTTGTCTATGATATTCCATAGAGAAAAAAGAAAACTTTAAAAGTCTATTTTTTGAGTTTTGCAGGATTTTTAAGCAATCTAGCCCACTGTACAATGAAGAGAACTTGGCATGTGTCAGTCTTAGCACTCGAGATAATTTTTTTTGTGTTAGAGTAATTATAAAATTAGTTTACAATAGTTGCGTTTTTCAATTTCTTGAAAAACAATAGTTTTTTGCAATTGTAAAAATAAACTATTGGACGATGAATGTTGGAGTTTTATCAAGTAGGTCTTGTTGAGGTGTTTTTATTCTTTTCGAAAACATCGGTTGAGCAATAACGATCGGCCAGAAGGTGGCGAATCGGAGAAGATGGGAATGATGCCCACGAAACGGTCATGATGGTCTCCTTGGTAGAAAGAGCAGATGGCCACGAGACGAACGTAATTGGCGAGCCATCCAGATTATTACCTTTTGCTCTCTTCTCCTCACAGGCAACCGAAAAAAGGATACATCGATACTGTTCAGGTTCACGAATCTCGATATCGAGTTCGAAGGACCGACTCTTCGTTTTATAGGTCGTGACGATCGTGAAACGGAAAACAGAAAAGGTCATAATCCTCTGATTATCCAGAAATCAATCAAAACCTTGCATACTAATGAAAGCCACTATTATAAATATAACTCTTTAAAATTTTTTTTCTTTTTTCCATTACTGCGGTTTCTACAGAAAATTCCAGATTTATAATAACTTCACAATTTTTCAATACAACAATAAAATCCTATGCCTTTAGTGTAATTCATTTAGTTATATCATCAAATACAAAAATGTCGAAAACATTAATTTCTCTAATTGAAGATTGTTATCAAAATGGTCGATACATTCTGTATTTCTTTTTGCAACAGGCGCATGTGCCCATTAAGAGCTTCACTGCAAATATGCAATAATTAAGAATGCTATTTTTCCCGATATTATAGACAATTTTCTAGATTATTTACTGCACTTGAAAGTAATGTATAACGGGTTAAGTTCTTTAAGAGTAGCAATTACTGCAAAACGCGCAGAAATCAGAGTTTAAAGAGCACACCTTTCACTCGATCACTCAAACAAGTTGATTATTCTTTTTCCTGTCATGTGAGCTAGTGTCTTCCATTTTCTTTTATTCTATTTTCAACATGACATGGTCACCTGTCCCTCTCAAGCGTGTAAAATGACTTTTACGATGAGCAGTCATCCCAACTGCGTAGATGTGTCCACAGGAGGTCCTCGCGAAGCCTGACCTTTCGCGGCAACGAGGTGTCTCGTTCGATTCCTCCTGACACCAATCTCGCCGACTCCGTAAAACGTCCTATAAATTTTATTTGGTGGTTTTATCGCAGATGGTCGATAATTTACGATGTGCATAAGCCATTTTTTAGCGCAACAGTTCATAAGTACGTCGTCTTTGTACACATATGTGTATAGTAGAATTGGACGGTAATTATTAGGTGTAAAGTGTTGCACTTTTTAAAAAAAGGACAATTTTTTAGATTTTTTTTTCTAAATCTACATCAGAGAAACAACATCCCGTTTTTACACAACCTAGGTTGTACATCCCGGGTTCTAAATACCACATTCCAGATTTAAAATATACACTCCACATATACTTTATTTACACAAAATTTTAAATTAAAGTTCAATTGCACTGAGTCAAGACGTAATAAAAGCGACTTACCGAGTAAAATTCGATGCTTTGCGAATCTTTCGTATCTAAGAAATACTTATATAATATAATTTAAAATCAGTCATTTATCGGCTATATTCTGGAAACGAAATTTTACAAGTGTGTTCTGATTCGAGACAAAATTTACAATGCATGATTGGTTTGGTTGGTTAGTGGCCTCAGTTGATAAAGGACTGAGAACATAATCAAGAGCGGAATCTTCTTGGCAGCGATCGACGAGTCCTCTGTAGCGTTGCTGAGTTCTGATTGGTGGACACATTTCCATAACTCGGAAGTGGCGCGGAATACATTCGAATTTGAATCTTCTGACGAAACCAACTTACTATTTTCTCAGCTATTCTTCCATTATACATTCGTAAACTTGAGCTTGACTTGTATTCTAACCTTAGTTGATGAATCTCTTACATTCAACTCGACAATGTCTAATCTTGACTAGTGTATACTACCGGCTAAAATTGTAGGACCAATTACAAAAATGGTATTAAAAACATGACAGTCTTAAAATGTTGGTAATTTTATCAAATATAAGCAAAATAAACGTTTTCATAGACCATTGAAAGGATTATAAAATTTGCCGTTTAATAGTCCTATTTTAAAGATTTTTTGACTAATGGAAACGGAGATACAATGTGATACAAGACAGTTGAGTTTTTCGTTTTTCGTGAATTTTCATTGTTTAAGTTTGACGAGCTGCATTTTCTAGAAAAGTAATTGCAAAAATTTAAAATTAAGCTGAATTAAACCTTGAACTTTTAGCTTTAAAAAAAGCCAAAAAAAATTAAAATATCTTGACTGGTTCAAAAGTTATAAGTAAATGTATGATAGAAGAAAATGCAACGAATCTAGTTCTCGATCTACTTTTGGCTGCTTAATAAGTGGCAAATAGGCCGAGAGGTAAGAAAACAATGGAATCGTTGCATTTTCTTGTTTATACACGTTTACTCATAACTTTTGAACCAGTCAAGATATTTTAATTTTTCTTAGCTAATTTTAAAGCTAAATGTTCAAGGTTTAATTTAGCTTAATTTCTAATTTTTGCAATTACTTTTCTAGAAAATGCAGCCCACCAAACTTGAGCAATAAAAATTCACAAAAAAAAAGAAAAAAATCACCTGTCTTGTATCACATTGTATCTCCGTTTCCATAGGTCAAAAAATCTTTAAAATAGGACCATTTAACGAAAATTTTTATAAGCTTTCCAGTGGTCTAGAACAATTTTTACTTTGCTAATATTTGACAGAGTTACCAACATTTTAAGACGATCATGTTTTTAATCCTATTTTTGTAAGTGGTCCCAAAATTTTGGCCAGTAGTGTCGATTAGCGGCGGACTTCAACAGCCAAACTGATAATAGATGTTGCCAACCGTGGTTCTTATCTAAGTACTAGATTCGGGTCTTGATCCAAAGTTGGCAGAAGTGTCATAACAACAAAGTGTTGTTAAACTCAAACTAATCTGTTACTGTGCTCGAGTCTTGTTTATCAGTTAACAACGATATTCTAACAATAATTTCCTCCAGTGTGCTCATCTATTACAAGTTCGAGTCTTGCAACAACTAATGAAAAACGTAACTAAATTTCAACATACAAAATTGTCATCCGTCATGAAGGTGGAATCTTGCATCTTTTATGAGTTAGTTCTTAACAAAAGATTTTCTTTGACAAGCTCATCTGGCACTGTGCTCGAGTCTTGCGCTATCAAAAGGTTTCTTTAGGTAGGCTCATCTGTTACAAGCTCGAATCTTGCACTACCAGAAGGTGGACCTGGTTCCAAATATTTTTCTCTTATCGTGCTCATCTGTTACAGTGCTAAAGTTTTGCGGTGACGGAAGTTAAATATTTTTCTTCCAAAACGTAACAACGTAACGATACCCTGTTAAGTCCTTTTTATCGTTGCAGAAGCTGGCTGGTGATGAACAAATCTAGCAAATACGGATTATTCATCGGCAGGAATATATATGTTGGTCAGACATTCCTGTCAGAAAATGTGTGTCTTCGCAACTCATCTCGTTCTATTCCGTAGACTTCTGAATTTCTCGAACTAATATAAAACGAAAAAAAGGAAAAACGTCAGACACAGCAGGTCTTAATTGACTTCAACCCGAAAGTGCTTGCACGACTCGGTTAAACTTATGATTTAAAACATAAAATGAAAAGAATCAGCCGGCTATTTTTGAAAAATTATTCTATTTTGAAAAATAGAAGAATTAAAGAGTATCAAATTTAAAAAAATAGAGTGCTATATCTTTAAAATTTTCGGATTTATGACGTTATAAAGTCAGAGTTCAGCAAAAAATCTCTTGAAAAAAAATTTTAATTTTAGTGTTTGAAAAATAAAAAGTTTTTTATTACTAAAATTAAATTAAAGTAGACTAAATTCTGAGTAAATCTGTGGTGAGACTATTATTCTGTCTCTAATAGGATCGGAGTTATGATTTTTTTTAAAATCTCCCTTTCTTATGAACTTTTTTTGAAAATTAATTTTTTTGTAATTGAAAATTTTCATGTACCATTGGAAACCTTATAAAATTTGTCGTTAAATAGTCCTAGTTTAAATCTTTTTTGATTAATAAAAAAGAAGATTCAATGTGATACAGATAGGTGAATTTTTCGTTTTTTGTGAATTGTCATTGTTCAAGTTTGGTGGGCTGCATTCTCTGGAAAAGTAATTGGAAAATTTTGAAATCAAGCTAAATTAAACCTTGAACTATTAGCTTTATAAGAAGCCAAAAAAATTAAAATATCTTGACTGGTTTAAAAGTTATAAGTAAATGTATACATGTCATGTAGGAAGAGAGGAGAGGAAACAAAGGAATTATGTGTTTTCATGTTTATACACATTTACTTATAACTTTTGAACCAGTCAAGATATTTTAATTTTTCTTAGCTAATTTTAAAGCCATAAGTTCAAGGTTTTATTTAGCTTAATTTCAAGATTTTCCAATTACTTTTCTAAAAAAGGCAGACCATCAAACTTGAGCAATGAAAATTCACAAAAAAAGAACAATTCACCTATCAATATCACATTAAATCTCCGTTTCTTTTAATCAAAAAATCTTTAAAATAGGATTATTTAATACATAATTTTATAAGCTTTCCAATGGTCTATAAAAATTTACAATTTGGTAATAACTGACAAAGTTATCAACATTTTAAGACGGTCATGTTTTAAATCCCATTTTTGTAAGTAGTCCCACAATTTTGACCGGTAGTATAGAGCCCTCTATATTTTTTTATTTTCTTCAAAATTTGATGTAGGTCATTTAAGGTTTGTATGTACTGGGAGGGAGTAATATTGAAAAAAATCAATTTTATACCTATTTTTCACTGTTTTTCATTAATTTTTATGGTTTTAAGTTACTCAAAGATACTCTGCATCTAGGACCTATTTTCTGATACCATTTTTAATGAGATGTAGCGATTATTTGCACTTATTTTAGTAAAAATATGTTGATTAACCTCTTTAAAAAATTCAAAAAATTAGTTTTTTCAAAAAGGGCCTAACCGATTTTTTTCATTATATGCTTAAAATCATCAGGAGGCAACTCAGAAACAAAATCAAGAATGAACCGTGTTGTCTATAAACAATTTTAACGCATTCGTGATCAATTCGTGGAGTGGAATTTTGACGAGGACCTCGCTCTCAAAATATTCAAAATTAATAAAAATTAACAGAAGGGAAGTATTAGTGCAATTTTATTATTTTAACGCAATTCTTATTATGTGCAAAATTGCAACGTTACACCGTAGGTATAAGCTTATAAGCTTCTTCTCCATGTTCGATATATCCCAAAAATGATTCCAAGTACAATTGTATCACACCACTAACTTAGAAAGCTTTCACACAGTCCTTGTAAATACCCTCTGAAAATCCCATAGAAACTTGATAAAATCTCCCGGAAGCAGAAATTCAACTGGAATTTCCCTGGAATCTTTCAGCATGTAAGTGTCTCATAAGAAATAGCACTTTTTGAAAATAAAAACGCATTCGGAAGCTTGACTATGTTTTCAGTAGAAATATGTATCTAAAATTCTAAAGGAACGATGCACATTTCTGGAGAATAAAATAACCCAAGAAAAAAGTATCTCCCTTTTATGGCTGTTCTTGAAACGGTCTCATTGCTCCCGGCTCGCAATGTCCGGAGAGTATAACTGCTTCACTCTTAGGTCTCTTTGATGTTCTTTTATTGCAATGTCGGGACGTGAGGCGTGAAAATATAATAGTCGGTTGTTTTCTCGACTTTAGAAAACGGCATGGCTCTGGTAGTTTTGCGTGTCGTAGTCAGCGTCTATATGTATATGCGATAGTAGGGAAAGAATAGGCGAACGGTGTCGACTCGAGTCGTGCGCCATGCTCGACAAGCCATCGGATTTTATGAGCCTCGTGCGAGTGAAGCTTGCCGCTTTCTTGACAAGGACATTACGAGCATAGGCTACAGGTAGATGGGTAGGTGTTTTGTACAAGTAGGCAGGCTGGCCATCCACCAGTTGGTCACAGTGGTTGCACCTACGTCGTATATACAATTTCCATACAATGCCACAGTCCGCCATTTCCATACGCGGCTATATATTGCGTTCACACGCGCCACACTTTTGTAACCTGTCTGTCATTTAAGTCACACAAGTAGCGGCCACTGTTTCCTTTTGTTCTTTTTTTTTCGCTTCACACTTTTTCCACACTTTTTTTTCTATATTCTTTCACTCAAACCATAGAGTGTGAAAAATCTTTAGTTTTTGCGTATACTGGCAGAAAACTTATTGAATTTTAATACTCGTGTGTTGTACATGGATCTGTTTGCAAGAAGCGTCTTGTGAAATTTGAACTCGTTTTTTTTTTCAAAAAGACGTTAATTTTGCATAAGATTGTACTTGTTGAAGAAAAGTATGCAAATTGAAATTGTAGAATGAACAACAAGTGGATTGATAATAATAGTGGGAGTTTTATAATAGTAGTGTGACTGATTTATATTTTGACCTTATCATGTTAATGTACGTGTAGTAATAGTATAGTATTTTAAAATGAGATTTTACGAAAAAGTTCATTAATTATCAGAAATGTTTGCACTGAGGCGTTTTTACTGTTTTTGTGTAGAAGCAATATTTATCGAAATGACACATTCACTTATTAATCTGTGAAATAAAATGAAGAGAACATTTTCCTGAACACTTGTATACATATTTTATTTGAAAAGCTGATAGGAAGAGATTTAATAACGACCAATATATCATTTAAAATACCTCTGCGAAATAGAAGTTAGTAATTTACATGAATACGATAATAAGTCATAAAATGTAAGTACAATTTTTTCATTCAATGAGCTATAAACGTTCTTATTTATGAATAAATTGATGAATGATCTACACTCAGTACAACAAATGTTGCTGGCAATTTAAATATTCTTTCAGCGAGTCGTAAATTTTTAAATTCAAACGATACACGATTGACTTTCATACTTGATCAGTATATAATGTACTTTTCTGTACAAAGTCAATATTAAGAAAGATCAATCATTTGGAAAATAATAGGGAAGAAAACAAAAACGGGTGCCGACAATTGCTGAAATTGACTACAATATAATTTTTAAAACAACTCAAGAAATTGAAAGAACCAAAACTTGTATGTCTATTTAATCTTTTAAACAATTTGAGCTGTTTGGATTTTTGTTAATTGGCGTTTGTACTAAAAAGACTGTGGAAGAAGAACATGAAAAATAAACGATTATTCAGTTTGAGGATTAAATTAACCCAAATTGAATAATCGTTTCCAACGTCAATTTTTTTTTAATTTACATCAAATTGCAATTTTTAAGGGCTCATTTTGTGAAAAATACAAGTGTCCACACTTCCACTAAAAAAATTACATTAACTTATGTGTATTCTATATCAAAAATCAAAATTATTCATTTGGACTAACTTTTGTTCCGATTGTTTGTCCAATTCATCCTTAACTGAAAAACTAACTTTTGGCAGGGACTGCCCATCGGAGAAATACCTTAAGGGTGTCAGTTTTTTTTCTAGCATAAATTTTGCTTGAAAAATTATGCTATGCTATCAAATATTCTTATCAAATTTTGTTTGGCCATTAAAATTTTTATTTGTTTGTTCAAAAGTTAAATTTTTTTAAAATTCATACCCTAGATTGTACAGTGTAATTAAAAGAGCTAAGAAAAAAATGTATTAAAATTTTCAAACAAATGACTTCTGCAATTTCTGGTATTATAAAAAAAATAGAATATTTATTAAGTTTTCTATCGAGCCTTAGTAATTAGCTGAGAATACAACCGTCCATTATGTTCTTTAAATAATTAATGCAAAAGGCGCCCAACAACTTGCGCTTAGAATATAGCCAATTGAATCGACATTCTTCGATGGAAAATCACTTTTGATCTTGGAAGATGAGAGAGGGACGAACCGGCGGCATAAACGAATCAGCCATCTGTAATTTATTCCCTGGGAAACGGAGATTGTCGTGTGGCAAAGTGCTCGGAAGTTCCGCGACTTCGTGACCGTCCCGAACCGGCGCCTGAACGAGCAAGCTTGATTGATGCTTCGTGTCGAGTAGAGGCTTCGTACGCACCTCGCGCATATTAAATTCCCACTGGCTATTATTATCCTATCCATAGTCCATCGATAAACAACTTCAATGGCGCAATTTCACAAAATGTGCAAGATTATTGTGAAATAATTACATCTCAAGTTTTCTTCACCTCGCGTTTTTGTCCCTCTGACAATTTTTCAAAACACGAGCAAATTTTAATTTTCCTTCTTTTTTAACAATAATGGAAGTGAACTTTTTCTGAGTCAATGTTTGGTATTTTTTAAAAATTATTTACCGTGTAATTTTAACATTTTTAGTGTCATGATGCAAAACATAACCTACAATATTTTTACTGCAAAAACACTTAAATGAAATAATTATTGATTAATTTTTTTTTAACTTTACAAACAGTAAGATTTAACTTTTTCAAACGATTTTGAACCAGTTTAAGACAGTTTTAACTAGCTGTAAATAGTTCTAAACAGTTTTGAAATTGTTACAAAAAGTTAACAAGGGTTTTTTATTTTATACAAGTTTTAAACAATTTAAGTGTTTAATTCTAAAAGAATTTAATAATATTCTGAATAGTTTGTAACCAGTTTTAACCACTTTTAAAAACAATTTCAAACTTGTTCTGAAAAGCTGTAAAAAATTTAAACAATTTCGAACTGGTTTAAGAGAGTTTTGAACAGGTTTGGAATAATTTAAAATAAACTGAACAGTTTTAAACTTGTTTTAACTAGTTTCAAACAAGTTTTAAACCATTTTGAACAAGTTTGAAACAGTTGAAAAAAGTTCTAAAGAATTCCAAATATATTTTAACAAGTTTTGAATAGTTTTTAATATTTCTGAAAAGTTTTAAACAGTTTTGAACTAGCTTTAAAAATCTTATACCTATTCTAACCAGTTTTTAAAAAGTTCTGAACAGCTTTAAGTAGATCTAATAGATTTAAGTAATTTTGAATAGTTTTAAACTAGTTTTAAACCGTTTACAATTTTTCTATAAATAGTGAGAAAACACTCTGTTTTTTGGCCTGAACGGCTTTTATAAAATAAATAAGTCAATATATAGTCCTTATTTTTTATTGACGCGTTTCGATGTAATATATTTTTCTATGAATACGCATTAACAAAATATTAGTTCTTTATATAATTTTTTGAGAATTCGCAGCATTGAAAATTTAGTTTTCTGTTATTTTAGAATTCGACGTATTTAGACAATTTTTTAAATAAAAATGAATTTTCATGCTATTTTCAAATCCAAACCAAAATTAAGAAATTTATGGTTTAACTGTTAGTATAAATAATCATAATTATACCTGATTTGTGGATTTTTTCTTAATGGATTTTGAAAGACTATAACATTTTTTTTAAATAAATATAAATACCTACATAAATAAATTTTTTTATTCAAATTTTTTATTTTTCTGGAGTATGTGAAACAAAATCTCTGAAAATTGAGCTGAAATTGCGTCCATTTGGACGTTAATGGATCAACTTATTTACCTTTTGCAGAAAAAGCTATTGAATGTGAGTATTTTGAATTTCCTGAAAGTTAAAAATGGGTTTTTGAAGTGTTATAAAAGCGTTTCACTTCAGTTTTTTTTTCGTGTAAACTTTTAATAAAGAAAAAAATGCTTATTTTGCTTGTTCTTTAAGCAAAAAGTAAGAGTCAAGTTTATTAAATCTTTTTTTATACTAATTACTTTTTTTCACTGCAAATTATTGCATGTTTACAACTATTTTCATAAAATCATAAATTAATTTTTTAACAAATTTTTAACTACTGAGAAAAATCGGAAATGGGTTCAAAAGCCAGTGGGAAAAATAACAATTTCAGACACCAGCAGATAAAATAAACATTTTAAAACTATTAGGAAAATTACCGCTTTCGTCACCGATGCAAAAAATTATAATTTTAGCCACTAGTGAGAAAATGACCACTTTCGTCTGCAGTTGAAAAACTGACAATTTTAGTCACTAGTTCAGAAAATT
Organism: Ganaspis brasiliensis; assembly: GCA_037103525.1. Taxonomy (NCBI): domain Eukaryota; kingdom Metazoa; phylum Arthropoda; class Insecta; order Hymenoptera; family Figitidae; genus Ganaspis; species Ganaspis brasiliensis. Next base: position 1,025,637 of record JAZKLR010000390.1, on the reverse strand, counting down.
GACCGTTTTGGCACTTGTGTGTAAAATTGACCATTCAAGATACTAGTGGAGAAAATAGTCATTTTTAAACTAGTTGAGAAAATGACCATTTCGTAACTAGTTGAAAAAATCAACATTTCGTAACTAGTGGAGAAAATCAACATTTCGTAACCAGTGAAAAAAATTAATGACCATTTTGAAATTATAAGAACGAAAATGACTAGTCGAGAAATGAACATTTCCATCACCGGTATAAGAAATGACCATTTTAACCATTAATGGTCAAAATATGTCTATTTTAAAACAAATGTAGGAATGTGAACATTTTCGTCCGGTAGTAAAATGACCATTTTATCCACTAGTGGAAAAATTTCAATTTTAGCCTCTAATGGAAATATGACTATTTTGTACCCTAGTGGGGCAAATGACCATTTCCGTTACTGATGTAGTAAATCCTCATATCAGTCACCAAGGAAAAAACAACTTTACCCACAAGTGGATCAAAGGGCAATTTTAAAATAAAGGGGAAATGGCCATTTTTGTCACATATGGGAAAAATTACAATTTTATCCATAAATGGGTAAAATGACCATTTCTACCAGTGAATAAAAAATGTACATTTCAAAACTAGTGGAGAAAATTACCATTTTATTCACTAGTAGGAAAAATAACAATTTCAGTCATTAGTATGACAAATGACAATTTCTGAGATAATTTATATTCTAATGATTTGAAAATGTTATTTTTTAAATATTATTTCATACTTTATTTATTATTTAGCTATTATAAAAATTTCAAATTATTTACTGTTAAAAATGTACGAAATTCGGTATAAAAACACGAAATCAAGAAATATATTCTATTCTATTTATTTTGTGTCATTCATCATGATTTTAATAGTATCAAAGCTGAACAGTTGTTATTAAAATCAATTTTTTTTTCGTATTTAAAATTATACTTCTGAACATCAATACTATAATAAGTATTGGGTGCAGCTTGAACGTAATAAGGTCGCATTTACTGATGTCTGTTCATAATCGTGTAATGTTCGTCACGCGTTCATCTCGTGAACAAGTCGACAGATCCCAAGAAAAATTATTAATCTCACTGACATGTAAATTCAAAAAAGAAATTAACAGCATAATTTCTTCTCGTGGTTGAAGGAACTTTACAAAAACGAGATTTCAATAAAAACTTGAAACCATTATAAGAAAAAGACAAACAGATTATTTTTGTCTACATCATCTAATACATGTTAATTTCAGTCGTAATCAATAAATATACAACATAACCAAAGTAAAAATAATTTCAGTTAAATTAGTTTTCAACCTGGAAATTAGTATCCGTCAGGTGAAATCAAATCAGATAGTCTTCATAATTATAACTATTACGTTTCAAGAGTGAAAAATGAATATAATATAACATCAATTATTGACACAAGCCTTGAATCTGTATATGTTTTGAAATGTTTATTAATCTTCACGTCGAACATTCAACATTTTCTTTTCATCTGTGTTTTTTTTTCTTCCTTTTTTTTCTCATTTTGTCAATGAGCATTTGGGATTCTGTGTCATCAAATTTAAATTTAAATTTCAAGTATGACACAAGATCGCCTCAAGCAATTCATCGAAGACTCGAGCGTTGTCACGCCAGCTCTGACAATGAGATTTTAACGACTCTGGCAACTCGCGAAGTAAAAAATTAACAGCTTGAGAGAAAAAAAATGATGCACTGCTAAATATTAGTATGTGACAAAATACATTTATCTTCGACGACAGCTCAATATTGCGTCAGCATCAAATTTTTTTCTCAACCTGTCTTTCGCTGGGAATTAGCAATTTATTATCAAATGCGGTTTCTTTTGCTAAACAGCTCTCTTGCTTATGATAAATTGAAACTGGGACGTTCTGTCATTTTAACGGGTAATGATACACATTTTGACATTTTTTTCAGCTATCTAGTCATTAGCTTCAGAATATCGTTAGAATTTATAAATATTGATTTTGGTAGATTGTTTTTTCTCGTTGTTAATTTTCAATTGGGTCAGAATTCCTGAAATCAGCATTAAAAAAATAAGATTTTTCTTATTTATCGAAATATTGAAAAAAATTATTATATTGGATTACAAAAAAGTTTCCACCAAAAGAAAAAATTTTAAAACTGCTTTTACAAAAGTTGTTGCAAAATTAATATTCTTAACACTTTTTAAATAAATGCTTTTATTTCTTAAATGAGTTTACCGATTTAAGTGTATCTTGAATAGAATCAAAGGGCATAAATAATAGACATTGAATTACAGTTTAAAAAGTTAAAAAAAAAAAATTTATATTTGGTTCTACGAATTGGTAATATTATATTGGTAATAGTTATACGTAATTGGTTTATAAATTATTTATAAACAATTAATTTTTTTAATGTTCTGGGTCTTTTAAAAATCGGGAAAAGATATTAAAATACACTTAAAACTCTAAAGAATTGAAATCCATTGAGATCTTAAGCTACTTACTATCTTTGTCTCTCTTCCGTAACGGACAAACAACTGCGAAAAGCTAACAGCGTAACAAGCCTATCGCTGTGTGCTTTTTTATACAGTATTTTTCATTTGGTAGAAAAGTTTTTAGGATCTAACATAATAATTTTTTCAATATTTCGGTAAAAAATAATCTTTTTTTTTTCTGTGCGTGCTGATTTCACGAATTCCGACCCAATTATAATAATATAAATAATATGTAGATGTATATTTTTAAGGGAAGAACTGAGTTGATATCTTTTCTTGGAGATAAAAAGAGAAAGCCTTGACCCGAAGTCACCTGAAGATTATGGGCGGTGCTCGATATCCACGTGAATTCGTTCTCGGTATTCAGTCTTGCCTTTAAAGTTGGTGAATCCCTTTTGTAAGACAGGTGACACTCAAAGCCTGACCACCAAGATCGTGCGACCACGAATGACGAGTTTTTCTATTTTATTATTATTGTCCCAAAAGAACCTGAGGCTCTCACGCGACGCATAACTTCAATTATCTCCGCTCGACCTTTCGCTGATGGTAATTTATAAAATACGAGACTATCCACCTTGACAGTTTCAATATTAGAATTCCATTAAGTGCGAAAAAACGCGAGAAAATCGACTTTACATTTTATATAATGTGTCAATATAATGTTTCTTAAGAAATTTGGAAGAAAAACTTGAATTATCAATGAGTCTGTAGCTCAAAGAATTTTGAGGTTATGTTATTCTCTTCCTCCTTCTTCTTCTACATTTTTTCTTTTTTTTAATCTTCATCTTCTTTTAGGCCTTATTTTGGTTTTAACATTTCATTTTTTATTTTTACATTGCCTGGCCATTTCGTTTGGATTTTGCCTTAAGGGCTTGTGATGGAGTATGACGTCACTGGTATAGGAAACAATGTTCCGTATCTTTTTCTTAAAATATTGAATATTTTGTCATGAAACTTGGTACAATTACTTAAAATATTATTAGGAAGGTCTCTCTGACCCGAATTTGTTTGAATTTTGGTCCAAAATTAGTTTTGGAAAAATTTCGAAAACCAGAAAATTTTTCAAAAATCAATTTTAAACAAAAATTTGAACAAACTCGGGCCAGAGAGACCTTTTTAATGATATTTTAAGTAATTCTACCAAGTTTCGTGACAAAATATTCAATATTTTAAGAGAAATGTTACGGATAAAATTTGCCTATACTAGTGACGTCATAATCCACCACATGCCCTTAAATCATTCAAGAACTAGGTTATACAACACACAATAGAGTGCGATTAGTTTCTACAACTTGTGTTATGAATAATTATAAATATTTATATATAAATATACATGTATAAAACAAAATTTATAAAATTTTAGAAAAAAAAAATTGCAGTAAATAATTTAAAAAAATAATTATAAGTTTTACAAATTAATTGAAAAATAAATAAGGCAATTTAAAATTAGTAAAAATAATTTAAAAATCGTAGAAATGCTTTAAAATTGAAGAAAATAATTGAAATTTGAGCATTTTAATCGCAAAAATTACAGAATATACATGAAATACAAAAAAATCATAGAAATACTTGAAAAATTAATAACATAATTGAAATTTTAGATAAGTAATTGGAATTATTGTACATCATGAAGAAGAATTAAAATTTTAGAGAATTAACTGAAAAAATTAAAGAAAACAATTAAAAAATAAATTATAAAAGAATTGAAATGTGAGAAAAATACTTGAAAATCTTAAAAAATAAGAAAAATTGAAAATTAAGAAAACTAATTGAAAAAATGACGGAATAAATGTGAAACAAAATGGAAGAAAAGAAATGAATTTTGAGAAAAATACTTGAAAATCATAGAAATTAATGTTAAAAAATTAGAATAATTAAAAATTGAAGAACATCATTCAAATAATTGAAAAACACATTCAGAATTGCAATAAAATCTTAATAAAAATTGTATTAACTAAACAGTGTTTTTAATATCGAAAAATATTTAAAAAAGTATAATAGAACAGAATAATTGAAGATATGGAAAAAAAAGAATAATCAAGTTTGCATTAATGATTCAACATTGAAGAAATTAATTGCAATCTGAAGAAAGTAATTACAATTTGTAAAAATAATGGAAAAATGATTCAAGAAATTGAAAATAAATAAAGTAATAAATAAACAAATAAATAATGAAATTGATGGATTAATTGATTGAATTGATTTAATGTTGAAGAAAATAATTAATACTCAAAAAGAAATTTAAAAAAATTAAAGGAAATAATTGAAATTTGCAGAAAGTAAATTTAAAATTTAGGTAAAAATTGAAAAATCAATAAAATAATTAAAAATTATAGAAACTTGTTGTAACTAATTGATATCATAATATACAGAAATTATTAAAAATTGAAGAAATTTTTCAATCATTTCAAGTTTAGTATATTTAAAGCATGGATTTATTGAATTTTTAATCAATCCAATTTCAAGTTAATTAAAGTTTGAAGAAATTAAAAATATTATAAAATTTGGCAAAATTTTAAATAGATGAAAAATTATTTAAAATTTAAAACAAGAAAACGTCTTGTTACAAACAATAAACTAAAACAATAAATATTAAATTTAAACAAAATAGCTAAATAATTATAGGAATGTCTGTTGCGAATAATTGCAAATTAAAGAAAATAATAAAAAATTTAGTTATTAAATTAAAAATTTAAGAAATAAATGAAAAATTTAAGCATTAAATTAAAATTAGAAAAAGTAATTGGTCATTGAAAAAAAAATTACAAAATGACAAAAATAATTGACAATTAAAAACAAAATTAAAAAAATTGCTAGATTAATACACAATTGAACAAAATATTTAAGAAAATCATAGAATAATTTTAAAATTTTAAGATGACAATTAAAAATTGAAAAAATTGTAGGGAATAATTGAAAATTGAGAAAAATTATTAATAATTGAAAGAAATAGTTGAAAAATGACGAGAATAATTGAAAAATTGAAAAAAATATGTGAAAAAGAAGTAAATTTTGTTTTCCATTGAAAACAAAATTCAAAAAATAACTAGATTAATAGACAACTGAAAAAAATAATTGTAAAAATTGAACAACAAATATTTAATTCAAAGAAAATAACTGAAGAATGGAATTGAAATTTATGGAATATACTTGAAAATTTAAAAAAAAAGTAATTTAAAAAAGCCGAGAATTAGTTAATACAAAAAAAAAACAATTGAAAACTGAAGAATGAAAATAAAAATTGACGAATAGAATTAAACGCTAAAGAAAATAATTGAACAATTTTATTGAAAATTAAAGTAACTTAATAATAATCAAAAAAAAAACAATAGAAAAAAGGCGAGTGTTTTAATATTAAAGAAAATAATTGAAAATTGAAAAAAGGAATTTAAATTTGAAGAAAATAATTGAGAATTGAAAAGAATAGTTCTATATAGAATTGAATTAAAGTTTTAAAACAATTTTTTTGAGTGAAAAAAATAATTGAAAAAGTTCGAGAATTATTGAATATTGAGGAATTAATTAAAGATTTATAAAAATAATTGAAAATTAAAGAAAATATTTAAGAATTGAAGAAAATAATTAAAAATTTAAGCTATTCAAGAAATAAATTGTAAATTAAATTATTGAATGGAAATTTCAAGAAAATAATTGATAATTAAAAGCAAAATTATAATATGACGTAAATAATTAAATATTGACGAAAGTAATAATTAAATATTAAGAAAAATAATTAACAATTGAAAACAAAAATTCGAAAAATGGAGAGAGTAATTGGCATTTGAACAAAAAAAATTTGTAAAATTAATGAATAATCTTAAAGTTGAAGGAGAATAATAAATCGTCAATTGAAAACTGATGAAAATTACAGAAAAAATTATAGAAAATAAATTAAAATTGAAGAAACGTATTGAAATTTCAAAAAAATATTTGATAATAAAATGCGAGAATAATTGGATTTAGAATAAAATGATTGAAAAACGAAATTGAAGAAAATAATTAAAAATTAAAGAAATAAATTGAATTCACGGAAAAAAAGTACAACTGTATCAGTCAAACTTTTCTCCAGAATTTAGCCAAAAACGAACGAGCGATATTGCCAATATCATTGTTTTGGCGAAATTGAAAATCGCAGCTCAATTTTTCCATATTAGGGAAAGTGTATTATTATTTTATATATTTGTAACTTTAAAAGAAAGATAATGGAATTCTTTGATTAAAATATTCTAAATGAATAGCTAGAAACTTAATTTTTATAAATAGTTAAAAAAAAAAAAGCAAATGAATATATTTTAGAAATTATACTTAATTTTATAAAAGGTTATTTAAAATTGTGTTTATGAAGAATCAGCGGCCAAGGGGCTCAATTGCAGAATACTCATCTGATCTCATTTCATCTTTTCTCACTGCCTTTTAAAATTTTAATTGTTTTGACAATTTCAGCTTTAAATATTCTCGTGGTTAGTTGATGCTTACTTTTCTTTTATCACATAATAAATATTGAAATTTTTATTAAAACATTATATAATTAATAAAAGTGTTATAATTATCTTTACCGAAATACTGTGAAATGATAGTGACGTATATAGGAATCAAGAAGGACTGATGTGAATACGAATAAATATATAACCTGACAAAATTATAATTCTGTATTTGTATTTCTATTTTCAAAATAATAAATAAATTTAAATATGTATTTAGTTTTGTCATTAATAGGTATGTAATTTAAGTTTAAATTGATATTATTTTCATTTCAATTAATTTTATTAAAAGTAGGGTTATTAAAATTTTAAATAAACGTGATAAGTTTTCAATACCACAATATATATTATTTAATAAAGGTTTTTTTAAGGTTCAAAAATTGAATTTTAAATTTCCGTTTTACGTTTTCCTTTTCGTTATGTACCTATTTAAAAATTCAAAAGAAACTTATTATATACAAAACATAACGTATGTACTTAAACCTAAATTAAATTTATCAATAAAATAAAATATAATAATTTTTTAATTTTAAATATTTTATTATTGTTATTTTTTAAAATTAAATCATATATGATTCGTTGATTACAGAGTTGATAACACTTTTATGTTTGTAAATAATAAATATAGGTTATTTTAATAAACTTTAAAATAATAGAAGCCATTTATCACTTTATGAAAATAATATTAATTTAGATTCTAATTAATAATTAATATCAATTGATAAAACTAAATATGTTTAGATGTATTTATTGTTTATTCAAGAAATGCACAATTATAATTTTATTAACTTATTTCTCTTTGTTTATATTTCTTCTAATTTCCTCTTTTCACTTCACTACTTTTCACTAATTTTGCTCTAGATGGTAAATCATACTAATGTTTTCGTTTAATTAATTTTTAAATAAAAATTAATATTTCTATTACAAGGTTAAATAAAAATAACCACAAGAATGTTTAAATCTGAAACTGTCAGCTTTTGACTGTTTGTTTTTTTCGGAGATTTTCACTATCGCCAAATCACTAAAGTTTGTATCAAGAAGTTGACTATACCTATATACAGCTGACCTAAAGTTGCGTTTCGCTGATATATTTAAACAGTTTTTCTATTTTGGTTATTTAAGAGGAATACCTAATTTACTAAAATACGAAATTTCGAATTTCAGCATTAACAAAATAAGTGCCAATTTATCAAAACAGTTTACTGAAAACAGCAAAATTATTTATACAAATTAGCAGTACATTTTCTTATTATAGCTTCATTTCCAAATTCGGTGGTTCGCCACGCTAGATTTTTTTCCGTGAAGATTGAAGAATTAAATTGAAGTTTTAAAAAAATAGTTGATAATTGAAAGAAAAATTACAAAATGACTGAAATAATTAAATATTAAAAAAAAATTGAGAAATGAAGAAAATAATTGTCAATTGAAAGAAAAATTCAAAAAAATGGCGAGATTAATCGACAACAGAACAAAAAAATTTTAAAAAACTAAAGAATAATTATAGAATTTAAAGAGAATAATTGTATATTGAAAACTGTTGAAAATTATAAAAAAAATTATAGATTTATTAATGAAATTAAAATTATTAGAACTGAATATCAATTTATAAATTTAAACGCACTTTTTAACAAAAAATATCTATGATGCGCCAAACTTCAAGTGTGGACAGAATGAAAGAAGGAATAAAGGAATGAATGAATCTTGTGGATTATTATTATAGATTATATTACAAAAACAATAATAAATTAAATTTAGTGTACTTAGTTTCTTTTATAAATAATCCAATAAACAACAAAAATACTTGCCAAAATTGAAACAAATTTTAAATATAGTTTAGAAGAGTCTTTCTTTTTTCGTTAAATTGAAATGTCGTGATATGTGTCTTCCGGGTAGGACTTGGTTAATTTTGTTCAGAGCATATTTCCTATATTAGCAATCACGAATGTATCTTACTGGTGGCCCGTAGGGCGAACGACGGGAACAACAACCTCTGAACAAAACTCATTAAACGTCTGTCCGTTTGTTTCGATAAGTTAACAACACGTGTATCCCACGTATGTGCGGGAACTTTCAAACAGGTTCACGATATGTCACGCGTCTCGCCAACAATCTAATTAACAAACAGACCTTGTTGGTAATTTAAATGATTATTTTTAACTCAATGAGTAAGTCACAATCGCCACAAAATTGGACCCTTATTAATCTTTCTTGCTACTGATTTATTTAGAGTTTCGTGACCAAGGGCCGAAATTCTTATAACAAGAATTCGGTGTCTGTCTGTCCGTCCGTCGAACTCGAAAGTTTCTGAACGAAGCTAAAAATTCACGAAAGATGCCGAGTGGAACCGAAAATTTCCGAACGATAGTGTCGAGAGTTTCCGAGAGCTTACGATTATACCCGAAAGACTCCGAACGATGCCGAAAGCTTCCGAACGTAGCCGAAAACGTCTGAACGGTCTTGAGAGTTTCCGAACAGAGCCGAAAGTTGCAAATAATTTTAAAAATAATGTAACATTATCGAAACTATCTGTCGCTTGGTTTTCGTACTGATTTTTTAAAATAAAAAAATATAAGAAGTTTGTCAAATTTGTTCCTGTTTATAAAATATCTCGAAAGAAAAAAGTACATGTGGATTTTTAATGAGTTTGTAGAACTTGAAACTAATAGTGATTTCCGCAGGAGAAAATGTGTATCATTTGTGAAGATTGAGTCACTTCCTCTTTCTTGGCTCAATAAGTGACAGCAGACGCTCGAAAGAGATTTTTAAAAATTTGTCAGCAAAGTTTGGAGGAGCAGTTTAAGTCCAATTACTCAGGGGTCTAATTATCGGTTTCGAGTGGGCCGGTCAGACAGTTAAGGGTATTTTTCAACCGGAAAGCACGAGTCAAGGTAAAGCCAAGCAGATGTCGCGAAGGAGTTAATAATTGTATTGGCGCATATGGCTGCTTGCCTTTTTAGAGCAAGACTGACGACAGGCGTCTTGCGGTCTTTCTTATTTGCTGATAATCGTTTGCTCGAAAGTCAGTTGCTTTCTTCATACTCCTTAGTACTTTGTTGAAAAACGTTCAACTTCATATTCTCTGAAAAACGTGATACAAAATCGTAAAATTGATAGTTTTTGCTTCTTTTTTTTTTATTTATTAATTATAACTGATATTGTTTACTGGTTATAAAAATAATCGCAACCTTTTAAGGTATTACACATTTTTGTGCTATTATAGGATTTAAACCCCTAAACACCTAAAATACTGTATATGTTGTGTTTATAATATTATCATTTCAAAAACCTTGTTCTTGTATTACAATTTACGAAAAAGATAAAATATCACGAAAATATAATCATTCAGACTTCCAAATTAAATAACCGATTATAAATTTACTTTTATGAATCTTGAAGAAAGCACGGGCAGAAAACTCGTTAGCATTAATTTTAAAAAATGAAAGAGACTTTGGTTTTATCTCTTAATTAATAAACTCGGAGTGGTTATTAAAAAAGAGCAAGTAAGATGGAGAGTCTTGATTTTTTACGGCCCACCTTGCAAGCGTAAAACTGCTTGACCGTCACCGGAAAGATGACACGTGGCAGTCGGTCTCGCTCATTATTTTTATGAGTATCGCTTCCGCTATAACAGTGTCGGCTGCATTATTCTTGGTATTAGTGTAAAAGCATAAAGTCTCAAATATTTGTGAAGGTCCTGTATAAGTATTGTGCCTACTTAGGTCACGCTAAGAAACGAGAAATATCGAACTTGAAATTATTTATCATCTTTCATCGATCGTGCGAAGAGTTGGCAGGTGTATGAAGCCTTCGTAAAACGGTACAATAACCCTTTCCGTAAGGATCGACCAGTTACTGATATACTTTTTGAATCTGACCAGAACTTAAGCTTTTCTGTTAAGATATAATCGATTATATAAAAATATTTTTTATTTGACATTTTTCGGAATTTTTTATTATTTTTCGATTAAAGATTTTTTGAGAAATTAATTTTGGTGAGTTGTAATTAATAGTGGGTTAAGGACAAATCGGCTTCTCACATCTCGGATTCCTTATACTAGTTTTCACATCCTGGTTTCCACATTCCAGATTTCACATCCCAAATTCCACATCTCGGATTCCATGTCCCGAATTTCACATCCCAGATACCATATCTCGGATACCATATCCCGAATATCACAAACCAGATACCATATCTCAGATTCCAAATTCTAGATATATCTAGATGAGGAGCTCAGGATGTAATGTGTGGGATTTAGAATCATGAACGTTTGATACAGGATTTTAAGTGTGGAATGTGGAAAACGCCTTGTTTTAAATCGGAAATGTGTGATCCGAAATGTTGAAAAAAGAATATATGAATACGAAATGAGGAATTTAGGTTTTGGAGTAGGGAATATGTGATCGGGTATGGGGCTTCGGCAATTTAAAATCCGGATTAAGAATCTTGAATATGGAATTTGGAATGCGAAATCCAAGATGCGGAATCCAGATTGTAAAAGCAGAAATGTCGAATCAAGAATTTGAAACATGAAATGATGAATCAGGAATGTAAAATCCGAGTTGTAGATTTTTTGAAGAAGGATTTGGAGAGAGGAATACAAAAAATAGTATTTAGAGTTCGAGAAATATAGGATCCGAGATATAAATTCCAAAATGTAAAAACCTCATTATTGTAACTGGGATGTAAAATGCAAAATACGCATTACGGGATTTAAAATCGGGAATGTGTGATCCAAAATGTTGAAAGGAGAATATTAATACGAAATGTGGAATATGGGACTGCAGTTCGTGGAATTTGCGAATTTGGGAATAGGGATTGCGGGATGTGGAATTGGGATATGAAATTCGGGATTTGGAATTCCTAACGTGGAATTCGGGAAGTAAAATCTGGAATTTGTAACCGGGAATGTGTAAGAAGGAATAGGGATAAGGATTGGGAGTAGGGAATGTGTAGTTCAGTATGTGGAATTTGCGGAATTGGGGATCGGGAATATTGATTGCGGGATGTGGACTTGGGATGAGGAATTGGTATGTGAAAATCGGGATTTGGAATTCCTAATGTGGAATTTGAGACGTAAAATCCAGAATTTGTAACCGGGAATGTGAGAGAGGGAATAGGGATAAGGATTGGGGACTGCAGACCAGTATGTGAAATTGGCAAATACTCTGTATGCAAATAGGTAAATATGCAACCTTCTCAATTTACAAACTTTTTGTACATATTTTTTGCAAGCTACTTTTGTATTTATGTTCCATGGAGGGCTAACTAGCCCAAGGAACTTTATTATATTTAAATAAATAAAAATAAATTTGCGGGATTGGGAATCGAGAATATTGATTGCGGGATGTGGACTTGGGATGTGGATTTGGGACGTGGAATTGGTATGTGAAACTCGAGATTTAGAATTCAGAATATGGAATTCGGGACGTAAAATCTGGAATTTGGAACCGTGTATGTGTGAGAGGAAATAGGAATAGTGATTAGATTTGGGGTATGTGAAGTGCAGTGTATGTAGAATTTGTGGGATTGGAAATCGGGAGCATTGATTGAGGGATGTGGAATTGGGATATGAAAATTTGGATTAGCAATTCCTAATATGGAATTCGGGACTTAAAATCTGGAATTTTCAACCGGCAATGTGAGAGATTAAATAGGGATAAGGATTGGGATTACGGAGTGTGTAGTCCAGTATGTGGAATTTGTGGGATTGGGAATCGAGAATATTAACTGCGGGATGTGGACTTTGAATGTGGAGTTAGGATGTGGAATTGGTATGTGAAATTCGAAAATTGCAAATAAGAATGATAAATTCGGAACGTTAAATCTAGAATTTGGAACCGAGAATGTGTAAGAGGACATAGGGATTTGGAAACGCAAGTATTATTGATTGCGGCTCGAATTCCGAGATGTGGAATTAAGATGTGAAATTCGGGATTTGAAATTCCTGACGTGGAATTCGGGACGTAAAGTCTGGAATTTGTTACCGGGAATGTAGAAGAGGGAATAAGGATAAGGATTGGGATTGGAGAGTGTGTAGTCCAGTATGTGGAATTGGCGGGAGTTAAAATCGGGAATATTGATTGCAGGATGTGGACTTGGGATGTGGAATTGGTATGTGAAATTCAGGATTTGAAATTTAATATGTGAAATTCGGAACGTTAAATCTGGAATTTGTAAGCGGGAATGTGGGAGATGTAATAGGGATAAGGATTGGAATTGGGGAATGTGAAGTCCAGTATGTGGAATTAGTGAGATTTAGAATCGGGAATATTGATTGCGGGAAGTGGACTTGGGATGTGGAATTGGTATGTGAAATTCGGGATTTGGAATTCAGAATGTGGTATTCGGAACTTTAAATCTGGAATTTGGAACTGAAAATGTATGAGAGGGAATAGGGGTTGGGAATCGGAAATATTGATTGCGGGATGTGGAATTAAGATGTAAAATTCGGGATTTGGAATTCAGAATATGGAATTCGGGACGTAAAATCTGGAATTTGCAACCAGGTATGTGTCAGAGGAGAAAGGAATAGGGATTAGAATTAGGGAATGTGAAGTGCAGTATGTGGAATTTGCGAGATTTGGAATTGGGAATATGGATTGAGGGAGGTGGAATTGGAATGTGGATTCGGGATGTGGAATTGGTATATTAAATTCGGGATATGGAAATCAGAATGTGGGATTCGGAATGTACAATTTGGAATTTGAAACCAGGAATATGTGGAAGGGGATTGGGGTAAGGATTGGGGAATGTGAAGTACAGTATGTGGAATTTGCGGGATTGGAAGTCGAGAATATTGATTGGAGGATGTGAAATTAGGATGTGAAATACCGGATTGGAATTAAGAATATACAATTCGGTACATAAAATCTGAAATTTGGAACCGGGAATGTGTGAAAAGGGATAGGGATTGGAGAATGGGTAGTGCAGTATGTGGAATTTGCGAGATTTGGAATTGGGAATATGGATTGAGGGAGGTGGAATTGGAATGTGGATTCGGAATGTACAATTTGGAATTTGAAACCAGGAATATGTGAAAGGGGATTGGGATAAGGATTGGGGAATGTGAAGCACAGTATGTGGAATTTGCGGGATTGGGAATCAGGAGTATGGATTGCGGGATGTGGAATTGGGATATGAAATTCGGGATTTAGAATTCCTAACATGGAATTCAGGACTCAAAATCTGGAATTTGCTACTGTGTATGTGTGAGAGGAAAAAGGAATAGGGATTAGGATTGGGAATTTGGAGTATGTAGTCCAATATGTGGATTTTTCTGGATTAGGAATCGGGAATATTGATTGCGGGACGTGGACTTGGGATGTGAAATTCGGGAATTTGCAATTCAGAATGTGGAATTCGGGACGTAAAGTCTGGAATTTGTAACCGTGAACGTGGGAGAGGTAATAGGGATAAGGATTGAGATTTGGATTGGGGAGTGTGTAGCCCATTATGTGAAATTTGCGGGATTGGGAAACGGGAGTATTGATTGCGGGATGTGAAATTAGAATGAGAAATTAGGGGTTTGAAATTCAGAATATGGAATTCGGGAGGTAAAATCTTGAATTTGGAACAAGGAATGTGTAAGAGGGGGTAGGGATAGAGATTGGGATTGGAGAATGGGAAGTCCAGTATGTGGAATTTGCGAGAGTCGGAATCGGGAATATTGATTTTAAAATGGGGAATTAAGGATGTGGAATTCGGGACTTGGAATTCAGAATGTGGAATTTGTATATCATGGATTCCAAGATTTAGAATACGGGTTGTCGAATGTAATAAATCAAATAGCGAATGAGGATTCCCGGATATGGAATCCAGGATTTAGAACCGGGGATGTAGATCCTGGAATGTGGAAATCAGGAATCAAAATCCGGGATATGATAAGTACGAAATGGTTAATCCGTGATTTAAAACCGAGATGTTGAATACGGAATATGTAATGCATGATGTGAATTCGGGAAGTGGAACCTGAACGTAAAATTTGAAATTCAGGCTGTAGAATCTGAATTTGACTTGACTTACTCCTCATACCCAGGATACCGAATACATATACCTCTCCCAATCCTTGCAATCATTCCAAAACCAAAGAAACAATCACAAGCCCTGGCATCGATCGGGTTCCAATTTGGCGATTTTAATATTCGACAGAGGAGAGGGACAGTGCTTTATTCTGATAATGACTGGAATCGCGGCCGATTAGTATTCGCTCTACTTGGTATTCGTGCCCTTTTCACGTCAATGTCATCAGCGGGCAAAGGAGTCGTTTCTGAAGCCATGTGCCGAGATGAAAAAGGGGCGAGGGAGTTTGCCAAGCTTTTTATTTTGCAGACCTAGTTAGTTGGCGGAGTGAAGGGCTATAAGCGGAAGGAGAGCAGTGGCATGAAGTGAGAAAAGGTTCAATAAAAAGAGGAAGAGAGATGCTCATAGAGCGGTCTGTGATGGCCGCTTTCCTGTCGGACGAATAAAATGTTGAATTTTAAAGCGACGGCAAGCAGTAGCTCGACAACCCTTTGTGTGGGACATAAGGGCGCCCCTTTCGACAAGAGCACAATGCGAAGGGCGTGTGTCTCTTCGTGTGCCCTATTTACACAACGACAGAGCCCACACCCCTTAACCCCGCGAGGCCTTCTCTTGTAAAAGCAGTGTGGACAAACCCCTGATGTATTGTGGGACCCTCGAGCGATTCCAGCCAATCGTCTCCTCACGTCGATTTTATTATGAAAAAGTGAAACGATAGGGTGGGTCGAGGACCCCTTATATTGTCATGTACACGGCTTTTTGTCCCCACTGTGTTTACCATCTCTGCTAAATGGTCCTATACAAGATCAAAAAATAAAAGAGCTACAAGACATATATAAATGTTCTTCACTAGAAGTTTAGGATCTGTTAATCTTAGAATTTCTATCACCGGAGTTTTTTTTGGAGAAATTATAATAAAAGAATATCATAAATTGGAAGGATTAAATTATCTGATTCACGTTTTCATTTTGAAAATTTAGTTTTAATTAAAAAGAAAAACATTAGTTAATACTGGATTTCCTTTAGCATTGTTAGATAAAAAAATTAACTAAACTACAGGCCCTTTTGTACAGAGTACTTATTACTTAAGAAAACTGAAATCTAAAAAACAAAAATTGTAAGAAAAGTATAACACTTTTAAGTATGAGGCAATATTTGATTTGCGGCTATTACGATCTTCGATTTTTTTTAAGTAATTAGAAAAAGTGAGATCTGAGAATTTTGCGATTTTGTTGTTTACAGTTTCAATGTCCTTTTTTATATCAACGACCTCAATCTCCAATGAGTCCAGTCGAAATAAAGCACTAGTGATAGAATTTTCTATTCCCGTAACTCGTTCGGAAACTTTATCCAGAGATTCACGCAGTGGATGTAATTTGAGAGAAATTTTCTCTAACTGATTTGACAGCAATTCAACCAATTCTTCCTTAGTGACCCCTCTCTCGGCTAAACTCGGTGATGATGACCTTGAACCAGCCCAACACTTTTTCTTAGTTTCTTGAATGTCAACATTACAACCCCAACAAGTTTTATCAGAATCAGGTACTAATAATAAAGTAGACATTGCACTTTTAGGTTAGAAAATAAGAAGGTTAGATATAATCCACTGAAACTGCGCTTTGCACCAAAGTTTATATAAAAATAGTCTCAAAAAGTAAAGCTTACAATAATAAAATGAAAAAGTATGTCTTATTAAGTCACTTTCCAATACAAATTCAGCTTTTTTATCGGAGACTAAGAACCATGTTGTGATACTTTGCGCATGCGCTTAAGTTGGCTTGATATATTTAAAATTATAATTTTATTTTCTATAACATTTTTAATGCCACTGTAACTTTTTCAATTAAAAAAACTTTACAAAAAATTTTTTTCTACATAATAATGATACAATTTCTTTTTCACAAAAATTGAACAACTTCGGGTCAGAGAGACCTTCCTAATGACACTTTAGGTAATTGTACCAACTTTCGAGACCAAATATTAAATATTTTAAGAAAAAAGACTACTTCATGAAAAAAAGTTATTTACAAATTTTGCCTATATCAGTGACGTCATAATATACATCACATGTCGTTCATCGAATTCAATACTGCAGAAATTGTTTATAAATTAAAATGTTCAGATTGTAATCATGTTTATTTAGATCGAACATATAGATTTATAAAAAACTAAATAGTTTTCAGAGTCCTACACGAAAAATATTTATAATTTACCAGAACTAATTATGAGTAACAGTTTATTTATTATTGTTTTGAAATGTTGTTAATATTCTTGTTTTAGTCTGTCAAGGATTAACAAAAGAAAATTTTAATTTCCCCTTAATTTTAAAATAATTTATTTTCAAAATGTTTTTTTTCTAAATTTTTCTTAGTGTTAAAATATAAAGCAAAAAACTATTTTTAATTAGCTTTTTTATTTTTAAAATGCGGCTTAATTTTACGTCAAACTTAAGCCTTATTGAGCGTGACTGTCATACACAATAAAAATAAGTATATATCTATATAGACTCTGTATTTAATAAATGCTCTGGAATGAACTGCATGTGTCCGATATTTCATTATTTCATAATCCAGCTTACTACATTTTCAATAATTAAATTTTTTCTGAAGGAATATTTTAGTCATACTACAAATTAATTACTGATTCATCATTAGCGATGAAAAAGTATAAGGAACGTAGACAATATAGTTGAGAAATTTATTTATATATATCCGAATAAATTATATTTCAATTGCGGGAGAATTAGTAATTGCAGAATATATCAACCCAATACATTTAAATTTGTTTTATTATAGAATTTAGAATCGAGGTATGAAATCAGCAACGACTTACCTTCTTAATTTATGCACACATTTCAAGTTTGTGCTGCGATCTTGCAATACTCACTCGTACCCAATTTATTACTTCGACCCAATTACTACCGTTACTGCTCATTAGATTTTTAATTAAATCTGAGATCTAGTTGTAAAACCAATCAAGTATATTTTATTTCCATTTTTCAGAAGAGTAGGTAATGAAATTTTTATGCTTTAAGGAACAGACATCTGCATGATTCCCACATATGATTTCTCTGTAATATTGCACCGAGCACTTTCATTATTCAGGAAATGTAAATATGTAACGATTAAATTAATTCTTCGCGTGAATTAATCAGTTATTATTGTTCTAAAATTGTTAATTTATTTGGGTTGAATATATACTGACAGAATTTTGTTGAAAATTGGATTTTGTGAATGTAGATTTGGTCAATTTTTTATTGACTTGAATTTAATTAATCTAATTAAAATTAACCAATCTTAAATAATTAATATAAATGTAAATTTATTCCATTTTCAATTGATACCAATTTAAAATTTTACAAATTTTAAAATTATTTGATTCCCAATTGGTTCAAGTAATTTATTCAATTTATACAGTTTACAATTAAAATTTGAATTTTCACTTTAAATAAGTTAACTCACTAAATCTGAATTAGTTAACAATAAGTTTAAATATTTAATATTTAAACATACCTAATAATTAATACTTATTAATAATTAATAGTTAATCAATTAAATTAAAATTTGTGTCAATGTCAATTGGAAATTGAACAAAGTTTACAAGTATTTAAATTTAAAATTGGTAAAGTTTATATTTGATTTAAGTGAAAGTTGGAGAATTTTACATTGGGATCGGTTTAAAATTCGATTCACTTACATAAGGATATTTTGAAAGTTGGACTACTTTACATATAATTAAAAATTTTAATTAGGTACATTTTCATTTGTATCAATTGGAAATTTGAATACTTTACATTTGGATATACATGAAATTGAATACATTTACATTGGGATCAATTGGATGTTGTGCAATTTAACATTTGTTGGACTTCAAATTTGAATAAATTTACATTCGTATCAATTGGAAGTTAAAGAATTTTATATTTGGAACAATTTAGAATTGAAGAAATTCACTTTTGATTCAATTAAGGTTTTGAAGTTGAACTATTTTACACATTTGTTTTAATGTAAAATTGGAGAGATTTCCATTTGAATTATCTAGAAAGAGAGAAATTTTACTTTTAGACCAATTTAAAATTGGAACTATACTTATATTTGAGTACATTGGAAGTTATACTATTTTACATTTGGTTCAATTATAATTGGATACATTTTTATTTAGATAAATTAGTGGTTGGATTACTTCACAATTGGGTAAATTTACATTTGGATCAATTGTGCGTTGTGTAATTTACGATTTAGTTTAAATTAAATTTGAATAAATTGATATTTGTATCAATTGGAAATTGACAAAAATTTTACATGTTAAATTTAAAATTGATTAAGTTTACATTTGATTTGAGTGAAAATTGTAAAATTTTACATTTATAACAATTTAAAATTGGATTCATTTACATCTGGATAATTTGGAAGATTGACTTTTTTACATTTGATTGAAGTTTTAACTTGGATACATTTTCATTTGGATAAATTGGAAATTAAATATATTTACATTTAGATCAATTGGACGCTGTGCAATGTAACATGTGGTAAAATTTAAATTTGAATAAATTAAAATTTATGTCAATTGTAAGTTGGACAAAATTTGCAAGTGCACTGTAAAAAATTTTTCGGAAATTTTTCCGAAAAAATTCGGACAGCACGGAACCCCAGACGGTGGAAATTTTTCCGAAAAAAAAATTGGTTTTATTTCCAACTTTTTCGGAAACTTTTCCTACTGATGAAGAGGAATTTTTTCCGAAATTATCGGAAATTTTTCCGCATATGAAGTTGGACATTTTTCCGAATACGTCGGATATTTGTCCTGACATTAAGTTGGAATTTTTTCCAAAATTACCGGAAATTATTCAAATTTTGTACACGGAAAAAAAGGGTTGGGTTTAATAAACAAACGAAAATTCGTTTCTAACCAAAGTGGGTGGTTGACTATTATATGGCCTGACCCAACTCATATATGAAACATTACATGTACAGTTGTAATAAAGAAATATGTTTATCCTGATAAAAAAAATCCCATTGATTATTCAATAATAAAAATCAAATCAACAGATTTAAAACATTAAGGAAATTTATATTTTACAGTATGGGATTTGGGTTTGTTTTTACATACTTATTTAATTCAATTGTTGTGTTGTGCTGAAATTACATTTGATTATTAATTAACATTTTATTTATACCTTAAACGCAACTAAACGCATACATACGAAATTTTTGAAAAATCCTAGCGACACTGAGATTCGAACGCACTAACCCTAACGCTAAACGCAAATACGCATATTACGATACGAGCACCTAACCATTGAGCCATCTTGGCTATGAAATTCTCTTTTCAAAGAACTTGGTGATCTCAAGTTTCGTTTGGTCGCCACGTGCAGATGAACCCCCGCAATGGCATAGCCCGTCAACAATAGACTCTCATAAATTTTGGTCCTATGGTTTAGTTAGCATTACTGGCATGTGACACTTACACATATTTTCACCAAAAGGAGAATGGCAATAAATTCCTTTCGACAAATTTTTTGTGAATCCATTATTTTAAAGATTAAGACATTTTTTTGGAGAAGATTTTTAAGAATCTTATCCAAATAAAATTTAAAAATATTTATTTGAAATAAGATAATTTATATTCGGAGAAATTTTCATTTTTTGTATAATCTGTATATCTGTTTATATTATTAAGAAACATTCAAAGATAGAAAACATTTCTAATATTAAAATTTAAAATTTTATTACAATCATTACTAACAATGTTTACTTTTTTCTGATTGAAATTAACATAAGATTAAATTTATTTGGTAAAAAAATTATTTATCGTTACTAAATTACCAATAAATTAAATAAGTAAATATTCTTAACAATATTAACTGGTTCAAACAAAATAGTTTAAAATTAAATTATATGTATTAGGAAAAATAATTGAGAACAATAATTAAACGATATTTCAAAATGATAAAAGAATACAGGCTCGGATACAGATTATCAATAAAATGAATACAAACAAATTGATTAACTTCAATAAAATGAATACAAATAAATTGATTAACGTTTTAAACAATTTCATTTATTTATATTAATAAAAGTAATATTTTTAAAATGCAAACATTGCCCAAAACAATTTTTTTTTATAAATTAAACAGAAGAATTAAATATTAAAATATAATAGTAATAAATATGTAAAACAAAATTTTTATAACAAAAACATGTTAGATCTATTAGTTCTGTATCAACAATCTTTTAGTAAAATTTTTGTTCTTCACATAAATAAATTTTTCATAATTATAATAAATAAAATAATTAGAAGAAACTAATTAAGTCATTTGTATTTTTTAAAAAATGAAACTAGGAGTTCCTTTTAGTAGGAGTACAAAATAACATTTGTTCTTCACATAAATAAATTTTTCATAATTATAATAAATAAAATAATTATGAGAAACTAATTAAGTGATTTTTATTTCTAAAAAAATAAACCTAGGAGTTTCTTTTAGTAGGAGTACAAAATAAAATTTTCTTAGATTGAGCAATATAATATGCACAAGTTAAAAATCCGTTTAGTTTGGAAATTTTTCTGAAGTTTGAGAAATAATTTTCGGTTTTTTGTGGAAAATGTATTTTTCCGACTGCATTCGGAAATATTTCCTTTTACTATAGGTTAAAAATCCGTTTTGTTTAGAAATTTTTCCGAAGTTTGTGGAATAATTTCCGGTTTTATGTGAGAAAAGTATTATTCCGACTCCATTCGGAAATATTTCCTCCTACCATAGGATAAAAATCCCATTTGATTGGAAATTTTCCCGAAGTATAAGGAATAAATTCCGGTTTTTTGTGGAAAATGTATTTTTCCCATTCCATTCGGAAATATTTCCTACTACTGTAGGTTAAAAATCCGTTCTGCTTGGAAATTTTTCCAAAGTTTGTGGAATAATTTCCGGTTGTATGGGAAAAAAGTATTTTTCCGACTCCATCCGGAAATATTTCCTACTACTATAGGCTAAAAATCCGTTTTGATTGGAAATTTTTCCGAAGTTTGTGGAATAATTTCCGGTTTTCTGTGGATAAAGTATTTTTCCTCCTCTTTTCGGAAATTTTTCCTACAAAATATTCGGAAACATGTGTTACCTACCAGTTTCGGAATAATTTCCTACTAATTCATCGGAGAAAATTCCGAAATTTTTTACAGTGTGGTTAAATTTAAAATTGGTAAAGTTTACATTCAATTTAAGTAAAAGTTGGAATATTTTACATTTGGATCAATTTAAAATTGGATTTATTAACACCTGGATATTTTCAAAGTTGGACTATACTTTACATATGATTGAAATTTTAAATTGGGTACATTTTTATTTGTATGATGTGGAAATTTGAATACTTTACATTTGGATACACATAAAATTGGATACATTTACATTGGAATCAATTGGACGTTGTGCAATTTTACGTTTGGTGGAAATTAAATTTAAATAAATATACATTCGTATCAATTGGAAGTTAAAGAATTTTATATTTGGTACAAACTACAATTTAAAATTAACGAAATTTACATTTGTTTTAATTGAAATTTCAAAGTTGGACTATTTTACATTTGGTACAATTTAAAATTGGATACATTTTTATTTAGATAAATTGAGGGTTGGAATACTTCACAATTGGATAAATATAAAATTGGATAAATTTATATTTAAATAAATAAACGTTGTGTAATTCAAGATTTGGTTAAAATTGAATTTGAATAAATTTATATTTGTATCAATTGGAAATTTGCAAAAATTTTAAAAAAGATTAAATTTAAAATTGATGAAGTTTACATATTTGATTTAAGTGAAAGTTGTAAAATTTTACATTTTAATCTATTTCAAATTGGATTCATTTACATCTGGATATTTTGAAAGTTGGACTTTTTTACATATGATTGATGTTTTAAATTTGATACATTTTCATTTTGGAAAAATTGGAAATTGGATATATTTACATTTGGATCAATTGGACGCTGTGCAATTTAACATTTGGTGGAATTTAAATTTGAATAAATTAATATTTGTGTCAATTGGAAGTTGGAAAATGTAACATTCGGTTCAATTTAAAATTGAAGAAATTTACATTTAGTTCATTTAATTGGAAAATTTTACTTTTGGTTTAATTTAAAATTGTCAAAGTTCACATTTGGTTTAATTGGAAATTGCAAAAGTTTACATTTTAATGAATTTAAAATTAGATGCATTTACATTTCAATAAATTTGAAGTTGGACTGTTTTGCATTTAGATAAATTTCAAATTTGGAGAAATTCACATTTGGTTTAATTGATAGTTGGAATACTTCACAATTGGATAAAAATAAAATTGGAGACTTGTACATTTGGAATAATTGAATGTTGCACAATTTAACATTTGGAAGATTTATATTTAAATAAATTTACACTTTTATTAATTGGAAAATTTTACTTTTGGTTCAATTTAAAATTGAATAAGTCCACTTTTGGTTTAATTGGAAATTGCAAAATTTTACATTTTGATGAATTTAAAATTGGATGTATTTTCATTTCAATAAATTTGAATTTGGACTATTTTACATTAGGATCAATTTCAAATTGGAGGCATTCACATTTGGTCTAATTAAAAGTTAGAATACTTAAATTTGGATAAATATAATATTCGATAAATTTACATTTGGATCAACTGGAACTAGGACAATCTTTACACATGGCTCAATTTAAGATTGGATAAATTAGCTTTAAACAATTATATAGAATTTTCAATGAAGAATATATATAAATAAAATATTAAAATTAATTGATACTAAAATCGTAAACAAGTTTTCTCTTCTTTAATTAGTAGCAATAGAAAAGAACTAAATATTATAAAAAACTACCAATTGAATAGTAAAATTTGACTAATTATAATTAAAAACTGACTAAAATGTTCAGTGGACAAAAATCTACTAATTTATTTAGTGGTTTTGTGCTTATATAAATATTTTTTGTATAGAATGAATAAAAATGAAAAAGTAGTCAGAGATGAGATGATGCTGGTCCGATAGCATTTTGTCTATACAAGGTTGAAAGAAGGGACATAATAGTGAAATTGTTGTTGTATTTTAGTGCGGAAATGAAAGAGAATCCGGGATTTATGGGAAGAAATCACGCGCCTTTTTCAGTGCTTTCTCTTTGAATTACGAGGAGGTTTTCAGGACATGGCAGATTGTATATAACGCCATCGTGACAGTGGTCGGTGGGACGTAACTTGACAGAAGAACCAGGGGTGTATTATAGGGGACATAGACTAGAGAATATAAGGGATAGGGAGAGCAAGTTGGAGAGAAAGAGAGAAGCTTAGGGCCTCTCTAATGAAAGAGAGCTGAGCTCCCACTCAACTACTTCTCATCTGTCTGCTTTCCCATGCGAAATAAAATATCCCTAATCACTCGTACTCGCGGGGTTGTAAGTACCTTCCCATATAGGAAGCCCTAATGCTCGCGTGCATCTGCGTTTACATTGACGAATACACGTGTGTATAAATATATTAACTCACATCTATACACCACTACACGCACATTCATAAAGACATAGTACTTGTACGAATGTACATTAAGTGGAAATAAACATTGATAAATTCGTTCAGTCAATATATCCAGATACAATTAATACATACTTGTGTATTTTTAATTAAAGACCCTTATAAAGTAATAAGAAAATAATTAATGAGGTTCTCTCCATTTACTTAACCTAAAACTAAAAAATCGTTTTTCAATCTAAATAAGAATATTTTTTAAATCAATTTCACCAAATTTTAAAAAACCCAGTTCTACACTTTTCAGAAAAATTAGGTTGAGCTAAAATTTGTTGTTAAATAATAATTATTTAACATTTTTTCTTTCAATCCAATTAAAATCTGTAATTTTGATACAATTTTGACAAATAATGGCTCATTTTTTTCGTTGAAACGTTCTCTGTAATTTTATTTGTTACATTTTATTTTAAACAGTAGGTAGAAAAAAATTTTTTTTTGTCTAACTTTGAAACAAAATATTCTTTAACAAAACCGAACAAATAAAATTATAGAAAATGTTTCAACGAGAAAAATGAGCTATTTTTTGTTAAAATTGGATGAAAATCACAGATTTTAACTAGATTAAAAAAAAAAATAAAAAATGTTAAATAATTATTATTTAACAACAAATTTTAGCTCAACCTAATTTTTCTAAAAAGTGTAGAACTGGTTTTTTTTAAAATTTGGTGAAATTGATTTCAATAATATTTTTATTTGAAGTGAAAAACGACTTTCTAGTTTGAGGTTAAGTAAATGGAGAGAACCTCCTTAAGGAAACAATTAAAGATCAATATTTCAATATTTTTATATACGAATTTTATTCATTCATTCTGTTCACACTTGAAGTTTGTCACTATAGATAGATATTTCTATGTTTTAAAGTTTAAATCTCTTTTCACCTACGATATTTAAAATTTTGTCCAGTTTTAAATTTATAAACATTTAAAATTTTCCAAACTTTATTTAATTTAAACTTGCATCATTGATTAAAAATTCAATAAATCCACACTTCAAATATACTAAATTTAAAATGATTTACAAATTTCTTCAGTTTTTAATCATTCTTTTCTATTATGATTTTAATTGTTTACAACAAATCTAAATTATTTTTACTAATTTTCAATTATTTTCTTCAATTTAGAATCATTTTTTTCATTAATCAATTATTTACCCAATTCTAAGTTTTTCAAGTATTTTTCTCAAATATCGATTTATTTTACTCGATTTTAAATTATTTTGATTCTTTTTCATAATTTCCAAAAATCTAAACTATTTATCTGATATTTCAATTATTTTATTTAATTCTCAATTACTTCTATGAATGTTTGTATTTTACACATATTCTGTAATTGTTGCAATTATTTTTCTCAAATTCCGATTATTTTCTTCATAATTTCCAACAATCTTACTTCCTCAAGGAGGAAGCTTTGCATTTCTTCAAATTTACACATTTTTTTAAAATGCTTAAAAATTATTAATTTTTTAAACATTATGTCCGCCATATTGGATTCGGCACTTTGAATTTTTCAAATCTGATTTCAAATTTGTAAAACTCCCAAAACCCCCTGATACAAAGTTTCATAAAAATTCATTAATTTTTCAATTCTCATAACCGCCATATTGGATCCGCCATTTTGAATTTTTGAAATATGACTTCAGATTTGTAATCAACGACCTCAAAAACAACGGAAACCATAATTAGCAGTTTAAATTTCTCATTTTTTTTAGAATAAATATTTTTTGTCAATTATAACCTATATTTTGGTTTATTTTTAGTCAACTTTTGGGTCCTGTAAAAAATAGTAAACTTATCAAATTTAATATGTAAATAATTGCATGTTATTCTTTGAACATTTATGAAAGGAAACAGAGTAGTTCGGTAAAAAAATATTAATTTTCAACGATTTTACAGGAAATCTACGAAAAAATGTTTTTTCCCATGCAAAATACATACGAAATTTCAATAGCGTACAGGCACCACTAAATATTAATTAAAAATAAAAAATAGGTATCTATTTTTTTTGAATTTGTGACAAAATGAAGGGCGGAAAAGGACAAAATTCCAAAATGTCATTTTTAACAGGCACCCTAATGTGTATGTGAATGTATTATGTGTGTGTGAATGTACTTTTTCTTGTGAACATGATAATTCGAGAACTCTTTAATGGATTTAACTAAAATTTGGTATCGTTATTTTTACTACTAAAATCTGGAATCAAACACAAGGGTTTTTAAAAATAACCATTACAAAAATTTATATTGAATTTTAATTATTTGAAAAATTCATTTTTTTCAACAAAAAAAAATGTTTCTAACCTATAAATTCTACTCAATATATAAACAAAATCATATTACTTGGTTCAAAATAAATCAATTCACCTAATATATAAAGTCTATATTTTGTCAAAATTTTAAAGAATAAATCGCAATATTCGGATTTTTAAAAATTAAAATTTTCAATTTCTTAAAAATTAACTTATTGCTTTCTCCATGAGAAAGCAAATATTTTTACTGAAGTGAAAGCAAAATTTTTCATAAAATGAATATAATTCTCGGCTTGTTTATCATAGTACAATTAATCTCTTATATTTTATACATATCCTGTGACTTTTTTAATTTTTTTTCTTAAATTAATTTTTTTTCAATTTGAAATTATTTATATTATTCTTGAATTATTTTCTCCAATTTTGAAACAATTTTAGTTTTTATAAATTAATTTTCTAAATTTTCAATTACTTTTTCATTTTTTTCAAAGATTTTCAAATATTTTTCTCCAATTTCTGTTATTTTCTTTAATTATTTCAAAACATTTCTATGATTTTTAAATTATTTCCCCCAATTTTTAATTGCATTCATTTTTTTTCAATTAATTTACAAAATTTGCAATTATTTTTGCAACATTTGATTATGTTCTGCAATTTTTGTTTGTTTATTATAAAATTTTATAAATTTTGTCCTTTAAAAATCAATTATGTTTATTTAAAATATTATATATATGCGAAGGATATTGAAGCTTTTATAGAAGCATGGACGATTTTTTTTTATGTAGATGTAAAATGTGTGGTGCATTAAGTCTTTCATTTCATATATCCCTCTGTAGGACGACCCTCGATGTGGATGATGGCGACTTTATTAATTCACGATTCGTATCGAGCCTTCAACTATATCTTCACTCTATGGTTATTGTGTTTCCCAAGTCGTAAGTTTCTATTAATGCATTGCATATCTTTTTTCACTATATCAAGTAGATTGATTTATTGAAAAATTTCACTGTTGAAAAATATTGTGTAATGAAACTTATATCCTTCTTTTGAGGTGCATTTCTATTTTTATACAGTTATATATTGAAAATAAATTATGAAAAATATTCTTTCTTCAATTGTTTTATAAAAAATATATGAAAAGTAACTAGAAATTGAAAAAATATTTTAAACATGATTTGGGTTGGATTTTTAGTCCCCCCCCCCTCGATTTTAAGAGCAAGTGGGGACTACTTATATACTTTTAAACATTTAATCACTCTCAATAAACTTTTAAATTTTAGGTATACCCTCTCTGCTTTTAAAATTTTGACAATTTATCATGTTTATAACCTAGAATCAAGAAATATGTCACTTTACAATCAATGACGCGCATGCGCGGTATCTTGTATGCGCATGCGCGTTGTCTTTAATTTCTGAAACGGTGACAGATTTTTCTGTGACATGTGACCAGAAAAAACTGCACTTACAGGTGACAGAAAATTGTGGTAGAAAAAAAAAGTTTTACACATAGATTCTTTTATTCCCGTATAAGAGAGTAATTTTGCTGCCATGGATTATATTACAATATCTAGTTGGGAACTTCCACTCGCTGAAGATATAATATTACAGTCTGAAATCCCAAATGACGTTTTAAGAGATTTTCCGACAGTTCCAGTGCCTCCGAGATATTCACGAGGGAGCAAAAAGATTGAGAGCACCCAGGCTGCAGATGCTGCTCGCATAAAATGACCGTGCAAAGTTTCTCTCATGAGCGAGAAATCGAAGCGAGAACTTAATATCGAGAATCAGCCATTGCTTTTCGGGCTTATTGGTATCCCTCCATGAATATTTGTGTCTTTGTGTATAAATATACATTGTACGAGAAATAGTTGTGACGGAGGTTGGCAAAACTCGTCCTCGTTAGCAGCTGCGTATAAAGCCTAGAGCATCCCCCGCTTGTTACACAATGGCCTCACTCCCCCGAAAAAAGCCATGGGTGGATTAATGACGTCATCGGACCCGAAACGCACCTGGCTTTCAGCATGCGACTACCAATCGAAATCATCCTTAGTCCTGCGTGTGACACCCCATTTGCTTGGTGACACAAAATGGCTCCTTTCAAAGCAAACATGATATACGAGTTTGCAGCATCTAGCGTGTAATAAATAACTTGTAATAAGTCAAACATAAATCGTGCTACCCACCTATGTACACTCGAATTTGTGCAAAACATCAACATTTTATTTTAAATGAATAAATATTCCCTAACCTCTAAATTGAAAGTTAGAACTTAGAAAATCGAACTCGTCAGCAAGAATATAATATGTGACGCTCCACGGTGAAAGGGACCTTAGGTGCAAAATATTGGATTTTGAATTTTTATTATGAATCTATAGAATTTGAGTTGCTCTTTCACATACGGAAATCAAAACTTGTTTATGTCTATTAGTTTTTGTGTTATAAGCGATTAAACATAGGCATAACAATAACAGAGGCAGGCCATCTTCAAACGCCCGACCTGAAAAATTCAAAACATTCGATTTTAAATTTTTATTATGAATCGATAGAATTTGAGTTGCTCTTTCACATACAAAAATAAAAACTTTTTTATGCCTATTAGTTTCTGTGTAATTGGCGGTGCAACATGGGAACAACCTTACAACAACATAGCCAGGCTCAACTTCAAACGTCCTGTAAAATTCATTTCTTGCAGCTAAGGTCTCTTTCACCCTGGAGCGTCACATATGTATATACAAACCTGGTTACTGACACTGCTGAAAATATTTTTAAATTTACAACACTTTTATTATGTTAGAATTGTAATATAATTTTTTTAATGAAGATTCTTCTTCCTTATCTTAAATTGAGATACAGAAAATAATTTCTTTTCACGGGGACAGGAATTTAGAATTGCGAAGAAGTAATATACAGTAATATACTCATACCAGAACGGTAATGAGAACGAGAATATAACCAGGAATATAACCGACCAAAATTCTAATCGAAAATTTATAAGAATTTAAATTTTTTATTTATTTACCAAATTAAGTCAAATTTTTTTAATCATTGTAAGAATTGTTAGTAAGAATTATATATAATAACTAGCAACATTAAAGCGCGCCCAAGCGCGCAACAAACTTTGCATTGTTCTTGGTCATTTAAAACTATACACTTTTGCAAATTCTAGTAATGAAAATTACGAAATCGAAAATATCTAAAAAATGACGAAAATAATTAACAGTTGAAAACAAAATTCGAAAAATGGCTACGTAATTACAAAATTAAAAAAAAAACAGTTTAAAAAATAAACATTATAAATATTAAATTTAAACAAAATAATTTAAAATTTATAGGAATAACAGTTGCAAATAATTGCAAATTGAACAACTGAATTGAAAATCGAAACAAATAGTTAAAACTGAAGAAAAAAATAAAAAATTAAGGAAATAAATTAAAAATTTAAGAATTTAATTAAAATTTGAAAAAATAATTGACAATTGAAAAGAAATTATATTATTATTATAAAATGACGAAAATAATTGACAAATTGAAAACAAAATTCAAAAAATGGCTAGATTAATACACAACCGAACAAAATAATTTAAAAAATCAAAGAATAATTATAAAATTTTAAGATAATAATAAAAAATTAAAAAAATTGTAGGAAATAATTGAAAATTGCGGAGAATAATGAATAATTATAATTATAGGAATAATTGTTGGAAATAATTGCACATTTAACAACTGGATTGAAAATTAAAAAATATAGAAGAAAACAACTGAAAACTAAAGAATGGAAATAAAAATTGAAGAATAGAATTAAAAATTAAAGAAAATAATTAAACAATTGTATTTAAAATTAAAGAACCTGTAATGATAATCGAAAAAAAATAATAGAATAAAAGGTTATTTTTTAATATTAATGAAAATTTTTGAAAATTGAAAAATGAAGAAAGTAACTTTGAATTGAAGAGAATAATTCTCGAATTAAAGAATCGTATTGAAATTTTAAAACAATTTTTATGAGTGAAAAAAATAATTGAAAAAATCCGATAATTATTGAACATTGAGGAATTAATAAATAGAAAATCGAAAAAAAAATGAAAATTAAACAAAGTTTGAGAATTGGAGAAAATAATTAAAAATTGAAGAAATAAATTGGAAATTAAAGAATTAAATGGAAATTTTAAGAAAATAATTGATAAAATCAAAAGAGAAATTACAATATGACGAAAATAATTAAATATAAAAAAAAACATTTACCAATTGAAAAGAAATCCACAAATGGTGAGGATAATCGGTATTTGTACAAAAAAATTTTGTAATTAATGAATATTCATAAAATTAATTTTCTAAAATTTCAATTATTTATCCCAATTTCAATTATTATCTCCAATTTTTCATTATTCTGATTTTTGTTAAATTTATTTCTGAAATTTTAAAGTATTTTTTTCTAATTTAAATTATTCCCTTTCATTTTTAAATTAAAACTGTTCATAATTGCTATATTAAATAATAAATTATTTTTTTATTTATCCATTTTTTTTAAATAAATTGTTTGTTTTTCAAAATAGTGGAGCTCATTCAAACATAGAAAATTCTCATAATCAAGTTAATAACTTTTGAAAAAATAGAAATTCAGTAAAATTGTTTATAGTAATAAAGTTTGGTAAGATAACGATGGTTTCTATAAAATTTTCTGGTAATCGGTTAGTTATTAACAAAAATATTAAATAAATGTAAAAATAGTGCTTCTAAATTATAATATAAAAGTTTTTTAATTTTGAAAAAAATTGAAGAAAATGAAAGATTTTGAATATTTTGATAATTTTTTTTTTATTATAATCTTGAAAAACTATGCTTTATAAAACGAATTATTTAATAACTAAAAGCATCTTGTAAAACTAAAAAAATTGATTAATGTTTTGACTAATCCTTACGGGTAAGTTGTTCGTCAATTTATAAGACGCGCAAGCGCGCAAGTAAAATACATTGAAAATTCGTAAGGTACGCAAAGTCACTCATTTATGAGAAAAATGCTTATTTTTTTAAATACAGTTAAATGTTTAATAACATTTTTTTAAATGCAACAATGAAAAGAATTTTCTTCTAAAAATGTTTCATTGTACCGTAAAACAGGGTAATTTCGCTCAAATTTTCATGTTTTTTTTAAAAAAGTATACGAAAAAGTTAATAATAAATTTTGGTACTGAAAATATATAATCTCTGACTCTTCCTCTTTAATTTCACAAAATAAAAAAATTACTATATATTGCGTAAACCTATTTAATATACCTTTTTATTGTGAGCGAAATTACACCTCAATGTGGGGTAATTTCGCTCAACTTTAATGACTTTAATTTTTAACAACAAAAATATGTTAGTTTACAAGCTATAATCACTTTATAAAATCATTATAAATAAAATAATGTTGTTTAATTAATATTTACAGTCATCAGAATAAATATTTAACCGCGTTTTGTGTTTTATAATTTCGTAAAATTTTTGAACTTTGTCATGAGAAATAACCTTAGATACTTGATAAACAATTGAATGATACATTGTATTCATGAACGAAATTACCCAACAAATATGAAATATGTTTTTTAAATTGACTTTTTTCAAAATCTATTCAACTTTTCAGTAATTTTATTTTTTCTAAATCATGTCAGGGATATAGGAAATAAGATTATTAGATGAGTTTAACATAAAATATTTTAAATATAGGTTTCACAAGCGACTTTTACACACTACTTGTTCAATGAGCAAAATAGACATCTTTAAATAAATATTATTTTTATTTAAACTTGACTATAATTCTACTTTAAAATACCCTTGAGACACAGTTTGATACTTTTCTTAACATTAGCAATTGCAAATTTTATATTTTTCTTCCTAGAAATAACAATAAATAATTTTTGAAAAAAAAGTTTCCACTGAGCGAAGTTACACTACATGAGCGAAGTTGGCCTGTTTTACGGTATAATTTAAATGTTTTTTTTAATTTATATGAATATTTGTATCTTGTATCTTTATCAACATCACACATAACCTCAATTATAAAACAACTTTATAATTACTTGCTAGTTAAATTATTTAGTAATTATAGTTATTATTATGATAATAATTTATTTAATAATAATAATAATTATTATTATTTATAATAAAATAATTTTTATTTATATAAATTTGATGCCAATCAGTATTTTACAAACAATGAAATTTACCAATTTTCCATTTTAAAAAGTGACTCTTTTTTCGTTTGTTATTATATTCAGACAATTAGTTCCTCTCAACAAGAAATTGAGTTTCGTTTACTTAGTTTAATGACTGAGTCGAAACAAAGTTCAACCTGTACTTTCCTAAAATACCATGATGCAATTTAGTCGTAGGTCATTGTGGCCTTCGAATAGAGGTTAAGAGTCCCTTTGTTTTTTTCCCCTCTTTTTTTTGCTGGGAGGAGAAAAGAAGCAGGTCTCGAAAGTATCTAAATAAGGTACATACGGTAGGTACGAACAGCGCGAAAGGTCTTATCGCAAAAGCGTTTCGTTTCACCATAGGAAACGTTACTCTGCCACGCGATGTTCTCGACCCTCCCAACTTATTAGGAAAACTTACTCGTACTGCCACGCTCTTGGAATCGAAGACGCACCTGGTCTTCGCAGAAGCTCTACTTCGAAATTAGTTTTTCCTACTTATCCTCCGCATAGCCTCTGCAGTTTTATCTTTGTCTTTTAAATTTCCACCTTTCCTCGAATAAAGATGCAGAGTATAGATAGATTCGAGAAAGTCAATAAGGGAGGCAGGAAAAGTATAAAGTAAAAAATTATTTTAAAAATAGAGGAAGTTTTCTTGCTTTTTAACCATGTATTTAAAGATTTCTTAATTTCCATCAGTTTCCATTTTCTGGTAATTTGTTTCTAATTTCGAGCAATTTTTTCAGAGTTTTAAAACTTGTTCTTAACTTTCTGGTTATTGAACATCATTTCCAGGGTTTCGTGGAGAAGGGCCGAAAACTTTATAACGGGACATTGGTGTCCGTCCGTCCGTCTGTCCTTCCGCCGTTCACAACTAATATACATTTCCTATTCCGGAAAAGAAACCCTAAAAGTTTCTGAACGAGAGCCGAAAATTCCCGAATAGTATCAAGAATTGCCGATCAGAGCCGAGAGGTTCCGAGTAAAGCCGAAAACTTCCGAGTGGTGTCGAGAGTTTTCGAACGAAGCCAAGTGTTGCCAAAAATGTTAAAAATCAATCAATGATACAACAGGGTTGCCACGGTTCTGGAAAACCTGGAATTGTCATGGAATTTTTTTGAAGTCATGGAAAACCTGTAATACCTGGAAAAGTCAAGGAATTTTATAAAATTTTGTTTTAAAAAATTAATTTCTTTTTTTATGATTTCAATCAGTGATATTTTATTTGAAATAAGTTGAAAACTGCTGAATTGTCAGTGACTTTTACCTGATTAATCAATAGAAAATAATTTAAATTTTCAATGCTGTTACTAAAATTAAAAATTATTTCCATCTATCAATCAAAAAAAAATTAATGACAATTTAATCATTTTCAACTGATTTCCTGTGAGATTTCATTGATTGAAATCATGAATAGAGTGATTTTCAATATAAAATTATTCTCCTTAAATTTTATAATTATTCTTTAATTTTTTTAATTATTTTTTTCTGTTGTCGATTATTCTTGACCGCTTTCGAATTTTTTGGCAATTGACAATTATTTTCTTCATTTCTCAATTATTTTTTTAATATTTAATTATTTTCGTCATTTTGTAATTTTTCTTTCTATTATCAATTATTTTCTTCAACTTTCAATTTAATTTTTTAATTTTCAATTTATTTCATCTATTTTCAATTATTTTCTTAATTATTTTTTTTAATTATTTTCTTCAAATTTTCAATTATTTTATTCAATGTTTAATAATTCTCGTCTTTTTCCAATTATCAATCATTTTCTTGAAATTTCAATACAATTCTTTAATTATCTTCTTCGATTTTCATTTATTTTCTACAATTTTTTCTATAATTTTCTTCAGTTTTTAATTGACAATAAAATAATATTCTGCTTCAATTTTATGATTATTCTTTAATTTTTTCAATAATTTTGTTCTATTGTCGATTATTCTCTACATTTTTCGAACTTTTTTTACTTTTTTTTCAATTGTAAAGTATTTTTCTCAATATTTAATTATTTTAATCATTTATTAATTTTCTTTTAATTATATTATTTTCTTAGAATTTAAATTTAATTCTTTAATCTTCAATTTATTTCTTCAATTTTTAATATTTTCTCCAATTATTATTATCGTCATTTTTCAATTATTTCTTTAAATTATTAATTATTTTCTACAATTTACAATTATTTCCTACAATTTTTTCAATTATTCTCTTAAAATTTTAAATTTATTCTTTAATTTTTTTAATTTTTGTTGTTATCTATTAATCTTGTTATTTTTCGAAATTTGGTTTAAATTGTCTATTATTTTCGTCAGTTTTTAAATATTTTTTTCAATTTTTCATTTATTCTACTCATTTTTCAATTATTTTCTACAAATTTTTCAATGTGGAATTATTTTTCTTAAATTTTATAATTATCCTACAATTTTAAAAATTATTTTATTCTGTTATCGATTATTCTTGATAGTTTTCTAATTTTTTTTTCATTTGTCAATTTTTTTTAAAATTTTTAATTTAATTCCTTAATCTTTCATTTAATTCTTAAAGTTTAATTATTTTCTTCACTTCTCATTTAGTATTTTTAATTTGAAATTGCAGTCTTAAATTTTCAATTATTTTACACAATATTCAATAATCCTCACCTTCTTTTAATTATCAATTATTTTTTCAAATTTGAATTTAATTCCTTAATTTTGAATTTCTTTCTTCATTTTTTTATTATTTTCTTCAAATTTCAATTCCATTCTTCAGCTTTCAATTATTTCCTTCTATATTTCATTATTCTCAGCTTTTTAGCTTAATCATATTTCTTGTGACTATTAATTTCCAAGTTATTTTCCAATCATTTCTAGTAATTTTTCATCAGTTTACTGGTATTTTTTTCATCATTTATTAAAATGTTAACTTACATGTTTTTTTAGATTCCAGTTACTTTTTCACTTTTTAATCACTCTATTTCATTGTCTAGTTAGTTTTTTCAATTTCTAGTGACTTTACTGTTAAATATTTCTTTATTTGACACTTATTATTTTATGGTAATTTTTCTGAAATTTTAATTTATCTTTTTATTACTGCATATAATATGAATATTTTTTTTTTTATCTATTTTATCAACTCTTCTTGATATTTCTCTGAAAATTTAGTTTATTTACATTCTATTCATGTTGTACTTCTAACTTTCCAGTTACCGCTTTTTAATATCTAAATATATTTTCTACTTCACAACTACTTTTTTTACCAATTCTATAGTTATTTTACATAGTTACTTATTTTTACTTTTCTAGTTACTTTCCCACTTGTCTAGTTACTTTTCAACAATTTCTAATTAATTTCTTAATTCTATATAGTTCTTTTGTCACTTTCAACCCCTCAAATGATTTTATCTTTCTCTAATTATTTCTTTCATTTTCTACAGTTATTTTTCTGATTGACCTGTATAACTCTTATCATTGATCAAAAATTCGTTAAATTATTTATGTTTTTTCATTTTTTTTTTTTTTGCATTTAAAATTCTTTTTTTTAATGACTTCTTCAATTAACTTTTGTAATTATTAATTTATCGCTTCCTCTATGAAGAAGCAAATTATTTTGTTTACTTGGAAGCGAAATGTCAATGAAATGGACATAATTTTCACCAAATTTAATATTATTTTTCAACTTAATTGTAATTCTTCTATATTTTTTTAATGTATTTTAACTTATCTTAGATCTTAAATCTTGTTCTCTTATTTTAGATTTTTAACAGCTTCAGTTTTGTTTTGAATTTTTTCACATACCGTCAAGCGGGGCTATTTTGTGCACGCGAGGTTTTTAATTAATAAAATCTTTAGATTGATTTGTTTAAGGTCGCTACTTGGTACAAATATTTTCTGATATCTAGACTACAGAGAGTACTAAATGAAATTACTTAATTCTTTATCTGAAATCAAAAAAAAATTCCTAAAGTCGTGAAATCAAGCTCAAATTTTTCAATGCACTCAAACTTTTGTTCAGATCTCCGGAAGTTTAAAAGTGTTTCGAAAATTATTAATGATAATTATTGACAATTTACTTGTGATGCGCTAACTTTTTATTGCATATTTTAATTTTAAATTTTCGCTTGAAATAACTCAAGAAGTGTAGTACAAGTTATATTAAGTAAGATTTTCTTAAAAAAGAACTTTTTGTAAAGCTACTTTTTTGTGAAATTTTTGTTTTATTTTTAAATTAGTTAAACAATTCTTACAAAAAAAAAAAATATATTTTTAGCTTCTGTTCCCTTTACTGTACTCTAGAATATTTAGAAATCTAAAATCTAGAATCTAGAAATGTTTAATTTCATTTTTTTTTGCTAATTTTTCATTTTGTAAATAATTCCTTTCAACTAGTTACTTGTTTACCTTTGTTTTTATTAATTTTTTTTTTAGTTTTTGGTTAATTTTTTAATTTTCTGCCCTTTTTATCACTTTCAAGAGATTATATAATTTACTTTTCTATTTACTTTTTCATTTACTAGTTATTTTTATTTTCTATAGTTACTTATTACATTTCTTAGTGATATTTCTTATTTTATATTTCAATTACTTTTTCACTTTATAATAATTTTTCTTTAATCCCTGCTTGTTTTTTGAACTTATAGTAAATTTGTTGCGTCTGTTGTTACTTTTGTTAAACTACAAAATATTTTTGCCTTATAGCGAGCCTTATAGTTATCTTTCCTTTTAGACTTTTTTTTCTTTCTAGAGTTTTTGAACTTTTCTAGTTCTTAATCAGAAAATGAAGTTAATTTTTCACTTTTTTAGTAATTTCCGAAATTTTTTACTTTCTAGTTTTCATTCTATATTTATATTCGTCTTATAAAAATTGTAAAAAAAGTTCTCACTGACGCGTTAATATCGAAAAAAAAGTTGTATTGAAATGTCGCTTCAAAATCGTTATACAAACACATAAAAATGTTGCATTATTCTCCTGAATCACAATTATTCAAATATTTCTATTTACAAAACTACTTAAATACAGAAAATGACGCAAAAACGTAGCATTTCGAAGTGAAAATGAAAATTGAGAAACCCAAACAAAAAATTCAGTAACCCAAGAAGTGCTCCTAAGTTTTTCTCAACTCTAAACAGTTTTGTAAGCCTAGAGACTGAAGTGTAAATTCAGTGTAAATTGACAATTCGTGTAAGAATGCAGGACTTCGGCTCCTTTCATTTGCTTTTTTTTTTTCTTTTTCTTAATTGCATCGGCTGAAACCTTTCGGTTTGTAACACAAGTCCATCAGATTGTTTGATCAGTTTCTCGACACAATTGTGGGTCGCTTTTACGAGCTTATTGTTGCTGACGTCCACAATCGAAAATCTTCTTCTGTGACACTTTTATGAATTTATGGTCCGTTCGGCTTAGCCCATATTCGTCAAATGTTTCTCTGCTCTCAACCTGTTTGGTCAGGTACCAATTTTATAAGACCATTGTTGTTCTTTCGAAAGTATTATAAATAAATTCAGAGGGAGACCCTGGAACGAGGGAAAGAGATGAAAATTGTTTCCGTATCATGCCATGAAAGGATGTAATTTTCACGTAATTAAGATACAAGCCTACAGCTTCAGCCTTCCAGAGTTGAGAAAATCTTTAGAAACTTTTCAGTCGAAAGATGAATGCAGGAAAGGGAAAGGGTTAGACCCGTCGACGTTGATGATGCATAAATTAGGCTTGCTAATGGCGAGGTCGAGATAACCCGAGAAAAGGCAGGGAAAATATTTATGTTCGCCTCCAGGCAATTGGCTTGTCGAGACAATTGATCAATGGATAATTTTTTTCTATCCTGCAATTTGGATATTAATATTTTATTTCAATTGTTTTTTTATACTATACACAGAAAAACATATTCATAGTTATTGTGTGTAAATAGCAGACAGTAAAAAGACCATTTCCTAACCGAACTTTTTATGTGCATAGTAAAATTTGGTCAGATTTTGGGGAAATTATATACCTACAGTCTGATCTCCTCTACTTACGCTAGAAGTGGAAAAACGAAAAAAAATAGAAAATAATTTTTGGAAGAAATACCGGGGGTTGGGGTGCTAAAAAATGTAGAACTTGTTAAATAAACAAACTATTAAAAATGTTTAATTTTTAATAGAAAAAATTTCCTTGAGTGGAGGTGGAAGAGTCCGCAGGTAAGACTTCTACTCTTAACGAACAAATTACAATTTCCCTAAAATTTAATATAATCTTTAGTAAAGGAAGGACATTTTTTCAAAGTTTTTTTTCTTACAAGATATTATGAAATTGTCAGACCATCAATTTCCGGTTTTCCTTAATCCGAATTTAGCTCTCGATTTTCAGGGTCATCCGTTCCTAATGAAAAGTACCAAAAAAAAAGGACGATTCTTAGTTCAGGTATAATAATTTTGTGACCCTTTCATGCATCTAATATGCTTTCACAGCTCAGCTTCCTCAATATAAAGCTTCTTAACAAACAATCTGAAAAGCAAACAACATTTTCATATGGAACTGCCCAGAATTGTCAAAATTTTGAGAAAATATTTAAGATTTCGATTTCTGTCTGTCAATTAAAGAGATTACTTTTCGTGATTTGAAATGGGGATGTTATGATGTTATTTCGCGCAAGAACAACAATTGACGCCAAACAGAGTTCGAAAGGTATACTAAGGCTATAAGGATAAGGCGTCGAGGGTCGATTTCAAGCGTTGGAAGTTGCCAGATACAGTACCAACTAGGGATCCACATGTACGGGCATATCTACTTCTTCTGACCCATAATTACCGGGGTCGGCCTTCAGCAGAGCAATTTGTCAAGGCTGTAATATTCTTCGCTATAGAACATTGTATACACATCGGTGGATTCCTCCCACCAAATCAGATAACATCTTATACATCCGAACCGCTCTCAGCCTCCATTCTCCACAATCTCAAGGCTTTTGTCACAGTTTTCTTAACACGACTTTCGACATTTTTCAGTAATATTTCACTTCTTTTAAAGAAAACAAATTTTTTATTTTAAATAAAGCATCTCGGGATTCTTACACTTTTTATTCTGTTAAAATATTGTTTTCTCTACTATCTAGAAGTAGAATAACTTTATTCATTAATTAATAGCTTTCAATTTATTTCCGTGTAATATTTCAATGTTTATAAATTATTCTACTTTTAATTGGTGAACGCTGTCGTCATTTCATTACCTGTAAAATTTACACACATTCAAAAATACAAAAAACAAAATTTTTAAATTTCTCTATGAGATGAGTCCTGTCCTATGATACTTCTCAATTTCCACCTGGAACATAAAATATGAAAACTGGTCTAATTTATACATATAGAAGCTAGTTCTCACAATTTATTTCGAAATGATATTATCAAAGGGCTCTGTCACTCTAATTACAAAGCCGAAAACAGACAAAGAGGATTTTTGGACCTTTTTCTTCGATCCTTTATGATTATGAGGATTCACAGCTGGCCTTGTAATGACTGGAGGCCAAGCCCCTAATTATGCATTCGATGGTAGAATCTCGTGAAAAATTCATCGACCAGCGTAGCGCGGCATAGAAAAAAAGACAACAGTGACTGGCTCTATCGTATTTTTTACGAGGTTTTCTTACGGTGTCTCGTTTAATGGTGCATGGCAGTTGCAAGAATATATAAGGGCCAGGTTCCGTCAGTCGATTCAGGCAGAGTGCGAGCTTCCTCAGTCCTCTTATCTAGATGAGATCTTGTTTTCTGCGGTGAGCCCCCCGCAGTGTATCCGCGATTCATTCTCAATATTTTTTTGACCTGCCGCTGGAAAA
Organism: Ganaspis brasiliensis; assembly: GCA_037103525.1. Lineage (NCBI taxonomy): Eukaryota > Metazoa > Arthropoda > Insecta > Hymenoptera > Figitidae > Ganaspis > Ganaspis brasiliensis. The sequence continues at coordinate 984,901 of JAZKLR010000390.1, read as the reverse complement.
TCACTCTAAAGGTTACCAACTGCGGGTCTTATGGATGCACAGTGACGTTTGAATTTCTATCTCTCATATTATTTACTCTACTTTTCGCAAAATTAAATATTCTCGACAGGATTGCAATTTCTCTCGCGCATTATCACAAATTAGATTTTGAAATTTTATGCACTTTTCCTGATAGACAATCTGTACAATCGCAATGTACAAATTTATTCAGGTTTGTATTGTTGTTTCTCGCACAAAAGAAAAATATAGCTGTGTATGATTTATGTTTTCGTAAAGGTCAGGTTAGAATAAATATTTAACTAGACAATGACACTACTGGTAGGATGAGAAATGTAGGAATTAAAATTAAATGCAGGCAAACGAAAGCATAACATGATAAAGTATAATGGAAACATGTACTTGTACACATGTGGAAATCAGGTTCCCACTATTATTTAAAATACATAATTTAACGATTTCATAAAATGTCATTTTATAGATAAAGTTGCGATTAGTACTTACCTCTGATTTTCTGGAAACTGCATATACTTACGTATTTGTGTGCGCTGATTACGAATATCATAATAAAAATCGAAGCAAATTTGAGTTTCTTGGTAAAAATCATGAAAAAATTTTAAAAAAATGGTTTTTGACACATATTTAAAGAAATACGCAAAATTGCAAAAAATAGTTTCAACAGAAGTTGTTTGTCTTATTAAAATACATATTTTATGTTCCTTACTTTTTTTTAAAAAAATCTATAGTTTTTGAGAAAAATACAAAAAACCGTCAATCACCGTAAACACAGTTTACACTCAAATACATTAATACGCAATACAGGGGGGTTGGATAATTTGTTAGTTTCACTCCGAACGAATTTTTTTAAAACTTGGTGTCGCTACGTATTTTGATGCGCTGATTACGAAACTGATAATGAAAAATGGCGAAAACTTAATTATCATGGTAAAAACCATAAAAAACACCATTTTTTGCATTTAAATCTTAAAATACGCAAAGTTTGGATAAATATTTGCAACAAAAGTTGTCAGTCTAATTGAAATACACATTTTTTGTTGCTTACTTTTTTAAAAAAAAATCAAAATCGAATAAAATGCAAAAACCTGTCAACCACAATAAACACAGTCTATCCTAACATTAATACGAAATACAGTGGGGTTGAGATAACATTGTTAGTTTCACTCCGAACGAATTTTTTTAAAACTTGGTGTCGCTACGTATTTTGATGCGCTGATTACGAAACTGATAATGAAAAATGGCAAAAATTTGATTATCATGGTAAAAACCATAAAAAACACCATAAAATCATGCTTTTTTTCATTTAACTCTTAAAATACGCAAAATTTAGAAAAATATTTCCAACAAAAGTTGTTGGTCTAATTAAAATACACATTTTATGTTCAATACTTTAAAAAAAAATTAATATTTTTTGAGAAAAATCCAAAAACTGTCAACCACAATAAACACAGCAGTACTCAGATTGATACGAAATACACTGTATAATCAGCGCTAAAAATTAATTTAGGACTGTGTGTGATAATTTGAATATCCCTAATCTTGGTATAATAAAAATAAAAATTAAAAAAAAAATTAAAAAACACTTAAAAATTTAATTTGTTCCAATTTTTACTACGATATTCGTAATCAGCGCACAAAAATACGTAAGTATACGCAGTTTCAAAAAAATCGGAGGTAAGTACTAATCGGAACTAAACCCCTAAATAATATTGTTATTTTAATCTAAAGAAAACAATTCCTATTTTTATATTTACACATGAATTTAATTAATTTAAAAATACCTAAAAAATTTCAAATCATTTTATAATTTTATTACTTTATTTCAAAATTTTAATCAGTAAAAGCGTTAACTGCATACACCTATGGAAGTTTTATAACAAACTGAATTGAATTTTGATGCCATAAGAATTTAATGCATTTTAAGATGAAAAGATGAAAAAATAACAGTGATTGGTGTGTTCAATTTGTATACATAGTGGAAAATCGATTCTTCTGTGTAAATGAAATGTAAAAAAGAAGTCTAGCCGTCTACTCACCAAATTCAACCCCAACGTGGTCGGTACGAGAAAAAAAGGGAGGAATTTTACAGGTTCCTAATTGGGATGACAGAGACATCAATGGCGGCTGCGATCAAAGCCACCGTAAAGGTTGGTTACGGGTGTAAACTCACCATTTTAGTGTCACTCGAATCTTTTCTAGCCCTCATAAGCTCTACTGTTTATGAGGTTGTACAACCGCCCCCGTAAAATCTAATGCGTATTTATTTTATGAAGACCTCCACCCAGTCCATAGGACCAAATTTTCTAAACCGTAAATACGTATTAGCACGAGCTTCCATCAACTCGGTTATATTACGTATTGTATACATTTTCATTTATCTGAAATGGTCCTTCCATCTTGTGATATAGAGATTTTGTTCTCAAAGTAAATACTTCTCGTTCTTAAAATTCTTTTACATTCTATTCATAACAGTACAAAGTACATAAAAATCTTGTCATCTTGTAATAGCACGAACAGCGATAGCAATAATGTAGGTCTGTAGGATGTGGTAGGGCCAACCAAACGGACAGAAAAACCTTACTTGTAATTAGAAATTTATGCACTAGCTCGTCGGCGTGTTATTCAAATGTGACACTATGCCTTGGTTCGGCCAGGACCACATATTGTAAAAGTGTCATATTTATAACCGTAACGACGCGACTCATTAATTATCGTGTTAATGGGCCCCAACGACATGCTTTCGATTCACATTAAGAGGCTAATGTGCAACCAACCACTATAATTTTTCAGTTTTCATTATCACTTCCATACCCTCTCAATCACATTTGCTTAATTTTAGATTTAAAATCGTACAATCAATATCCATTTTTTTATTTTAATATAATTAAACACTAAATACTTCTCCAAACAATTGAATTGATATATATTTAATTCCACCATTTTTGTCTTCTCTATTCCGATTCCGGAAACCCGTATCCCTAATCCCTAAAAATCCATTCCTTTTCCCGCATCCCAACTTTAAGATCCCACCATTCCGCTTTCCATATTCTGACACCCCCTATGTCATTCTTTCACATATCGACACGTCAGTTCCCGTCATTCCATATTCCTTCATCCTAAATCCCGAAATTTCAAATTTCGAAATCCATCCCTCCATATACTAACATTCCAACTTCCGCTATTCAGTATGCCAATTTCTATCGACTTTTAAATTCCGAGATGATTCTTCAACATTCCTTCATCCGAATTTCCGCATTTTTAGAGAAATGAATCCATCATCAATCTCGTTATTCCTGCACTTGCAGATCGATTTGCAGTTCAGAATTTCGTGTTGCGAGACTCCCTCTAAAATCTCACTACCCCTTATTTTTCGGGTCCGTATCATTTTGACACAAATTTTTTCGGGCAACTTGTTATATTGTACTCCTGATGATGAATGTTATATTTTACTCCTTCTGAAATCAAAGATTTTTAAGTCTTATTTATTAAATAATTGATTTTAATACATGAAGACTTAATTAATCCAATAAGTTTAATTATTGAATAATTAAAACTTAAAAATCTTTGATTTTAGTAGGAGTAAAATATAACATTCATCTTCAGGAGTACAATATAACAAGTTGCCCGAAAAAATTTGTGTCAAAATGATACGGGCCCTATTTTTCAAACTCACTCCTCGAGTTCCACTTTACATATTTCAAAACCCGTATATCCATTATCCAACACCCAGAATCCTATATTGAACATTCCAAATTCTGTCCTTCCATATATTCCAACAAACGATATCCCGTATTCCGGTATCTGGAACCCCACCATTCCACACTTCAGACTTAATTTTTTAATACACCAACATCCCGAATCCCTTAACCGGTATATTGTTAGCTCAGATTCCATGATACTGTATTCCACCATTCAACATTCGGATTCCCTATATCCTCTATTCCGAATTCCAGAATCCGAATGTTCATATTCTGAAATCTCGAATCCCGTAGTGATTCCACATTCCTTCATCCAAAATTCCGCATTTTTAAAGTAAGGAATCCATCCTTCCACATTTGGAATCCTTCCACATATTCCACTACTCCATATTCCGTTATCCCTGCACTTGCAGTTCCGTATTTCGTGTAGCGGGGATCCATCTAAAATCTCACTGACCCATATTTTTCAAACTCACTTTTCGATTTCCACATTCCACAATTTAAAATCTGTTTATCAATTTTCCAATATCCCGAATCCCCTGTTCAACTTCACAAATTCGCTGTCCTTCCATATTCCGACAAGCAACTTCCCGTATTTCGATATCTCGAATCCCACCATTCCACATTTTGGATCCCATTTTTTAATATTCCGACATCCAGAATTTCTTATTCCGTATATTGTTAGCTCAGATTCCATGATCCCGTATGCCACCATTCGACATTCGACATTCGGATTACCGAATTCCTCTAATCCAAATTCCATAATCTGCATGTTCTTAGAATCCATCCCTCCACATTTTGAAATACCATATTCCACTACTCCCTATCCTCTTTTCCCTGCACTTGAAGTTCCGTATTTCGTGTCGCGAGATTCCCTCTAAAATATCACTACACATAATTTTTAAACTCGCTTCTCGAGTTCCACATTCCACAGTTCAAAATCCGCTTATCCATTTTCCAATATCTCGAATTCTCTGTTCAACTTTTCAAAATCTGTCCTTCCATACTCCGACAAACGACTTCCCGTATTTCGATATCTGGAACTCCACCATTCCACATTTCGGAGTCCATTTTTTAATATTCCGACATCCCGAATCCCTTATCCCGTATATTTATTGTTAGCTCAGATTCCACGATCCCGTATGCCACCATTCGACATTCGGATTACAGAATTCCTGTATTCTAAATTCAGAATCTGCATGTTCTTATTCCGAAATCCCGTATCCCGTAGTGATTCATTATTCCTTCATCCAAAATTTCGAATTTTTAGAGAAAGGAATCCATCCCTTCACATTTTAAATTCCCCTATTCCACTACTCCATATCCTGTTTTCCCTGCACTTGCAGTTCCGTATTTCGTGTCGCGAGATTCCCTCTAAAATATCACTACACATAATTTTTAAACACGCTTCTCGATATTCCGACAAGTGACATCCTGTATTCCGATATCTCGAATTTCACCATTCCATATTTCGGAGTCCATTTTTTAATATCCCGACATCCCGAATCCCTTATCCCGTATATTGGTAACTCAGATTCCACGATTCTGTATTCTACCATTCGGCATTCGGATTTCTGTATTCCTCTATTCCAAATTACAGAATCGACTCTTTTGTATTCCGACATCCTGTATTCAACCATTTCTAATGCACATTTACAAATTCCAACACACCGAACTCTACCTTTTTACATTTCCACATTTTGGACTTCTCATAAGACTCATTTTCCAGATTTAAATTCCCACATTCTGACACCCGGAACATTGGAATACAGAACCGTGTGGCATCAGGAATAACATGCAGGATCCCACTGCCATAAATCCAAGTGCCGACAATTCTAAAATTCGAGATATCGAAATATAGTATCCGGTATTTGAAATGCGGGATATGGATTCTGGTATGTAAAATTCAGGATGTCGAGTGTTTTGGAAGTTAAATCAATTTCCTAAGATTCCGGAATAATCTAAGATGTTGAATATGAAATAGCGGAATCTTGAATGATAGGATCTGGAATAAATAAAGGAATTCCGAAATCGGAATGACGGGGAATCGCGATATTTACGATGTTGGTATTAAAAATATTTGAATCGGAATTGTGGAGTCTAGAGTTCAATGGTGAAATACCGGAATTCCACACTCCGACTTTTGGATAGTTTGGAGTAATAGAATCCAGGATATCGGAATCTAATATTTTAGGAGCTGAGATATGGGAATGCGGAATGTCTCATGCAGGATAGCGGAATGTTGAGTGACGGGATCTCGAATTAGGAATAGTAGGATTGGGGGAATTTTGGAAATAAGAATTTTAAATACAGGGTTTCGAAATGTTGAAATTTGCAATTTGAAAATGCGAAATTCGGAAATCTGAATGAAGAGATCCGATATTTTCTAAAGGGATTTTCGATGATTTCGATTCCTAATTTGAATTGGAATTCTGACGTTCCAGTTGTCGGAATGTGGATTACGAAACCTCTAATATCAAAATAAAGAATATTGTAACCCAAAATGTTGGAATGCGGGAATATACATTTCGGTAAGTATGTCAGAATTGAAAATACAGAATCAGAATTACCGAAATTAAGGATAACAGAATATGGAATCGCGAATACCGAAATGCTCCCTGAGATACCAGAATCTAATATCCGGGATGTAGAATAATAATTTAGGATAAGGAACCGGGAATCTGAAATTTAAAATTTGAGATATATTAAAGCAGTGATATGGAATGTGTAATTATTTACATCATCCCTTTGGAATGGAATTCTTAAAAACCATCCAGGTTGTTCTCAATATACGCATTCATATAATTATTAATAAATGGCACTGTAAACTATAATGATAATGTATAAAAAGGTGCAAAGAAACATAAGAAATATAATTAGAAGAATTAAAACAAAAACCATAAGTTTAAAATTTTTGAAAACAATTAAAACAGAAAAAAGATCCTAAAAATTGGTAAAGGAAAATGGAAGCACAAAGCTAAAATTTTAAGGTGGCGTCTGGTGAGGTTTTTCTTTAGAAGCCGGTCTCGCGAATAACAAATAACGAAATGACAATGGAATTAGCAAATTACCAACGAGAGGCCGAAGCGTGTACCGGTAGAACCAAAACATTCGGGCGGTATTTCATCTTCAAAGGTACCCCCTGGATTCTCTGGACAATCGCAACCTGCTGGTATGAATTTTGGAAAACAGTGAAGCGCCCGCAAAAGGGCCCTTGGGACCTATAAAGCTATTGTCTACCTGTCGCCGGTACCAGAGGGATTCAAAAGATCGAATCTTCTTTCGATCCTCCTATCGGCGTCGTTCAAAAGAAAATCACGTGTAGAGTCGAAACCAATCGAAGACAATTGTTATACACAATGCAAGTATGAAAACAGAGATTTTTCATAATTAATAATAGAATAATACTAAAAGCGACATTTTTAATAATCCTCGCTCTCGTATGGAAGCATTGCAAAATTTATAATTCAACACTTTTAAGTTAAGAAAAAAATTAAAATAATCTTTACCGTTTAGCTAATTTAGAAATTGTTCAATTACAAAGTAATTGTTTTGCAAAAAAAGCGAGAAAAAAGTGGTTGCTGATTACTAGGAAAAAAATAAATTACGGTAACTCAGGCCAATTATCAATTTTTTAAGAATTAATATTGACGCCAAGAGTGTTGACTTAATGTCGGATAATAACAAACCTTGCGTTTCCTATTTCATCTGAGGAACATCGTATCATGATAAAATTATTGTTTTCCGCGTGTAAATTCAAATTTGCATTCGTTCGCGCAATGACGTCGCAGCTCGTTAATTTGCTTGATGTTAACTGTATCCTCACACGGCCAATAGAGTGGCTGCGTTCAAACACCATAAATTGTGTTAATTAAATCTCACGAATAGAAATTTGCATTTGTGTGCGTGTGATAGTAAGAAACGTTCACAGATCACGCATATGTAAAGGGATTCTTATCTGAGCTTGTAACCTGGTGTCAAGAAGTTAGTCGACACAATGGGGGGTGAGCGGGGGTTGAAAAAAGTGAACCTGAACCTTTTTCCGGAAACCCCGTGGTGTCCTCGGCTCAGACATTAGCACCCCTGCCCTGTACATTATCTTCAATCAGGATTTATTAAAAGAAACGTGATGAAAGCCGACCATAAATGATGGAATTTTGTATCTTCGACTACCGTCTGCCGACTTTAGAAATTTGGATCAATGATAATTTATTTTTCAAAAATGACTTTATAGAAACCTGTGTATTTCTCATCAGTGATGATTATTATTAAAGAAAATGGAACGATATGGAATTGGAAGATTGGAGTAGAATTATAAATTAATTTATAATTTTTTAATATTATTATTTTCGATCTCGCTATTTAGGTTATTACCCTTCCCGCCAAGGTTCCCGCAACATTTTAGCTTCAGAAATCCCACCGTCACAGAATCCGTAATGAAAAATACGGAATCCGAGATCTAGAATTCAGAAATGTGGAGTCTGGGATATAGAATTCGGGGTGTAGGATCCGGAATATGAAATTTAGGATTAAAATCCGGAATGAGGAATTAGAGTCGAGGAATTCGGAATTTTGAATGTTTTCTTCTTTTTTGGGTTTGTTTTTGTGTGTAATTACCGAAGCATGGTTGATTTAAATTAAAAGGAAGAGAGGAGAACTGAGAAGAAGAGGATAAATGGATCCTTTGTGGCAAAATTGTAATCAATTATCATAAATTTATGGGTATATTTTAATATAATGAAGCAATTGAACTTTTACAAAAAATATAACGTAATTCTTGACGGGTTTGAGAATCCCGCAATTCTACATTATAGGGTTCTTATTCCTAATTTCGCCTACCCTAATTATAAATTAATTTTTAATTAGAGATTTATAATTTTTTACTTATTATTATTTTAGATCTTGCTATCTAGATTATTACCGTTCCCGCCACTGTTCCCGCAACATTTATCTTTCAGAAATTGCACCGTCGCGTCACAGATTGGTGATGTAGAATCCGAAATATGGAATCTAGGATGTGCAAACCGGAACGAGGAATTAGAGATTAGGAATTCGGAATTTTAAATCTTTTCTTCTTTTTTGGGTTGGTTTATATCTGTATTTGCAAATTACGGTTAATTTAAATTAAAAGGAAGAGAGGGAACTGAAAAGAAGAGGAGAAGTGGATGCTTTGTGGCAAAATGTTTAATTATAAATTGATGATTATATTTTAATATGATGAATAAATTGAACATTTACAAAACAAAATGACGTAACTTTTGTCAGGGTCTAGAATCCCGCAATTCTACACTATAGGATTCTTTATTCCGAATTTCGCCATCCTTAATTCCACTATTCAAAATTTAGGCTCGCTATCTGGGATAGTACCGTTCCTGCCTCGGTTCCCGCAATATTTTACATTCAGGAATCCCACCTTCACAGAATCGGCAATCAGAAATACAGAATCCGAGATATAGAATTGAGAAATGTGGAATCAGGAATAAATCCAATGTTTTGCAGCTAAGGTCCCTTTCACCCTGGAGGGTCACATATATACAATTCGGGATATAGAATCCGGAATTTAGTATCTAGGTTCTAAAATCTGGAACGAGGAGAATTAGAGATGTGGTATCTGGAATTATGATTCTAGATAGCTGAATCCAGAATGTGAGTTCATATATAAGGATTCGGAATTCGAAATCGAAAGTGTGGAATCTGGATTGTGGGATGCGGGATTTGGAGCACAGTGTGCGAAATCAGGAATTTAAAATCTGAATTGAGGAAATCAAAATGTGGAATCATACAACGAAAAAAAATTCTTATGAGCGTATTTCCTCTACAATATGGTATCAAATTTCCTTTATTTTAAATTGAAAGAAATTCTGGGTAATTATGCAGTTAAAAAAATTATGATGTAAAATTTAAGATGTAAAATGTAAATTATGAAAACCGAAATGTGGAATCCAGGATGTGTAATCCTGGTTATAGAATCCAGAATGTAAAATGGGGTATCTAGATTTCGGAATGTAAAATCTGAAATGAAGAATCCAGATTGTAAAATTCAATACGTTAAATTTTAGAATGTAAAATTCGGAATAAGAAATCCTGGATAAAAATCCGAAATCTGGATTTCTAGCTGTTTGATTTGATATTTGAAGTACAGAATGTGGAATGCGGAAAGTAAAATCCAGATTGTAAAATCTGGGATATGGAATTTGGGATACGAAATTTGAAATTTTAGATATGGTATGAGAGGAAAGAATCCTTATTTCTTGATTCCACAAGAAAATTAATTAACTACATCTCTTAAGTTTCTCACGGTTTTTCTCGGAAATAAAGAGAAAAAAGATATATCTCTAAATAACTGATACGAGAGATCGATTCGACTGATATGTATCGATAGTCTGAATTGCACGGATTGGCAAAGTAATAACTTTATCTGGGAATTGGACGTTTGAAATGGGACTTGAATGAACGCATGGTTTCGATCAATTCTCCTAACGTCTTTTTAACCCAATTAATTAGTGGCATCGAGCTCGGGGGTCGTCCTAATGCGAAATACTTGTAGTTGACCGGCAGTGACGTCACAAACGCCATCTGTACTGGCGCTCGTTGCTTCCGGCACTTATAATAGATATTAATAGCAAAACCGTCGATTTATCTGTTTGTTCGTTATACATTGTTTCCCATCTGCAGAAAATCCTTTTTTGTATTCTCACAACTCAATGCACCTCAATTGTTAAATTTATTTTCAATTTCGTCCTTTCTAAAAGAAATAAAGAAAGAACGTAAAGAAATAATTATACTAAATTGGTTATACTCATGGAAGCGGATCATTTTTTTTGTGGAGCTGTGTTATTTAAAATAATTCTGTCCATTTTGTTTTCGTCACTTTTGCTCACTGGGCAACGTCATAATTAAAAATTGATTTGATATATAATGAAAAGAACTTCCGGCAGTTTGAGACTAAGTGGCAATTGGTTAATGAGGGAGATGGGAAAAATGTAGAAATTATTGAGGCTCTGCAAGTGCAAAGGTGACAAGAGGCCTCGTGGGGTGATTGATTTTAGCGAAAACGCGAATCAGAGAGTAATTTGTCAAGCTGTCGACGTTCCATCTCTGGCAACACGAGCACGCAGCGAGAGCGGCTTCGAGTAGAAAGATACGGATCTTCTCACTGAGTAAACCCTGTAGAAACGTTATTACCCAGACCCTGTGTAAATTTGTACTCGCTGGTACCTGTACATTAGATACTGTCGAGTTCGTGCTCTCGTCTTATATTAGCTATTATCCTTCAAATGCATTGTATTATTATTTACCTCACCTATTTACTATCTATGAATAGGATTAATAGATTTTCAAGATTAATTAGAATTGGCAATAATTTAATGTGCAATCCATATTGGCAGATACCAATTGAGAAAAATTGAAAATTAATTGATTATTATCTAATTCCAAAAACATTAAAAAGTTGATGAAGAGCAGGAGGAGGAGGAGAGAGAATTTGCAGGATGACATGTGACTTATCAGAGATGCTGAGATGAGTAGAGATATAAAGACCTTAAGTACAATGCGAAGTCTGTGGGTAGCCATTGACAGAAACAGCCGTGTCATCCCGGCATGATACACCCCATTGTGTCTCGGAAGGACCTTCTGGGACTGCATTATCGTTTCCATATCTTTTTATTAGACTCGGTTCTGATTTCTCTGCGGCCCCTGTTTCTCATTGTCTACGAGATATAACCATTGGCCGGGACTGCCGTATATAAGTGACGATAGAACCAGCGACTCAGCACAAAAAATGATCCAAAACTCGTTCGGAACACTCGAAAATCTCGAGAGTAGACATTAAGAACCGTGACACCTATTCTAGGCTCACTCCCAGTTTACCAGTCTTGTTTTCTTTTGTATCTCCTCCGAAGAATGTCGATACGCTTCTTCAAAATTGTGTACATATGAATCGACAATCAGTGTGTTTAGGAACATTCTGTGTCAGGTGATGCTATTTGTCGACTCTCAGAATTTTAATTTATTTGAGGATAATATAAAATCGGTAAAGTTTATTTAGCTTGAATAAAATTTGTTTGAATTAAACAAATCTACTTTGCTGTTGGATTTAGAGAATACTTTATTGTTTTTAGACCTGCAGTAGCAGTTATTTCAACTTCTTACATTCAATCAAGATTTTAAAGTAAAAATGGCTTAATCCAAAATTTTATCTAACTTGTCATTAGCGTTTTTAAAATAAATTGGCGCTTTTTTATGTAAATTTCAAATCATTAAAATGTACTATACAATTTTTTTATTAATCCATATGATTTACCAAATTTCCAGTTGATATAAATATAAAGTAACGCATTTTCCCGTTGACCCAAATATAAACTTTTACAATTCACCCAAATGTAAAATATTATCCTATTTCCCCTTCAACCAAATGTAAATTTACCCGTTTTCTTATATTGATCCAAATGTAACTCTACACAATTTCCCATTCAACTAAATGTAAGTTTTTACATTTTCCAATTGATCCAAATGCAAATTCACTCAATATCCCTTTGACCCAAATGTAAAATTATATCCAATTTACCTCTCAACCAAATGTAAATTTACCCGTTTTATTATTGATCCAAATGTTTCTCCTCCCAATTTTCCATTCACCCAAATGTAATTTTTTACATTTTCCAATTGATCCTAATGCAAATTCACCTAATATTCCTTTCACCCAAATGTATATTCGTACAACTCCAATCAATATGCATATAAATTTAACAATTTTCCAATTGACCCAAATGTAAATTTACCTAATTTCTAATTGACTCAAGTGTAAATTTATCCACATTCTTATTTACCCTAATGTTATAATATAATCCAATTGCCCTTCACACAAATATAATTTTGTACAAGGCAAAAGTAAATTTACCCATTTCCCAATTGATCCATAAGCAAAACTGTAATATCCCATTGACCAAAATATAAATTTGTACAATTTCTAATTATCCCTAATATAAGTTTACTCAATTTCCCCCTGGAACATGTAAACTATGTTGAATTTGCAATTGATCCTAATGAAAATTTACCCAATTTCCAATTAACCCTAATGTCATTTTGACCAGTTTCCAGTTAACTCAAATGTAAATTTATACAATGTTTAATTGACCCTAATATAAAATATAAATAAACCTAATTTTTAATTGACATAAATGCAAATTTACCCGTTTTCCAATTGCTCTTAATACAATTTTATACAATTTCTCCTGAACCTACATTTTTTCAAATGTAAATAAACCTGATGTTCTTGACCCAAATGTCTTCTATTAACCAAAATATAAATAAAAATAAATCCCAATAAAAATTATCCAATTTCCCATTTTTCAAGTATAAATTTACCCTATTAATTTCAAATGACTCAAATATAGATTCACCAATTTTCCGTTTGATTCAAGTGTAAATTTTTTCAATTTCCAATTGTTTGTCATGTAAATTTACACAATGTCTCCTTGACCCACATGCCACATGCAAAATTCCTTAATTTCTCATTAAAACACAAACTTTCTCATTAAACTTGTACAATTTTCAATTGATACTAATATAAACTTAATCAATTATTTCTCCTTGCTTCAATTGTAAATGTATAATTTTTTACAAGTTGTAAATTTGTAGAATTTCGAACTTATCTAAATGTCAATTACTCAATTTATATACTTTTCAATTAATCCACATGTAAATTTACCAATTTACCCGAATATAAATATATCTATACCCAATTATCTGTTGGCCCAAATTTAAATTTGTAGAATTTCGAACTTATTTAAATGTAAATTCATATACTTTTCAATTAATCCAAATGTAAATTTACTGATTTTCCAATTTACCCAAATGTAAGTATACCTAATAATTTTCCGTTGACACAAATGTGATTTTGTAGAATTTGGAACTTATTGAAATGTAAATTTATAAACTTTTCAAATAATCCAAATGTAAATTTACTAATTTTTCAATTTACCCAAATGTAAATATACCCAGAAATTTTCCTTTGAGACAAATGTAAATTTCTAGAATTATGAACTTATATATGTCAATTTACTTTTCAATTAATCCAAATGTAAATTTACTTAAATTTAATATAATTACCCAATTTTTCTTTAACCCAACTGTTAAATTGTAGAATTTTTAACTTATCTCAATGTCAATTACTCAATCTATATACTTTTCAATTAATTCAAATGTAAATTTACTAATTTAACAATTTACCCAAATAAAAATATAGGTACCCAATTTTCCTTTGACCCAAATTTCAATTTGTAGAATTTCGAACTTATCTAAACGCTAATTTTCTTTTCAATTAATCCAAAAGAAAATTTACCAATTTTCCAATTTACCCAAATGTAATTTCCATTGACCCAAATGTAAATTTGTAGAATTCCAAACTTATCTAAATGTGAATTTACTTCTTAATTAATCGAAATGTAAATCTACCCAAATGTAAATATAGTTACCCAATTTTCCCTTAGCCCAAGATTAAATTTGTAGAATTTCGAACTTATCTATTGTCAATTTATATACTTTTCAATTAATCCAAATATAAATTTACCAATTTACCAATTTTCTAATTTATCTAAATATAAATAATATAGGTACTCCATTTTCCTTTGACCCAAATATGAATTTGTGGAATTTTTAACTTATCTAAATGTAAATTTTTTTTTCAATTAATCCAAATGTAAATTTACTAATTTTCCAATTTCCTCAAATGTAAACATACCCAATTTTCCGTCGACCCAAATTAAATTGTAGAATTTCGAACTTATCTATTCTCAATTTATATACTTTTCAATTAATCCAAATGTAAATTTACTAATTTTCCAATTTCCCCAAATGTAAACATACCCAATTTTCCGTCGACCCAAATTAAAATTGTAGAATTTCGAACTTATCTATTCTCAATTTACATACTTTTCAATTAATCCAAATGTAAATTTACCAAATTTTCCAATTTACCCAAATGTAAATATACCCAATAATTTTCCGTTGGCCCAAATGTGAATTTGTGGAATTTTGAACTTATCTAAATGTCAATTTATTTTTAAAATATTCCAAATGTAAATTCACCTATTGTCCAATTTACCCAAATGTAAATATACCCAATTTCCCTTGACCCAAATTTACATGGTACATTCTCTGGTTAACCTTAATCTATATTTATCATTTAACCACTTTCTACGTGATCCTAATACCAAATTAATCGATTTCCTATTGATCCAAAAAAAACTTACCTTATGTGTCCCAGACACGAAAGTAAATGATACAAAATCGAATTGATCCTTATGTAAATTTATTCCGTTTACAATTGATTGAAATAAAAAATTTTATAACTTTCAACTGATCCAAATTTACCCAATTTCGATCCAATTTAGCGAAGTTTAAATTTATACTATGTTTCTGCAAATAATCTTAATTGACCCTTATGTAATTTGCCCAACTTCCCTCGACCCAAATGTAAATTTGTAAATTTCCCAACTGATCTTAATGTAAATTTTTTCAATTTTCAATTGACCCAAGTGTAAATTTATACAATTCCCAATTCAAACTTAAGTTTACCTATTTTCCAAATGACCGAAAACAAAATTTGCCTATAATTTTCTTATCGATCCAACTGTATAACATATTATCCTATTTCCAAAATTATTTTAATATAAAACGCAATTTATAATTTCCAAAAATAAAAACCTAAAAATGACTTGTGAAGGACCGACGGCTATTTTAACAATATCTCTATTATTCAAACGGTTTTGTTTTGTATAACTATTTTCAATTCATATTCAAAGTTTGCTCCAATGTTTACCAACAATGTAAAAATTTCCCTAATTCGATTTTGAACACAATTTGTGACCACAAGAACCACACAAGACTTGAAAAATTCCAAAGTCTAGACATATTTAAAGGTAATAAAAAAAAGTAATAAGACATCCTTTTTGAAAAATCATGTAAGTAAAACGTTTCATTGTCCCAAAGGCGGTCTTTGGAAAAGATTCCTCTTTTAAAAGGGTTATTATCATTAAGTTCAATTTGGCTTGACTGTCAAGTCGTTTACATTCAGGATGGCCTGGACTTTGTTGTTGAGCTGGTAAACTGACACAGGTAGATTTTTATATTCCCATGGTTAGTGGATATATATACATATACATATATATATGTTAGTGTCGCGTGACGGTCGCGAGATGATCGGCACCAACTTTGATCTAACCGCCTGTTGGTCCCCTCAAGAAAGGTAAATCGCTGATGCAAGATGCTCGTTTGACATTTTCACTACGGGGGTTGAAGTATGATAATAACAGGTTTAACTTTGTCCCAGGCTCAGACCATGCCTCTCAAATTGTCTGGAAATCCAGACGATGTCTTCCTCGATTTTTCCACATCTTTGCTCCAAATCATTCTCCACTTGTTGCTTCTTTTTCACCCCTGTTTCTTTCGCCGTTTCACTCTCCTTTTTCTGTTTTCTTTTGCTTGACAACAACGACAAAATCTGGATTAGCCGGATTTTCCACTAAACAGATTCATTCTTGTGAAATGCGCCAGGACAAAGCCAATTTTACCAGACAAGTCTCGTTGACTCGTAAATAGAGAGAGGGACTCAAGGAAGCCAAACCGGTATTAGCTTTATGACTATTTCATAGTCATTTGTAATTTACTGGTACAATGAATTTAGAGGATAAATGCAAAGTTCTAGTATATTACCTTCTGGGAAATAGTCATAAACAGTTTCAATATTGATTTCTCTCAAACGTAGAAGATAAGTAGTGACACTTATACTTCATGGGACAATCCTCATTTTCCTATACCAGGCAGTGATAATTTTTTCTCGAAATCTTCAATTTGAATCTCAAATCGGTCTGACCGTCACGAGCGTTAATCACAGTGTTTACT
Source organism: Ganaspis brasiliensis (assembly GCA_037103525.1). Classification (NCBI taxonomy): domain Eukaryota; kingdom Metazoa; phylum Arthropoda; class Insecta; order Hymenoptera; family Figitidae; genus Ganaspis; species Ganaspis brasiliensis. The sequence continues at coordinate 968,285 of JAZKLR010000390.1, read as the reverse complement.
TACGAGAAGATTCTTAACTGCTTAAATGACTGCCGTTTGCGTAATGGCCTTTATCCTCGACTTAAAAAGTGTTACGAAATGAACAGTGCAAAAAAAAAGAGGCATAAAATCGCACGCAGACATCCTGTTAATAGGATACATACAGTCGTTAACCCTCTCACGATAATTCTTCAAGATGTGATTAAAAACTGACCTCTAATGCCGAATACTTCTTACCCTTATCTTTATTTCAAATTTTTCATAATAAATTTTCTATTTATGTTCAAACACTTCAAATTTTAAACAAGAGTCCATTTACATACTTCTTCGCTTGGGTAGAAAACGTACTATTCAAATTTATCACTGAATACCAAACATTGATAAAAAATTCAGTCATCGTTTCAGAAATTAAAGATAATGCGCAATAGGGTGGTTCAAAAAATGAAAATTTTCGTATATTGTTTAAAGGTTCTCGGAAATCGACTACAAATAGAAAAAAAATTTACCCCTATATTTTTTATTTTTTTGTTCTGACAATATTAAGGGATGCCGCTTGCACCCCCTATTTTCTCATTAGAAATTCATAGGAAAAGTATACTTTTTTCAAAAATTGAGAAAAACTGTTCTTAATTTTATCGAAAAAGGCTCAGAAGCTTGTAAGACTTCGATAAATGTTCAAAATTGAAGAAATTGTCAATTATTATTATTTTTCGCAAACGGACCCTCTCTAGAGGTGCCTTAAAGAATTTACTTAAAGAATTAACCCCTAAACGTAAATTCAGCATTTATAAGTAAAGAGGTTTTAAATATTATTTTCTTAAGTCGCTTTCTTTTAAAAATGTTTCTGCTTAACAAAATACAAGGCTCTTTACATTTTTAAATTAATTTTTAATTATTTAACAATTTTAATTTGTTTGGACAATTGTCGTCATATTTTCTGTTTTAATTAAATATCTTAAAGACTTACAAAATTTTAAATAGCAAAAGGAAAACCAATTTAATTGATTTAATTCAATTGATTGTTTAAACAATTAAAATGGTTTAAAATAAACTTTTCATTAAATTCACCTAGAATCATGTAGTTTTTTGAAAAGTTCATTAAAGAACTACAAAGAAGTTATTTAGTCATAATTCGCAATATATACAATCAATTGTTTAAACAATTTTAATTTGTTTAAAAAAATTATTTTTCTTATATTTATGTCAATAATTTTTTTAATAGTTGTCGATTCTTCAGTAAAAATTGACAGAAAATTCGTTCATTCAATATTTTTTTTATTTGTTTAAACAAATAAAATTTTTTAAAACAACTTTTCATTAAATTCTCCTAGAAGCAGTTCGATTTTTGCTTTCTTTATTAAAGAAATATAACGAATTTTTCCATCTGCAATTTTCAAGACTTTTTAATTTTTAAACAATTCATATTTGTGTAAATAATTTATTTTTCTCATATTTTAAAGGTTTAATAATTTAGTTTTTTAATAACTTATATAGAAAACTTCGTAAATCTTTTTTACCGTATGAAGAAAGCAAAAATCGAAATGTTTCCAGGAGAATTTAATAAAAAGTTGTTTTAAACAATTTAAATTGTTTAAACAAATAAAGAAAATATTTAATGAACAAATCTTCTTTTAATTGTTACTAAAGAATCAACAGCTATTAAAATAATTATTTAAATTCGAAAATCGAAAAAAAAAAAGAAATGTTTTAAACAAATTAAAATTGTTCAAACAATTGAATTTATTTTGCGAATTATGAATAAATAACTTCTTTGTAGTTCTTTTATGAAAATTTCAAAAAACTACATGATTCTAGCTGAATTTAATGAAAAGTTGATTTTAAACCGTTTAATTGTTTAAACAATCAATTGAATTAAATCAATTAAATTGTTTTCCCTTTGCTATTTAAAAAGTTGTAAGCTATTAAAATAAATAATTAAAACAGAAAATATGAAAAAAATTGTTTAAACAAATTAAAAAACAAATTAAAAGATGTGCTTTTCCAATTAAATACATTAACAATCCCATAAACAAATGAATAAACAAATCCGTCTTTTTTTCTTTTTTAATAGAAAAAGACGTGTTTTCTTTCAGTTTCTCTGAAAGTAAAATCGAAATACTAACAGAAGTTTAACAATATTGTATTAACAATTTTTTAAATTGTTATAAACAAATTAATAAACAAATTAAAAAATTTTAATTTTTTCCATTAAATAAAAATGGTTTTTACATAAAATTAGTTCAGAACAAAGTACGAAATACATCTTGTGAATTCTAATTGTCTATTAAGTATTAACAATATTCAATTAGTCTATAAAATGCCATAAACAAATAAATAATCAAACTCGTTTTCCTGGTCTTTTTGTAAATAAAAAGTCGTTTTTTCTTTAAATTTTTCTGCAAGTCAGATCAAAATACTAACTGATGATAAAATTTTATATACCTTAATTTTTATAAACATATTAATAAACAAATTAAAGAATTTGAGTTTTTTTCATGAAGCAGAAATTGTTTTTTTATTAAGTTGTTTCAGAATTTATATATTTAAATTGAATATTTGCTTTTTGCACGGATACGTATATAAAGTGGCATTTTTCCACCATATAAATTTATTTTATAGAGATCACAAGATGTATTTTATAAAAAGACAAAGAAGACGAATTTGTTTATTCATTTGTTTATAAATTGTTTATAGAATAACTGAATATTGTTTATAGATAATTATGGTGCAAAAGATGTATTTTGTACCTTGTTCTGAACTAATGTTATTAAAAAACCTTTTATTTTTTAATTGGAAAAACGGAGATTTTTTAATTTGTTTAATTAATTGTTTATAACAGTTAAAAAAAATTGTTTATGCGAACAATTTTCGTTTATACTTTGTACTGTTTTAATCTTAGATATAATAATATTTAAAGAAGAAACAACTTTTTTCATTGACAACCACGAAAAAATCAAATTTGTTTAATATTTATAGCAATATAAAAATTTGTGCAAGTTAAAATTCAAAATTTGGGCTCGAGCGATCGATTTTGCTTTCTCATAGAGGAACTTTTGTAATCGTTAATATTTTCGATTTTCCAAAAATAGTCCAAATCGAATCATTTTCATCTAAAAAGCGTAAATATTCATTCTTTAGCAAATGTTCAGATGCATATGTGTGTGTGTGTGTGTGTATAGTGTTTTTTGTCGCCAGGATATCTCGAGAACGCTTAAATGGATTTCAATAAAATTTGGATGACTTATTAAACTCATGAATATCTAAATTTGGACACAGGGATTTTTGAAAATGCCCAATCAAATTTTTTGAGCACCTTTTTTTATAAAAAAAATCGTTTTTTTTTTCAAAAATTTGTCCATGCTAAAAATACAATTTAATGAATGCAAAAATCATATTCCTTATTTCAAAACGAATCGATTGACATATATAACTTTTATAATAGATCAAAAACTCGTAAAATAATTCATGTTTTTTCATTTTTTTGTATTTAAAATTCTTTTTTATAATAAACTCTCCAATTAATTTTTATATTCAACAAGTTTTAAATATTCTGGGGACGTTTTTGGGACATTCTGAGGACTTTTTGGGACATCCTTGGGGCGTTTTCGGAACATTCTGAGCATTTTTTGGGACAGTAGACGTTTTAAAGACGTCTTTTATGGTTGTCTTAACCTTACAAGTTCCAAAAATTTTCATGAAAAAACTTTTTATATTAGGGTTTTGGAAAGGTGAAAAGTTTATCTTTTAGATAGCGTTAACCGTTTTTAAATTCATTCCAAAAAGTATATTTTTTTTAGATTTGAAAATGCTCTATTTTTTAAATATCAAAAAAAGTCAATCATTAAAAATATTGTGAATTTTTTTTTTCTAAAATGTAGAAAACATTCATTACGCACAAAGTTGTTGATTATAACAGAAAGGAACAACAGAAATTGATTAGAAAAATTTTTGTTCTTAAAATTGACAAGGTTTTATAAAAATCGTTAAATTACAAAAAGAAAATGAATTTTAGTTTGCGCAATTGCGGCAAATTTTTGCAACATGCTCCTTGCACATTGGCTAAGAGTCATGCGAATAACTGACAGCTTTCTCGTCAATGTTGTCGACTGAGTCACTGGCATTTTTTTCTTTATCAGTTGCTCCTTTCTCATCTTCTTCAACCTCACGATAAAGCTGTTCTAGAATATCTATTCCTAGTTCTCAGACGTAGCATTTTTGTAAATTCATTGCGAAAAGTGTAAATATACATACCAGTCAACAATAGTGTTCAAAATCTTTTGAAAACATTATAAAGTTGTTCAATTTTACATAAACACTTCTGCTTCACAGTTTAATAAATTGTAATAAAATTTATATATAATGTTTCTTTATTTTTTGAAACTTTTGATATTTCAAAAAAATTCGATATTGTAACGTTCCGTACGTACTGGGTAAGATTTACCCGAACGTAAATTTCCAACAATACCAGTTTGAAGAGCAAGCGTCAATTGGCTCTGCCAAAAGAGCTACCTTCGGTTGGTATTTCAAAGTTTTTTTTAAATGTCCCGATGCCTACTGGGTACACTGCAAAAACAGGTGTCTTAAATTGTTCAAAAATGTCTTAAAATAAGACATTTTTCGTGTCTTAGACACCAAAAGTATCTTAATTTAAGACATTTTTGGCCAATTTAAGACACCATGTTTTTGCAGTGTAGAAACAATTTTACTTAATTTTGATTTTTTCAAGAGTTATTAACAAAAACGAACTTAGTTACCTCTCTCCTATATTTAATTCTACCTAATGTACGTCAACGCACTATAAAGGCTGGGCTGCTGTAGAAACAAGACTAAAAATGACTGTATTCACCTTTGGAGGTCTGTTTCTCAAATAACGGGTATTATTAGGCGTGTCGAATCAAGATTTAAAACAAAAGCGTGAGACTTGATATAAGTAGTAACAATTCGAGGCGGGTTTGTACAGCATTGTAAACAGGGGTCGAGGAGCTTGCAGAGCGCGAGTAAATGGTATGTAAACCGTCCCGACTTCACCCTTGGCCTCAACCCTGGGCGTAGCGCGGTGCGGCGCGGCGTGCTCCACAAACTCCATTAAAACATTATGCACGTGCCGATGCGCTCGGAAAATCAGATGCGACTATGTATATTCCAAGCCTTCGTATAAACGTATTGATATTACCTTCCTCTGCCTCTGCTTCTGCCTCTGCCTCTGCCTCTGCTCTATTCCTCATCTCTTGCTCGTCCAGCGAATTTCTCGTTGTGTCTGTTTTAGAGCTCGCTTTTACCTTTCAGAGTAAATTTCATGCGCCTGTTTTTTTTACTAACTCTGATTAAACTTCAGTTTTAGTCCAACAAATAATGAACCTTCAAACTTTTCATATTTTACAACTTGATAAATAACTACATATATACACACATTACGAGAAATCATTGGCTTATATTTTCTTTCCTCCGCAGCAGTTGAAGTTCAGGTGCTTTTTGCTTTTAGTCCAAAAACTTGGAATAAATTCCCAGTGAAATGTACATGCAGCTGTAAAGTGCTTTTTCTATTTCCATCAAAAATACTCTTTTATTTTCAGATTTAATTTATGAATAAATGTAACATTTTATTTATCTTACTGATTCATGTTTTTATGATTAATATATAATTTTGGTATTAGAAGCGATTTTCGATATTAAACTTTACCAATCGGGAGTTTCTAAGTGGCTTGCAAAGTAACTGGTGTATGATATTTTAATTAGCATCGAATTATATAAAGAAAAAAAGTAAATTATTTTCTAATTTTCAATTGCTCGTTAATTAAATCCTAGCTTTGAATATAAAAAGACTTTTCATTTCGACTTGATCGTTATTTATTAATTACAGTGAATGATGATTTCCATTTCTTTACAAAATGGGTCTTATAAAAATGTCTAGTCACTCGATCTGTTGCTCCAAATGACATTCGTTTCAGAACAATCTATATTTATTTATATATTAATTTAAAAATATTTGAGATTTGATCTATCACCTATTATCATCCTTATTTTATTAAGTTTTTAATAATAATAGGAAAAAGAATTTTTGAAACTATTTTTTATTGTATTTTTTATCTACGTTTCCTTATTTCAACCTTCAGTTTTTTAAAATGAATAATTTTTTAGATAAAAACCTCGAAATTTGATAAAGTATTTTTCGACAAAAAGTATTTTCTGACAGAAATTATTTTCATGCAAAAAGTATTTTCAGACTTTTCTAACCAACAGCGATCACTTACAAAAATTATTGTATCCTAATATCTTTTATTAAACTCCACACAGAAAAAAAATATTCTCTCATATGAAGGAATATTTCTCTTCTGTGACTCAAGATTATTCCTTAATAAATAGAAAGATTTTGTGGAAGGTAAAAAATTTACTCTTTTTTTAACTTCAACCTAATTTAGACGAATAATGGAGGGGTTTGAGGTGCCATAATAAGTTGATTTTTTTAAAATGGAAACAAGGTGGTTTGGGTGCCTTAAAAAGTAGAACCTGTTTTTTACCTATAGGTAACAGTTGTTTCAGTTTACCAGCAGCTAATATATCACCAAATTTCGTTTAAATCTATTTAGTCGTTTAAGTGTGATTGGCGTCCAAGTTTTGTGACAGACAGACAGACATGAAATTTTTTATTCTTATTTTTGGATTCCTTGATGCTCAAAACGAAAATTTATGTTAAAAATTTGAGGTTCGAAACAGTGTACAGACAAGACTCTAATTTTATTTATATATTTATGTATATTATTTATACATATTTCTTCCATGAATGCTAAAAGTAATAATAATTTTTGTCATAATAAAAATTATAGTTTCATTGAAGTTGGTAAAACCAAAAATGAAATTTAAAAATCGAGATTTTCTATCGTTTTATCTCAAACTGATATAAATCACTGATTTTTTAAAATTTATGCAGTGGAATATGTTATAAGAAACATAGAAAAATTAATGTAAAAAAATTAGAATAGTCTAACAAAAAATCAGTAATCTAAGAAATTTGGGTTTTACAATTTTTTTTTAAATTGACATATCTCCCGTTCTAATTAAAACTTTTATACTTTCTAAATTTATAAACTTAACTTGAGTCAATACCTAATATACCACGAAATTTCGTTTAAATCGGTTTATTCGTTTAAATGTGATTCATGTACAAAGTTTTGTGACTGACAGACAAACAGACAGACATGGAATTTCTTATGCTCATTTTTGGATTCTTTGATGCTCAAAACGACAATTTATGTTATAAATTTAAAGTTCGAAACAAGTACAGACAAAACTCTGATAGATAGATATTTTCAAAAAATTTCTTCTATACGTCCCTTTTTTAGTTTTTTTCATTTAGAAAATTCTATTTAAATATCAAATGCGGTCTTATGTCTTATTGGACCCGCTATTTTGAATTATGAAAAGTCAAATTAACTTTAAAAACAACTTGTAACAAGTGTTATGAATATTTGTTAACATTTTAATTTTTTTATAACTTGGGGGTGGGTATATTAGATCCAACATTTTGAATTTTTAAAAATTGTGAATATAAATCTTCTGATTTATATTGGACAACTCTAGAAGACCCCTGGTATTGAGTTTCATATAAAAAATGGTTAATATCTCAATTTAAAAATAAAGGTAAGAATAGATCCTCAAATTTTACCAAATTTAAGAGGAAGCACAGTTGAAATTTTAAATTTACCCAAAATGACGCCTAAACGTGTCAATTTTTTTCTAACTTAATTTGAGCATGCAAAATTATCTTATAATTTTAAAATTAAAAAATGAAATTTTGGACATTTTTAGATATTTTGTTTTCGAAAACCGGTGTCTCCCCTATTAAAACACGAACTATAAACTTCACAAAGAATAGCCCATACGAAATTTAAAACATATATGTGACGCTCCACGGTGAAAGGGACCTTAGCTGAAAAACATTTGATTTTGAATTTTTATTACGAATCTATACAATTTGAATTGCTCTTTCATATACAGAAATCAAAACTTGTTTATGTCTATTAGTTTTTGTGTTATTAGCGATGAAACATAGACATAACCGAGGACATAACATAACAATAACATAGGCAGGCTCAACTCCAAACGTCCGTCCTATTAAATTAATTTCTTGCAGCTAAGGTCCATTTCACCGTGGAGCGTCACATATATGTTTTGATAAATTCATTAAAAGATTTTAGTAATTTGTTTTCAATTTTTAAAAATTGTAATCAGAAAATTTTAAATTCAGCATATCTATATGTAAAAGAATAACTTTTATTTACAGTCTATGGAGGTAAATTGATATTACAAGAAATGAAAAATGACAACAATGAGACAAAAATGAAACAAGAAATGGAAGTTTAATACGCGAGACAGGTACCCACAGACAACCTGTTGTTGGTGTAACGATGTTCCCGATTTTGTCCGGTGTATCGAGTTTCTTTCTGGTTTTGAAAGCCGACGATTAGGCGAGTTTTAAAACGTAATATCGCCGACGTCACGAAGCCATTTGTCTTCCTGCGTCGGCGGAGAAGTCGCGCTGCGGGATTCTGACTCGAGAGGGACCCGCAAAATAATTGTTCGACAAGATGAGATGGGGATTGGAGACCTATTCTGTCCACCGCATTGGACCGACCCAATTCGACTTACTTTTGTAATTCGAATAGGATGAGTTAACGATTGATGTTACTCAGAAATCCATCCACTTTAATGTTTTCCTCGGCGCCAGTCTGTCTATTTTCTGCTTGCTTCAATTATTACTTGTATTTTTCAAATCTTTTGTTACGTCATTGGTTTGTCCAATTTAGAAACGATCAAATTTTACTTTTCAGGCCATATTTGTCACGGATTTAATATTTTCTACTTGGCATTATTAGTCTTAGAAATTTCTTTTAAAAAATGAAAAATGGATTATGCTTTCTTCACCTAGTGCATTTGAAATTCTAATAATGTAACTGCAATTTAATTGCAGTTCAATTTAATATTTTAAATCACTATCCAAATTTATTTCCAAAACTAACCTTTTCTGAATCTTTTTCTCACAATAAATTCAGTTCCAAATTGAGATGAAAATTATGAGGCGTCTTGTGTAAGAAGTTATATATTACATTTCCAGTGTCTTAGCTCATATTAAACCCTCTATCGTCTTCTAACAAATGATAGTTACGATAATTAGCGGCTCTTTTCGAAGGGGAATCCCTTGCGTTTGCATACGTAACGAGCGTAGCGGGAGCCTCATTTCTAGGGTCTTTTGAATTAACGGGCCTTGATTTCAGCAGGTGCTGCTCCTTATTGTCTACAAATGTAAGATAACTTTGGGGAATTGCGCGCGATTTGTAGGAAGGTGGCGTGACTTTAGGCTGACAGAATCAACAACAAAGGACGGAAGTTCAATAACAATGGCCAAGTCCTGAGACAATGCGTCGAGGTTGTCAGGCTGAAATCGAGATGCGCCCGATACGTTTCAAGTTGAAGAAAATGCAAATTTATGAAGAAAGAAATCCTGGTGACAGTTTTTCTTTTCCAAGTGACTTCCAGCCTTGCCGGCGACACTCGACAGACACAATGCGCGTCCACAAAAGAAACCTCTTGTGGGTGTCATTCTTTTCTCAAGAGTGTTACAATAGCTGAGACTCGTCATGATATACGAACCCGTCTCACGCCCTAAAAGTCCCTATTGGACTCGATGTAAACTTCTAGAGTCTAGCTCTAGACCCTCAGCCCTTTCGGTGTAATTTCTCCGACCTTTCAAAATCTAAAGGCTTCATTGTCAACGAGCGTCCAGCGGATAATCATAATATTTCTGCTTGACACAACAAAATTCTTTCAAAAAAGGAACATTCGTCTTGAGTGTGACTTTAATCATAAGATTCTTTTCGGGCTTGAATCATTTTATCTCATTAGATTTCATTCTTAACTTTTCCTTTTTAATATTAGGACAAGATAAATAGAGTTAAATTGCGTAAGATTGATAATGTTTCAATCAACTCATGTAATTCGTTTCTTACTGTAATCAATTGTATTATATAGATGGCGTTGACAAAACATATTAAAAAGAAAATAATTAAACTGAGATTATTAAAGCGGAATATTATTGAGATATTATACGAGAGATAGAAAATCTAAAATAAATTATATTGGTTCCGATTTGTACTGCTTTTTTTTTTAAAGTTCGGTTTGAAGTAATTTTTTCAAACGACGCAACAATATTAAGAAAAGGCGGTGATTCTTATAAAATAATTTCTTCTAAGCGACTGTTATTGTCATCGTGCTATATTAGTGTTGCGTCGGGTCTTAGATCCAAATCCTCTCAACAGACTCAGCATGTTCATAATAGAAATCATTGAGTCATCGCGATTGGGCGCCACTTGTCATTAATGACTCTCCGATTTTCGATTTAATTAAATGCCGATGACAATCTCGTCACCTATAGCTTTTAAGCCGTACCTTGTCTCCTCAAAGAATTTGGGGATCCTTTTTTATCGCGCGTCGCATCACTTCACGTACTATAATTACTTTACACTTAAATATTCGCAACCCAAGTGAACAAGGTGTTACAAAATAATAAAAAATATCTGACACGCAAGCAAAATTGTAAATAAAAAAACTTTAAGTGTCTTATTAATTAGTGTCTCATATTTTTCAAAAAATTAAAAAAAAATCTATTAAAATTTTGCTTTCTTAAAATTGGAACCAAAACTTGATTTGTTAATTTAATCATTGTTTTAAATTTTCCAGGTTTTCTAATTAAAGACCTTTTTTTTACTCGTATCTCCTCAGTCCTCACTTGTCACGCTTAAAGAAGACTCCTCCTCTATGCCTGTGGTGTAAACGAACTCCTATTATTTTGGCCTAAAACAAGAATGATTCATTTCAACTTTTAGTCAACTAATTAAACCTAATTGTTTCATAAAAAAAATGAACAATCCAATTTACAATTTTCTAAAATACGGATATACCCTTAATAACTTTCTACAAAATTTTGTGATTCCAATGCGCTTGGCGTTGTTTTAATACAAAAAAAGTTATTAAATAGAAGTAAAAATGTAGCAGTGAATATAATGGCTTTAATGCAGGCAAATGTAATTCTCCAATTAAAAAACGCCGCGGGTATAAAGTAGAGGGAGACAAAATCATATTCCCCGAACAGTGTAATAAACAAACAGGATTACGTAGAGGCATCCAACCACAATTTACCGAATTGTTGTGCTTTTCATATACATGGTTTTTTTTTCGCTTTGGAGCAGAACATTGCGGTGCAGGACACTGAATTTTCCATACGTATATCGTGTTACCCGATGGCGCGCTCAGGATTTACTCTCGTGTACAGGAAAGGTCATGTTTTTCCAACGTGTACTATGTACCCATATACCGCTGTAACCAAATATCGGATTTGCAAATACCATATGTCCCGAGTATCCGTCACTATATGTTTGCCAATTGTTTTCTGAATTCATCACTCTTCAGCTGCTGAAAAAAATGCATTGATAGAACGAAACCAAATTCTCGATGGTATCATTGCTTTTAATTACTACAGTGTAACATTTTTATTTCCTTTGCTGAAATTCAATTCCGCAAATGTTTTTTTTTTTATTATTATTTGCCAATGTTGTTAGGTTCATTAACGGGGATTTTTGATTAATTTTTTTTGTTAACTTATTTTAAAGAAATTAGCATTCAGGCGCATATTTTTCGTTATTATTAATTTTTATTTGTTTAAAAGATAAATCAGGTTAATGTTAGTTAATAGAGAAAATTTGTTAGAGAATTAGAGATGAAAATGAGATGGCAACAAAAGTTAGTCAGAGGAACATCTCCGAGTTGAAGGCAGATCGATAGCGAGATATGTGTGAGGAACATCCAGCGAAAAAAGATTAGCGCGTGCATCCGATTAGGTGTTTTCATCGCAACGAATAACGGCAACGATAATATCGCCTTCTTGGCTTCTTACGCGGCGGAAGGGTCCGTAAACTTTCGTGCCTTTCGCGATGGAATCGTAACGCGCGAAAAGCGTGACGGTTCTCGAGGGAAAGCGCCTCAAGCGTCCAGGTGCCTCCAAGAGACGACTCTTATCGTCAGACAAGAACGCATGGTCATAAGCATATACTTTTTTTCCCCGAGAGTTCATTAACCAGAAAAAAATGTTCTTAATTACACTATTACCAACTGCCAATTTTACCATCTTCTTTATTTTGTTTATTAGATTAACGAAAATTCGTTTTAGTGGGGTTACGGGTTACAGTGAAAAAGATAATTGTTACTGTAACTTGTGTGGTATCTTTTAGTGAATCCGATTAGAATCAAGCAGGTAGAGGGCGCCACGTTACGGTTGATATTTCATTATGAAAATGATGTTCTTCAGTCTTTCTTTTTGAGAATTAATTTTCATCATTGCCTACACAAGAGTTTTACAAAAAATGTGTAATATTCACAGTTCCTCTTGTATACTTCTGTTTATAAATCCTCATCAGACTTTTAAATACGATGGCTCTTTCTAAAAACAAATAATCCATCCATTTGCACACGAGTCTGTTCACAGTTCTTTGAATGTTTCAACGTTATAAAGGAGACACGTGTAATAGGCTCACGCTATTCTGAACTACTGAAAAAAAATCGAGAAAAAAATTTTAACTAGAAATTGATATAATTCAATAATTTTGTTGCTCATTGGCAATTATTAATTATTGAATATTTCAATGTCTTCAAATTGAAACTGTTGAGAAAATAAAAGAATAAAAGTTTAAAATCTTTTTGTCATTCATTCACTTTAAGCCACGCTATCTACTTTGGTCAAAATTCATAAATATATTCGAATTATTCCATTAAATTTGCTGAAGTTATGAAAAACATTCAACTGAAATTTTAGTTATTTTGACAAAAATGAATTTAGCTGATAATTAGTAGTTTTTAATTAAATTATTAATAGAAATATTACTATTTTAATCAATGAATGACTTTTTACTATCAAATCAGTTACTTCTCATTAATTCAGATTTAGAAATTGGAATTTAAAGTGAAAACGTCGTGGAGTGTTTTTACAGACAAGTGTTTACATTTATTCTTGGTGTATTTCACATTTCAACCTAACACAAATTATACACTATTATATATATGACATTCTTATGCTCACAATATGAACAGAGGATCTATTTTCAATTTGTTCTTATGCATACACTATTAATAAAGACTTGAAAATTCAATCATTTTTAAATTACATGAGCTAGTGATAAATCCAAATACAGATTTTGAATTAAAATTCAAGAGGTCATCCACGAATATTATGTCATCCTCAAAATAAAGAAACATTGTGTGCAGCGTTCCGTCGAACACGAGTTAACATTCTTATTTAATCTGAAAAAGTAAAAGAATTGTTTAAATTCTCTAAAAATATTGTTTTGTAGAAACCAAGTAGGAGTGATGTTTTTAAAATTGCATAAATTTGAATAAACTTTATATAAATTAATTTTAATATTTTACGAAATTGTTTTAAAATACTATAATATAGACAACCTAACCTGCTAAACTAAAACTCTTCACGTAACAATTTTACAACAAAATATAATCATGTAATACTAGTAACCAAAAAAAGTTGCTATATACGGGTTTATTTTGAAGTAGGAGATAATTGCCGAATTCTTGATTAAAAATTCTTTTCTAGACAAGACTGTGATCACTATACTAGCGGACTTAATCTTGTTCTTCTTCTAATATATATGTGGCCAAGGTTACGGCCAATTCAATTCGTATAACTTCAATTCACAAAAATCACAATATTCAATTCAACATTATTCAAATCACATTAATTGAAGGTTTAACATTAAACAACACTATACTAGCAGACGCTATTTAGGAATGGAACCTCGATATCGAAAATATCGAAGTTTCGGTTTATCGAAGGTCGATGTTTTCGATATATATTGATATTTGTCTTTTGATGTTTGGAATCGATTTGTAGTTTTGAACGCAAAACAGAAATTTAAGGGGCTGTACCTTAGTTTAGCAGATGTGTTATGTGTGCTGCTAGTATTTACTAAGACAATGTTCTTTCTTTGTTTCATCGCAACCAAATTTTCTAGCCCATATTGTCGATGACTTTGCGTATAAAATAAAATAGTTCCAAGTGATTTAGAAATGGCAAATATGTAAAATTCCTGGTTGATGTTCAGTGGTGGATTCAGACAAAGTTTTTGGAGAGGGTATTACATGAGAGAGAAAGAGATGGCACTATAGTCTCTTTTACGTAAATATGAGGCTTTTAGGGGGGGCAGAATTTGTGACCCCCCCCCCCCGGATCAGCCAATGTTGATGTTGCATTTTTTAGGTCAAGCATTATATTGTTCCAAAAATTTATGTTTAAAATTTGACGTTCGGTATATATCATCTGTCCTTGTCGTAACTTTAGTTGAACTTGGACATTTCTACTGCTATTAATTTTTTATCCTGTGTATGGGAATCTCACGAGTTTAAGGGTGAATTACATGGATGCTTCAGACGTTACGTCGTAATGAGAGAGAGAGACAAAGATATATTTACGTCTTTCTCTTTCTCATTACGATGCAACGTTTGTCGATCGCATATGATTTCACCCTAAGTTTAATTACCTTCTCAACCCTGCCACAATTCGAAACTTAAGCTTTATACACTTCGCATTTCTTGAAATGTACAGGATGAAAAATGTATGCGAGTAGAAAATAAATGTCCTAGTCTCATCTTTTTAATAAAATATCTTTCTTTTTTTAAATTAGAAATATGAGAAAAAATATTAATATTCGCATCTTCTATCGACCAATGACCGGAATGCACTCTTTACGAATTTTCTTTATCAAAAATGTTTACATGATATAAAACTCAACAATGCAGACTCAGATTTTATTTCTAAGAAGATCTATTTAATATACCGTATCAAAACTCCCCCTCGGATAATAAAACTGGGAAAATTAAAAGAGACCCTTCAACTGACGTGTGTAGCTGTAGAATTGTAATTGGTCGTGTTTGAGGAACGTTCTAGTTATACGTATATAATACAAACTCGGGGTATCGAAAGGTGCTCCTTTGGTCCATTGGCGTTGGGGGCAGCAGCAGGTTGATGGATACGGTCTTCTCATGAGAAATTGTATGTGGTAGGGATATGATGACAAAGTCCAGTAGTGGGGGTCGGGGGGTGGCTATCTCGAGGGCGTGGGGGTAAGTGAGTATCTGTGTGGCACGACTCTTTACGATGATCCTAGGTGGCACCGAGTAGCTGAGAGAAAGAGATAAGGAGTGAAAGAGAGAACAGGTGGAAAGAGAGAATGGTTGGAATGGGTGAGAGAGTGAGAGAGAAGGAGTATGTGCGAGGGAGAGAAAGAGCCGTGAGACACTGTCGAGAGAGTGGACGTGGGAGAAGACTTTCTGGGGAGTGGGGGGTCCATCCACACGCAAACCTAACCTCTCTCTTTTCTTCTCTCGTGTGTTGCAGCGCTCGCGCGACTGTCAAGCCTCCACGGAGGCGGCGTTGGTGGGGATGTCGCCTCCAGCCCACGAGCCCCTGGTGGGGAGGATAAAAGCGCCGGAGGGAGGGTAAGGCAAGCAGCCGGTGGCGCCGATGGTGGGGAGCCGACTGATGTCACGGAGAAGGAGGAGAGGCCACCGGCTTCAGAGACTGTCGAGCCGACGGCCGCGTTTGACGTCGCATCTCTCGTTCTCTACGGCTCGCGCGCTTTGCCGATAGGACCTAAGATCTTACTCGATCGGTTGTTCAACCAATTGCCCCACGCACAAGTGACGCGACTTCTAGCCGCTTTTGGCTGGACTCACGAGGATTATACTCGAGGATACATACTGCAGGTGAGTTTTTTCCTCTTTTTCAAAATTTCCCCAACCCTCTCATCTTTCACCCTAATAATCTCTTTAATCAAAACATAGATTCTCTTTGATGAAAACTTCATTCCTCTTGGTACTGTTTTCTTTTACATTCATTTTTTTATTTCACTGGTTTCACTTGTCAATTTCATTAATCTTTCTCTGAAATACATTTTGTCATGTACTCTGACATTTAAAGATGTCGGAATTTCGTAATACACGTTGTCAGTATTTTTTCTTCTATTTTTGTAAAGAAAACTCAATCTGAATCTTCTTTGGTGGTGACATTTATGTATATCATGATACTAACTTCTCTACTTTGTCTTAACTTTTACTAACTACTCAAGTGCAGAGAAGAAAGGACTGTGCACCAAGACTGGACATTGCAAGTGTTGTGTGAAATCGCGAGTGACATTTCTTTCCGAGAGTTTAGTTGCGTGAATAAGGGAACAGAAGCCAGTGAGGAGGAACAGTGCAAAAGTGAATCGCGTGTGCACCTGTGTCGAAGGATTTAAACTCCAGGCGAACTTTGCATTGCTGGATCCGGATGTCATCGGGAGAGAAACAGAAGCGACGGGAGGTAGTCTCGCACCTGTGAATTATCCTCTCTCTCTCTAAGTCACACACCATTCCGAGTTTCAAACAGGATTTATCTCCCGACGGTTGGGTTATCAAGATTACAGACGGATTTAATTCATTTCCTCGTAAAAACAACATTGTGTAGTGTAGAAGACTTTTTAGATTCTATATTTTCGAAAAGTGAGGGAAAATGTTGTTTCAACAGTTTGTTACATTTGTAAGGTGTTGTTCTGAAGAAAAATTGAAGATTGAGATAAAATCTTTACTGTTGACACTGTCATTGTATCAAGATTAGAAACGAGTTAATTTCAATATCAAGAATTGACAAGAAGTAATTGACAAGGAAAAACAACTATTGATGATCGTATCAAAACAATCCCAGAAACTGAACAAAGAATAAAGTAAAATTTGCAGTACTTAAAATGTGAAATTTCCAATGTTTTTTGTCAACGAAGATTTCAAACTAGCTCTCGCTCAGGTTAAACTTTTATTTGTGTTATGTCGTTTTATTAATTTATTTCTTTAAAATTTTATCTTTTGGTGTTATAAAATTTGTTTTATTGATTTATTTTTTAAAAATGAAATTTAATGTTAAATCAATATTAATGTTAAAAAGGTTAAATTTTCCACAAGAAAAATTCGAGTATATCTTTTAATAGAGACAAAAGTGTGAATCTAAAGAAGTAGAAACGTTTTGATTTCAACTCATGTTTAGAAAACCGTTTTAAGACTGTATAAAAATTCTGATCTATTTACCAAACATTTTAGTTAAAAACAAAAATTTGAAAATAAATGCTCATTACATTTAAAATTATATAGAGATCAAAAGACATTGAGAACATTGACATCAGTATAAGGAATTAGTTAATGTTGTGCTAATTTCGATCAGTGATATGCAGTTTTCTGAATTTTAGAAATTGGACCAAAATCTTACAAATTCCATAAAGTTGTTAAATTTTTTTCTTTTAACAAAATGTCACTAAGTGCTTTAAACTTTAAAGTAGTTCACCGAAGAATATATTTACAAATTTTTAACAGTATATAACTAGAACCATTTCAAATTAGGTATAAAATTGGTGGATTTTTCAGTGTTGTTTAATAATCAGTGGAAAAAACATTTTTTTTTAAATAATAAAACTAATGAGTTAAATCAGGACTTAAAGTTACTAATTCAAATTAGCAACAATTTTAACTTACTTCAGGAAAGTCTGTGGTTTTTTTTGGTACCAATAGTTAATAACTTAAAATTCTTTTTTTCACTAATAATGGCTAGTATACGCGGTTTAAAAGTTTTTATTTTTAGAGAGAAATGAAACTAAACTTCTAAGTGTATTACTTTTATAAGTAATTTTCAAAGAGTACTGAAGACTACTTCAAGTGTACGAAACTACCTGAGACTTCCCCAAAAGTGTAAAAATAAATTAAAACATTGCCAAAAGTGAAAAATACTTTAAGACTTCTTCAAAGGTGGAAACTTACTGTAGGACTATACTCCAAAAATGAAAGACTACCTTAGACTGTTCCAAAAGTGCAAAATTATTTTAGTGTACTCCAAAAGTGAAAAACTGACTTAGACTACTCTAAAAGCGACAGAATATCTACAAATTACTACAAAAGTACAAAAATACATGAAGACTTCTCCAAAAGTGCAAAACCACGTCAAGACTACTTCAAAAGTGCAAAAATACCTTAGACTACCCTAAACGTGAAAAATTATTTTTCGACTTCTCCAAAAGTGCAAAATTACCTTTAGACTATTTCAAAAGTTTAAAAGCATCTTCGGACTGCTCAAAAAGTGATTAACTACCTTAAAGCAACTCTATAAAAACAGAATTAACTTGACCATTATAAAACTAGAAAATTACTTAAAAGTGCAGAATTACTCCAAAAGTGCAACACTATCTTAAGACTTTTCCAAAAATGCATAAATACCTTCAGTTTACTTGAAATGTGCGAAACTACCTTGAGACTACTTTGAAAATTAAAAACCACCTTTAAATGACTTAAAAAGTGCAATATTAACTTTAAATTACAAGGTGCATAGTGCGTACCTTTTAAGACTATGAATTCCAAATTACTCCGAAAGTGCGCAAAACACCAAAAAACTGCTCTAAAAGTGAAAAATATCCAATGACTACTTAAAAAATCACTACTCCTTAAAACAAATTAGAACTACTCGAAAAGTGCAAAACATCCTTAAAACTACTCCAAAGATGCAAGTATCTTAAGACTACTTCAAAAGTACAGAACTACTTAAATAATTATTCTATAAAATCAATATCACTTGATAGATAACATAACTTTTTTCCATTTAATACAAATGAGTTAAATTTCAACAAGCGAATTATTAATTTCTTGAATGCTAGTTGTTTTTAAAGTACAGTATCTTCTGAACTACAATATACTATTTCTGACTCTTTATAAAACTAATTTTACCTTATACACTTGGTTTTTAATACAAAAAGTTCTACAATATCATCAACAAACTGACTCCAAAAATATACTCCACACGATATTAAAACATACATAGATAACCCATACAATGATTTACTCAATTTTTCATATTGCAAAGAGCTATCTTAATGATAATAACATTGACACCACTTGTTAATAAATACGGTATAACTTCATTACAACTTGCTAAAAATCTGTACTATACATTGAGCACGAAATTATCTTTGGAGCTAAAAGGATTAGAACCAAAAGATTCAAGTTGGTGGCAAAGGGCAAGTGAACAGTGGTTCATCATAAAAGACCTCTGCATGTCAAGATTGGATGTCGCAGCGGACGAAGGATCAAAGGATTGCCGAAGATTCTCATGCCCTTCG
The DNA here is from genome assembly GCA_037103525.1 of Ganaspis brasiliensis. Lineage (NCBI taxonomy): Eukaryota > Metazoa > Arthropoda > Insecta > Hymenoptera > Figitidae > Ganaspis > Ganaspis brasiliensis. The sequence goes on along the minus strand of JAZKLR010000390.1, from coordinate 949,062 downwards.
AAGCTTGCACTTCGATCTCAGGAAGAGTATAGGCAACGTGAGGAGCATTAGAAAACGGGGAGTATCCGTGTAAACTGAATTGCGCTGACGTTAGCGTGAAATTAAGCGTATGTAAAACCGGTTTCTTGGTACATATATTGCTTACTGGTGCTTACGCGCGGTTCGTCTCGGTGCCGCGTGTACGTGCCGGTGGAATTTATCGAGATAACTTTTCGCCCATGTCTATATGACGAGAATATGTCTAAGATATTGCATATGTCACGATAACCGCACTCTGGGTGCCGATACTAAAAGCGATAGCTGCTTTAAGAAAAAGAGCCTAGATCCTCTACTGGATAAACTCGATTCCTCGCATCTCTCGGTTAATGCTCGCAACTAAAGCGTAGGAGGATCGCAAGTGTGGGTTAACGATTATCACCGGTCCAGGAAAACACGTGAGAGGAATTCCTGTTCCTCGAATTCTGCAAATCCCAGGATCAGTTCAACAAGTTGATGGTCTTATGGCGGATTGTTTTACTGAGAGTGAGAAAGAGAGACCATAAAGTTGAGAATTCGAAAAACTTGAATTGATCTTCTTAGAAGCAATTGTGGGTAAACCGGAAGCGGAACTGGGAGTATGAAGAGGTCCTGGATTTGAAGTAAGTGGTGTCAGAATCACGAGATTCGCGAGTGAAAACCAGTTTTGCTCGAGAGTGCAGTAACAGCTTGGAATTCAGAGATTTTACACGCGGCAAAGTGGCCGTTTACTGCGAGTTCGTCCATCCAAGAAGCGGATGGAAGAGAAGAAGAGACCAGAGTCGCGTTTGCTTCAGAGATTTACGAGCGAACGTATCGACTCGCTCGTTGTATACGCGTCACGAATCGACGGTGCTTCCAGCATTGCGCGATAAAACCCAAGGAATTTTGAATAGATTCCCTCCGCTTCTTCTAACCACCCTCAGATACCAGGAGAACCTAATAACGGATCAGCCAAGATGGAGATAAAAGGAATCCAGTTCCGGGAGAATTCTTGTCCGAATTCGTTGTCTTACTTTGCATGAAAAACTTTCTTCATTCTCTTTTCTGTCACATTAAATTAGAAGTAAGTCACTCTTTCACCATGGCCACTTTCTGTGCAATCATCTCATTAAACAAAAGTCGATAATGTCTCTGCTTTCTTTGAACTCTTGCTGCACAAGTTGTAATTACCTCCAGTGCAAAATATCGTAAAATACTTTTTAGGACAATGTATACTGGTGTTTTATTTGCGGTTATTGATATTGACATTTGAGTTATTGTTGTCCAATGAGTGAACCAATTCACAAAGAGAGTCTATAAAAGCAAATTTTGCAGCATGTTTTTTTTTGCAATTAAAATCATACAAGTGGAGAAAATCTGTAGTAATAATAGCTTTTCTTCTACTTTTTCTGAAAATTGATTATGTTTCTGTGTTTTTTGGACTAAATTCGAAAATGCTTTGGAGAGCATTCAAAAGGTTAAATTTGTCCAATTTTAAAACGATATATCTATTCAAAAGATGCATAACAAGCTGAAAATTGTATTCTTTTTTTTTGAAGTCAGAAAATATGAAATCAGTTGATAAATTAGTGTTTACTTTGGGTTAATTAGAAAAGGAGTGTTTCGAGCCGAATCGTACAGGAGATGAATGCTGAAAAGAGAGGGTCGAATAAAAAACGCGTTTTATATGTAAATGATCGGAGGGTCTTTTAGGTGTAAGAGAGAACGATGTGAACTGCGGATGGGTCGTTGAAGTCTTGGGTGTTACGTATATCAACCGCAGTTACGTTTTAAGGGATTGCCCGGGGCTGGTGAAATTATACTATCACATGGTAATATCAATATTAAGTATACAAGTTGATTCTTAGCAAGATACACGAATCGTGTAAAAAGGAACCAGCTCTCATAGAAAAGAAGCAAATCGGGATCTGACGACGCGACTTTTAAAAAGAAAAGACAAAAAGTACTGCACGGATAATAAAATTTAATGATTTAAACGCGCACATTGCTATTATGGGGGTAATAAATCTTTATTGCTGGTTACCGGAAAGGAACGGAAAATTGCTCTTGTAAAAATGACATTGGAGAATTAAATGCCTTTCCAAACAGGGGGAAAAAAAGTGAAATATCCTCGTTTAGTCATATAGGTGTGTTAAGATCAGTTAAAATGCGGAAAAGATCATCTAAAATTACGAAAGGTTTTTGGTGAACGACTTCTTACGCTTCGTTTGTTGCAGTCCTATCTCTTCCGTTTCCGCTTCCGAAACCCTGTTTGAATAATTAATTTGGGAGTCATCTGAAGGTCGAGGAAATCAAGTTCTTTTTAAAATTTGATGGGGTGTATTTTTTTTCTGAAATTGGATTCATGTGGAGTGAAAAAGTTGATTATTCTTTGAGGTCATAATGAGCGACGAATCATGATGTGCCTAACGAGTAAATACGTTTCGAGAATCAAGACGGAAGAAGGGAGAGAGGACGCGGTGGTTGCAGTCCAATTTAAAGGCGGATATCCAAGTAAGATCTTCACGATTTCTACACACGAATAAGACAGAACCAGCGACCGTAAAATCATATGCAATGTCCAGTCACGGGTGGCACCTTCGATTGCCTCTCTTCCTCACGGGAAAACGCTCGACTCTCTGCTGCGCCACCAGTTGGCGCCACCGACTGGAACTTTCGTGCGAACAGTCCAAGGAGAACTGATGTTGTTTCTTACCGTGGAAATTGAATTTTTGTGTTTTTTAATTTGGGTCTATCGTGATTATCAAAATTTTAATCTAAAAAATAGAATTGTTGCGATTATCTCAAAATTATTGTTGTCGCTTTTCTGATCAGTTGATTGGTTAACGTAAACTCAAATTACTTCCATCAAATTCCGGTTATGGGCTACATTTAAATTAAAGTTTTATTTTATTGCGTAAAAACAGTTTAAACGTAATATATAAACATTGTAATTAATTTTTTATTTTAGAATCATTAAAGATAATTTAAATACTTATTTTTTAATTTTCTTGTATTTATTAAATTATTTTATTCATTAGTATCGTATTGACATAAAACAATTCGTGTTAATTGTTATATTGTTCAAACTGAGATATTTTTTTTTGTACTTCTACTAAAAACAAAGATTTTTAAGTTTTAATCACCAATAATTGAGTCTTTTATTATTAATTTAATGTTAATTTTATGTATTAATTTAAACAAATAATTTTAAAATCTTTAATTTTAGCAGTTGTACAAAATAGTATTTATTTCCGTTGCTAAACATTTTTTACGGTAAATTTTATGACAATATAATACGGTAACCCCCAATACACATAAATAACAAAAAACTTTTAATATTAACTTTTTTAAACATGGTTTTCTTATAAATACTATTTAATTTTAATTTTTTCCCCTTCCAAATAAATATTTATTTTAATATTATTTTGTATTGTGTAGTAGAATTATTTACAATTTTCTGTTTATTGTAAACAAATGTCAATTGTTTAGTCTCTTTTATTTAATTCTTCTTCAATAAACAAAAAATTTCATTTTTCATTTTAAAAAGCTTTGAATTGTCCTAAATGTTAAAAATAACATTGTTTACCTTTTTTCGAAAATGTTTTAAAATTTATTAATTTAAAATATGCGAAACATGTGGAGTTTTTTTCTGCTTACAAATTATTCTAAAAATCATTAATCACGTTTTAAAAAGCCGGAACTAAAAAAATATTTGTCATGTTTTAATATATCAAATTAGTTACTTCAAACTGCAGTAATTTCAAAATTTATAAAGTAACAGCGAAGTTTATAATTATTTTAAGTAAATCGTTTATTATTTTTTCTACATTTTAAGTATTTCTAGCAATACTTTTTTAATTTTTTGGTCTTTATACCTAAAATCCAGTATTTTTGAAAATTTTGTTTTCATCTGATGTAAATGTTATTTCTTAAAAAAAAAAAAACATTAAAAAGTTCTTTACAATTTATTACAAATTAATTTTATTACATTTTGAATTAAGTTTTTATTAAAAATAAAATTAAAAATCTTGCCTATGAAAAACAATTTGGTTAATCTTAATTTTAACCTAAAATTAGTGAATGGATTTGAAATGTCAAAAATTGTTATTTCTAAACCAAATATAACTTTTATTTAATAATATATTTCATTACAAATTATATTGAAGTGGACTGAAAAATAATAATTTTAATTAATAACATTAAAATAAGTATTTTTATTGAAAAATGTGTTAATTTAAGAAAATAAAATTAATAGAAAAGAGTAGCTAGTTTATTGATAATAATTGGTTAAAAACTAGTTAAGTAATTTCCATTTGTATAAGTTTCATTTTGTGTTAATTATTTTTTATTTTGATTCGAAAATTGTATCAAAATATTTATTTAAAGATTTTTAAACATTTGAAAAATAATTACTAAAAATTTCGTTTTTTGACGCTTTTAAATTGTGACTTACTTCAGTTAAATTTTTTCAACTATTTTCTATAAAATTAATCCCAAAAATTAATTGTCTCTTTACTAAGTGGTTTAATAGTTTAAATGTGTCAATCTTGTGTAGTATTTTGTTTTTAAAAAATTTAATTTAATTAAAAACGTTTTTAATATTAAAATTTGCTGGAAAAACCGAAAAAACATACTTTTCACAGAAACTTTGCAAACATGCTCTCGTGAGTCAATTGATTTACCCGACGGCTAACTCATATTAACGATAAACATTTAAGTGGATGATTTTATCTCTAATTGGATGATCGTAACGTATAATTCTGACAGATTTGATCAAAGGAAGCTCCTCTCCTAATGATGCTAACAATTTTATAACAAGTCTTAGGTAATCTGAATATTATCTTTTAACTATAAAATAAAACACAAAACTGGATTAAGATAATATTCAGGTTTTAAAAACAATTCACGCTCGAGATTGAATTTTATTTCGATTACAATTATTTGATTGCTGAAAGCAACGACTTTATTAAAAAAAAAGTAAAAATAAAAATTTTGGTACAATTTTCATTGATTGAATGCTTACAACATATATAGATAAAAATGTAAAACAACGCTTTTATAGCACATTTTGATATGAAAAGTAATATATGTTATGAAAATCTAAATCCTCAAATCAAAATTGATATGTTGATTAATCTTTTTGGAAAATATTGTGATTGTTTTTAGATTTATACGCAGAGTTAAATTCAATCTTTTTCTGCAAATAGAATATCAAACACACTCTTCATGAAAACCTTTAAATCAATTTCTCTTTGTTTAGTTTTTAATCTGATTGCAATGCATTTTAATACCAAAAACGTAACGTGCTAATTTATTTTTATGATTTATCAAAAGAAAAATAAACGAATAAAATGTTTATTGAAGTTTGATTTTACAACAATTTTAGCTATTTTGTAATCAATTTCTGTTATTTAGTGAATATCTACCGATAAGTTGAACAAATTGAATGGAGTTGGTTTTTATTATTGATATTGGATAGAGAATGAAATTTTGTTTAATCAACAAGAGCTTTTTGCTGAGCGCTTCTATTCGATTTGCATCCATCTTGCTACTACATAGCCAGCAATTTCTGACATTCTCGGGATAAATTTGACGCAGCCATCAGCGTGCGACCCGAATTCCATCTCAGCCTCTTGTCGCGCGTGACGAATGCTGCCATTTCTGAAGGAACCTCATTCGCGTGCGAGATTGAAATTCGAGTCCCACGGTACGGTAGTCCTCTTGCATTCTCAGACTGGGGTCGTTTAAGTTTCTCCACTATCTTTACGTAACGATGGCGTTTAGCTGTTTCGAGGAACTCTTCTGCCTGCGAATCATTCAGGGTGCGCGTCACGCACTTCACCCGATCAATCCAAATCTCCTCCAAAAGAATAAAGAATTGCGAAAACAGTATGGGAAACCTAATCCTTTCTTAACTTTTCTATTCAATCACAAATTTCGTCCAATTATACAGCGCCACAAAAAAAAAGTATCCGGATCAGGGTATGAGACCTATTTCTATCTATATTTTGATGCGCTGAATGCGAATCCGTCTTTAGAATTGGCCCAAACGGTCTGAGTATGGATCTAACCTCAAAATCGCTAAAATTTCACTTTTTAGTTAGAAACTGTACCCTTTTATGTATTGAAACGTATTAATGGAAGAATTATGACATTTTAAAGGGATTTTTAAAAATTGTTTTACTACGATTTTTAATTAAGATACGATATATCACGGAACAAACGATTGTCTAATGTCTCTCTCAATCTAAATTAGTGGTTTTCTACTCATGAATTTGCAAAAAGTGAGCTACTATTAAATAGTAAGAATTTTACTTATTTTTTAGTAGAAAACTAATAATTCAAATAGTGAAACTTCAAAATATTTCAATTAGTAGTTTTCTACTAAATATTTGTACCAACTATTTAATAGTAGCTCACTTTTCGATAATTCATTACTAGAAAACTACGGATTCAGGTTTAGAGAGAATTTCTCGTATTTCTCGAAGTTTAGAGACCTCCTGTTTCCGAAAAACTGGGTTTTACGAAAATGTCTGTCTGTCTGTCTATCTGTGTAAAAAAATTCGGGATCAGATAACTTGAGTAAAAATTCATCTATTAAATTCATCTTTAATATATATTTTAAGTGACCAAAAATGTAGATCAAGTTCGTTAGCTAGCTATTTTGTACCAAATATGTCAAAAATAGAACATTTTCAAAAATCAAAAAATGTGCAGTTTTTAAAATTCTTCTAAAATGTTTCTTTAAAATACACGTAAAATGAAACCAATTCGGTGTAGAAGAGTTTTCGATATAACGCGAATCTAAAAAGATATGAATTTTTTAAGTTTTACGGATTTATTTATAAGCAAAATATCTTCTAGAATTATTATAGGAAAATATAAATTTAAAACGTCTGATAACCTCAAAAATTTTAAATAAGATTTTCTTGTATCACAGACCATTTTTTAGCTACTTTAAGAATTATTATATAAATTAGTTTAGATTAATTAATTACTAGAAATTGACAAAAATAAATTTAAAAAATTTTATATAACTTAGAAATAAAAACCCTAGTAAAGAAAAATTGCTAGAAAATAAAAAAAATAGAGGTTTGCAAGAAAGAAAGAAAGTGAAATTAGAAAATGAAAAAAAATGTGTGAAATAAAGGAAATTACTAGTGCCTGAAAAACTGCTCAGAAATTTAAAAAATATATCTAAAAAATTTCTTTTAATTACTAGTAAGGCAAAAAATAACTTCAAAATGAAAATATTTAAAAAGATTACAAGTATCTAGAAAATTACAAACTGAGTACAACAATTGAAAAATAATAATTAATAATTAGGAATGTAGATAAATAATAATGAAAAGTGAAAGTAAAACTTTAAAAGACGGTAAAAGACTAAATATTAAATATATTATAAAAATTTAAGAAAAACCACTAGAAACATAAAAAATTACTAACAGATTAAAAATATATCTAAAATTTTAAAAAAATGATTGTTTTCAAGTTAAAAAAATTAAATCCAAGAAATAACTAATAGAACAAAAAAATAACAATAACAAAAAGAAAGAAGCTTAAAAAAGGAAACATTTCTAGAAGTTGACCATATAATTATAAAGTAACAAAAATAAATAAAAAGTTATGAAAAGTAACTAAAAATGTACTTTTAAAGCTTAAAAGTTGAAAACAAATCTGTAAAGTAAATAAATAAGCAACTGAAAAAATGTACAACAATAAATAAAAAAGAACAATATTTACACATTAAAAATTATTATTAGAAAATAATTATAAATTACTGGAATTTAAAATAATAACTAGAAGTTAAGTTAAACTTAATGGCAAGTAAAATACTTAAAATATTTTCTCCTAAATCTTCAATTAAGTGATTTTACTTAAAAAAAATTTAGTCAAAATAACAAGGAACAAAAATAACTAGAAATTGAAAATGATAATAAATAATAGAAAAAATTACTAAAAATTTTCAAACTGCCTAGAAAATAAGGAACATAATAAGTAATATAAAGTGATAAAAAAACTAAAAGTATAATTGAAATAGGAAAAAATAACAAAATCACTTGAAAGTAAATAAATAACTATAGGATTGAAGACAAATGAACCAAAATTGAAAGAGAAACATCCTGAAAGTGAGAAAAAAATAATTGAATTATATAATATAATTAACTAGAAATGAAGAATTTTATAAAAGAATAGCTAGAAAGCTAGAAATTTGAATAGAATGTGAAAAATAACTAAATTTTGGAATTAGACACTAGGGGATGTTAATAAGCCCATAGAAAGAAAATACTAAAAAATAACGAAAAATAACTAAAAAATGTAGACAGTAAAAAGTATTCTGAAATTTAGGAAAAATATCAAGGAAAAAAAATTATTGTAAGTTCATAGAAATTTAAAAAAGAAAGAAGTATATTTAAGAATTATAAAAAATAACTAAAAACTTAAAAAAATAACAAAAAAAATAAAAGTGAGAACTGAAGGTAGTTACAAGTAAAAACTCCATATATATACTCTAAAAATCTACTTTCGCGAGCCTTGTAAATTTTCATTTAACTCAAATATTTTATCATAATTTACATTTCTTCAATACTTGTAATTTCTTTAACAACCTTTATATTACGAAATACATTGTTTAAATTGACTTTATGACAAAAATAGAGCTATATGTATACATAACCTCCAAATATACCGAAAAAAATTTGTCGCAAACTTCAGATTAATAGCGATTGAATTAATCTCGAGCATCTAAAGTCTGTGCAGAACGTATTAGGAGGTTATGTTTCAAATTCTATTTTTGTCATAAAGTCAAATTAAGCAATGTTTAATTTTTTAGCAATTTTGAGGTTAGATCGAAACTTTAACCCTTTGGGCTAATTCTGGCGATGGATTTAGATTCAGCACATCAAAATAATATAGGAACATAAGGGTATCATTCCCAGAATCGAGTACTCTTTTTATGGGCCTGTGTTATCAATCTAAGACTGTATTCAGGCTAGAAATAGCCAATTGGGTGTCAGTTTTACTCAGAAACGGAAATCATAATGGGATTATAAGAGTTTTCGTTTCAACATTCGCCTCGAAAATCGTGTGCGGTCTTGTTACGTTCCGTTAAAGCAATATACACGAGACGAAAAAGCGTCGCGGCGCAAGGCGTCCTGCGTTACGTCGAGTTGGCTTGGAATGCGTAAATAAACAAAGCGCCGAGAGTGAGAAGAACAGAGAAAGTGAAGGGAAAGACGCTCAATGCTCTAGAGCGCCAAATTTATAAGGACCTCGTCACGAACTCCAAGGGAAATTTTCCCAGCAATAATTTCAATTTACGTAGACACCAAAATAAAGAATGAGTCTCGGATCTAAATACAGCTCTTAGAAAACGAGTTAGTCTTTTAAATACCGAGAAGTATAACAGATCTTTTCCTACTTCTTTACTTTGTAGTTTCCCGTCTCTCATTGCGTATATAACTTCTCAAATTACCCATTTCCCGTTTCATTGTCTTCTAATCTGAAGGAGACGCTATCATTAAAAATTATGTCCGGCAAGTTTCATTGAATAATTATTTCGTCATGAATAATTCCATTAACTCGTGAGATTCTTTAGTTTCAGAAATAAGAAAAAACTGTTTGTTATGTGAATTTTCATTTATGTTAGATTAAATCCCGAAATTGCTAAATATTTTTTGTGGTTAGGTTGCTAATGAGTAGAATTTATAGCAGGTGAATTTGATAACAAAATGTTTATTTTGAGATTTTTCTGAGCAAAGGTGCGCGAACTTTGACAATAATTTTGAATAATTTGATGAAAGGTTAGGAAAATACAAAATATTTGTCTGTCAACATAGATTAAAATATTAAATATGCTAGTAGTCTTACTAGAATTTTGTATTTTATTTATAATTTCTATGAGATTTATATTAGGTAAAAAAACTTGTATGTAGTTTTACATGGTTCACGGGAATTGTCAAATACCAAAGAGTACCATACTTTTTGTTTCATTTGGATTGAATTTCAATTCTTGAATATTTTTCCTTTTATATTAAACTCACTCATTGTTTATAAACATTCAAAAAGTAATAACTTTTTAAATCAGAAATTGAGAGAATGACACATGTAAACAAACGTAAGTTTTTAACCAATTCTCAGGGTTGAGAATGTATAATACTCTTTTACATTTATTTTTTACGTGTATATTACGTACGTATATTACTTTTATATTTTTATACGTGATGCGATGTATATTACGTTTTCATAGAAATATGCAGAACGCATGCGCGTTATTTGGTATTCTAACCTCTAAATGCGATACAAGAAAAAAATGTAGTGAATTAGTGATAAACACACATATTATCTTATGAAATGTAAATATAAGTAAAAAAAGTAAACAAACTAAATCTTCATAAAGGCAGTGTCAATAAAAAAGTATTCAGAAATATCTATTTTTGAATAGTTTTGTCGAAGTTGGCTAAATTAATACATGCAATAACTGACATTTATCATTTGATTATAACAATATTTATTTTTCATATTGATAATTTTTATTTATGCTGTACAACTCGTTTCTTACCTGTAATTAAAATCTTTTTAAGCTTATCTATTTTGATATTTTTTTGTAATTAAAGCTTTCTTAAGTGATCATACATATTTGTGCATATTTTTACATTTTTGGATTATTATTTTTTATGATTTTATTATTATTTATTCAAAACTACTAATGTTTTTGACAGTAACTTCCCAACTCTGACAATTCTACCACCCCACTAAGTAGCGAAACCATGACGTCAATCAATGGCGGACCTTACATGCAATTCAACGTCTTGCGCAGAAACTATGCGCAACAATTTTTCCCTTAACGATCCTAACCTCTATAATTTCAAGCCTTCCCAAATGAAGAAATTAGAAACGTTCGACTGTACTTCATATCCCTACAGAGTCTCCATAATTAACTTAAAATTTTAACCTCAATTCTACTTTTAGCTGATTTTCCAGTTTTGAAAATCTCTTATTTAAAATTAAAAGAATCGTTTTATTATTTGTTGCAGGACTCGCAGAACGGCCCGGTGCTGGACCGATGGAGTATTTGCTCGGCTGAGGAGGAACCGCTGGTCCTACAGCAGTTCCTCAGGTTCGCCGAGACGCGTCCGTTCGTGCAACATCTGCTACTGGCCGCGGGAACGCCGAGTTCGGATGCTATGTCACCTAGCAGACGACCTTCGCCCCCGACGATGCCACTAGCACACTTACCACCACCTCTACAATTTCTGCATTGTGGACTGCCACCCAGTTCAAGACTGCCGCACCCTTTGCCACCGCCACTTCCACCAGTGTCGCATCACTCGATGTCACCGACCACCCACAAGCACTACCCATCCTCGGCGGGAAACCACGGACCGACGAGCACCGCCAACTCACCACCTCGAAGCCTCGAGTCCAATTCTCACCTCTCCTCGCCGCTTAATCGACTCCAGAGTATGCAGCCCTTCGATTTCCGCAAGTTGGGCACTTTAGGCTTGCCTGCCTTTCCGCCCCTGCCACCACCGCCAGCAGAGTCCCTCATGCACCAGTCCAGGAAATCGAGACACCAACACAGTCCGCAAAGTCCAAATCAGCACTCGTTAGCTTCCCAGCACAGGCCCTCTGTTCCAGTTTCGAGCTCTGCTTTAACCTACGGCCACTCCTTGGCAGTAGCAGTATCCTCGGGAGCTTTGCCGCCCAATTTCCCAGGACCCTACCCTTCCTTGATGAGCAAACCTTCAGCAAACAGCACAGGTAGTGGCCTCAGTGGATCGGGCATGGATACACACAGCGGCGGGGAAAAGAGCAGCGAATTCGGCTCGGATGAAGATGAAGACGACGAGGAAAACTCTGGGAGCGCCTTAAACCTCAGCAGACGGGATTCCATGTCCAAGCACTCGGATCACCGGTTTTCGTCGCTATCACTACAAGCCTCTTCTTTAGGAAGACCTCCAGGTATTCCCGGACGTAAGCCGCACTCGCCCGGGAAGCGTCATCAGTGGGGAGCTTCACATGCCAACATGCCGCCGAATCTTGGGACGCCATTCATCAATCCGGCGACTGGCAAGAAAAGGGTTCAGTGCAACGTCTGTCTTAAGACTTTTTGTGACAAGGGAGCGCTAAAGATTCACTTCAGTGCCGTTCATCTACGGGAGATGCATCAATGTACCGTCAAGGGATGCAGTATGATGTTCAGCTCTAGAAGATCGAGGAATCGACACAGTGCAAATCCAAATCCAAAGCTACACTCGCCTCACTTGAGGAGGAAGATTTCGCCACACGATGGAAGGTCTTCGATGGCACACGCTCTCGTAATGCCACCTCAAGTTGGCCTTCCCGTTCCACCAAGTGGACTGAACCATCTATCCTTTGGATCATTCCCTCTTCTGACTCCGCCTCCAGATCTCCGCTCACCAGCGTCTCTCTGTGGATTAGACTTCAAACACCTGGATCCGTCACACAACGTCAGGTCCTACGAAGAAGCTCTTCAGAGAGGATCAATCAACCCATGTTCTAGTACAACCTCTTCTTCAACTCTGGCGTATTCAACTACGACGGCGACCACCACCATGTCAAAGGGTTCGACGAGCACCATCAGTTTATCAGGTGTTTCGCCTTCTTCACAGACTGCTGGAATGATGGAGGATGACGACGACGATGACAATGACGACGGCGGTATCGTTGTTGTAGCCGAGGATGAGTGCAATTTACCTACAAGACTGTCTCTTCGTGACGAAGACGATCAACCTGCGGACTTTAGCTTAGCCAGCAGAACCAAGTTTTCCTTTGGAGAAACTGCTGACGAAGAAGTAGTGAGTAATCCCGAGAGCAACGAGGACAACGACTCGATAAGCAGGTTCGATCAACACATGTTCTCGATAAACCCCCATGCGATGAACTCGACCTTCCACAACCGAGGGGTCCGGAAAAGAAAGTCTCAACATCCAACCAGGTGCACCATTCCCGCGGAAGTTCACTCTTCTTCCACTGATGGTGACTCCTCGAACGATGCCGTTTTCCAAGACCAACCCGAGGACATGTCCATGTCCCGGTTAGAAGCCGAGGAAAGAAAACATTCACCTTCTCCGAGAAACGCATCAGGCTCGTTTGACAACGAGTCAAACTCTCGATCTCCAGAGGCGCAAGACAGAGATTCAATTACAACTGGGAATCGACGTGAGACCTTGTCCTCGGAAGATAACCACGGTGACGAGCAACCTCAGGACGAGCCCAGAGATCTCAGTTCCAGAGCAAGCAGCGTCAGATCACCGAAGCGGCAATCTACCCCAGAACCAAAGTATGCTTCCAACACTCCCGAAGCTCCATCCCAAGATCCCGAACCCGTCCCCCTAGTTTCCTCTCCTTCCAGGCTAGCCAGAGAGGCCGATCCAGATCGCCAGTCACGAGAGCGCACGGAGAGCGAGAGCACGAGGGAAGGTGAGGAAAAGAGCTCAAAGGGGACCGAAGAGCAGCCGGAAAACCACTCCCGGGAGCCGGAAGCTGAGGACGACCTGGACGCCGAAGAGCCGATGGAGGTCGAGGAGGATGAGGAGGTCGCGACCACGCTTCGCAATCAAGAAGGTGAGCGTCCCGATGATCCCCCCCGTGCCCCGAGCTCGATCGACAGCAATCCAACCACTGCCGACGACCTCTCCCTCGACTCCTCGAATGCTTTGCGTCAACTCGAGTCCTTGTCGCAGGGTCGCATGCCGTACACGGGAATGCAGGAGCCGTCGAGATCTGGCCGAGCTTCTACCAGCCCCGTCAGCCTTACGATGCACCAGGATACCACCCTGGACAACTCCTCTCATGGCTCTCGTTCATCAAGCGGCTCGCCCTCCCCAGTGGCCATGGATACGGACAATAGCCTCATCACCTACGCGCGCTATGAGAACGGAGGGTTCGTCAGCACTCAGGAGGTGCCTCTCGACCGGGAGAATCCTCGACGATGCACCGCCTGTGGCAAGGTGTTCCAGAACCACTTCGGGGTAAAGACTCACTATCAGAATGTTCATCTAAAGTTGATGCACCGCTGCAGCGTAGACGGCTGTAACGCTGCCTTCCCGTCTAAAAGATCCCGAGACAGACACTCCGCCAATCTCAATCTGCACAGGAAGCTTCTGTCGACGTCCACGAGTCCTCCAATTTCCACGAGTCTGCCCTCGAGTCTGTCACCGAGAGTCGAGGACTCCCAACTCAATCCTCTGCTGCACAACGAGTTTCTGGCGAGACTCTACGCCGACGCCGGCATTGGTGCCCTGGGTTCATTTCCCCTGGCTGGACTACCATCAGCAGTCGACCTGGCAGCGAGGATACCTCCACCTCATCCTCTTCTTCTGCCGCCTCATCTTGGATTCCCAGGTCTGTCCACCTTCGCCAGCCACTTCGCTGGTCTCAACGGCCTCACGCATCAGCACCTCAACCAGCTGAACCTATCCGGCATCAGACCAGGTTCCCCGATGTCTTCTCCGACATCCGACGACCAGAAGGAAGAGGCCAGATGCACAATTCCCGGATGCAATAAAGTCTTCGGCTCGAGGGCCGTCAGGGATGCTCACTCCAGAGATCCTCAAGCGCACAGAGACCTACCCATTCTTTCAACTAGTGGCTCGTGACCACTTTTGTCTTATCGTGCCTTTGGCCGAGAAGACTATTCTTTACTGTGATGCCAAAATTTCGTCGCCCATATGGCTTAACTTTTTTCATAGGCGCGTCATTGTGCAATATCAAAAAAGACGTAGCTCATTATTGGGAAAAGAGGACTGCACAGGGTGCTTAGAAAATGCTTTTATTGTGATCAGGAATGGATATCGAATTTTTCTGTCGAACAAAAAAAAAAAATACTAAAGAATCCTGATTTCCTCCCCATTGATGTTTAAAGATTCGAGTAATCCCGAGAGGAAGGAAGTCAGGACCTCTTTCTCTGCCTTATTCAGTACAGGGTGTACGCTATTTTCCGAAAGTGGGGAATTTCTAGGTCATCTGTCGGGAATTCAGATTAGAATGTGAAAAAAATTACCTGTGCGGGAGAACAAGTTGTTTGGTAATATTTATCTGCGTCATTAAAGGGATGAAGCTTAATTGGGATTCAGGATAGGTTTAGAGTATTATTTTATATCGTGCGTGATAGCATTTTTTTAAATCTTTTATTTTGAAGAAAGGTATCTTTAGGGTCTAGGATGTGCTAAATACATATTCCATGTCAAATATAATTTTTGACAGTTGACACCAGTCAAAAAGCTGTCAAAACTTTGAATACGTGAGTTTTTTTAAAAGATCTAATCAATAATTAACTCAGAGACAATTAGTTAACGAAATTGGGACAATATCAAATATGTGACTTTGACAGTTGACAGCTGTCAATAGAGCAATCAAAATGAGATTTTTAGGAATTTAAAATTAATCAACTAAAAAACAGTTGTTTTAACTTTATTGACAGCTGTCAATAAAGCTGTCAAACATTTGAAAACTCAAATTTATTCGATATTTTACATTCATTTACTGATATACTATTGCTTATTAGAACACAAAAACAATCCAAACTGCAATATGTAATTTTGACAGTCAATACAGATGCCAATAAAGCTGTAAAATTTGTAAAAAGGAAGCTTTTAAAAAATTAAACATTAATTTACTTAAAAAACAATTATTTTGACAGTTATTTTATTATATCTATGTTAAAAAAAGCGATATGCAACTTTGACAGTTGGCAGTTGTCAATAAAGCTGTCAATTTTATAAAAACAATACGTTTCAGATAGATTTTACAATTTACTTAAGGCAATTATTATTTTTTAATTTTCGCCAAATCAGAAAGTATTTTAACTTTGTCAATTGACAATAAATTGTAAAAAATTTCAAAATAAAAATTTTTATTGCATTTTGCATTAATTTTCTAATGTTCAAGTGTTTATTAGAACACTGTGATTAATGCAATACAGCATGTCATTTTATCAGTTGACAGCTGTCAAAAATGCATCAAAATATTTTAAAAAAACCAGTTTTTTCAAATTTTTACATTAATTTACTTAACAATTGTTTTTGATTCATTGTTGCACAAAAATAGCAATTAATAATTTTGATAATTGATAGCTGTCAAAATTGCATTGAAAACTTTTAAAACACTAGTTTTTAAAGGGATTTTACACTAATTTACTTAAAAACATTTGTTTTTGACTCATTATTGCAAAAAAAAATAGCTGTTTATAATTTTGACAGTTGACAGCTGTCAAAAATACATTTAAAACTTTTAAAACACTAGTTTTTCAAGAATTTTTACACTATTTCACTTAAAAACAATTGTTTCTTACTCATCGTTGAAAATAAAATAGCAATTTATAATTTTGTTCAACTGTCAAAATTAAACACTTTTAAGACACTAGTTTTTCAAGAATTTTTACACTAATTTACCTGAAAACAATTGTTTTTGACTTCTTATTGCAAATCAAATAACAATTCATAATTTTGACAGCTGTCAAAATTGCATTAAAAATTTTTAAAGCATTAGTTTTTTAAGAATTTTTACACTAATTTACTTAAAAACACATGTTTTTGACTCACTAATCTAAAAATTAGCTGTTTACAATTTTATCAGTTGACAGCTGTCAAAAATGCATTCAAAATATTTCAAACACTTGTTTTTCAAGAATTTTTACACTAATCTACTTAAAAACAATTGTTTTTGATTTGTTATTTTAAATAAAATAATAATTCATAATTTTGACAGTTGTCAGCTGTCATAATTGCATTAAAAGCTTTCAATACATTAGTTTTTCAAAATTGCATTAAAAATTTTAAAACATTAGTGTTTCAAGAATTTTTACCCTATTTTACTTACCATCAATTGTTTTTTACTCATTATTACTAATAATATAACAATTTATAATTTTGACAGTTGACAGCTGTCAATAAATTTGTCATGTCTTGAAAAACTAAAGTTTTTAATGAATTTTAAATAATTATTTCAAATTCAAAATTTCCCAGAATTATGACGTCGAACATTTTTCAGTCGCAAGCAAGTTCAAATTTTAAATAATTATATTTATGTTTACGTGGTTTTAGAGTACTTAACTTAATGCAAATTTTAACATATAATTTTAATAGTTGACAGCTGTCAAAATTTAGAAAAGCAGGCAAATTAAATTTACGCATTTTTAATCTAAAATTCCCCTGTTTTAAGTTTTTTGACAGCTGTCAATTTTTTAAATTACATACTGCTATTTGATAATGATAAAATGTTTTTTAAAAAACGTCTGTTTTAAGTAAATGAATGTAAAATCTCTGTAATGACTCTTATTCTCAAATTTTTGACAGCTTAATCAGCTGTCAACTATCAAAAATTATTTTTGATGTCAAATGTATACATGGAGCATTTTGACTCATAAATATACCTGTCGTAAGAACAAAAGTTTAATTGAAAAACTAATATCGTAAAAATGTGAAAATGTGCACTATGTCTGTATAAAACCCTATGCAATTTTAACCCTTGGTCGTCTTATTAAATAGTCTGTTCTTCTTGACAGCTAACTTTTTTCACATTCTAAACGAAATCCGTCCAAATACATAAGAAAATCCAACTTTCGGAAAATTGCCAACCTACCCTATTATTCAGTATTGTTGCTTTCGGTATTGTATTCAATATTGTTGTATTCGATATTAATCACGCTCGTCCTTTTATCTTTATGTCGGGATTGACAAGTGAATATCACAATTGGTAATGAAAGTATCACATTATTAATGCAAAAACCACAATTCAATGTAGAATGTCCATTCCTGAATTGTGCAAATATTTATTTTCTCTTTCATATCAAAGGTGAATTATTCGCGGACACGAGTTGATTTGAACAAACGAGTCTTTGTAAGTAACGTGTAACCTTGTTCCCCAGAAAATCAAATTTCGCGAGTAAGTTTCGTGACTCCCTCGTTTGTTTATAGCGCGTCGTGATAAGAGAAAGAGTTAAAAAAAAAAGATAAGAGACAAAAAGAGAAAGAATGAAGATTGCGATAATTACGACGCGTCGTTACTTTCCCGCATCGGGTCACGACTTGCGCGGTAAATTTATCGTCGTTGTGATAACGTACGTTATAATAAAAATAAGTTAATATTTAATCCTCTAAACAATTAGCACTGTTCCTGTATATATACCTAATCGATGTATCGCGTATTATAAAAATTAAGACTACAAGGCCGGAGATTCGTCTACTGACCATCCCGACCGTTGCATATTTTGTAAATTAAAAACGACATACTATAATAATCGTTATAAAGAAGTCGAACAAATCGACCAATTTTGTTTTTCTTTTTTTTTTTTGTTTTCTTTTTAGAGAAAGTTGAAAAAAGAGACTGCACAACTTTAGACTGACTATTGAGGACTGAAGTCGTGCAGTTGATAGAACAAAGATCGACCAGTGAATCAAAGTGACGAACTAACGTCTCACGCTAGATAAATGAGAATAGATAGATTTTATTTATTGTTTCCTAGGAAGCCTATTGCAACTCGATACTCTGATAATACCAGCGGCCAGTAGCGGGCACTGCCGCGGAACTTCCTCCTTAGAATTAAATCGTAAACTTTGTGGTAGCACGTACTAATGAAAATCCGACACAAAATTTCTTTTGGCGCAATTATTTTTAATCTGTTCTTCATATCTGCAACTCTAACCAATTTTAGCTTGTTGAAAAAATTCTTTTAAAAGAATGCTTTTTATCTGTTTTTAAATTATACTTTAAAGGGCATGTGATGAAGTATGACGACACTGGTATGCCGGAGTCTCACTTATTTTAACATGGTTGACGTAATTCTACGCAAAAAGTCGCACTTATTTTAGGTCTTTCGCCAAACGTTGCTTCTGCGGTCGTTACTAGAAACGTGCGTTCATTTGAACAATTTTATAAATTAAAATGTTTCAAAATAAATATTTTAAGTTTACACGGCATTAGAAAAGAGATTAAACCTTATTAAATTATATTGTTCAATGTTTATTTGCCTTATAATAAAATTATTGTTCTAAGACAAGTGGAAAGATAGACAGATGCTAAGTAAAAATAAGTAAGGCAAAAAGCTATGAAAATAAATGCGACTTCAAATAAGTGAGACTTAAAGTAATGTAACTTTCTCTAAAAGTAATAAATATTTTGACACTAAACTTTGTAGAATTGCTTAAAATAGCATAAGGAAGATCTGTTTGACCTAAATTTACTTGAATTTTGCCTTTAAATTGATTTTTTAGGAAAATCGCTAATTTTCGGAAATTTAAAAAAATTAATTTTAAGGTAAAATTGAAACAAATTTGGGTCAGACAGATCTTCCTAATGATATTTTAAGTAATTACACTTCGTGTTAAATTATTTACTAGTTTAAAAGCACATGCCCTTAATTCAATGATTTTTTTAATGGAAAATTGTAATTTTTCCTACGTGTTTCCCCGAGTTATACGTTCTCGGAACCGGTTATCCTCGCAAAAAATCGACTTCAATACTACTAAATGTTAAGAACGAACAAAAAGTCTACAATTGTAATTATGTATAAAATTGAAACGCTACGATGTATATTATATAGATCAATTATAAAGAACACTCATCATTATGAAAATAAATATCTATATGAAAATTATCCTGTTTTTGTTAATTCATTCTTCTTTAGATGTCTTTTAATTTTTAAAATAAAAGATTTTTACAATTTTAAAATTATTAATTAAGTAAAAATTGCAATCTAATTCTTTCCTAGTTTGACTACACAGCCACACAAAAATAAAGTTTTTGTCCGGGACACTACATTAGTGTATTCCTATATATTTTTCTTAACTGAATCCAAATCTAAGATCAGAATTTATAAATTCGTTCTACTTTTTAAGATAATCTCAACAAAAAAAAAAATATATATATATATAAAAAGAATTAAAAAAAAATAAATATTCTGTTAAATTCTTCTTACGTATTTATATCCGCTGAATCCGAATTCAAAGTCAAAGTAACCAGATTGGCTAACATTTTTTAAATAACTTCAAAAAACCCGAAAAAATCGCTTTTTTGGAGAATATTAAAAAAATTCTAGGTAATCTGTTTGTTTTGACTTCGGATTCGGATTCAGAAGAGAAAAATACGTAGGAATACACTACCCTAGTGTCCAAAACAAAACAAAAATTTTTTTTCGTGTTTTTGAGCAGTTTTTTGAGATTATCTCAAAAATTTTAACCAATTTGATTATTCTGACTGTGAATTCGGATTCACTGGAGAAAAATATGTAGAAATAGTAAAGTAGTTCCAGACAAAAAAATTTTTTTTTTTTTTGATTTTGATATGTGTTTCTAAAGATTTTCTGAGACTATCTCAAAAAGTGGAACAAATCTCGAAATTCTGACTTCAGATTGGGTTTCAGCGAAGAAAAGTATTAGGCATAAATATAGTAGTCTAGTGTCTCGGACAAAAACATCTTTTTTTTGTGAGGCTGTGATATTAAAGGGATAGAACCTTAATGTACATTTAATACTTTTTTATCTAAATTTTTAAATTTAATAGTAAATTTTCATTTCTGATTTATTTAATAAGGCTTAATTAAATATTTTAAAAATTTTGCTCATAACGGCAGAAACCGTTAAGATATGGTAGATATGGTCATTTTTCCCACTAGTGAGGGAAGTGTTCATTTTTCTTACTAGTGATAGGCATTATCATTTTTACCACTAGTGAAAAAAATGCCTATTTTTTCCATTAGTGACAACAATAGCTATTTTCACCCCTAGTGACGGAAACGGCAATTTTTCTCACTGGAGATTATTTTGCCCACTAGTTCAGTGACGAAAATAGCTATTTTCATCATTGATGATAAAAATGGAATTTTCCCACTAATGACAGAAATGTCCATACTTCAGTAATAGAAGCGATCATTTTTCCGACTAAATACGATAATTGGCATTTTCGAGAGAAACAATAATTTTGCAAAAATTTGTGTTCAAAGGAAAGAGAAGTTCTAATGAACCTTTTAATGATTAATTTCCTAATTACATTATCAGAATCTTTCAATAACAATATAATAATCTAAATAACAGTATTAAAATCTTTCTATAACGTTAATTTGTTAACAATTTTAGAGTCGTTTTATCATCATAATTAGAATATTCTTTGAATAATGATTATTCTTATCAAAAATGTAAATTATTCAAATTTCAACAATCTACTATTTTGTTTTTAAATAGGATATTTATCTAGGACTTTTGAGTGGATTGAGCGAAGGTTGAGAAATAAATGGAAAGAAAAACCACGCCTACGTTGGACCGAGAACCTGCCCTCATTTTTATGAAGATCCAGAGTCTTTCGGAAATGAGAAATAACCACTCATTTATCAGTGATCTCCTTTGAGGCCTGATTTGGATGACGCCTACCCGAAAGGTCTGTTGCTAAAACTCTGCTAAATTCTTTAGCAAACAAACAAAAAGTACACTGACATCGGTCGACCATGATAATTAGGAGCGAATCTCGGTTCACGAGTAATTTGAGCAGGATACTTAATTACACGTAAGTTGGCTCTAGTCAGTTCTTAGCAATTCAGCTCGCTTGCCCTTATTGCCGGTCTTTAATCGGCCAAAGAGATTAGATTAGCACCTTCGATTTCTCGACACCTAACGAACAGCCTCCACTTTCCGAGAGTAATAACAGGTGTACACATCAAATCTAATCCACTAGGAGTTTGTTATACTTCGATTGCTAAGAACTTGCGAGTAATTAGAAATGTACTAGATTAATAAAAAAATAGTTTCCCAATGATAATTTGTTTCACGAATACCGTTATTTGTATAGAGTCTATTGAACTGATAATTGAAAAAATACATTATTCGATTCACATTCTTGACATATTATTCTAAATGAATATTTGGAATATTATATACTTTGGGATATTCTATTCACTTGCTGAAAATATTAGAATGTTTAAAAAATGAACTTTTTGGATTATTTGTTTAGAATAATTTAAGTCTATTATGCCATTAGAATATATAATATAGGAATATTCTTTTGGATTTTTGAAAATCTAAAATCGATTGAAGAAAACTAAAGTTACATATACCTAACTTTTTAAAAACATATATATTCTAAAAATTGTAGAAAACAAGTTTCATATAATATTTGTCAAAATTTTTAATTTGTACATATTGGATTAGCTATTTTGAATTTTGAAATTCCATGGACTGATTCGTTGTCACTTTTATCAGAGAATCGATAAAATCCTTACCTAATTCACATTTTTAAAATTGAAATAATTTATGACGATTTCATGCCATTTTGCGCGAAAATATAACAATATTTTATCGTAACGTGACTAATTTTGTACCATTTCAGTGATTTTTGATTAACTAATTTTCAAATTCGCGCCAAATCTTTTTGTCAGATTTTGGTTTGTCCATTTGCAATTTCGGTAAATTGAAAATTTGTTGGTTTAAAACCTCGTATTAAATATCAATTCGTGCATATAAAAATTCGGGTATAATTCGGTAATCTCAAATTCCGGCAAATAGAAATTCTGTAAATTAGAAATTCGATTTACTTCATATTCTGTTGAGAGAGAATAAATTATGTAAATAATTAAACTGAATTAATATTCTATTCAAATAGAATTCTATATTAAATAAGAAGTAGGTTACAGAGAATTTCTGTAGAATAAAAATTCTGTTAAATAAAAATTCGACAATCTAAAAATTCTGTTTAGTAAACATTCAGATTTATTTAAATCAAATTGAAAACAAATTTAAAAATGAGTATTCGTTCTAAAAAAAATGGTATCTAATAAAATTCTGTATTCTCTAAATTTCTTCGAGTGAGTTTTCACTCCACAAAAAGTAAAAACTGAGCCACTCAAAACAGACTGAAAACCTCATTTTTGTAGAAGGAGATCTCACTCTTATAGAGTAAAACTTCACCCCAGTTCGAGTGGAAATTTACTCCAAAATTAGAGTGAAAGTTCACTATTTGCTTAGAGTGAATTTCAACTTGAATTGGAGTGAAAATTCACTCTATAAGAGTGAGATCTTACATTTTTAGAATGAAATTCTCACTCTGATTGAAGATACTAAATTTTCACTCTTCGTGAATTGAAAACTCACTCCAAAAAGTTTAGAGAAATGAATAAAAATTCTACTCTCTAAATTCTTTGGAGTGAGAAATCTACTCCATGAGTGAAAATTGAGCAAGTGCTATAAGGGTGAGACCACACTCTTATATAATGGAATTTCACTCCCGTTTAAGTAGAAATTCACTCCAAAATGAGAGTCAGAATTCACTTTTATCTTGGAGTGAAAATCCACTCTGTAAAAGTGAGATCTCCCTCTTTTATAGTGGGTTTTTCACTCTGATTGCTGTGACACAATTTTCACTCCTTGTGAAGTAAAAACTTACTCCAAGAGATTTGGAGAGTAACTACACAGTTAAAAATTTTGGGAGTTAAAGGTGCTGGAGTATATAGAGTTAAATTTTTAGAGTTAAAAAATCACTTTAAAAGAGAGTGAGTTTCATGTGCGCCATTTGAAGCTGAAAATGGGGATGGAAAGATTATATTTTATGTAAGTCCCTTATATTCTATTCAACTCCAAAAGGGTGCGATTTTTATAGAATGCCGTTGGCAGTTAAATTTTAACCTTTTTTTTAACAGAGTAATAAATTTTTATGAAACATTGATGAGCCTTGAGAACTATTCTCCTAATCAAAGTAGTATAATAATCTTAATATTAATAGTATATTATGCATCAAGGGAGGGAAGTCCGTGTTTTTTTGTCAAGCACAAATGTTCGAAGAGTGAGTGCAATCAGAGTGAGAAACCGTTTCTAAAAGAG
The DNA here is from genome assembly GCA_037103525.1 of Ganaspis brasiliensis. Classification (NCBI taxonomy): domain Eukaryota; kingdom Metazoa; phylum Arthropoda; class Insecta; order Hymenoptera; family Figitidae; genus Ganaspis; species Ganaspis brasiliensis. The sequence goes on along the minus strand of JAZKLR010000390.1, from coordinate 925,234 downwards.
TAAGATCTCACGCTCACAGAGTGAGTTTTCACTCCAATTAGAGTAGAAAATCACTCCAAGGAAAGTAAACTATTAGCTTAATTTCACTCTGTAATGTGAGATCAGAGTGAGATCTCACTCTTCTAGAGTGAATTTGTAGTCCAATTAGAGCGAAAATTCACCCCAAGTAAAAAGTGAACATTCACTCAAATTTCGGAGTTAATTTCTACTTTAACTGGAGTGAAATTTCACTTTATAAGAATGAAATCTCACTCCTTTAGTTTAAGTTTTTCACTCTGATTGAAGTGACTCAGTTTTCTCTCTTTGTAGAGTGAAAACTCAATCGAAGAAATTTAGACAAAAAAAACATGTATTCTTCATATTATTTATAATATTTCAATCAGATATAAATCTATATTTCGATTTTAAAAATCTAATATCATATTTCACTTTCGTTTTCAAAGATAGTTTATGTTTGAATCTCATATTAAATGTCTAATTGAGATATTAATTTTTTTTTCGTGTGCGCGCTTGTTTCAGAACATGTTGATTTAATATTTTCTTTCTACATTTGTATAAAATATCTCCAAGTTTGCAGACAGAGGCTACAGTTCGGATGCAAAGGTACATGAAAGATAAATGGATTTGTCGTGGCATCGACCTTAGCAAGATAGAGTATATGTATTCGCGCCTAGAGCTCACTACCACTCGACCACTACTCGACTCTCGTCGTGCGCACGACAGGTGTAGCGTGGGAGAACGAGGGTGAGAAAGACAGGTAGGAACAAGGATAGATAGAACAAGTGGCGAGGAGAGTAATAGGGAGAGAGAGGGAGAGAGAAAGAGAGAGGAGGAAAAAGACTAAAAAGAGAGAGTTGGAAGAGAACGAGAAGGCGGTCTTTGGTTATCGTTGGCCGCCCATCGACCCCCCTTAGCCCCCCAACCATGTCTTGCCCGACGTTGGCAGAATACAACCCCACCATACCTTTCGCGTGGTCATCTTCGCTCACTATACCAGTCAGTGACAGTGAAACGAAGCCCAGTGATTGCATGTACTTTGCAATCAAACCTAAAGGAGAATTGTCTCAATTGTATACTCGTAAAAGTTTGAACACGAATCGTAATAAAACCAGCAATTTTCCTTTATTATTATTTTCAATTTTTACTTAAATTGCACTCTCTAAACTGAATTAGTTGAAAATAACTAATTTTCTAGCAACAAGTTGTCCAGTAATTCAAATAGTTATATTTATACTAATCATTTGTGACACAATATGAAGAAATGGACTAATATGAGCAGCAACAAATTTTAGGTTATGTTTGTAATTTTTGAAATGAAAATAGGGGAGAACGGGATACAAAATACCTATGTCAAAGTTTGAAGTAAAAAGAGAGATTACTTAATGATATTTTTGGAAAATATAAACCATCACAGATTAAAATAAACAACTTTATTTAACGAGGTTCTGTCGTAAAAAGAATTATCATTTTAATCAAATTTGGTCCACTAGAACACCGTTGAAAATTTTGTGCATTTGAGTAATAATCGGTCCTATTATTAAATTTTTTGTGTAAAAATTTAACATTTTTCGTGTGTTGATTTAATAAGTCTTTTAACTGTCATTTGATTCTTGAACATAACCTCAAATTTTTTTTGTAATAACAATGTAATTTACATTAAATTTTTTGTTGCAAAACGTAAATTTCATATTGAAAATTCATTTTAATAATCAAAAGGTAAAGTTCAATACTAATTGAATAAAATTTATTCCTTAACTCAATACGATTGTATTTTACTTCTGTCAAGCAGACGATAAACAAAACAACACAAATTCCTGTGTTAAAAATTAGCACAAATTTTGATTTTTTAAATCAAATTTAGGTTTTATAACGATGCAGTTAAATTTTTGAGACCTCAAAGTAGGGGAGACTGGGGCTAAACCGAACGGATTTGGTCTTTAGCAAAAAAACCATATAAAGACATTTTTTTGCCAAAGTGTAATATACCATTTTAAAGCTTATTCCTTCAACTAAAAAATACAGTTGTTCCATTTAAAAAATAATAGATAGTTTTGTAGGTAAGTCGCTTTGAATATGACCACCTCGAAAACGAAAATCCCAAAAATGGTGGGGTTAAACCGGACACCGCATGGGGCTAAGTCGGACACTTCAATTTAGCCAAAGTTGAACCACAAATATGCATTTTTTCAATTTAAAAATTTAATAAGAGTCTTTACAGATACATATTTAACTTATATAATACAAAATATATTGTTTTCTTAGACATATTATTTAAATTAATGACTGACAGTAACTGTATGAAAAATTCAGCAACAAAAAATGTCAAAAAGGCTAAAAAAAGCTTTCCTTGTTTTCAGACGCATTATTTGGATCAACGCAACACTTTTTTTAAGAAATTATATTATTAGTAGTTCATAGAAAATCACTGTGAGTTTTACGGCAACATTCAATATAGCAATTCTGATTCGTCCGGTTATGCCCCACCCGGTCATTTCATAATATATTATTATAATTAATATAATTGAGTTATAAAAAACATTTAGCAAATAATAAATATACTTAATTTAAAGTGTCAAAAACCCAAAAAGTATAAGAAAAAAAATTTTTACTGTCAGGGCAAAAACACGATTTTTCACACTTAGACGGCCCCTACTTCTATTAAAGTAATGAAATGTCATTAAAACCTAATGACATATATACTTCATATATCAACACATTGACAGAGTGTTTAAACGGTGTGAAAAACTCCGCAGATTTAGAGATATTTGACTTGTCCGGTTTAGCCCCAGTCTCCCCTACTTTTGAAAAAACATTTAAATATATGTGAGAAATTACTAAATTTCCATAAGACGCAATCTAAGATGTAAAAAACAACTACAACTTTTTTCACAAGTCCCTTGAGGTCTCCAAAATTTAACTGCATCATTATAAAACCATTATCTACCAGTGGGCCAAATTTAATTAAAATGGTTATGTTTATTCTATTTATGATAGAACCTCCTTAAGGGGTCGCCTAAGTCACCTTAAAACAATGCAAAAAAACTCAACTTTCAGTACTCTTTTCTCGAAAACTATATTACTCCAACTGCGTTCATCCTTGTTTTATTCCATTACAAATATAATCAATTATATGAATAAGTAATAAGACGTTATCTTAAATAGACAATTTTTTTATAAAAATGTATACCAATGGAGTCGTTTACAAACTACGTCACACGCCTAGAGAGGGGGGGGGGGGGGCGAAAAATGCCAGTTTTTCCATGTAAAAGTGTGACGTTAAGAGGGAAGGGGGTTCAAAAGGGTCTCGTACAAAAAAATTCCCAATTTCTCTGATTAATTGACAGCATCTTCGTTTATACAACTCAAAATAAAAGATTTATCTACCGAAAGATAAAAAAAAATTTAAAAACTACAGGACAGACGAATAATCATAAAGAACGAAAAACTCGTGAATTTTAGAATCCAATACTCTAATTTTTATGAAACTTGGTATACTGGGGTTTTTAAGATCGCTGATTTCAAAGTAAGATTTTAAAAATTCAAAATGGAGGACAAAATTTTAAAAATTAACAGAATTTGCATGAAACTTTTGACTCGGGAGGTTTAGGGGTCGCTTAATACGAATTTGATTTTTATTTTTCAAAATAGAAAATGGCGTACCGCCAAGCGGGGCTATTTTGTGCACTCTCTAAATTTAAATCAGTGAAAAGTCACTGGTGTATCAGCGCGAAATGAGCCACTGATTTCAATCAGTGAGATTTTGACTGAGAATCAATCAAATTTAACTGATTCTCAGTCAAATGTCTTACTGATTGATTCAGTAACACCACTGATTCAATCAGTTACATTTTGACTGAGAATCAGTGAAATTTCATTGAAATATTCACTGATTCAAATCAGTGGCTCATTTCGCGCTGATTCACCAGTGACTTTTCACTGATTTAAATTTAGAGAGCACGCATGAACAAATCGACTTTAGTCAAAATTGACTATAATTCAGGTTGAGAGAACTTAATACATTTCGTTGAATTTCCATTTCTTTGATTTCATATTTGGACAATAGAATATTTTTTTATTTTTAAATAATGATACCCATAGTATTTTTAAAACGCCAGATATTCATTTTATATTTTTCCATTTATTTATTTTCTATTTCTAAAAAATGATAGAATTTTTGAAATTCGAATGATCATTTATCCAAAATTGCAAATGACAGAACAAACCTCCGACAGTCAGATTTTGGCGCGAATATTAAAATCGACCAATTCAGATTCAGCGAAATATGTCAATTTCGGTTTCGGCTAACCTAAAATTCGTCTCATTTAATTAATTCTAATAAAATTAATATTCATAAATGTTTGTTTGTTTTACATAACTTGCAATTGCCTGAAATTTAATTGTCCGAATTTGTAATTCCCCGACTTTGTATTTGTCCGAACTTTTAACTTCCCGAATTTGCATTTGTCATAACTTCAAAACCACCAAACTCGCATTTTTCTAAACATTTAAATTGACGAAATTGCCCACACAGCACCAGAAATTCCCTGAATTTCCCCTGAATATTGGTCCACATTTCCCGAATATTCGAACCTAATATTCAGGGAAGTTTCGTGGAAGCATCAAAATGTCCGCCATAAAGAATATTGGACGCTAAATTTCCCTGAAAATGTATTTCTAATTTTCAGGGAATTTCCGCATCTAATATTCCTTCAATATTCACAGTATTCGTAAATCTTCTGTACATGATGCGCAATGGTCGAACTTGGTTTCTGTGACACTTACGGCTGCGCAGTAGTTTTTAATGTTCTAGAATCCTACGGGTGCCAAATATGACATACAATTTTTATCAATTACCAGATCAAAAAAATTTTGGAAATTTTTTTTAACTTTCCCTGAATATTCTAGGAATATTAGATGCGGAAATTTCCTGAAAATTAGAAATACATTTTCAGGGAAATTTAGCGTCCAATATTCTTTATGGCGGACATTTTGATGCTTCCACGAAACTTCCCTGAATATTAAGTTCGAATATTCGGGAAATGTGGACCAATATTCAGGGGAAATTCAGGGAATTTCTGGTGCTGTGTGGGTGCATTTGTTAAAATTTTCAACTCGCCGAACTCGTATTTGTCCGAACTTCTAAATCCTCGAACGGCTGCGAGGATCTTTCAAAAATTTTAACCTATAAATTTTTATTATTCTTTGAAAAACTAGATAGTAAATAAAATAAAACATTCTAATTAATAAATAAATAGGGGCGGTCCGCCCCTGGTTTCGGGTGTCACTCCAAATTGTGTGTAAAGGGGTGACACTCATAAGAAGGGAGGTGATACTTTTTAGTATTGTACTGCGACACCGCCCCGGGTGTCACTCGGATTAGCTACGCCTCTGTAAGGTTTTTCAATATTTCAACAAAAATAGAAAAAATAATAATAAAATAATAGAAATTAGATTTATAGATTTAATAGAAAATAATCGAAGAAAATCGAAATAAGTTCAACCAATTAAAACCTATTAAGACTGGAATCAATCAATGGGATAGACGTTATCGAATTTCGAGAACAGAGATTTTCCTATATAAGAAATTAGTTAGCTATTTCTGTATACCCTAGTAACGCGAAAGAGACAAATGCCTTAGGTAGCTTAAAGATTGAGAGAGATAAAGTAGTGACTGTTAGTGTGAGAGAGAGTAGTGATCACTGTTAGTGTTAGAGCCTGCTAGAGAGAGGCAGAATATATTACATATAGCCTAACATTGAGAGAGATAAGTAGTGATGGCTGGTAGTGCGAGAGAGAAAGATCTAGCGTAGCCTGTCAACCGTAGTTGTGGGTTAGTTACGCAAAGGAGACAGAATACATTAGTGAGCTAAAGTTTGAGAGAGACAAGTAGTGATGGCTAGCAGTGCGAGAGAGACCGAGTGCATTAGGTGGTTCGTTATTTATTCGCTATTTTTGGATTAATTAAATGTTTTTTGAATTTCAAAGAACATAGTAATTTGTTTTTAAGTTCAATTAGTTAATTGTTTTTTTTAATCTTTTTGAGAACAAAAATGATGAAATAAGATGTGAAAAATGATAAAAATGATTATAAAAATGATGATCATAGTGTCAAAAATGATGTAGTGAAAAATGACATGAAATTATGACAAAAGACTGAAGGTAGGAAGATTTTGAATATTTAGAGTACTTTTCGGAAATTTATATCACAGTTATCTGAAAATCAATTAATATAAAACAAATATTAAATAACAAAAATAAATCAATGTAAAATAAAATATAACTATTACCTCATCAAAAAGAAAGAAACTGAACAAGTTAAGGAAGGATATTAATTAAATAATGTAAACACTTTCTGCTTTGAAAAACATCACCTTTGGAATGTAGGTAAAGATTTGCGCGCGTGACAAAATTTTCAATATTTTATGACAAAAGTTACGGACAACTTTTGCCTATATCAGTGACGTCATAATTCAACACATGCCCTTAATACCAGTCTAAAATAATTCCTAATACCTGATTTGATACTTAAAATTCAAATATACAATCGTGAATAATATGTTGCGTGCAATATATAATCGGAATAGTAGTCCGACCAAATTAAAGACTTTTCCTGTTGTTGCTCTCGCTTTCATTAGTTGTCGGTGATTTTTGCCGATCGGTCAGTTCCCTATTATTTTCCCAGGCAATAAATCCCATTAGAGGTATAAGGCAATACTCTCATTACCCACACTTAGCATGCAGTAAAGTATAGGTGAGGTGACAGTGTTGGGCTGCTTTCAGCAAATTTAACAGACACATAACGTAATAATATTCCCTTATGAGCCACAAAGGAGCGCGACTTGGGACGCAGAGTGGACTACTATAAATATATTCTCTCTCGTGAAAGAATAGATTTTTCTTCCTAGCAACGACTACTCGTAATGGCAGGTTCATAAAGTCACAAAAGCCCCGAAGGCAAAGCTTGGTCGAGTCGCTTAAGCGAACGTGTCGGTTGTTTGAAAATTAGGAGTAGACCCTGTAATGACGGTGATGGGCGTGTCGAAACTATAAAGAATAGGCAGCTATAAAACTATATTTTGTGGTATTGTGATCATGTGTGAGTCCACGCGTGCTTGAGCATTCTTATAGGTCGCGCATATGATACACCTAACCATTTACGATAATGTCCAAAAAGGCACCTGGCTTCTGTCTAGACCCAAAAAGCTATGACCCACCTCGATTGTCTATCGATTTCGGACACATTCGTTTCAAACACACGTTTTCGTCTTGAGTCATTCTAGACCACTCGTTAAAAAAAATTGCCATGCCAATCAAGACCGCATAGGACCTGCCCGAGAACAATTCTAAACGCTCTTCTAGAAAATATGCGAGAATTATTCATAAGCATAGCAGTCTCCAGAAGATAAGATAATTTTCTTTCTAAAATGACGGTCACGCAGTTTTTCGACTATTCTGATGCTCTGATATATATCTCCAATTTGCATGATTTTCAGAATTTATGGCACTTAATTATTTCTAAAATAATTATTTTATTTTGTTTATTATCTTTAGCAGAGGGTCTTGAAAATAATCAGTTTTAAATTTTTGGATTGTAAGTAAAATTTTCCAGGATTTGTTTTTTTAATTATTAATAACTACTGTACTATTACAAAAAACGGCGCTGGAAGAGCAATTTTAAAAAACAGAAATTATAAGAACGGACGATTAAAGATACCTAAATATTTTTTAGACTAAATTTCTACATGAAATTCCCAAGAATATTAGTTTGTTTTGACACTACCTCACAATATTTAAAAGCGAAACAAACGACCTTAATTTATACTGACAATGATAGATATGCAAATTTTAATGGTATGGTGTTGTCATATTTTCACATGTATATGTGTTCCCACCTAAGGTCTTTAGACCTGAGTACATTTTACATTATGTAGCCAGTGGCCCATTTAATCAGACACTATGGGGAGAAGTTCCATGTCGAACCGTGAATATCGGCTTATGGTATCTCGAGTAGATAGAAATCTTGCACGGCAATTTTGAAGTCGTGCACATGTCGTAGCCCATCCGGCTGGCTACCTAACTGAATTAGCCTTCTGACGAAATAACTCCATAGTAGACAATCTAAGAGAAAAGAAGCGTGCGATGCACTAATCAAAATTCTGGATCTTTCGATCGACACCTCAAGTGCCTTCGGATCCATTCTCGCGGTGCTACCAATTACTCCAAATCATCCAGGATTCATGAGAACTTTTAATAAAAAGTAAAAATATTTTTCCCTAGAATGAAACCTAAAGGAACTGAGCTTTGAGAGTTTATCTTGTATATTTATAATACAAGGCCGGCAGGACATTTGGGTCAAGTGGGTATCATGACCCACTCGAAATTTGAGAATAAAAGTTAATTTTTTATTACACAGATATATTATGTACCAAAATCGAATCCACGAGACTTTACCCTAAAACCGCCGTTAATAATTGTTTTAAGGTTAAATTTCTCAACAAATAATAGGAACTTAAAAAACTGTATTATCTTCTACTTGTAGACCTCCCTAAGTTTATAAAAGATCCAGCATTGTTTCTTTAGTATCAGGCATCACAGTACCTTTTATCTTCAAAAAAGGTGAATTTTTCCCTGGAAAAGGTGACAAAAAATATAATAAATAAAAAACAGGGTTACTACGTTTTCAAAATTTCAATGTTCCAGGTTATCCAGACAATTTTTCATCAAATTCCATGACCAAATATAAAATAAAGTAACAATATTAACACGCGCTCAAAGGCGCAAAAAACTTTGCATTGTTTTTAGTCATTTAAAACTATAAATTTTTGTAAATACAATAAATAATGAAAAATACGTAAATAATTACAAAATTAAAGAAAATATCTGAAAAATGACGAAAATAATGAACAATTAAAAACAAAATTCAAAAAATGGCTAGACTAATACACAGCCGTAAAAAAATTGAAAAAATCCAAGAATAATTATAAGATTTTAACAAAATAACTGAAAATTGAAAAACTTCAAAAACAATTGAAAATCGAAAAAAATTGAAAATTGAAAAATGGAATTGAAATTTAAAGAATATAATTAAAAATTGAAAAATAGTAATTCAAAAAGCTGAAAATTGTAGAATATAAAAGAAAATAATTAAAGACTGAAAAATGAAAATTGGGAGAAAATAATAAAAATAATTAAGAAATAAATTCAAAATTTAAGAATAAAATTCAAATTTGACAAAAATAATTGATAATTGAAGAAAGGTAAGAATTACTGAATATTGATAAAATAATTGAAGATTTAAGACTGGGATTTCAAATTAAAAATAATAATAGAGAAAAGAAAATAATTAAGAATTGAAGAATTAAATTAAAATTTTAAGAAAGTAATTGGCAATTGAAAAAAAATTAGAAAACTGTCGAGAATAATTGTCAACATTGAAAATGACGAGAATTATAATTGGTGAAAATATTAAAAATTGCAGAAATAAATTGAAGATTAGAGAATTAAATTAAATTTGTAAGAAAATAATTAATAATTAAAAGAAAAATTACTACGTTACTAAATTAATAAAATATTAAGAAAAATACTTGAAAATTGAAAAAAAAGTAAAAAAATTTTGAAAGCTGTCGAAAATAATCGACAACAGAACAAAATAATTAGAAAAAAATTAAAGGATAATTAGGTACAAAATTGATGAAGAATATTAAGTTGTCAATTAAAAACTTCTGAAGAAAGTTATAGTAAAAATTTTAGAAAATAAATAAAAATTTATGAAATCAATTGAAAATTGAAGAAGATAAATAAAGAATTATATTGAAAGTTCAAAAAAATAATTGACAATTGAGAAAAGACGAGGATTATTGAACATTGAATAAAATAATTGAAAATTGAAGAAAATAATTGAGAATTGAAGAAAATAATTAAAAATGGAGGAAATAAAATAAAAATTTAAGAATTAAATTGAAATATAAATAAAATAATTGAGATTTGAAAGAAAAATTCAAAAATGACGAAAATGGAATGTTATGGTAATGTTAATTCTATTTACATAAATAGCAGGAACATAGAAAAGATTACACCAGCACACAAAAAAAATTAATTTGGAGTGCTAAAGACCAGACTAATCAATTCTTACGTATTTTGGATCGCTAAATCCGAAACCGGGGTCGGTTTTCAAAAGTTAGCTCTAATTTGTTTTCAAACCTCAAAAAACCACAAATTTAAGTTTAACCTGTTGTATAGTATGCATAAAAGCTGTTAAAAAAATATGAATCTCAAACTATTGTAAACTGTGAAGTATCACCTTTAATTTAAGCCCAGAAAACTTAAAAAATATTCAGTAGTTCCCGAGATATGATTCAAAACGTGTGAGCATTTTTTCCTTAAAAGTCAAACAAATCGTGACTTAACCTGAAAATTATGGTTTTTCAGAAAAATATGCTTTAACGTTTTGACTCATATCTCGAGAACTACTGAATAATTTTTAAGTTTTCTGGACTTAAATTAAAGGTAATACTTCAAAGTTTACAATAGTTTGAGATTCATATTTTTTCTACAGTTTTTATACGCACTACAGCAGGTTAAACTTAAATTTTTGGTTTTTTGAGGTTAGAAAACAAATGAGAGTTAACTTTTGAAAACCGACTCCGGTTTCGGATTCAGCGACCCAAAATGCGTAAGAATTGATTAGTCTGGTATTTAGCACTCCAAAATAATTTTTTTTTTGTGCCGGTGTGTTAGTTAACTGTTTATTCGACTCTATTCTTTTTTATGGCATTTTTATAAATAAATCGGATTTGTTGTTGCTGTATCAATTATCAATTAAACTAAATTCAAACATTAAATCTGAATTTTATGAACATACTTCGAATTATTTACAAAAAATTGTATATTTTTGATCCCAAAGAAGGTGACAAATCATCAAATAAGGTGAAAAAGGTGACAAAATTGAAACAAGGTGAAAAAAGGTGACTGTCTGTGATGCCTGTATTAGTATTCTTATTCTTCAAATTCAAGTGTAAAAACATCAAAACTTTATTTATAACATGATTTCCACGATGACAGTCAGGTGACAGAGTGGTAGATTGTCAGCATAGGCACAGGTACTTTCTTACATGGGATATAGCACCTTTAGGGTACAGTCCAACGCAAGTAGAAACCACAAAACAGAAAATTATAAGTGCAAAAAAGATATGTTGATATCACAGACTCTCTCACTCTTATGATTTTTCACTTACATGAAATTTCGCCCTAAGCAGGGATGGGTACGTATAAAGTATTATATACATGGTTTTCTACACGTATAATACCATGTCATTTACGTCCTTAGTTTTCTACGTGATGTATTTTAACATAACCTTTATTTTTATAAAGACTGTACCTGTATAACACTTTTTTCAGAATAACTTAATTATCATCACTATAGGAATCCTATAGAATCATTATTAAATTATCTACAAAGTGTTAATAAAAGCTTTTGAAATAATTTTTAATCTAAATCCTAGAAAATAATTGGTTGTCTAGAATTATTTTAAACTAAGTTAAAAATGTCTGAAATATATTTATTAACAAGATGAATGTTCATAGATGGTTTGAAATAATGTGAGAAAAACAAATCGAGACCAAAATAAGTATTGTAGTTACCGCCATAATTAAAATAAGAATCTTTTCTGGAACTGCCTGAACCGCTGGGTAATCATGAATAGAAATTAAATTTAAATGATTAGTTAAAAAATTCCTATATGTAGAAAATTATTAATCTCCTGACATCTTGTCGAAACTTGTTAAATTCACGTGTCTCAGACAATGCTATCATTAATATTAGAAATGTTAAATATTGTTAAATAACACATTAAAGCTTTATTCCCTGTTTAAACAACTTTCAAAGGACAATTAAATATACCTAAATGTATAATATTAAAATTTTATGTAATAAAGAGGTTATGTTACACTATTTACAAAGTTTATGTAGAAAACTAGGTGTTCTACAAGTTTTTACGTATAATACGTCCTTCATGTATTATACGTAGCAAACCTCTAGTTTTCTACATTTACCCATCCCTGATCCTAAGTAAGACAACCCGAGGTATTTTACTTGCCCAACGCTGTTGTTCAAAAATTTTAAGGAGGTTATGACCACACTAAGAGAAAAGATTTCTTTTGCCAAGGATAAAAATATGTTTACATTGAGAATAAGATATTTGGCGTAAACTCTGGTCTGCTTCTGTCATACGCAAAACAGTTTAACGTAAGTTCAAATTCTTGAGTCTATAATATTGTATACTATGACCGATTACAGTGTACATGATTGTTGATGAAGAAACTTGGAAGTGTAAACAACATTAGTAAAACTTGACAAAACATAAAAATTAGAGAGTTTTCGTTGGGACTGTATATATTTGAAGGTTGACATGCGATTGGTTTCGAGGTTTCACAAAATCTTGAGACCGCTTTTTCCGGTGGGTCTTCAATGTCACTATGAATGACATCGCATGCAGGACAGAGAGCCATCTGTCCTCATCAATTGTTTGTCCCAGGACGCGACAGTTTTGTAATCATCAACGATTCTGCACAAGCTTCGATTTTACCAAACACGCAATCCTTTTGCAGGACAAGTTTCTTTTATCCACATAATAACTTTGCGGAAACCTCCAACTTTGATTGAATTTTGCTTATTTCATACTCAACACCAACAATAGTGTGTTTTAGATGAAAACAGGAAGTGGTTTAAAGACATATTCAAATATCTAGACTACTGATTGAATCGCATCATCAATTTGGAACCTTCTCGGTTTAAATTGAGTTACAGCTAAAACGTATCAAATATTCAAATTGAGTCAACGAAGTTCAAGTTGAGTTTTTAAAAAACCGGATAATATTGATAAATAATCACAGCCACACAAAAAAAATTAAGTTCCCTGGCCTGGGTATGAGACCAATATTTTCCTATGTACTTTGATGCGCCAAATCCGCCATCAGAATTGGTCCAGCGGGTCTGATTTTGGACCTAACCTCAAAATCAATCAAATATACTTTTTGTTCGATAGACTCTGAACCAGATCTAAAATTTATACATGTCTAATAGGATTAATAAAAAGCTTGATTTATGACCTTTAAAACGCTTTTTTAAAATTGTTCTACGATAATTTTTAACGAAGATATGATATGTTTTACATAAATTTTTTTTTCATAATTCACTATTCACGCGTTTTTAACTTGTTTAAAAATCATATGTTAAGTAAAACAAAATATCTTCGTTAAAAATTATCGTAGAACAATTTTTAAATGTTGAAAAAAATATTTGTAATTTGAAATATATTATTCTAATTCTGTAACTTTTATACTTTATTATTTTCTTATAAAAGTAATTTTACATTTGTGTTATTCTTGGGAACTTTATTATAAATAAATTTTGGGAATCCTTTTTTATTTCACTGCATTTATTAAACATTTCGATAATCATGACTAATAAGGAAAATGTTTCTTTTGTAGAAAAAAGTTTTCATTAGTTAGAACTTATCAATTTTATACAAAAATTTTAATTATACATCTTCTTAACATTTCAAATTAGTATTGATTGTGACTTTTTAACTTATAATATATTTTTTCTATATGTATAATTCTATGCATTCTTCATTAATAAATAACCCAATAAATGCTTTGAACTTTTTATATTTGCTTGACAGTACAAGTATAAACAACTGCTAAAAGAAGGTTATGTTCGCAAGATCAAATGTGAGTTCTGGTTTTTTCAGTACAAATATACCTTGGGAGAAAATAATAATAATAAACAGCAGAAGAAAATAGAAAAAAAAGAAGAATAACAAATAGATCGCAAAAAATAAACAAATACCAAAATCATAAATGCCCATCTCGATTACATAACTTTTTGACCTAAACTCTTAAAATTATCAAAGAAAACTAGACGGCAGGAATGTTAAACAAGACGTCGTTATTATACTTTGTAACAAAAAGTGTATATATACAAGTCCCCAAAGTAACCCTCATTTCGTGTTTTGCGTGAAATTCTTCGATAGTTAAGCAGATAACGAGCCGCTATCCGTAACAACAACAAATTGGGGTTCTTTAATCGCTCTAATGCATCAAGTAAGGAGGTTACTTTGACAGTAAAATTGCCGGAGTCCTTTCGCTAGGGCCGATCTTATCTTCGACTTAAAAGCACCATCACTTTCAGTGTAGTGTCGTATCTCTAAGGAAAATGCTGCCAACGAAGAAGGCTCTCGTCATCTCACTTTAACTGTCAAAACCATTGCAAAAGCAAAAGCTACCATCTTGCACGAACGTGAAACGTTGACTTTAACGACGGAACCATAAATATTTACTGTGGAATTGCTCCAGGTTTTTTGTTGGCTAAAGCCACAGAATTACGAACCGACGTTTCAATCTGAGTTTGAAATTTACGGAAAATTTTATTTCTATGAAAATATGTCATCTTATTTTTCTTGATTTGAAATTTATATTTGATAAAGAATTTTTATTATAGGAATCAAGGTGATGATTCTCCCACAAACTTTCTTTTTGTGAGTCATTAATAAAAAACAAAAGAACGTATTTTTTTAGCTCCTTAAAGATATTTGATGGAGAATGTCACTTGGAATTTCAAAAATTGTTCGTAAATTTTTTCGTAATATACTAAATATTTTGACACCAAAATTTGTAGAATTACTTAACATATATCATTTCGAAGGTCTTCCTGGCCCAAGTTTGTTTGAATTTCGCCATAAATTTAATTTGTTTAAATTTCCAAATATTTAAATTAAAAAAAATTAATTTTGACTTAAAATCCAAACAAACTGATTATTTGAATTAAACACAACAGAAATTTTGGGAAATATTTGTTTTTTAGTAGAGTCTTCTTCTTTCGGGTTGCATTCTCGCAACATTCTCACTTTCGAAAGTCCTTGATTACTATCTTTGAGTGATTGTTGAAGAAGCAATTTTAAAAATTTAAAGATTTTGTATTTAGAGGAATATAGAAAAAATTCTAAAACATTTTATATCTGCACCTGAATAGAATATTCATTTTGAATTGATTAGAATGAAAACCACTTTCTTCATTCTACTAATTGTAATTCCAAAATATTTATATTAGGATATACGAAATATATTATATTTATGAATTTATAGAAGAAATAATAAACAAAATTTCATCTCTGCTACAGAATATAATAATTATTTTGAACTGTCTAAGATAAATAGTTATTAATTACATCTACAAATATGAATCGTAAAAAATTACATTTTTCATAATTTTTGATTTTGTACGTTTACTTTACGCCGACTTATAATTCTTATAAATTAAATATTTTTATGATTATTTTTTATGCTTTGTTTGGCAAATACTTTTAACTTTTATATTGTCCCTTGCAATAATATTTTTTTCTTATTTGATATTTATTTCCTACATCTTCTAATCTATTGATCACTTTCTAGTAAATTTTCGTCATTTTCTAGTTATATTTTCATCATTTTCAGGTTCTTCTCTAATTTTTGAATTACTTTTAAATTAACTTAATAAAAAAAAATTGCTTGCTAGTATTTTTTCTCTATTTTCTAGTTTTTTTCATGTCTAAATATTTTTTGTTTCTGTTTATCTTTCATATTTCTAGTTCTTTTTTTTATTTCGAACTTCTTATACTTTCTCGAATTAACTATATAGTTTTTTCTTCAGTTTCTTATTATTTTTAAATGAATCCTAAACATTTTTATCAGTTTATAGTGATTTTCTTCATTTTCTGGTTAATCTTGTAAACTTCCAGTAGATTTTTTTCACGTTAAACTAATTTTCTGCAATTATAGTTTTTTCTCTTTAACTTCTCATTCTTCTTCCACTTTCTAGTAATTTTATCTTTTTTAGTTACTTTTAAGTAACTTCTAGTTATTATTTTACTTTCTAGTAATTTTTCTACTTTAACTATTTATTTTTAACATAATAATAGGTACTCAATCTTTATTTTCTAATTATTGTTTTTCTTGAATTTGTCATTCTTTTTTCCCTTTATAGTAATTTATCATTATTCTTCCTTTTTTGGTTATTTTTAATTAATTTAAAGTTATTATTTTACTTTATAGTAATTTTTCTTTAGTAATTTTTTTAATTTAGTTATTTTCATGTTTTTGTAGGGATTCTTCTTCATTTTCTAGTTATTTTTGCTTCCTAACCTAAAAAGAGACATTTTTGAGATAATTAAAATTTTTATTTTTCCAAAAATAATCTTAATCAATTCATTTTTATCTAAAATAAATGCATAAATTAAGATAATTTGTGTGTGTGTAAAAACTTGTTTTATCGTCAGGATAAGTATTTCGAGAACGTCACAATGGATTTTAACAAAATTTTAGTAGACTTGTTAAACTTAAAAACATCTTATCTCGAACTCAGGGATTATGTAATTTTATTAAATATGGAATAAATTTTTTATTCTATATTCTATATTATTCTATTCTAGTCCAATTTAATCCAAAGTTATTAGCTTTTTAAAAATCGTAAATTTTGAAAATCTTGTTTTTTAATAATTTATTTTTATTCTTTAAGGGCATGTGATGGATTATGACGTCACTGGAATAGGCAAAATTTGTCCGCAACTTTTCTCTTAAAATATTGAATATTTTGTCATGAAACTTGGTAGAATTACTTAAAACGTCATTAGGAAGGTCTCTCAGACCCGAGTTCGTTTCAATTTTAGCCCAAAATTAATTTTGGGAAATTTTCGAAATATTGCAAAATTGTTTAAAAATAAAGTTTGAGCCAAAATTTAAACAAACTCGGGTCTGAGAGACCTTCATAATGACATTTTAAGTAATTCTACCAAGTTTCATTACAAAATATTTAATATTTTAAGAGAAAAGTTACGGACAAATTTTGCCTATACCAGTGACGTCATACTCCATCACATGCCCTTAAGCTTTAAGCTTTATTACAAGCTTTTATATATTTTTATTATTATATAGTTGATTAAAAAACACACAGAATAAGCTATTTGCGAACCTACTACTGTAATCCTGTTCCAAGTGATCTAGGTTTCAAAAATTGAAAATTTGTTTAAAAATTAATTTTTTTTTATGTTTTTTTGGTTTTTATATAAATTATATAAAGAATTTTTTTTCTCGTTTTGTAGACAATTCAAATTAATTATTAATTAATTAAATTAGATATCAATGAGCTTATTTAATACTTATTTGCGAGCTATTAATTAAAACTTAGTGATGTTTGTATAATAATCTCTATGAGGAAGCAATGTTTTCAAAAAATAAATACCAAAAATTACTGACACCAAATAAATACTTGAGGTACAACTTAGCAGTTTTTTTTTATTTTGTAGTTAATTAACTTCTAGTTCTTATTTTCAGGCCCATAGGAACCATAGGAACCATAGGCCCATAGGAACTTTTAGCATTGATATAGTCTAGTTACAAAACGCAACGCAATACGCGACCATTGAATTTCACCCTAAGAGAAAAAGCATGCATTAACTGGCGCTGCTATTATAATAAAGCTCACAACCTAAACATAACCTATAAATCCACTTTATATTTTCTTAACAATTCTGCTTTGATTATGTAAGTTCATCGCAATTTTGCATTAATTTTACGTTTATTTCATGTCAACTTCATTTGATTTTCACATAATAATTCAAAATTGACCATTTCTAAATTCATGGTGGATGAATACTTTAATGTTTATTGAATTAGTTTGTTTATATATAAATCAGGGGTTCATCTGGTAAAACGCTATATATGTGCATCTATACCAAGTACACTGCATCCTCCAAATTCTTCACAAAAAAAATAAAATTAAAAAATAAATCTCACCATTCCAATTTCTCACCTAACCAACAAAACCTAAGAAACTAGTATACCAATAATTTTATTTAGGGTTCCAGCCCTATTACCAATCTGGCTTTTTCAGTTCTAATGACTCAGTATAACATTATACAAGTCCGATCAGGTGAGCAATTTCGATAGAACGAGCAACTTGCAAGAAATTACATGACGTTTGCTGTCCGCAGCCAGCAATAGAGATAGATTGTGCACAGGATTGTATTTCTGTTCGGTGGTAAAAAAAATGCCTCTTACTCTCTTCATTTGTATCTTCTATGTAACTCTGTCTCTCTTCTTTTGCTCCTCATCCCTATTCCCTGTGGTTCTGCAACGATTTCTTTGTCTCGCTTTGTCTCTCCCTATCGCTGTCCTTCAGTACGTCCGCTTCGGTTCTCGCTCGCGAAATTAGAAAAGTGCTGGTATAAAACCAAGTAAAGGGGAAGGAGTTAGTTACAACCCATGCGACCTACGCGCGAGAGGAACAACATCTAAAAACCGTTGCAGCTGCCGCCTTGAGCCGCGTCCAGCACAACGTCGAGTTATCACGCGAAGAGAACTCGAAAAGACAACGACCCACCACTCAAGAGGCCGTAAAAAGGCACGGGAATGTCACTGAATGACGGACCGCGAGACCAACCCGGTAAGTAATTCTTCAGCAATTACATAATTACCGGCGGTCAGGCCCCTGTACTCTTATCCTCGGCTGCGAGGAGTCGTTACAATATTTACTACTATATAATGGGTGCCCCTGCCCGAGAAGAAACAGACCGAGGATACACAATAAATAGGTACAGTAACGCTCCAAAATATTGTGGCGCCTACTTTTCAACATCAGTCAATTTTCAATCTAATTCGATAAATTGATTGCAGATTTGAAAACCATGTGAATCTAAAAGACACAAACTGAAATAACTTGTGATATTGTAAACAATTTGTAAACATTCTTTAAAAATTACCTACAAAGGAATTCTCATATTTTGGAACATAACTGTACCAAGAGGACTGGTGATTGCGAGCACAAGAGTTTAGGTTTGAGGTTAAAGGCTCTATAAGAGCTAATGATTGCGTCCTCGAGTGCGTTCCACTCTGAATTCTACGAAGGACGCGTGCAGATGACTACAGACCTGAGAGATCATCTATGAAAATCTTAGGGTAGGTGGAAAAAATGAACTCTCTAAATATTGCCTTCCCAGATACAGTGGTTGTTGATTTAATTTTCGAGAAATGCTTAAAATTGAGTAATAACACACTGCAATCTTAAGAGGATGTGTGAACATATGAGTGAAAGTGTCGAATAGAAGCTTTTGAACCAAAACTTCAAATTATATTGCTCACATTCGTGATCGCTTCTTCTAATATGAACCTCTTTTAAACTTCTACCTACTTTCCTACTATCTTAAAACTACATATGTACTAAAAACTTAAAAGGTATTCTTAAGTCTCGACATTTGTTTTAAAAGCTCCATTGCTACTATTCTTGATGTGTGTATGTTTTATTGCTTTATGCCACACGCATTTTCTGTAATAGAAAAAGTATCTTTATAATATATGTATATACTTGTCGGTATTTTTCTAATAAATTAATTATAATTGCCTCGGAAAATTCCATTCATTAAGTTAAACTCAAAACCAGACTCAATTTTTGTTTACCCAGTTAAAAATTTCGGGTACATGGGTTCCCATATGGGATCCTGTGTGCCAAGGAACTTTGGCACAAACCCTCGAGGGAACACTGTATATAGGATCCTATGTGTATGTGTTCCCTTACGGGATCCTTAATCTATTAAACAATTTAAATGAATCTACAATAAGAATATTGTTAAGAAAATAATTCATTTGTCAGTAACAGTTACACGCCATATTTACAAGAACAAAAAAGTCTACTGCGCAGCCGTAAGTGCTATAGAAAACTACTGCGCAGCATGTTAAGTTTTCAAAAATTGATTTCAAATCATCTGTACATGGGATCCTATGTACAGTGTTCCCTCGAGGGTTCGTGCCAAAGTTCCCTGGCACATTAAATAATGAAAGTTTAGTTTAAGGAACGACTCATTGCCAGGGGCGTACCCAGAAAAGGTTCTTGGTGGGGGTTTTATGTGTGAGGGAGAGAGACAACAGTATATTGCTATCTTTCTCTCTCATATAAACTGGCTTTCTAGGGGCGGCATTACTCGCTGGCGATATATTACTTTATATTTTATGTAATTTATTTCTTACGCGGTATATTTTAAATATTGTATATCAAGATTTTATTGTTACTTTAATGGGTTTTTTTACACCCGAGCATTGTACACATTAAATAAATAAATAAATTCACTCAGATAAAACTGTAATGAATAAATAAATTTGTTTATTGAATTTGAATAAATATTATTGTTCTGTGGACTTTCTTTCCCCATTCCCTTAGCTCAAAGTAAATAATTGAATCTCGAATTGACTCGAGGTTGTCAGAATTTAGAATAATATAATCCGAAATATCCGATTATGAAATGTCGAATTCCAAAAAGATGGAATGTGACATTGTAAAATGCGGGTTGTATGATAACAGGATTTTGTATGTCACAACATTCACATTTTTTTAAACAAAAGGATTACATTAATGCTATTATTTATACTCCCTTTAAATTCCAATATTCCCCAAAACGTCTTCAAAATGAATTGTGACTAATTCCCGCAGATTTTTCTACTTGGTTAATAAGCCTAAAATTAAAAATTCAATTAAAAAAGACAAAGGGCCTGCATAAATCAATGCGGAACCTCCCACGTTACAGATTAAAAATCTGTCCTAAACCCTTAATCTTTCCTCCTCATAGTTTTCACAATAGACAATGATGACTTTCTAAAAGCCAGTAATTTCTCATGTTTTTTTTTTTTTGTTGCAAGTAACGAGAACCATTCCAAGTACTACTTGAGTGATAGCGCTGTCGAATGATTTCTTCGCGCAATCTGGCAAACGGCCCAGCATTCACGGGACTAATCTCGTTTTAATGACGGGGTCCCACGTGGTACGCGAATAATGAAGTGTCAAATCGGTTCTGGTGGGCGTTGTTGTTTTCCAGCTCGCGTCCATGAACCACCAGAGCAAGGTATAAATTCCCCAGGCGAATTTTAATTAACAGCGGGAGGATCTCGTTCGTTACCACTGGTCCCACTATCATTATACGTCTCCTCTTTCATGAATATAGGTGCATTTCGGAAACAGGCTGCTAGTTAGCGTGCAACCACTCGTCACGCATCAGGAAATTGACCTCTGAATTTTCCCATTGACGCCTCTGAATTCAAGGTACAGACGGGAAACACAACTGCGCCGAGTGATTAATCAAAATGACGCTCTGCAACGCATAAGCAGAGGGAGATAGATTTGAGATTTTTGGAAACAAGTTCATTATTTCTTTTCGACAAGCAGGTGTAGAATTTCATTAAGTTGTTAATCAAGATTGCAGCTTATGTAAAAAAAAAACATATTTTTCTGACGGCAGGCTTTTTATTTTTTGATGAAAATAGTTTTCAATGTACTCTTGAGGTTTGTAACAGAATTAAGTTTTATTGTGTTATTCTTGTTGAGGTTAAAATCATTAATGTGTTTAATGTAAATGCGGAAAGAATTAACCGTTGATTCCATATCCCGGGTACTGTATTTCGAATTCTACATTCGGGATTCCACAATCAGGAATCCATATTCATCGATTAACATACAGCATTTCACACAAAGAATGAACATCCCGTATTCCACACTCCTAATTCCATAACCAGGAATCTACTTTCCTGATTCGACATTCAGGGTTGCACAGACCGGATTAACCAATTAAACATCCTGAACCACGCATCGGGAATTCTTGATTTAAATTTTTCATTCTAATTATATACATATCTTCAATTTCACATTCTGAATTCCACGTTCTAAATTCTCCATTCTAGATTCTGTTCATCAGGACTTTAAGATATCGATTCCATATTTCAAATCCCACGTTCCAGATATCATATTTTATTATTTACATTCCGGATTCCAGGACCCAGAACCACATTCCTGATTAAAAATTCCGTATTCCGGTTCCACATTCTTTAGATTCCATATTTCGTAACTTACTTCCCAGTTAAAACATCCTAGATTCCGTCTCCTGGATTCCTTCTCCCAAATTCCGGATTTTACATTCCGGATTAAACAGACCAAATTTCCTTTCGAAAATCACTAATTTCAATTTCGCATTCCCCATCAAGTGTTTCAGATTCCAATTATTTATTATTTATTCCTCATCCCGGATTAAATAACCTCAAACTCCATATCTTGGATTCCACGATCCGGTTCTACTTTTCGGATACCATATTTTATTTTTCATTCGGGATTCCATAATCTGGATGGAATTAACATTCCTCGTTTAAAATTTCGAATTCCACATGGTGTAAGTTTGATCAAACTTGGCTCCTGTCCATAAGCCAAGCATGAGCTAAGTTTGAATGCGTAATAGTGTTTTATGACAAAAAAAGCGCATGCGGTTTTTCTGAAAAAACTCTTGCGAAATAGCGTTTTATAATGACAATTACGCATGCGGAATAGTGTTATATAAAAAAAACGCTTTCGAAATAGTGTTTATGACAATAACGCATCTGGATATAGTGTGTTGTGACAAAAAGGCATTTGGCATAGTGTTCTATGAAAAAAACGGTTGCGGAACAGTGTTTTGTGACAAAAAGGCATGCGAAATAGAGTTTTTTGAAAAAACGCTTGCGGAATAGCGTTTTATAAAAAAAGACATGCGGAATAGTGTTTTATTGCAATTACACATGCAAAATAGTGTTTTATTGCAATCACACATGCGGACTAGCGTTTTATGACAATTACGTATACGGAATAGTGTTTTATGACAATTACGCATGCGTAATAGTGTTTTATGACAAAAACGGATGCGCAATTGTGTTTTATGAAAAAACGCTTGCCGAATAGAGTTTTATGAAAAAACGCATAATAAAGGGCGTTTTATGCAATTTCCACATGCGTAATTGTCATAAAACACTATTCGCTAAGCGTTCTCCATAAAACTCTATTCCGCTTGCGCAATTGTCATAAAACACTATTCCGCATGCGTAATTTTTATAAAACGCTTTTCCGCACCCCTTTTTTTTAACCACTATTTTGCATGCGTAATTGCCATAAATCGATTTTTCTGAATTAGTCTTTTTATAAAAGTCTATTCCGCATGCGTTTTGTCATAAAAACTATTTTCCATGCATAATTGTCATAAAACGCTTTTCCGCATACGTTTTTTCATAAAACTCTATTCCGCATGCGTAATTGCCATAAAATTCTTCATGCCTTTTTGTAATAAAACATTATTCCGCATGTGTAATTGTCGTAAAACGCTTTTCCAAATTCGTTTATTCTAAAAATGCTATTTCCATAAAAATAAAACGCTATTCCGCATGTTTATTTGTGATAAAACACTATTATGCGTAATTGTCATAAAGCGCATTTCTAAATGCGTTTATTCATAAAATTCTTTTCCGCATGTGTATAATTTCCATGAAACGCTATTCCGCATGTTATTGTCATAAAACACTATTCTGCATGCGTATAAGGGTGAAATCCCAGGTAAGTAGTAGAAAGCGTAAAACCGAAAGCAGAAATCATGAGAGTGAGAGAAGTAGGTAGATATCACTGTCGCTCTCACTCTCACGATTTTCTGCTCACATGGGATTTTACCCTAATTGTCTTGAATCGCTTTTCGCATGCGTTTGTACATAAAACTCTATTCCGCATGCGTATTTTCGTGAAACGCTTTTCCGAATTCGTTTATTCTTAAAATTTTATCCCGCATGCGTAATTGACAAAATACGCTATTTCCCATGTGTATTTGTCATAAAATACTATTTCGCATGCGTAATTTTTATAAATCGCTTTTCCGCATGCGTTTTTTACAAACTTTATTTCGCATGCCTAATTGGCATAAAACACTATTCCGCATGCGTAATTGACATACCTAAATCGCTTTTCCGAAAGAGTTTTTTCATAAATTCTATTGCGCATGCGTTTTTTCATAAAAAACTATTTTGCATGTGTGATTGCTATAAAACACTATTCTTTATGTCTTTTTGTCATAAAACACTGTTCCGCACATGTAATTGTAGTAAAACGCTTTTCCAAATGGTTTTATTTTTAAAATTTTATTCCGCATGTGTATTTGTCATAAAACACTATTCCGCATGCGTATTTGTCATAAATCGCTTTTCCGCATGCGTTTTTTTATAAACTCTATTTCGCATGCGTTTTTTCATAAAAAAAATTTCGTTTCTTCTTCTCATGCAACATTCTTTAAATTCATCGTTACGCAATACTCCGCTTACGTTACGTAAAGAGGAGGATGACTGTACACAAAACGTAAAATTTCACAAGTTCTGATCTGATTGATTCAAATCAGAATAAAATTAATAGTTTCATGTTCAATTACTTAACACTCCCTGGCGGAAAATTTACATCAATATCTTGACGTTATCAGTGGACATGACTGCTTCTTTCATTCACCAGTCACACATATAATTTACTTCATACAATCTTAAGTAATTATAACTTATGTGTCTCCAAGGTATCAAGCAAGTGATGAGTGACGAAAAAAAATAATATGACAGTTAATCCCGTAACTGGTTTTTCCAGAAATTAGCAGTTGGACCAGTTATGATTCTTGCAGGTGTAACTCTCTCAAGTACATGTGCCAATTAAAAATGTATGTTATTAATGCAAAAATGATGAAAATAGAGTAAAAATAGGTGAAAATCGTTCGCTACTTAAGTGTACTTAAAAGCGACGAACAAATGAGTAGGTATTCAAAGTAGCAATTGCTCCGCAGTTGATACTTAGGCTGATTCTTTTCAGCTAGTTTAAAGACATTCAATTATTTCAACTGTTTCAACTATTGCACGCCATTCGGTCACGACCGTGTAAAACTCAACTGTTTCAGTAAGCGGCAAGTAATAGAACTGAAGTTGCATGAGACTCATTATGCGGCTTTTCATTTCAGCATGTTACATGTGATTTTCATTGCTCTCTTGCAAACTTCAGTTGGACGACGTAAGCAACCAATTGCATGTAAAAGAAGACTGTGCGTGTCCGCCCTAAGGACCTCCATGCCATCTTGAATAGACCCTCCAAAACTCAACCGTGATTTTCATTAAAAAGTAAGGCCACTCGCGACCTGAGATTCCAAGTGTCTCGTCACTTGACACGATATCTTACACTTCTGACTTCACAAGTCGCCAGCATATCCTGATGCAAATAAAAACAGAATACTAAGTGCTAGAAAAAGAATTTGCATTTTATATTTTTTTTGCATGGGTGGGAAGGAAAGATATAAGTCCGAGATGAAAAACTTTTTTAAATGTAAAAAATATGGAAACTAAAATTCTTTTCTTCTAATTTCCTGAAAACTAATAAAATTCTAAGGAGAATAAGATCTTATTGAAGTTATATTTAGTTAATATTTTCAATAGATATTTTAAAAAAACTGTGATTTTTCTATTGTTTTACTAAATTGAAAATAACTTTCGAAATAATTATCTTTTTTAATGTTCTAAGGCTTATTTTAATAGTAATTTCTTATCAAATTGAAATTCATTATAAACATTAACGTGTGATATTTTCCCTAAAAAATCCAAGCTGTCAAAATTGAACCAAAAAAATGTTAAAAATTATCATTGGTTTTTATAACAGAAAAATAATTTTGTAAAATATAATTAACTTAATATTTTTTAAAATCCAGACAAACATATGTTATGCAATTTTCATGGAAATTTTAAATAATGTTAAGTTCATTCTATTTTACAAAATTATTTTTCTGTTATAAAAATCAATGATAATTTTTAACATTTTTTTTGGTCCAACTTTGACAGCTTGCATTTTTTAGGCAAAAAAATCACTCGTTAATGTTAATAACATTGGCACACAAAAAAAAACGTTAAAACCCAGAGTACAGACCCCTATTTTCCTACCTTTTGGGGTCACTAAAACCGAATATGACCATGAAAATATTAGGTCCTTACCCATTTTCCCCCCTTGCCCCCCCCCTACACCTCGCGGGGATCGACATTTAATTTTCCAAAAAAGGTCGAATAGAATGACAATTTCTATATTTTTGGGGGCGCTGAAACCGA
Organism: Ganaspis brasiliensis; assembly: GCA_037103525.1. Lineage (NCBI taxonomy): Eukaryota > Metazoa > Arthropoda > Insecta > Hymenoptera > Figitidae > Ganaspis > Ganaspis brasiliensis. The sequence goes on along the minus strand of JAZKLR010000390.1, from coordinate 899,257 downwards.
AAAAACCACCAAAAATAAAATCGCCTCCTCCTTCACCCCCTATTACTCCTTGGAAGGGGGTTGGAATTTCGAATTACACTAAAAGTTGAGTTCGGTGTCTATTTCTATGTTTTTTGAGTCCCCGAAACCAAAAAAAAAACGACCAAGAACAAATTTCCCCTAACTCTTTCAACAACAAACACCCCTGCGAGAGAGCTGAAATTTTGAATTTTACAAAAATTCGAGTACGGTATCTTTTCACATGTTTTTTAAAGCTCTGAAAACGTAAAAACAAGTCCCCCCCTCCTTCACCCACTATTACCTTCTTGAAGGGTAAATGAGGAGACGAATTTATTTTTGGTATCCTTTTGCGGTTTCAGCGCCCCATAAAACGTAGGAATAGACACCGAACTCGACTTTCTGTGAAATTCAAAATTCCAACCTTCTCTCAGGGAGCATTAGTAGTGATGCACGACGATCCGAGAAGATCGACTATCTCGTCTGAAATCGAGGGGGTATTTTCTTTAAAAAAAGACGTACAGAGTAATCCCTATTACGTATATTACGACTAATACGTATCTAATACGCCTATTACGCTAGTATTACGCCAATACGCTATATTACCAAAATAATACGATATATTACGGTATATTACGGTACATTACATGAGTATTACACAATATTACAAATGTAATATTAAATATTTTGAATGAAATAAATAAATACTAAAAATTCAGTCATAAGAACATATTTTCTTTAAATCTACAATAAATAACTCACATATAGAACGAAATAAACTTAATTAAGTGTGAGTCCGGAAGAGTTGGAATAGCTTCTTTGAATTTTTGTAAAATACTTTAATATTAATTAACATCCATATACATTGGCTTGTGAAGCCGTTATAATTTTCTTTCATTTTTTCTCAGTTTAGAAAAAATTATTAAAAAAAGACAATTCCGAGAGAGACGAAATTGTCCGGGTGAAATAGAACATGCAGGACTGATAAAAACCATGATTTAAAAAAAATCGGATTTTTTTGATTTAAGTCAAAAATTGACTTTTTTAAAAACATAATCAGTATTTAAAATCTCCAAATGTTTATTTGTACGTAGTTAATTAAAGAAAAAATTAAAAAACAACATAAGAATTAAACAGTGACATAATTATATAAAAAAAGTAGAAACTCTTTTCAAAAAATTAAACTATTTACGGCCATTTTTTTAAATTAAAATAATAAATAAGAAGATAATTAAGAAAACGTTAAAATATATTACTAAAGAGAACAAAATTTTAAATTTAGAAAAATTAGAGAATTATTTTATAAATTTAATGAAAAATCAAAAAAGTAGAAAATTGGGAAATTTAAAAATGTAAAAAAAGCACCAAATAAATGTTTTCAAAAATTCATAATTACATATAAGATGAAAAATAAAGAATTGAAAAGAAGGAAAAATGCTTCTTAGAAATAGAAAAATGATAACAAAAATTAGAGAATTAATTAAACGCAAGAAAGAATTAAAAAAATAGTGAAACTTTAAGAAAATTTAATAAATAGGAAGAAAATGTAGAAATGTTTTTTTCCTTAATCTTACAAACTAAAAAAGTGTAAAAAGTACAAAAAATAAAATTAAAAAATGTATACAATATCAAGATAAATAAAAAGAAAGTCGATAAAAGAAACTTAAAAATCCTTTAAAAATAAAAAAAGTTTAAGCAAATTAAACAAAACCCATTTTTATAATATTACACTTAAAATAAGTCCAACAAATAAATTTACAAAAATAAAGAAAATCTAAAAACTTTATGGAAGAATAAGTAAGTTTGCAAAAAATCTCGCAAAGAATAGACAAGATTCTATTCTTAAAAAAAAATTGAATAAACTTACCAAAAAAATAAGGGTATTTATTTTTAAAAATATGTAAATAATTATGAAAATCAACGAAATAAAAAGTTTAGTGAATGTTATAATAACGGAATTGTTTAAAATAATATTAAATAATTTGCATAAAAAGAGAAAAATTAAAAAAAATCCAAAAATAAAAAGACGAATAAAAAATATCAAAAGTAAAAGTAGAAAAAAACTTAAAATTTTGTTAAAATAAGAAATTATAAGATAAAAATTAATATAAATAGTTTAAAAAAATTGAAATCTCTTGGAAATCTTATAAGAATATTAAAAAAAAGGATTATTGTGAGTATAAAAAAGTATTACTATTATTTAATTATTTTGCATTAATTAATATCCATTCAAATTTGAATTAATTGAAATTTAAAAGGTGGAACAAATTGGAATATGACTTAATTGGAATTTATATAATTATAAGGACATGAAGATATAAAAATGTAATATTTTTTTTGCTGTCTTCATACCACAGATTTGTAAATCGTAGGTATTTTGATCATCTGTATTAGCACAATTTTTTTAATTTTATAAAGATTAAAATATTAAAATTTTTAAGATTTATCCACAAATTTGTGGGTTTGGTTATGGTTTGTGATGTTTTACATGCACCGGAGAATTGTAAACTTTTGATTTAAATCATGATTTTAATGCAAATTTTCCAATAATTTAAATCAAAGTGATTTAAATCAATAACAGCCCTGAGAACATGGTTTGTTCCTTGTTTTAAATGACTATTTCTATGATGAAAAATTGACAAATTAAAGTCTAATACTATAAAAAAAACTTAATTCTTTTCATTATAGATAATTTTTTTTAAATACCTGAAAATTTCCTTCTTTAGAAAGATGATAAATCGAACCAATTTTCGGTTTTTTTTTCTCGAATTAACACGTTGTATAAAACGAACGAGAACAGTTTATTAAAAATTATCAAACAATTGACGAAACATTTAAAATCAAGCTTAATGAACACAGTAGTCATAAGAACATATTATTATTTACTTTAAATAAATAAAAAACTCACATAGAACGAAATGAAAAATTTTCATTAATTTACAAGAATAAAAATGTATAAAACGAACGAGAAAAATACAACGAATTTTTTTACAGTGTAGTATTATTAGCTTGTATTGGCACCTACTTCAAATCCAAATATAAGCAATTGAAAGAGCAATATATTCTTTTCTAATTAATTAATCATTTAATGACTTAAGCTATGCAAAGAACAGTTACTATTACGCACTATTACGGGACTATTACACAATATTACTTACTATTACATAACTATTACCTATCAATACGCAATATTACTGACTATTACGCACTATTACGTGATATTACGAGTAGTACATGGCTATTACCAAAGAGGTGTACACTTCAATACGCAAGAAAATACCCCCTCGTCTGAAATTGTTCGTTTTTAATTGTCATTTGCTAATCGAGAAACATAAGTTTTCATTTGTTTCTATCGACTCGTCCCGTCCCGAAAAATGATAAAAACACGATCGAGAACTCAAAATCTTTCGCAAACGTCAAAAAAATGGATCAAGAAGAAGATCAAGAATTAATGGAGGTTGAGAATAATAAAAGACCCTTAGAGAGGTAATACAATTATCAAAAGTTTAATTTTAACTAATCTATCGTTTAGAAGTGTTAATTTTAGAAGTTCGGTATAATTTTTAAGGTTAATAAATAAATATAATATAGGTTAAAAATTTATTGTAATTTACTTTTATTACAAATTTAGTGACAATGAAACTGTGCAAAAAAAGAAAAGAAGAAAAAAAGAAAAAAAGAAAAGAAGTTTTTGGCGAAGTATTTGAATTTGAAACTACCGAAAATAAAGAAAAATTCGCCACCTGCAAATTATGTAAGGTGCAAAATATTGAGAGGACAATTAAAATGAAGGATGCAAATACCAGTGGAATCGCGCGCCACTTTAAAAATTTTCACGAGGCAGAATATAATAAAGCTTTTGTTGGACTGACTGCTGAATGTCACTCTTCAAATGTAATTATAATATATTTATTTATTTAAAAATGTTTTACTACGTCTAAAATTTAAAAAATTATATAAATTAATTTTATTAACCATCCTTGGTATTTAGAAATTCGATCAAGACATTTTTAATCGCATGACTGTAAAGATGCGAAAGTGCCCCAGAGGAATTCCTTACACTCAATTATTGGGAAGACATTTACGGAAATGCAAAAAAACGTTATTGAAAATTTAAGAAAAAATCCCTCCAAAATATCCTTCGCTTTTGACGGATGGACTTCCATTTCCGCTACTTGTTTTTATGGCTTTACAGGTAGTTTTTTAATTGCTTTAATGTATTTCTCCGTCACTTATATTTTAAAAAATTTACAGTACATCTGATTCATCTAATTCTAAAATAAAATTTTTTCTCTCTAATTGGTAACAAACTAACCAAATTTTAAATAAAATAAGCCTAGGACGAAATCGTTGTCCGCTCTAAAAAAATTTATTACAAAAAAAGTGTCAATTACCTACAGTGATTTTTTTAATTTTTAATAGCTTTTAAAATAATAAAAGTCTCCTTATGTTCTTGATTTGATTTTGAAGATATTTTTCTATAGAATTTAAAAAATACATTACTATTGTTACACAATTTTTTTCTTAGATTTTTCCCGAGACTAAAGTGGGTACAAAAAAATGCAAAAAATTTAAATAAAATAATTAGTGAGATAAATAATTTTTAAAATTATAATGAAAAAGATTTATAAATGAATTTTGCGAAAACTTTTAAAAAATTAATTCATTATAATTTTAAAATATATTTTCCTTACTAATTATATTATTTAAATTTTTTGCATTTTTTTGTACTCACTTTAACCTTAGAAAAAATATAAGAAAAAAATTGTGCAACAGGAGTGATGTATTTTTTAAATTCAATGGAAACTTATCTTTAAAATCACACCAAGAACATAAAGATATCTTTATTATTTTAAAAGTTATTAATAATTGAAAAAACACTGTAATTGACACTTTTTTTGCAATAAATTTTTTTAGAATGGATGAAACGACTTCATCCTGGGCTCATTGTATTGAGAATTTAGTTAGTTTTTAACCAATTAAAGAGAAAAATTTTTATTTTAGAGTTAAATAGAAAGAAATTTGATTAATCTGAATAATTACTCAAAACAGGTGGCCACATACTACTGGCCGGTACTGTATTTTCTTAGGATTTTTTTTTAATCACTATGAGAAAACGTCATTTTATATGTGCCTTCTATCTTGTTAAAATTGTAGTACCCTTGCCTTGCTAAAATTGAGTAATTCAGATTCAAATGTCTAATTTTATCTGGATTTTAACCAGATAGGGAACGTTCACAAATTACGTAACGTTTTTTTCGGAAAATTTTGACCCCCCCCCCCCTCCCCCATGTAACACGTCGTTACATACATTAGCGCCATTTTTTCTGCTGGTCGTAACAAACTGCTTGACCCCCACCCCCCCTAAAAAACGTTACGTAATTTGTGAACGCTCCCATACAAGACACATAAAATCGATTTCATTAAGTACAACTGCCGGAGAAATAAATTAATTGAAAAAAATTTAATGTTTTTCTCTAAATTTGAATCTGTGAAATTTCACTGAAGTTTTAATGGCTCTCTTTCTTACAGTTTCGAGCAGTGAAATTTCACTGGAAATCAGTTAAAATTAAAAATGATAGAATTGTCAGTAATTTTTTAACTGATTGACCAATAAAATAAGACACAAACTTTTTAAACCTGTTACTGAAATTACCAATTATTTATATTGATCTTAAAAATGATTATTAATTACTATTATTAGTATTAGCCATTTTTAACTAATTTTTAATAAAAATTTACTGATTAAAGTCGAAAGGAAAAATTTACTACAAATTGTTAAAATATTTTACTAATTCAGATTTAGAGACACTTAGATAAACTTACGGATACTATTAAACTTAATTAAATTATATATTGTGTATTGTAAAAAATTAAAGAAAATAGTTAAAATAATTAAAATACACGGGGAAAACGTTTGAGGTAATCTTTCCCATATTATATGCAGGACCTCGGATCAAAGTTACAATTGAGATATTGTGTTCAAAATTCTGATAGTTATTTTCAAAAAATAAGAAAAATTTTCCCATATACGTGGTACTTGAGAGTCAAAAGTAGACTGAAAAAGACTACTCGCTTAAAGCTGTAAAATGTGCATTAAAGTTGAAAAGAGTTTGCCGAGAAATGTGCAGAAGTTTACCATGCTACGGGTAATCGGAGTTCGGGCTCAGCGTCAAGTCCAATGACTCTCCAGCATGGTAAACTCTCCTCAAAACTCGCAATTTATTCCTATCGCATGATAAATCAAACTTTCTCCCTCTTTTTCCATTTTTAATTTGCAGATGCGATCACATATTATTTGTCTGTTAATTCCACAAGAACTCTTTCTATTAAAAGGAAAAAGAATGATCTTTAAATTATTAATTTTAATACTTATATTAGAGGCTAGCCTAGCTTACGTTGAATTATATAACATGCAACTATGACAAACAAATTTTAAACGAAAACTTATTAGATATTTCATATTTTACTGACTACTCTTTCAATTAGTTTATTTTTTAAATTCTTATAACATTTTGATTCTTTAATTGTGTATTTCTGTAAATAGTTTAATTCTTAATATTTATTTACATTTAATACTAAAATAATAAATTTTATAATAAATTAAACAATATTTGTATTTTACATTAATTAAAAAGAAAATTACCTAAAATATTTGAGATATGATGCTTTTCTTGGTTTTTTTATCATTGTAAAATTAAACTATAAAACATATATTTTACAACTTCTAAACTTCTATGTTTGTAAATTTTTTTAAATAAAAATTTCTTGTAATTTAAAGGCAGATTTTTTATATTTTAAAGTTTCTTTCTTGCTTTGAAAATTTTCAATTATGGTAATTTTTACTCTTTACTATTTTTAAATAGCTAAATGTCATTTTTTAAAATTATTATTTTTCTTACTTTTTATTTATTATACCTTTATAAGATCTACTTAATTCATTACTTTCAATTTTTAGTTGTAATAACTTTTATTTATTCAAATTCTTATTCAAAATAATATTTATTTTCGTAAATAACGTTCAACAAATTCTCTAAATCTGAGTTAGTTAAAAATAACTAGCTTGAAATCAAAAAGTTAGCTATTAATTCTAATAGCTATATTTCTACTAATCATTTAGTAAAAAATAAATAATTATTAGTTTAGTTTATTTCTAAGTTATATCAAAATAGATAATATTTTAGTAAAATTCTGATTATTATTAATAATTAATTATTTTTAACTAATTCAGATTAAAAGAACAGATAGGATTTTCTAGGTTATTAAACTTTTAATGCAGAAAATACAAATTTGTTTCTATAAAAATTATTATATTAAATAACATTTATATTAATATTTTTATATATAATACATATAATATATTTTTAATAAATGAATATTTGGTTTTTTAAACATTGTAAGAATTAAAATTTTAATAAATAAGAATTTTCTGTCTAATTATTAAATTACTTTATTTAAAAATTATATAATACAGGAGTCTCGGAAATCGAAATTAACACAAGTGAAATTGATCTAAAGTGAATAAAAGATAAAGTCAAAGATTTTGTTAATTACACCTATTTTTAATATTTAGATAATTGTTAAATTTGTACACATTATAAAAAATATTTTTTAAAATATCTACAAGTTATTTTTATAACAAGACCTTTAAGTTTTATTTAATTAATGAACTGCATAATTATAACTTTATACATTAAATAAAACTTTTTTTTAAATAAAAAAACTATTTGACATTAATATAATATTTTGGTCGTACTTTTTAGAATTTAAAATACAAAATAAGTTCTAAATTAACATTTTGAATTTGATTCACAGATTATTGCAAGACAAAAAAGAAAGATTTAATAGAAATTACCAAAATTTTGAAACTTGATTTATATAAAAAATTGATCAAGGAAGGAAGCAATAATTAACACATAATTGTTTTACATTAAAATTATTCAGTTTAAAGATATAAGAATTAAAACCGTTTCTCATAAAGGGATACAATTCTACTCAGTTAGTATATAAGGAAAGTTTGAATCTCTAATTTCAAATGTATTCGAGCGTGTTCGGTGTGCGTGAATGTGTATTTAGATATTTGTATATTGCGGCGTAAGTTTAGTTTAGGTAAATCGCGTCTTGTATATAGTTGAAAAGAATATTAAATTAATCTTAAGGTTAAAACTATGATCGTGATTGTATCGTTAAATGTAATTATAATTAGCGAAATAAGTAATCTCTATAGGAAATAAATCTGTAATTAATATGAAGGAAATCTTTTTATTTTTTGGTTGAATAGAAAAGATCATCTAGTTGGCAAAACTTTACCATGCTGGTGAGCAGGAGCCTTGACAAGAACATTGTCGAGGCGCGCTGAGCTCAAGAATTCGAGCTCAGCGCCTTGTCATCCAGCATGGTAAAGTTTTCCCACGTGCTGTGTATAATACTACTCAACTTTCTGGCAATCGAGGAATCGCCCTCCGACCATCAAATTACCATGCTGGAGAGTGATGTGTATCCATATTTTTGTATAAAACATTTCTAATTCTTGAATAATTTCTATTATAAATTGAATGGTAAAGTTTTCTAAAAATCACTTTCATCCGAGGTGTATCATGCTAACATGGTAAACTTTATCTGAAACATTTTCTCCGTGTATTTTTTGAATATTTTTTTAATACAATTTTCAATTCTTGCTTAATAATTTTTCATAAATATTTTACTTATTTAAAATATAATCAGCTAGTGGATTTCGCTTGACCCGTAATTCAAACCAAACCAAATTATTACGTTTTGAATTACGGGTCAAGCAAAATAACAGAAAATTAAAAATCTATTTGGAAATTTCAACAAGGTACAAATATTATTTTCCTTACATTTAATGAATTCAATCTTGAAGTAAAATCTATAATCTATTGACTTTTACGAGATTTTTTAAAAAAATTTAAAAACCAAATTCCCTTCGCAACCGTCCCTGATATTTTTCTTTGATTTGAGGTTACAATGTGACAAAGTAAAATTTTGATAAGAAGAATACTTAATTTTTAAAACGTTTTATATGAAATTCTATGTATATTATTTAGTGTCTATCAAATTTTTTCAAATTTTGACTCTAAATTTGAATCAGTGATGTACGATTGACAATCAGTGAATATAACTGATTCTCAGTGGATGGGTTTTCTTTATTTCAATTAGTTAAATTTAACTGACAATCAGACTATATCACTGATTGACCAGTAGATTTTAACTGATAAATAATCAGTAACTTTCTTCACTGAATTAATCAGTGAAATTAAGTAACTGACTTTCCAGTCAATTTGACTGAGGAATCAGTAACTTTATTCGACTGATTAATTCAATAAAAAAAAGTTACTGAATTTATCAGTTAAAATCTACTGGTCAATCAGTGATATAGTCTGATTTTCAGTTAAATTTAACTGATTAAAATAAAGAATATCAGTGATATAGTCTGATTTTCAGTTAAATTTAACTGATTAAAATAAAGAAAACCCAGCTACTGAAAATCAGTTATATTCACTGCTTGTCAATCATATATATATATATCTTATTAAAATTTAAAGTGTTGATATAACAATACTAAATTTCATATAAGTTTGTTTGAAGTTTGGTATTTCTGAAATAAAAATTTCAACTTTGTCACAATTTATTCTTAAAATGTTAAATACGTTAATAAAATTTTAATGTTTTTATAAAATTTGACTTTCAGTTTCGGAACATGAATCACAATATAAACTCTCAATTTTCATTTTTCATATCTTAAGAAAATTTATTTACTTTTTATTTAGGTCATTATACCCGCGAACAAATGGTCAGTATGGGCAAAATCTAAAATAGTATGGGGCAAGACACGAACTGACTTTCATCAAACTTGACCAGACAATGGGACAAGTATGGGATCATGCCGAATCCCACACTACTAGTATGGCATCGATTTTTCAATTTAAACAATATCATAAAGAATAATTATGGCAATATGGAAAATTACCAAAAATGAATTATCCATTTGCTATACTAGCAGCATGGGAAATATGAAGTATGGTAACTATATGCTTATGAACCACACACCATTCCTGTTATAATGACAAAATTACAGCAACTATATAAATCATTCATACAGTCAATGATGATACTTTTAATATAGGAAATTGAAACAAATTGGGTATAGTCCGCAGCACATACTTTTACAAGTTTCCCATAGTTTGAATATGGAAAATTGTCAAAAAAGTTTAAAAATCAAACACCTACTTGTAGTACGGATATGGTTGATATCCAATACTTCTAGAATGGTCAATTAAAAAGTTTAGTTATATTACATACCTAACATTCACTTATCCATGAGCCATACTTGCAAAGCGGAAAACTTAGAAGTATGGGAACTATCCATGTCCCATACGTAAAGTATGGGAAACTTAGAAGTACGAAGGTTATCAGTATACCATTCTCGCAGTATAAAAAATTAACAAGAATGGATTATCCATGAGCCATACTTGCAATATGGGAAATTTAGAAGTATGGTAAATATCCATGTCCCATACTTGAAATATGGGATATTAACAAGCATGGAAATTATCCTTATCCCATACTTTAAGTATGGAAAACCAAAATAGTACGACTATTATCAATATGCCATTCTCGCAGTATGGGAAATTAACAAGAATGGATTATTCATGTCCCATACCTGCAATATGGGAAATTTAAAAGTATTGTAAATATCTATATCCTATACTTAAAATATGAGATTTTAACAAGCATGTCAATTATCCATGTCCCATACTTGAAATATGGGATATTAACAAGCAGGGAAATTATCCCTATCCCATACTTTAAGTATGAGAAACCGAAGTAGTACGGCTATTATCAATATCTCAGTTTTGCAGTATGGGAAATTAACAAGAATGAATTATTCATGTCCCATATTTGCAACATGGGAAGTTTAGAAGTATTGTAAATATCTATATCCTACACTTAAAATATGAGATATTTACAAGCATGGCAATTATCCATGTCCCATACTTGAAATATGCGATATTAACAAGCATAGAAATTATCCTGATCCCATACTTTCCTTGCTTGTTAATATTCCATATTTCAAGTATGGGACATGGATAATTGCCATGCTTGTAAATATCTCATATTTTAAGTGTAGGATATAGATATTTACAATACTTCTAAACTTCCCATGTTGCAAATATGGGACATGAATAATTCATTCTTGTTAATTTCCCATACTGCAAAACTGAGATATTGATAATAGCCGTACTACTTCGGTTTCTCATACTTAAAGTATGGGATAGGGATAATTTCCTTGCTTCTTAATATCCCATATTTCAAGTATGGGACATGGATAATTGACACGCTTGTTAAAATCTCATATTTTAAGTATAGGATATAGATATTTACAATACTTTTAAATTTCCCATATTGCAGGTATGGGACATGAATAATCCATTCTTGTTAATTTCCCATACTGCGAGAATGGCATATTGATAATAGTCGTACTATTTTGGTTTTCCATACTTAAAGTATGGGATAAGGATAATTTCCATGCTTGTTAATATCCCATATTTCAAGTATGGGACATGGATATTTACCATACTTCTAAATTTCCCATATTGCAAGTATGGCTCATGGATAATCCATTCTTGTTAATTTTTTATACTGCGAGAATGGTATACTGATAACCTTCGTACTTCTAAGTTTCCCATACTTTACGTATGGGACATGGATAGTTACCATACTTCTAAGTTTTCCGCTTTGCAAGTATGGCTCATGGATAAGTGAATGTTAGGTATGTAATATAACTAAACTTTTTAATTGACCATTCTAGAAGTATTGGATATCAACCATATCCGTACTACAAGTAGGTGTTTGATTTTTAAACTTTTTTGACAATTTTCCATATTCAAACTATGGGAAACTTGTAAAAGTATGTGCTGCGGACTATACCCAATTTGTTTCAATTTCCTATATTAAAAGTGTCATCATTGACTGTATGAATGATTTATGTAGTTGCTGTAATTTTGTCATTATAACAGGAATGGTGTGTGGTCCATAAGCATATAGTTACCATACTTCATATTTCCCATGCTGCTAGTATAGCAAATGGATAATTCATTTTTGGTAATTTTCCATATTGCCATAATTATTCTTTATGATATTGTTTAAATTGAAAAATCGATGCCATACTAGTAGTGTGGGATTCGGCATGATCCCATACTTGTCCCATTGTCTGGTCAAGTTTGATGAAAGTCAGTTCGTGTCTTGCCCCATACTATTTTAGATTTTGCCCATACTGACCATTTGTTCGCGGGTATATGTTGATGAAGACTGGAATTTAAAAGCCTTAACGTTAGAATTCGCTCCAGCTAACGGTGGACATGCAGGTGTTGACATGGCGAAGTTATTCCTAGATTTTTTAAAAAAATTTGACCTTCAGAAGAAGATTGGGGGTATCACTCTAGACAATACTGCTAGTAATACAACATTTATAAAGGAACTTGGCCTATTACTGCAACAAAGTGGAACTTATTTTGATACTGACGACCAACACTTTAGATGTATGGCCCATATCGAAAATTTAGGGGCCCAGAGTTTTCTCTCAGAACTGAAACTTCAAACCCACGAAGAGCAAGAAATTGAAAATAAGATGCTTGATGATGTTGACGAACAGGAACAAGAAAGTCTTTTAGAAACTTCGAAAAAAGCAGAAAATCTTTCCCCTGTCGGCAAAATAAAAAAATTGTTTATTAAAATTAAATACTCCGAACAATTACGAAACAAACTAGAATGCTGCTGTGTTTCTACTGATACGTCGTATGTTGCTCCAGGTATAGACAGTAAAACTAGATGGTATTCAACATTTGAAATGATTGAAAAGGGAAAGAAGCTGCGAAAAGCATTGGAATTGCTGTGCTTATCAAACAAGGAATTGGCAGATTATTATTTATTAGAAGAAGAATGGGAACTGTTAGAAGCAGCACACAAGCATTTAAAATTATTTAAATCCTTTTCAAAAGCTCTTTCTGGAGAAAAGTATGTTTCATTACCTCTAGTAGTGATTGGACTTAACTTATTGTTGGATCAAATATTAAAAGCTGCCGATGATTTGGATAAAAAAGCTAAGGTTACTCCGATTGATTTAAAAATAAGAGATGCTCTTGAAGCAGCACATGAAAAAATATTAAAGCATTACAGAAAATGCAATTGGATATATTGTGCTGTTTTGATACTCGACCCTCGACATAGATTAGCGGTGTTTGACAAAACAGAATGGGGAAAGGCGATGAAAGTTCTTCTTTAAAAAAATTCGAGGAAATTTACAAAACAGAATATTATGTTGAGAAGCATGACAATTCGAGTAACGATTCGGAGGCAGATAAAGCAGGTGATCAGGCTTCTGTTGATTCTTCAGATGATGAGATTGATTTCCTCAGTTTGTATAGGCAAAATGTTGTTAATCAAAAAAAGAGCAAAAAGAATTATCTCAACACCCATAATAAAGAGGAAAAGTGGAGATCTGAATTGAATTCATATTTAAAGTCAGACTTGTCGCCAGCAACGACTGACATTCTTAAATGGTGGAAAGAACATCAGAGCGTATATCCAACTTTGGCAAAAATGGCACGGGATCTTTACGGCATTCAGGCGACATCTGTTTCGGTAGAGAGACTATTCTCGCGTTCGTCATTAACTGTCCGTAAACATAGAAACAGATTAGGTAAAGAAGTTACCAGAGAACTTCTTTGCATTAACGATTGGACAAAAAATCAAAACTATTCTATTTTTAAATGTATGCAATAATTTACGTTCAAAACTTATTGTTATATAATATTGTTTATCTTGTGTCAATAATTATGTTTGTAGAGTTACAAGAAATATATAAATTTAAACATTGATTAATAAATTATATTTTACAATTTGTAATAAAGTTAATTTCTTTGTTTAACCTGTTTATATTAAATAAAAAGATTTAATTATAATCGTGTATTTAAAAAGTAATAAAAATAGAACACTGTAAAAATAAAGTTTTATTTTAAGACAGAAAAACTTTTCTATTTAAAGACTCAACATTTTTAAGACAGCTCTTGCTTATTTTACAGATTTTTACTTTACCTTAAACGGTTCAACAAAAAATTAAAAACTTAAAGTTTGCATATAAATGAGAAGCACTAATCAATTTAAGAAGGTAAATTTGTAATTATTGTAAATTCAGCTAAATTAGGATAACATTTTTCACATAACCATTTATATAGCAGGGCTTGCTGAATTTCAGACAAGTCTTAAATTAAGATTCTCTTTCTACAGTGTAATTTATAATTTTTCAAAATTAAATTGTGAATTGTAAATTATAAACATTTATTTAAAAAATATATTAATCATTTATAATTATTTTAGAACTTATTCTCAACAAAAGAATGAAAACTATTCTTTCATTAACTATCACATTTAATTTTTACTAATATTACATAGAATCGTAAAACGGGATACTCGAAAAATCGCTCGAATAGGCGAGAAGTTCGTTTCTTTAAAACAAAAAAAGTTGACATCTCGGTTGTCAGAATAGGAAAAAACGATTTTCTCGATCGTTTCTCGCATCGTCCCGCTCGAATGCATCACTAAGCATTAGAAGGTGAAGGTGGAGGGAAATTCGTTTTTGGAGGTATTTTTTGGTTTCGGTGACTCAAAAAACATAGAAATAGGCACCAAACTCGACTTTTTGTGAAATTTGAAATTCCAACCCCCTCTAAGGGGATAATAGGGGGTGAAGGAGGGGGGGATTTTATTTTTGGTGTTTTTTTTTGTTTTAGGGCCTCGAAAAACATCGGAATAGACATCAAACTCGACTTTTTGTTAAATTCGAAATTCTAACCCCCTGCTAAGGGGAAAAAAGGGGTGAAGGAGAGGGGGATTTTATTTTTGGTTATCTTTTTCGGTTTCAGCGCACTAAAAAACATCGGAATAGACACCGAACTCGACTTTTTGTTAAATTCGAAATTGTAACCCACTTCTAAGGGGGAAAAGGGGTTGAAGGAGAGGGGGATTTTGTTTTTGGTTATCTTTTTCGGTTTTAGTGCTCTAAAAAACATAGGAAAAGACACCCTATTTGACTTTTTTTGAAAAATTGAATGTCAACCCCCGCGTGGTGTAAGGGTTTGGGGGGCTAGGGGGAAACTGGACAAGGACCTAATCTTTTCATATTCATATTTCCTTTCAGCGATCCCAAACCCTAGAAATATATATGGGGGTCTGTCCTCTGATTTTCAAGTTCTTTTTGTGCCTGTGTAATTAATTTCAATTTGATAAGAAATTAATTATTTCAAAAGTAATTTTCAATTTAATAAAACAATAAAAATCAAAGTTTTCTAAAAAATCTAACGGAAATATATACTAATTAACTTCAATAAGATATTTTTCTCCTTAGAATTTGATTAGATTTTAGGAAATAAGAAGAAAAGAATTTCAGTTTTCATATTTTTTACATTTAAATACATTATCGGGGATCTTAAAATGGGTGATCCCATAATTCTGCCCGAATGTACTTAACAATGATTCGAATGATTTTTCTAAAGTTTAAAATTCTTCATAGGAAAATTTAGCTTTTAGGCACTTTTTCCCTAAATTATAAAATTATTATTTTAATAAAATTTATAATTAATTTTCTTTCCGCGCGGTTGTATTTTTCGAGGAAGTGTGTCAGTTATAGTAATGTTATTTTGGTGAAATAATTATTTACCAGTCTTATTTTACATTTTCCCTGACTTTTTCCTGACATCTCCATACCAAATAAAATTCTCTGACTTTTCCAGATTTTTCAGGTTTCCAGAAAGCGTAGCAACCCAGAATACTGAATGAATATTGAATAAAAATTTGAATAAGTTTTCAATTGAGATCAATTGGAAAATGGATGAATTTATATTTGAATCAATTTGTAAATTGTATAAATTGAAATTTTATTTAATTAAACTCTGTCGAATTTGTGTTTGGAAAAAAAACCCACAAATTTTTAATTAAATCAATTGGTATTTGGCTAAAGTTACATTTTGATGAATTGGAAAATGAATAAAAGGTAATGGGAATTAACTGGAATTTAGAAAAGTCGAAAATTGGATAAATTTATTTTTGTTTTCATTTATGTTTTTTACCCCTAAATCTTCGATTGCGATTTTTCGACATATTTCGACCCCTATACACTGCAAAAACTGCTGTCTTCTAAGTGTCTTATTTTAAGACATTTTGATGTCTTTTTGTATCTAAGACGCAAGACATGTCTCATTTTCAGACATTAATTGCGTCTTAGACACCAAAATGTCTTAAAATAAGACACTTAGAAGACAGCAGTTTTTGCAGTGTAGGATATGTCAAAAATGATGTTTAGAAAAAATGTTCGTGTGTGTGTGTGTGTTAACATTACTTTCGGCCCGATATCTCGAGAACCGTAATAGTTAGAACCATTTTCTTTTTACAAAAATATAGATTTCTTAGGGGTACACATTATGACATACGTTTGAACTCGATCGATCAATTATAACTATAATTTTTTTATATTTAAATTTTGAAGAAATGGGTTTTTTTCTTTGCAAAATTGCATATATATATATTTTTTTAAAAAAAGTTAAAATGTAAGTATTTTTATTTTTATATTTTTTAAAAGTTCATCGATTGAGCTATTAACAATTTTATCTCTAGAGCAATTTTATCCAAAAGCTATTAATATTTAAAAAATCTAAAATTTTGAAAATCCAGTTTAAAGTTATCAAGGTTTAAAAAACGGAAAATTTTGAAGAAAAAGAAAATTTTTGGTTTTTTTCTGGCATCTCATATAAATTTTGTAAAAAAAAAAAAAATACTTTTCACCCATTTTATACACGGAAAAAAAAGTACAACTGTATCAGTCAAACTTTTCTCCAGAATGGCTAAACATTTAGCCAAAAACGAACGAGCGATATTGCCAATATCATTGTTTTGGCGAAATTGAAAATCGCAGCTCAATTTTTCCATATTAGGGAAAGTGTTTTATTATTTTATATATTTGTAACTTTAAAAGAAAGATAATGGAATTCTTTGATTGAAATATTCTAAATGAATAGCTAGAAACTTGATTTTGATAAATAGTTAAAAAAAAAAGCAAATGAATATGTTTTAGCAATTATACTTGATTTTATAAAAGGTTATTTAAAATTGTGTTTATGAAAAGTCAGCGGCCAAGGGGCTCAATTGCAGAATACTCATCTGATCTCATTTCATCTTATCTCACTGCCTTTTAAAATTTTGATTGTTTTGACAATTTCAGCTTTAAATATTCTCGTGGTTAGGTGATGCTTACTTTTCTTTTATCACATAATAAATATTGAAATTTTTATTAAAACATTATATAATTAATAAAAGTGTTATAATTATCTTTACCGAAATCTGTGAAATGATAGTGACGTATAAATAGGAATCAAGAAGGACTGATGTGAATACGAATAAATATAACCTGACAAAATTATAATTCTGTATTTGTATTTCTATTTTCAAAAAAATAAATAAATTTAAATATGTATTTAGTTTTGTCATTAATAGGTATGTAATTTAAGTTTAAATTGATATGATTTTCATTTCAATTAATTTTATTAAAAGTAGGGTTATTAAAATTTTAAATAAACTTGATAAGTTTTCAATACCACAATATATATTATTTAATAAAGGTTTTTTTAAGGTTCAAAAATTGAATTTTAAATTTCCGTTTTACGTTTTCCTTTTCGTTATGTACCTATTTAAAAATTCAAAAGAAACTTATTATATACAAAACATAACGTATGTACTTAAACCTAAATTAAATTTATCAATAAAATAAAATATAATAATTTTTTAGTTTTAAATATTTTATTATTGTTATTTTTTAAAATTAAATCATATATGATTCGTTGATTACAGAGTTGATAACACTTTTATGTTTGTAAATAAAAAATATAGGTTATTTTAATAAACATTAAAACAATAGAAGCCATTTATCACTTTATGAAAATAATATTAATTTAGATTCTAATTAATAATTAATATCAATTGATAAAACTAAATATGTTTAGATGTATTTATTGTTTATTCAAGAAATGCACAATTATAATTTTATTAACTTATTTCTCTTTGTTTATATTTCTTCTACTTTCCTCTTTTCACTTCACTACTTTTCACTAATTTTGCTCTAGATGGTAAATCATACTAATGTTTTCGTTTAATTAATTTTTAAATAAAAATTAATATTTCTATTATAAGGTTAAATAAAAATAACCACAAGAATGTTTAAATCTGAAACTGTCAGTTTTTGACTGTTTGTTTTTTTCGGAGATTTTCACTATCGCCAAATCACTAAAGTTTGTATCAAGAAGTTGACTATACCTACAGCTGACCTAAAGTTGCGCTTCGCTGATATATTTAAACAGTTTTTCTATTTTGGTTATTTAAGAGGAATACCTAATTTACTAAAATACGAAATTTCGAATTTCAGCAATAACAAAATAAGTGCCAATTTATCAAAACAGTTTACTGAAAACAGCAAAATTATTTATACAAATTAGCAGTACATTTTCTTATTATAGCTTCATTTCCAAATTCGCCCACACAGCACCAGAAATTCCCTGAATTTCCCCTGAATATTGGTCCACATTTTCCGAATATTCGAACCTAATATTCAGGGAAGTTTCGTGGAAGCATCAAAATGTCCGCCATAAAGAATATTGGATGCTAAATTTCCCTGAAAATGTATTTCTAACTTTCAGGGAATTTCCGCATCTAATATTCCTAGAATATTCAGGGTAAGTTAAAAAAAATTTCCAAAATTTTTTTGATCTGGTAATTGATAAAAATTGTATGTCATATTTGGCACCCGTAGGATTCTAGAACATTAAAAACTACTGCGCAGCCGTAAGTGTCACAGAAACCAAGTTCGACCATTGCGCATCATGTACAGACGATTTACGAATACTGTGAAGATTGAAGGGATATTAGATGCGGAAATTCCCTGAAAATTAGAAATACATTTTCAGGAAAATTTAGCGTCCAATATTCTTTATGGCGGACATTTTGATGCTTCCACGAAACTTCCCTGAATATTAGGTTCGAATATTCGGGAAATGTGGACCAATATTCAGGGGAAATTCAGGGAATTTCTGGTGCTGTGTGGGCGGTGGTTCGCCACACTAGATTTTTTTCCGTGTATAGGGGAGAGTAGTCAGAGTTGGATATAGTTTTGACATTTCTCTATAACTTCTCCTGTAGGCCGAATTTTGCGATGTCTCTTATATTATTGGAAAGGTCTACTAAAATGCAATGTTTTTGTTAAACATTGCAAAAAATTTGGACCAAAAGTTTCGGAGTTATAGGCAATTAAAAAAAAAAAAAAAAAAGGTAGTCAGAGTTGAACATGGTAGTCAGAGTTGGGTCACTGTAGAAAATCAATGAAATATGAAGATAAATCATTGAAAATGACAATATCTTTGCCTTCGCATGATAGAATGACACTCAAATACATTTGGAAATGACAAAAGGAAACATGAAATTGACATAAATCATATTTCCTCTTGTATCGCAAAATTGATCTGAAAGTGAAAAAGTATTACCAAAAATTTAAATTTGCTTTCTTTCCAATAGAAATAAAGTTTTGGACACCTTTTTAAGTTAACAAATTCATTTTCATTACAAAAATGCTTCAGAATTGCAAAATTTTGGGTGTACCAAACTTGACTCAAGCGTCATTTAGCTTCATATCACACACACACCATGAACGCTTTATACAAACACCAAATTACGTTCCACATTTTCGTATAACATCTTAATGAACAATTTTAGTCAACTTAATTTGTTTTTAGCATATTTCTTCTACATTTAATTATCTAATTTTGAAACTACAAAAACGTTTTTTGTTGAGCGTATAACACGGACTCGCTTAATACGTCTGTATAGTTCGCACACTTCACTGCAATCCATCTAAAAAGTTTGCTGGCATTGCTAACAAGTATTTACACACAACGACATATGGATCTACTGTAATAAAACAAAATAAACGCGATGATTCAACTCTGACCACTGTCCAACTCTGACTACTCTCCCCTAAAATTCAAAAACGCGTCAATTGACATATTTAAATTTTCTTTGCGACTATATAAATCAAAATACTTAGTGATGTTTAAAGAATCAAAACTATTTTTAAATGTAATTTTTAGGGTTTTTTTGTTATTTTTTCAAAGAATTTGTCTGATGATATTGGTAATGATACTCTAACTATAAAAAACCTTAAACACTAAAATTAAGATAATTATTTTATAATTTATGATTCAAAAAGCTAAAGTGTCAGGGGCTACCCGACTATCCCTTACTTGAGGCACAACTTGGTAGAGGTTTTTACTTTCAAGTCAATTGATTTAGATCTGGTTTTTATGTCTCTTGAAATTTAAATCTATTAATGTTCACTGCAAAAACAAGTGTCTTAAAATGTTCAAAAATGTCTTCAAGTAAGACATTTTTCGTGTCTTAGACACCAAAAGTATCTTAATTTAAGACATTTTTGTCCAATTTAAGACACCATGTTTTTGCAGTGTTCTCTCTTAATTTGAAAAAGCGATAAGTATACCACTGATTCCAATAAGCGTATATACGCTGCTGAATCAGTGAAATTTCACTGATTACCCAGTGATTTTTCACTATTTCTACAGCTTATATACGCTAATTGGAATCAGTGGTATACTTATCTTATAGCTTTGAAACAGTGAAATTTCGATTTTTCATATTTAGAGAGTTTGGTTTATTATTTAAAAAGATGAATTGATCTTTGGATAAAATGAAATTTAAATCAACTTATATTAGCGTCAATTGAGTTAAAAATCACAATTAATATAAGATATTCCTCCTTAAAATTCAAAATCCCGTGCTCACGTCCCTACACTGCAAAAACATGGTGTCTTAAATTGGACAAAAATGTCTTAAATTAAGATACTTTTGGTGTCTAAGACACGAAAAATGTCTTAATTTAAGACATTTTTGAACAATTTAAGACACCTGTTTTTGCAGTGTAAATTCGAATTTTTGTCTTTTTTCCCATTTTCCTTTAAAAGTCAGGATTATTATTGATATACAAATTATAGAAGGTATTGAAAGGAACTCAAGTTGTTTGCTGACCCTGCTTTCGGTCACGTTCGGCTTGTTCCTGCATCTGTGAATTTCTCTCGCCAAAGAGAAAATCAAGTGTGTAATCGTAGGAAGGAATGGATGCTATATTGCCACGCGTGAAATGCTGTTTAGGGTTCGTTCGATGAGTAAGTTGAGTATATCATGGGGCATCTACCTGCCGCGGTTTAAGTACATAGGCACGAAGGCAGATGCAGCTTCGTAGACATAAATTTTATCACAAGATGCTAAGCATTCGTGCGATATTGCAGCGTGTACTCATACTCTTTATTACTTTTTATTTTATTGCGTTTAAGTAACGTAACTTTCAACCGGAACTTGTCTTTTTAATTTATTTCCGAGCATAATCTACTTTATTTTATAGACATATACGTATACACATCAGAGATAACGCACTTTTTTTCTCTCTTTTTAGTAAGCTTATTGGTGTCATTATAAAGCCATTAGAATTGGAAAGAATCTTGAAAACGTCAGTTGGAAATATTTTCAATATAAAGGTGGGATCGGTTAATTATTATTACCCATTCAAGTTAAACGTGCCGAGAATTAGTAATTTGCATCGGAGTTTTGGACGTGATTCCCACCGTTTTGGGAATGCCTTCTTTCGTGATCTCTCGATCCCATGGATCTTTGGTCCATACCAATCCATGATATACTTCCAGGAAAGAAAATGAGAAACGAGAAAAGGGATATAAAAAAGAAAGCAGGGAAGACTTGTGGAATCTTCTAACTATGACTTTAATGCATACATGAAGACGAAGGGAGAAGGGTCGTTTGAGTAAGAGGGTGAGAAAAGATGAAAGAGGCAAATACACAGACAAAAAACTGAGAGCACACGCGTGATCGCACACATGACCTGTGTTTAAGTCATGGGGCCCTCCTCGCGAGCCTGAGTACGAGTCAAATCGTTTCATTCTTATTTCCATCGCGTCCTTCTCCCGCGGCACGCAAACGTGAGAACCGTCATTTTTTTTATTTCTTCTGTCCAAAAAGTACAGACGCTCCTTGAGTGTATCGATAAACACCAGTGCAAAACATCTAATCAAGCCCGAATCAAAACTAGGAGAGACCAATAGCCCACTCTTATCCAAGTATTAAAAAGGATCAAACTCAAGTGAATTTAGGGGTAATAGTCTAATAATTAATCATTTAATTTGACTATACAGTCAAACATAATTAAGTTTGATTTGAACAAATTTAGTGGTTGATCGTCTATGTTTGATTTAAACATATTTTTTGTTTGATTCAAACAAAAATTTCATTTACTTTAAACAAAATATTATTTTTCATTTTAAACAAAGTAAATAAAACAAGTAAATTTTAAATAAAATAAATTTTTATCCTTATCATATTATTCTTTTATTTTAAACACAAAATATGTTCCGCAATAGTTTGATTTTTGTTTCTTGCTTCTATATAAAGTATTCTTTATGTTTGAGATTACTTCAAATGTTAATAATATATAAACTTTAAAAAACTGAAGAAAATTACACTTTTCATTAACTAAAGACAATTCTGGAAATGTGAAACTTTGAATCAGTCTAATTTACAAGAAAAATGCACAAAAGAAACAACATCTTTAGAAAACTCACTTATGCACAAAAGTTCTAATCACTTCAGATATACCTCAATTTTTCGATAAAATGATAACTCTTACAATTTTTAAGAAATCCCATTAATAAAAACAAAACCACGATTGTAAACATTTTATTCCAAAAAATCGACAAACACACGTAACTACTAGAAACGACGCGTACATGTTCTACAGGAAAAGTAAACGAACGTCAAAACAGTAACGACGCCATATTGAATGCGCAAAGACCTCTGCGTATTCAATATGTTTGAATCAAACATAAAATATATTTCTTTCAAGTATAAAAACTTCGAACACAAATTCGGTTTAATTTGAATAAAATTTAAATTTTAATCAAACAAACAGAAAATTATCTTCAAACATAAGATATATTCCAATCAAAATTTCAGATATTTCTAATATATTTAAATTAAACTTAAAAACATTATTCATTCAACCAAAATCATCCAAACAAATACTTATATTTAAAACAAGAAAATATTTTTCTCAGTGAGGTTGGTATACCCGAAATTTTGCAATTCTGAAGCATTTTTGCAATGAAAATGAATTTGTTAACTTAAAAAGGTGTCAAAAACTTCATTTCTATTGGAAAGAAAGAAAATTCAAGTTTTTTGAAATCCTTCTTCACTTTTACATCAACTTTGCGATACAAGAGAATTCAATTTCATGTTTCCTTTTTTCATTTCCAAATGTATTTGAGTGCCATTCTATCATGCGAAGGTCATTTTCAATCATTTATCTTCATATTTCAATGGATTTTCTACAGTGTTCCAACTCTAACTACGATGTTCAACTCTGACTACTTTTTTTTTTTTTAATTGCCTATAACTCCGAAACTTTTGGTCCAAATTTTTTGCAATGTTTAGCAAAAACATTGCATTTTAGTAGAACTTTCCAATAATATAAGAGACATCACAAAATTCGGCCTACAGGAGAAGTTATAGAGAAAAGTTAAAACTATATCCAACTCTGACTACTCTACCCTAATATTTATTCTCAAAATATTAGGAACAATTTAAACTCTAATTAATCTTAATTTCAGTTACTTAATTTCCACTACATATTTTGAATTTCGAAAAACTGACCTTTGATTCGAAATCGGCTATCTCAAAAACACTATAGTATCAGTGGCGTAACTGAGCGGGTAAGAGCCCTGGGGCAAAAAGGAAAATAGTTCCCCAATTATATACCTATAATAATTAACAAGTTTAATTCACTCATTCATTTTGTCCACACCTGCCATTTTTAACAAAATATTTTTTTCTTTTAAAGTTTTAAATCGTATTTCACCTTTTTCAAATGTTCTCAAATTTTAAATTTATAGCAATTTTAATTTTTACAAATTTCAGTTAATGTGAAATTGCATTGATTAACAGTTCAATTAATCCACGTTTTAAATATACTAAATTTGAAGTGATTTAAAATTTTCTTCAATTGTTAATAATTCTTTTTTATTGTGATTTCAATTACTTAAGGGGACGCCTATGTCACCTTAAAACAATTTAAAAAGAGACAACTTTTGATACACTTTTCTTGAAAACTATTACTCCAATTTCGTTCTTCCTAGTTTTATTCGATCACAAATATAATAAATTGTATGAATAAGAAGTAATAACACGTTATTTTACAATAGATAGATACTTTTTTATAAACATTTGTACCAAAATGTAAAAAACAATCCCAGTTTCTCTGAATAAATGACGCACATCTTTGTTTATATAACTCAGAATGATGTCAAATTTCTTATTCGTAATCTTGAAACCTTACTGAACAAATTAAAAAAAAAAAGAACTTGTAAATCCGTTTAGTAGTTTAAGAGGAAAGTGTACCGAAAGATACAAAAATTTTAAAATATCAAATTTTACAGGAGAGACGAATAACTAATAAGAAAAAATATCTCGTGAATTTCAGAATGAAATAATCCAAATTTTATGAAACTTGCTATACTGCGGTTCTTGGGGTCGCTGATTTTAATTTCGTAGTTAGATTTCAAAAATTCAAAATGGCGGATCTAATATGGCAGTCGAAATTTTTAAAAATTGACTGAATTTGCATGAATCTTGGTATTCTGGGGTTTTTGGGGACGCTGATTTCAAATTCGAAGTAAGATTTGAAAAATTCAAAATGTCGGACGAATTTTTTAAAAATTAACTGAATTTGCATAAATCTTGATATTTTGGGGTTTTAGGAGTCGCTGAATTCAAATTTTAAGGCAGATTTGAAAAATTCAAAATGTCGGATTTAATATGGCAGAATTTTTTAAAATTCACTGGATTTGCATGAATCTTTGTTTTTGAGGTCGCTGATTTCAAATTTAAAGTCAGATTTTGAAAGCTGAAAATGGTGGATCCAATATGGCGGCCGAATTTTTAATAAGCAATTGAATTTTAAAAAACTTGGTACCTGGAGGTTTTCGCGATCGTTGATTACTTTTAAAATCTGACTTCGAATTTGAAATCAGCGACCACAAAAACCCCAGTATACCAAGATTCATGCGAATTCAGTCAATTTAAAAAAATTCGTCCGCCATATTTGATCCTCCATTTTAAATTTGTGAACCATGTCAAAAAATATATATATTGGTTTTTGATTTATTCATTTTTAATATAAAAATATGAAAATTAAATGCAATTGCAGCATTGGTACCTAATTTATTGATGAACTTCAGGAATTATTATTTTCGAGAAAAAGTATCCAACTTTACAAATTTATTTAGGCTATTTCTACTCATCAGAAAAGGTTTTAAATAGTCCTGTTTTATTCCTAAATGAGTCTAGTTTTGGATAACCAAATAAAAAGAAAATATTTTTTTGTCATTTTTAAATTGTTTCCCTAAATCTTAAATTAATCTTCTTCAAATTTCAATTTTTTTGTTTATCTTTTTCAATAACTTTTTCAGTTTTGATTACTTTTCCCTTGACATTAAATTAATTTAATTATTTGATCCCAAATTTTTTATTATTCATTGTAAATTTAAATAAATTTTACTAATTTACCATTACTTTTGTCATTTTGCAATTATTATTTTTAATTTTTTATCACTTTCATAATTTTCTGAATTAATTTTTTGAACTTTCAAATGTAAGTCTCAATTGCCAATTATTTTGTTTAATTTTTATTTCTTTTTATTATTTTGCAATTATTCTCTCAATATTTTAATAATTTCATTATCGTTTAATTAATATCCTCAATTTCCAGTTATTATCTTAAATTTTGATTATTGTCATCAGTTTTCCATGTTTTTAAACAATTTTTCAATTATTTTATTTTACTTAAAAATAAATTCTGCAATTTTTCTATTATTTGCAATTTCTATTAAATTTCTATTATTTTCAATTTCTAAGTATTTTCATTATTTTGGTATAATTTTCAAAAATTTTAATTATTTTCATCAATTTTCAATTATTTCTGCGATTTTTTAACTATTTTCTTTAATTAAAAAATTTTAAGTAATTTTGTAATTTTTTTTTTAAACATATATTCTATGATTTTTTCAATTATTTATCTCAACTTTTCTTTACTGTTTTCATATTTTAATATTTAAATTAATTTCATCATATTTCAATTTTTTTTTAAAATCTTATATTTATTTATTTATTTAAATTGTAGCCCATTCTCTTTCGATTATTAAAGGGCATAATACATATTAAATAGAAGAAAATTTATTATCTGTTGTATCAAAAAATTTCATAGAGGGATCGCACTTCTCAAAAACAATATTAATTGATTTTAACATTTTGTATAAATTTTACATTATTTTCTGCTAATTTCAATTTTTTTTTTGCAATTTTGAATTAAATTTATCATTTTTCAATTATTCCCCTCAATTGTTGATTATTATTCTCATTTTCTGAAATCTCAATTATTTTCAAAATTTTTTTATTATTTTCATTTGTTTCCATAGTTTTCAAAAAATTTTATTCATTATCGCAAATATCAATTATTTTTAGCATTCTTCAATTATTCTTTTCTCTAATTTTTAGTTAATCTCGTTTTTTTCAATTGATTCCTAAGATATTCATGTATTTTTCTCAAAGTTCAATTAATTGTTTTATTTAAAAAAAATTCTGTACTTTTTTCAATTATTTCACTCAAATGTCATTTATTTTTTATAACTTATCATTGTTTGTATCATATTTCAATTATTTTCTTCAACTTTAAAATTCTAAAATCATTTTTCAATTATTTTCCAAAATTTATTCCCTTCAATTTTTAATTTTTTTCATTTGTTTTATAATTTTCAAAATTTTAAGCTAGTTTATCTGACATTCCAATTATTTCATTAAATTTTCAATTATTTATATTATTTTTTTTCATTTTCAATTACTTTCGTTCTTTTTCACAATTTCAAAAAAGTTTTTAATTATTTCTCTTAGGGGTGGTTTCTTAGGGTTGATAAGCATTTTTGTCAATTGAAAAATTAGGGGGCATATTCCTGAGTATGTTCCATCAATTTAGAGCCTGATTATTATTTTTTTGTAGATTTTGAGGTTTTTGGTCGAATATTTTTTTGCAATTTTCCTTAGGGATGGTTTCTTGGGAATAATAATTCTTTTCTTTTCAATTGGGAAAATTAGGGGACGTGTTTCTGAGTATGTTCCATCAATTTAGAGTCTGATTATAATTTTTTTGTAGATTTTGAGTTTTTTGGTCGAATATTTTTTTGCAATTTTCCTTAGGGATGGCTTCTGGAGATTCAAAATTATTTTTGTCAAGTGGAAAAATTAGAATACATCTTCCTGACTATGTTCCATAAATTTAGAGCTTGATCTTAATTTTTTTTGTAGATTTTGAGTTTTTTATTTTGATATTTTTCTGCAATTTTCCTTAGGGGTGGTTTCTGGAGGTTGATAATTATTTATGTCAATTGGAAAACTTAGGGGATCTATTCCTGAGTGTGGTCCATCAATTTAGAGCTTGATTATAATTTTTTTGTACATTTTGAGTTTTTTGTTCGAATATTTTTCTGCTATTTTCCTTAGGGGTGGTTTCTTGGGGTTGATAATTTTTTTGTCAATTGGGAAAATTAGGGGACATGTTCCTAAGTATGTTCCATAAATTTAGAGCTTGAATATAATTTTTTTGTAGATTTTGAGTTTTTTGTTTGGTTTCTTCGGGTTGATAATTCTTTTTGTCAATTCGAAAACTTAGTGGACATATTCCTGAGTATGTTCCTTCATTTTAGAACTTGATTATAACAAAAGTGCAATGTTTCTCAATGTTCGTGGACGAAAAAGAAAATTTTAAGAATATCTTTAGAACGTTCGGTTGCCCACTGGGTAGTAATAAAAATATTAAAAGCGAATATGGATCCTGGAATAAAATTTACTTATATAGCAAAAAGTACAGGGACTCAAGTATCTGTTTTCATAAATTTACCAAAAACTGAAGATATAAAAATATACTGATATTGAAAATAAATTTGGTGTTATGGATCTGTCAAAATTTATTTGAAGGTCAATCAATATTCTGTTGAATTTGAAATTTGGACAGAATTCTTTTGGAATAGTGTCAAAATCCTGTACAAGAAATAAGTTTAGTTATTATTATGCATTAGGTAGTTTAAAATTGATAAAAACAAGTGGATATTTTTTGTTTTTTTTTAGACTTTGCTTTGATCTAAGTAAATTTAAAAAATGGTTATAAAACTTAATAAATAGAAAACAAATATGAAATAAAAAAGAAATAAATCAATGAAAAATAAGATAATTATATTATCGTCAGAAAGAAAGAAACTGAACAATTTAAAAAGAGATATTCTATAAATCATGTAAACACTTTCTGATTTGAAAATATTACCTATGAAATTTTTGTAAAGATTTGGTGCTCGTATTTTATAGATTTTAGTTGGAATTTTGTCATGACTTCAGTTAACTCTAGAATTGCACGTGAATTTTATCAGTATTGCAATAATAATTTTTAAAGAAAAGTATGCAACTGCATAAGCCGAAAAATTAACAACCGTTCAGTGAAATAATTGATAATGTAGTTGTTATTATTAAAAGTTCCAAATTTCGCAGTTCTTTTTTGGATTTTATTGTTATTATTTTTTTTAAGTTAAAAAAAATTTATTTATGCATAATGGAAAATGTGTGCATCTGCTTGAAACAATGATGGATATTATTCAGAATGCATCCAAGATATCTTCTTTGAAGCAGGAAAATCAGAGAAGCTTTCATGAAATCGCAGATTTGAGAGAAAAATCGATTTGAGTAAATTCACGGACTGGAACATGTCAGACAATCTCGTGGTTGTCCGAGTTTGACACTTGACATTAATCCTCTGTAAGTCGGACAGTGGCGGTATTACCATATCGTGGCATTATGTATGCGCGAACCAATATGCCTCGAGTCGAGTTTTCGGGGGATTTCACTGAATTCAAGCGATGTTGTATTTTCCCGAGTAAATGTGCCCTCTCATTCAATTCGTGAATAAGTGTTGGTTATATAATGCATGTCGAACTAAATCAGCTTACATTTCATTTCCTACTTATTCAAATTAAGTGCCATAGAGAAACATACTCTTGAATCTATTTTACATGAAAATCCCTCAAATTACTGCTGCTATACAATTATCTGCTTCTGTAATTATTTTATAATTTTTTTTCTGTATACCTAATAAAAACAACAACGTATTGTATTTTGACGTCAGTCAAAATTTATTTCAACGCATAAGGTCACGTCAAATATTTAAGGAATGACAACATTTCGCCTACATATATATGTAAGCCTCTTCAGAGCAAAAACCACTAAAATTACAAAAAACATTATACCAATATGAATATCATAAAATATTATTTAAGAAAAAACAATTTCTAATACTTTTTGAGGTTATTTACAACCCAGCAATTGTATTTTTTAATTTAAAGATTAATATTTAAAATTTAGCTAAAAGAACATTATACATACAATTGTAATTTTTCAAGTTAGTTATTAAGTTTATACTATTATTTTTCTCTTTTTTAATAAAAAACATCTCACCTACTTTTCTTTTAAACTAATTATTTTCTTTATGCAAAACCATAATATTCTCAAAGTCGAAATCATGTGTAAAATTATCATTGATTTTATGTTGCATTTTATGTTGAGAGACAACATTATGATACTTTGTGTTTAAATTAATATTTTTTTATGCTGGTCACATCTAAGAGATAAATATCTCTCAGTCTTTCCGACATAAGTTTTTTCACACTTCAAACAAGGCAATTTATAAATATTATTTTGTTCTTTGCAATCAGTTGGATCTTTACCCAACTTTATCATATTATCAAATGTTGCATAAGATCTAAATACAGTATTAATATTATAATTTTTTAACAACCTTTTTTTTAACCACGAATAATTGCCCAAAAAGGGAATAGAAACAATAGGATTGTCTAATATTCCATTATTTTCTTAAGTACGTAGATTTTTATTATTTTTTTAAAATTCTACTCTATTTCTCACGTGTTTAACAATAAAATTGACAGGATAACCATTTAATAATAAGTCAAAAATAATTTTCTTACAATTTTTTTCATGAAAAGATACGTCCGATAATTTAAAAATACAATTAACCAAAATTTTAACTAAAGCAACTTTTTGTTGAATAGGATTGTTCGAATACAAATTTAGATATATCTACCAGAGAAAGTACTTTTAGTTAACCAATCTGTGATTAATTTACCATCAGTTAGTCTAATTACTTTAACAATTAAAAATGACAATTCACCATTATTTTCTATTTCATGTGTGAAATTTAGTTTAGGATGATATGAATTAAACATAATATTATCTAATAAGTTAATCAAATCACTATATATGTCAACAAATAAGAAATAGGAAAACCCATGGGTGTGCCAAAAATTTGTTTAAAAAATTTGTTATCAAATTGACAATAAGTCGAATTAAATAAAAACTTAATTCCTTGTGAAAATTCACTATTTAAAAATTCAGTTTTATTTTTTATATTATTCCATCTATTGTTTAATGATGATATCACTAATATCTCAGGTACATTAGTGAATAAAGAGACAACATCTAAGGACACCATAATCTCATCATCACTAATGTTTATATTACAAATCATTTTAATAAATTCACCAGAATTCTTAATATTAGAATCTGGAACTTGAAGTGAATTTTGAAGAATATTATTAAACATTTTCGCCATGGCATAAGTTGGTGTGTATATTAATAAGTGAAACTACTGGTCTAAGTGGAATTTCAGGTTTATGTATTTTTGGCAACCCATAAGTTCTACCCGAATGAGTTTTTTCTATATGAAGATTAGATTTTCTAGTCGTTTTACCCAAATATTCTTTTTTTCTCCAACCTTCCATATATTTTAAAGGTTCTTTTTGTAAGATACTCAGTGGGTTAGTCGATACTAAATTTGGATATTTTCTGTATAAAATCTCTTATCGTACTCGAATTTCACTGAATCTTTAAAAAATGCTATCATGAATATTCCTAATTTAAGAACAAATACGTATTTTGTTGAACTGATGTTTTAAAGTAAGAAAAATGCTTCTGTTTGTGCCATTGTCTACCTATATTTTTTAATAGTTATCTCTGAAGAGCTTAGAATGGAAAACATCCTTATTCGTTGCCTGCCAACAAAGCACTTATTTCTCGGTTACATTTTACTGTGTTACAATGACTTTCTGCTTCTCTTAGGAGCAAACTAGCCTGCATTTTATTGTAAACAGCCAGCATTCTTAGTCTTACGATGGTTATATACTTATGGCATGACAAGACCTAGCCTGCAATAAGTGTCTATTGCAATTTTCAAAGAAGAAATAATCGTAACTGAAAGTAACATTGTAACATTTAGCGGGGTTATAATTTAATAACGTTATTTTCTTTCCTACTGTATTCACTTTAATAATATAGTCTGCTTCGTCTGTTTCAGCAGGGTAGATCCAAATATTGGAACAAGCACGATTTTTGTTAGTGAAGGTATATTATACAGTTTTATTGAAACGGAAACAAATTTTATACATTGTTCAGAAACCGAAATTTTGTGGAATTACAGATTTATCGTCACTTTTTTAAAATCCAATACGTTAATATAGACTATACTCGTTCACTGTAAGAGATATCTTCACAATTTTAGGATTTCGTATACCATTCAAACAAAATCCTATTGTATGTCCGTTTTTTACCCTTTCTGTCTTCTAAACTATTGGATTTATTGTTAGAGATTTCAAATTTAGTACACATGTAATTTAACGTTGGATATAAAAATTGTTTCTTACATTGTTAAACAAAGTTAAACAAAGAAATCAAACTTTTTCTGAAATTAGGACCAAAAAAAAATACTTGTGTCTGGCCGTTTTACTAGATCAAATCGTTTGTGCCATCTAGGGGTGAAAATAACCCTTAAATAAAAAGTGACAAGATATCTTTTAAAAAATATTAATTTTTCATGAAATTTAATGTCTAAGGGTTTTCGGGGTCGCTGATTACGAATCCGATGTCAGTTTTTCAAAATTCAAAATGGCAGATCCAATATGGCGGACAACTTTTTTTGAAAATAGATTCAATTTGCCTAAAACTTGTTGTATCTGAAAGCCCCAACATTTTGGACGTGATATTTTGCTAATACAGATTTTTCCTACATTGGTTTCGATTAAAGATAATCTTATTTAAAGCAAAAAAAACTATTTAAAAATCAAGCTTTCTTTTTAATTAAACAATCGTAACTTTTTTTTTAAGTTCTTGCAGATTGTAAAAGAGGACACTCAAATACATGAAACATGCCATATGCTAATTTGATGCTAAATGTGATCTTAAATTTTGATTCTGGAATAGGGTGGAGTGAAAAAAAATTTGTATTACCGAATTCTAATATCTTCTATCTCCGCTTTTTGATAATTCTGCGTTTTAGAATTTGCAAAAATCTCAAAATTTCTATGAAAAAAAGAGATAAAACATGTTAACCGATTTAAACAAAATTTTAAGGGTATTCTATTGACGTCTAAAGGTAACAATTCCCCGCTATTAAAATTCCGTAATGCAAATTTGTTTTTTTAGCTCTATGTGGGATTTACAAATTGCTCAAAATTTCAGTCCAAAAGAGGAGACAGAAGATTTTAACCGATTTCAAAAAAAATATTTAGGGGTATTCTGCTGACGTCTAAAGCCAACAATCCCTCGCTATATTAGAACTCCGTAATGCAAAATTTTTTTTTCGCTCTACCCTATTCTAGAATCTATTAGATTGTAGAATAGGGTGGTCCAAAAATGCATGGGAAAAAAGTAAAGTAGGAATTTTAATGCCCTCACCCCTAGGATTGTTCAATATCGAGAAAAATACCCCAGTTTTTTTAAATCAAAAAATATTTAGAAATCGCTCAAAGCGCTCAAAGTTTCCCATGTAAAATACATGGGGATAAAACACTTTTTCGTAGAATTGGTATAGAATCCTTGAAATTAAATATTTTTGAATCGTCAAACTCTGTTTCTTTTCAGGAGACTACAAAGAATAAAGTTAAATTGTTTATTTAATCATTTTTTAATATTAACTAGTTTTCATAGGGCCAAAAAAAAACCCATAAGTTACAAAATTACGAAAAAATCTTTAAAAAATATTTCTTACTATTTTTATGAAAGTTTTTTTTTCATGATTTTGAATAGATAACATAGATATATTGTATCTTTATATTGTTGTTAGCAACTGGTTACATTTGGCTTGAAAAAGTGCAAAATTGAGAAAAAATTGCAAATCTGTAGCTCAATTTGGAAAAAAATTTAAAGTTAAACAATAAGAATTTGTTTAAACAATTAGGAAAATTGTTATTTTCAGTTTTTTGTTAATAATTAGTTACATTCATTTGGAAAAGCAGCCTAATTAAGAAAAAGTTCCAACTCTGTAACTTCATTTGATATAAAGTTGTAAATAAACAATAATAATTTGTTTAAACAAATAAGAAATTACAGGGAATAATGATTATTATAAATTGATATTTACGTTTTTTACTCAAAATATAGGAAAAACCTTTCATAAAAATAGTATAATATGTAATATATAAAAAATAGTTAATACTCAAAAATGATTAAAGAAATAATTTAGCTTTCTTCTTTGTAGTCTCCTAAAGAGAAACAGAATTTGCCGATTAAAAAATATTCATTTTCGAGGATTCTATACCAATTTTACGAAAAAGTAAAATTGGTAAAAAGTAAAAGTTTTTTCCCCATGCATTTTACATGGGAAACTTTGAGCGCTTTGAGCGACCTCTAAATATTTTTTGATTTAAAAAAAAACAGGGGTATTTTTTTTTTTTTTTTTTAGAATAATCTTAGGGGGTGAGAGCATTAAAATTCCTACTTTACTTTTTTTGGACCACCCCACAGTGGTCTGAAAACGCTTATTTTTTGCCAAAATACATCATTTTGAGAAAACAACAAATTTTCAACTATAAACTTTGTACTCAAAGGTTTTTTGGGTGGCTGATTATGAATCTGAAGTCAGATATATCAAAAATTCAGAATGGCAGATCCAATATGTCGAACACAAAATTTATAAAATTAATGAATTTTTATGAAATGTAGTATCCAGAGGTTTTTTGGGTCGCTGATTATGATTCTGACTCAGATTTCATAACTTCAATATGTTGGATCCAATATGGCAAACACAAAATTAAAAAATCTAATGGATTGTCATGGAACTGTGTATTTATAGGTTTTTTGGGTAGCTGATTATGAATCTGAAGTTATATATCAAAATTTCAAAATTGCGGATCCACAATATGTCAAACTCAAAATTTAAAAAATTAATGATTTTTCATGAAACTGTGTATTCAGAGGTTTTTTGGGTGGCTGATTATGAATCTGAAGTTAGATATCAAAAAATCAAAATGGCGGACCAATATGACAAACACAAAATTTTAAAAATTAATGAGTCCTATATAAAATGGAAGAGATGGACGACTAGCTCCTAAATTTGTTTTCTATTTAGTAGCTAGAAAAGATTTTTCAATATCAGTTTAAAAATCCAGAATTTCGAAAGAAAAAATAATCAATTTGCTTATTTTATCTCAAATCTATTATCCATTCTATGTATGCTATATTCCATTTTTAATTCCGCATAGATCTAATAATAACTCTATTGAGAAATTCGTTTTTTTTAACCTTTCGTCTTTTACAGAATTAATATTTATATTGAATTTTGCCAGCTAGAATAAAAGCTATTGCGAAATCATTATATTATTTATCTCGTTTTTATACTCGAAATTACTAAAAAGTAAATCAAACTTCGTTATGATTACTGCGAAATTAATAAGAAATATTAACCTTAAATGCATTTTAATTATGAACTGAAGCTAAAACTTTTATATTTAAAGGATATTGTAAAGATAATTTATTTATCTTTAATTTATTTACTAATTTCTTAGGTACAGGCACTTAAAATAAGTATTAACAATATTATATTCTTTATGGAGGTTCTACCGTATGACGATACTAGTCAAAACAGAGACAATTATTTGAGGTTAGGTTTAAATTTAATTTTACTAATATATAATTAAACAATTGTATTTATTAACTTTATTTACTTTTTAAATATTACTATTTTTCATGCGTGATCAAAATCAACATTTTAAAATGTCAGAACGTCTGAACTGTAGTATCGTGTAAAAAGTGAAATATTTTTACAAATTAATTTATTGCAAATTTCAGAGGAACCTATTGTACTTCTTTTAATACAATATCGATTCATTACATAATTGTGCGTTTAACTATACAAAGTTTGATCACTATCTGGTTATTTAATAATTTATAGTACGAAAATATATGTGACAGAGTAATGAATTCTCATAAGAATCAATGTTAAACAGTGAAAAAATAAATCGATCATAACTTTTTTCCCAAGAACCTACAGGTCTCAAAAATTTAACTACAAAATTTTAGAAACTTTATTTAGCAGTACACCAAGTTTTATTAAAATCTGTTTGATTATTCGATTTACGGTAGAACTTCCCTAAAAAAATAAGAAACATAAATTTAGACATGATCGACAAAAAACAACATACACTGAGAATAAAAAAAAGTTGTGACAGCTGAACTCTAATGTTATAATTACCCGAGATGTTTTGTTAACTATCATTAAGTGCCAGTTACAATATTGTCTGAAGTTGTAGTTAACAAACAGATTCTAGTAAAAACAGCATAATAATACTTCTGTTGAATTTACCGAAATTTCATGTTATAACTATCCAATTTTATTATCACTCTTATGAATTAAAATAAATAATATAAATTGGAAATTATGTTTATTTCATAAACATTTTGCTTTCTTTGTAGGAAAATAATAGTTTAAATTTTAGTTTTTAAATATATATTACGTACAATTCTAAAATAAATTAAGAAAGCGCTTTGAGTGATTTGTTTTAGAAAATGAGAATTTAAATTTAATAAAGGTTTTTAAATTGTGTAAGAAAAAAAAAATGTTTTAAAAATTTTGTATTTTATAAAATTTTGACAAAATATAAACTTAAAATAGATAAATAGATATTTCTTAACGTAAAGAAATAGCATTTCTTAAATATATTACATAAATTGAATTAAAATTTTTTCTAAGATGTTAATAAAAAATTGTAATTTTGATTTTTTAATTGCGACTAAGTTTTCAAATTTTAAACAAATAATTATATGTTTTATATAGGTTAATCGATTTTGAATCCCGGAATACAAATTTCTTATGGGTATATTAAATTAAATTTATAAGTTTAATTTAAATTTGCTCGAAAAGAGCAAAATTATTAAAAAATCAAAATTTAATAAAAGTTTTGATAATGGTTATCTTTAAAAATTCTTGTGTCTGATTTCAACTTTTAGAAGTAAAAATAACCATACCAAACTTTATTCAAGTCCTTTAAACGTTCTCGAGTTTCGTGTTCATAAAATAGTACATTCTCTACACTCTCATATATACACACATATGTGGTATATGTGATTAGGAACTAATATAACACATTTCTAGATGAAATAAGGAAATGTCTATTTAAATAATTTAAAAAATTTTTGTGAGTTTCCTTCACGAGAAAGCAAAAAGTTTGGAAAATTAAATGACAGTTTGTCACTACGGATAACGTTATTTTGTTTTAACAGAACAACTTCATAGTGAGGACAGCATAAGAAAAATTTTAATTCAAACAGAAAAGTTCTGTTATTATAACAGGACATGAGAAATGTAATTTTTAATAAGTTCCTGAATGTAGTTGTAGCATTTCTTTTTTTCCGTGTAAGTGAAGTTTTTAACGTAATTTAAAATTTTGGTTAGTTGATTGCAATTGATTACCGTTTTAATTAATGTAGAAATAACTTTGGATACAGGAAAAAGGTGCATAAAAGTTGCACTTTATTTTAAAAAAACGTAAATCAAAAAGTAGAAACATATAAACAAACTTCTATTTCAATGTAGAACGATGGGGAACTTTGAAACGAAATAAAGTACTCTGTTTTTTTAACCGAGATAAGTTTAAATAAATTTGCGTTTTATTTAAATTTAAAGTTATATAGTTAAATCTTTGTTTAGTACTTGAATAAAGATTAAATGTTTCTATAATGATTTATTACAGAAGTAAAACATTAAAATCCAATGAGAAATATATAAATAAATAAGCATTTTATAAGTGCACACTCGATATCTTCTGAATCAATTTTTAACTTTTGGATTTTTTTTAAGTCTTTTAATTCATTCAAAAAAGAATAAAAACATCAGTTATACTAGAACTTATATAAAAAATGATTATGCATTTTATATATTTATTTGTTGATCTTGAATTTTGGCACTTTTTTTAGTCTTTTAGAACACTGTGCACCCTATTGTAGAATCTAGAATGTAGAATTCGGGACAAATTACGTAATCCGACCCCCAGTAAAATCCTGATCAGATTTTATTAATAATCACAGAAAAGTGAAAGTAACGCACGCATATTATTGAAGTGATACATAAAACATTTATTTTTGGATCTGATGAGGTGGATTTCTCTGAGTTCGTGAATACCGTCTGTCTCAACTCGGTATCTGAAGATTCTTGAGGAAAGGATACCCTTGGTCCTCGAGGTCATTGTTTCTCGCGAAATCTCAGGTGCCATTAATTCAGAATCGACCGACAGGTCACTCGAGTAGAACAACCCATTATAGATATTACAGGAACAAGTTGAATGAGAAGGAAAGAGAAGGAAATAGGTGCGCGAATCGTTGGTTGGTTTCTACCGCGACAGCGGCCGCGGCTCTAACTT
The DNA here is from genome assembly GCA_037103525.1 of Ganaspis brasiliensis. Lineage (NCBI taxonomy): Eukaryota > Metazoa > Arthropoda > Insecta > Hymenoptera > Figitidae > Ganaspis > Ganaspis brasiliensis. Next base: position 861,275 of record JAZKLR010000390.1, on the reverse strand, counting down.
ATTGCCTATATCAAATAATTATTATTGTTGTTTGCTTTGCGGATCTCTCGCAGGTCACCGGGGCTCTGGCAATTTATTTTGGAATTTATTACCGATGACCGATAAGTCGAAAGCAACGCAGCCAGCACGACTGTAAGGGCGCGGTGATATCGAATTGGAATCGGATTGCTTGAATTGTGGTTGAATCGCATAAGGAGGCGTCATTCCAAGTATCTTGAGATACTTGTTTGCAATCGGAAAAATCCACTGATGATGAAAATGATAGACGTGCTAAACTCGCCGTGCAATACGCGATTCTACACTTATAATTACAATTATTATTTTTTTTTATTTATTAAATCGCAGCCATTTCTTTTTGTACGTGTGTAATACTGACAAGTGAAAAATGTAATGTATAATGATGCGGTTACGGTTGCTTTTTCTGATCAATACATGCACTGGAATAATTACGGGAAGAGTATGACTATCTGAACATCAGGAAATTTCAGGGTGTATCTTAATTATAATCATTTGATAAATACTTTACTTCATCAAGGCGAGAATCTCATCTTTGATTATCAATTTATTCGTTTACTGGTAACAAGCAAACTTAGATAAAAACTCATTCTATTTTCGGACGTTATTTTTTTAAATGCTAAGAATTTAAATTAAACCCATTTGTTATAGAGATGCGAAATAAAAAAAAAATTGTTGCTACCATTTTCTAAATCGATGTACAATAAAACTAGAATCATTTTAGGGTCATTTCTTCTGTTACATTGTTAAGGAAATGTTGCGCTTAGAAAATTCAATTGGTCGATAAAATATGAAGCTGTTATGGGGGTGATGCAAAAAATGATAAAAACTTTACATTTCAATTGGTTTTATATCGAAAGTGCTTTGCAGTTGCAAATAAATGATGGAATCTCAAAGAGCCTGACGTTCAGTTTACAATATTATTACGCTTATAAAACTTAGAATTTTTGCCTTTAAATAACATAGGATATTCTTGAAAGCCGAACAATAAAACCTTCAGTTTCAGCTTCTACAAGGTAAAATAAAATTACGATTGGGTTCCACTTTACCTGTACATACTAAGAGCAATGTCAGGTTATTACCCAGTTTTTGCAGTGACCCTTTCAATTATTTTGCAATTTCCCACAGTTTCGAGGAACCCTTGGACAGCGAAAATTGCCACCCTACATCGCCCCGAGACTGTATATGCGGTGTATAGTTGTATACTCACCGCCGAACCATCGTCTTAAATAAAACTTGGACCTTTCGCTTGAAAAATTATAATCGTCATGTGGAAAATTTCCGAGTAATGAGAGTAAAGTTGTTACCATTAAAAATTCAAATGATATATTTTGCCTTGAATGAAATACAGTATTTCAATACTTTATGAAGTTATTATTTAATAGTTATACCTACAGAAAATGGTTTTAGATTAAATTAAGCAGCAACGCTCTTTCTTTTATTGCAAATTGAATTTAAATAATCTGAATTTAACTCCAAACAAAAGCGCTGCAGATTATTTTAATACATAAAAGTTTTTAAAGTTATAATAATTGGCAACGATTTTTATCGATATACCCTGCTGATATTTCCAGAAAGTTTTCCATGATGAGTTTGTAATTTGCCAGGAAAAGATTTCTAAAAGTTTTCTGGGTTTATCCCGAAATATATCTATATATCCTTCCTATGAAACTTTTCTTGGAAATTCCCCGGAAGTATCTCCTGAAAACTTTCTAGAAAATCTTTAAGGAAAATTCTCCTGAGAACTTCGTAAAAACTTCCTTTGGAGAATTCTCATAAGTTTTCCTTTAAAAGTTCCCATAAACTTCCTTTGGAAACTTCCTGGAAAACTCACAAAGAAAATTTTCCCGGACTCTTTCTGGATTTGTGGATTTATACCGAAATGTCTGCTTCCTAGAAAACTTCCCTTGGAAACTTCGTAGAAACATTTCTTGAAAACTTCTTGGAAAATTTCTTTATAAAATTTTCAGAAACTTTTCTTAATAACTTCCCATTAACTTTCTTTGGAAACTTCCTGGAAAATTTCCCAAAAAAAGTTTTCCGGACACTTTTTAGATACAGTGCCGCTCAAAAGGATTTGCCCACCCTACATCATGCAAGGGATTTACAAAAAGTTTTGTATCTTCATTAATAATAAAGATAAATTCTTCATCAAATATTTATCTTAAAGTTTAAGTATTTGACTTGAAACGACACCTAAAAAAAATTTAAAAAAAAATTTTTTTATTGTTTAATTGCTTAAATTAAAAAAAAAAATTTTTCACTTTTTTTAAAAAATTTTAAATTGATACAATTTTTGAAGAAATCATCACATTTTAATTCTACAAGTGTCATTTGAAAGCATTTTTTGTCACCTTTAAAACGATTATTTAGAAATTGCTCTACGATAATTTTTAAGGAAGATATGATCATTTGTTTATAAAAATAGCCTCTTTTTTCAATTGTTGGTAACTTGACAACAACTGACTTTTGGAAAAAATTGTTAACGAAAAAAATGTGCCTTTTTGTGCGTAGAATAAAGAAAAAAATATTTGAACTTAAAAAAAAAAAAATTTTTATCGATATGTATTGGCATGTATATTTTGTCCGTCTTAAAATATATTATACAGTAGGAAAAATGGAATAAATTTTTTTTCTTTTTTTTAAAGTTCAAATATTTTTTTCCTTATTCTACACACAAAAAGGCACATTTTTTTCCTTAACAATTTTTTCCAAAAGTCAGTTGTTCTCAAGTTACCAACAATTGAAAAAAGAGGCTATTTTTATAAACAAATGATCATATCTTCCTTAAAAATTATCGTAGAGCAATTTCTAAAAAATCGTTTTAAAGGTGACAAAAAATGCTTTCAAATGACACTTGTAGAATTAAAATGTGATGATTTCTTCAAAAATTGTATCAATTTAAAATTTTTAAAAAAAAGTGAACTTTTTTTTTTTAATTTAAGCAATTAAACAATACAAAAAATTTTTTTTTTAATTTTGTTTAGGTGTCGTTTCAAATCAAATACTTAAACTTTAAGATAAATATTTGATGAAGGATTTATCTTTATTATTAATGAAGATACAAAACTTTTTGTAAAGCCCTTGCATGCCGTAGGGTGGGCAAATCCTTTTGAGCGGCACTGTATATACCGAAATGTCTTCTTCCTAGAAGACTTCCTTTGGAAATTTCTCAGAAACACCTCCTGAAAACTTCCTGGAATCTCCTCTTGAAACTTCTCTTGAGAACTTTTCGGAAACTTCTTTTGGAAATTTTTCAGAAATTCTCCTTAAAAAGTTCCCATAAACTTGATTTGAAAACTTCCTGAAAACTTCCAGGTAGGTTTTTTAATTTAAATACAAGAAATAATAACTATTAGAAATAAAACACAATATATTTTTATTTTAAAAAAAAACTATTAGGAGAAAGAACAATAGTACATATTTTTAAATTAAAAAATCACTCCCGTAATGTTAAAAATAAGAAAACTAATACAGCACTTGCACAACCTGCAAGGTACCTCAATCATAATTTTAATTAAATGAACCAAAAATTTTGGATGATGAATCAAATAGAAGAAATTTGAACTTCTTAAAAATGATATACATTTAAAATAAAAACAGTATTAATTTCCGGTCAGACATAAACGGACTTAGTAATATTTATTCTAATATTATTAAGTTCATAAAATAAAATTATTTTTATCTAATTTTTTATTTTTTTAAAATTTAAAAAGTTTAAATAATCTACATAATTTAATTTCAAACGTAGTACGAATCTTGAACGCAAGACTCATGGATTATATTTGAATAATTCAATAATTTTTCTTGCCTTTTTTCTTAAAATTTAATTATTCTGTTAAAATGTAATCAACATCGATATATGTAGGGGAGAGAGCCCCAAGTTGGACACCCTATCGATTTATTGCTGTAGAATCCAAACCGAATAAAATATATTAAAATGTTTTATACCGGATGAAAGTACAATTTATAAGGTAACTTATGGCCACAGAGATAAAATTTTATTTTGAACATAAACATTTTTTAAAGCATTTTTTCTAATTGCTAAAATTTTCGGTCTAAAAAAAAGTGGCCCCAAGATGGACACCTTCTTAAAAGTCTCTGAAAATGGTAGTAAATAAAAAATGAACATCGTGAAACAATTCTTGAACTAAGTTTTAATCATTTTACGGAATTTATCAAGAAATAAAATTTCTAAAAACTTCAATTTAATAGCTTAACAGTAAAAAGTAATAAAATATCGAAAAATATCAATATAATAAATTCTCTAACGATAAAATCAAATTTTATGGTGGAAAATAAAAATTTTTCATTATTTGGCTCAAAAAATTATTGAAAAAAGTGTAAAATCGAAAATATGCAAAAAAATACATTGAGATTTTAGGCCTGTCCATCTTAGGGTACATGACACCATTTTTTGATCCCCAGTAAAAATATATATATGAATGCTGAATTAGTAAAATCATTTTAGAATATTATTATACGATAAATAAAGAATATTATAACGTTAAGTACTCATTCTAAATCATAAATTTAAATAACTTTATACCAACTTGAGAAAAAACTGTTACAAAACTTTTTTAGACACAAAATTACGTGGTATGTGTAGAAGAAAAACCAACTCGTTTTTTTCTTCAAATGTGCATCAAAATGTTCGTCCATACAAACAACAAAAATGACAGAAAGCATAAGGCGCTGTCACCTTAAACAAAAATTTTATACGAAATGTCCATCTTGGGGCCCTGTCCATCTTGGGGCCCACTCCCCTATTATAATTTGGATTTTATATCGAAATTATAATAATAAATCCATAAAAGTGTTTTCGTCAGCGAAATTAAAGGTAGTAACTTAAACACCCTATAAATTTTATTGAAAAATATTCATTTGTTTATTTTTTATAAACAATTGACATTTGACGCATAACATTTTTAAAACTACTATTACTTCGACATGAATTAACAAAAGTTCATGATTTTTTCACACATAGTTAATGAAAGTTGAGCCTTTCAAAAAATAAATTTCTGACTTTTTAAAATCAATATTTATTATAAACAATAATTTATTATTATAAACAAATAACAAATTAATCATATTCTGGATGTGTATCATCGATTTTATTTACAAAACTTTAAACATTATTTATCAAGGATAAAATATACATAAAAAAAAAGTTGTTTGATCGAAATAGTTGATTAATTATTCAAGATTTTGCAGGTATGCTCGTGCGCAGCACAATAGCACCAAAATGGAATTTACTGTTCAAAATTATGTTATTTATAACATTCATATTTTTATTTGTGTAATTTTTTTACAGTTCAGGGAGTACTCTAGGTGTTTTTTTAAATAGTTTTTAGCATGTATCATTCAATTATATCAACTGGAGGTAAGTTTATCTTAAAATTGTTATTTTTGTTAAACTTTACAATAAAAAATTAATATAAACAAATAAAAATGTAAAAATCTCTTTAAAATTTTATAATCTTTCATTTAAAATGAATAATAAATGAATATTTTTCAATAAAATTTATAGGGTGTTCATAATTATATAATAGACCAAACTTTTTCTGTATTGACATGTAAAAATTTGAACCTTTGAAAATTCGAGGTTCACTTAAGAAATTCTGACCCCATTATAAACATTCTAAAAATTAGAAACAACGTCGAATATATTGGATTTGCAAAAATAAGGATGAATGTCAAGCTCGAGCAATCACATCTGGCGACTTAATCGAAAAAAAAATTTTGAATATTGTGGAACAATACAACGGATATATATTATACAGCGTGACGACATAATTAATTATTTAAAAACAATAGGACACTACATTAATTTTTAAATTACATTTAACTGAAGAAATTATTCAAGATATTATTTTCCAAATTCACCAGCACTAACTACATTCCACCTGAACCATTAACTTTGGTAAGAAAAATGTTTATTGGGAAAAATAATCATTAAGAAAAATGTCCATTGGTGTTTAAAGGTATACTAACATTTTAGTACCTTTCCATCAGTTTTACTTGATGGGAAGAATATTACGTATAAAAAGGTCAAAAAATGAATTGTGGGAATCTTTTAAGTTAAAATGTATTTAATTATATAAAATGAAATTGAAGACCATTCGTTACAACGTCGAATATTGGACTGACTTTTTGAAGAGTGATTTAACAAGCTCTTTGTGCTAAACCTTTAAAATAAGAAGGGATAATCCAAACAATTTTTGGACATGTGAGTTCGAAGAAAACACTTATCTTGTTTAGAAATAAGAAGCTCACACATACAGAAACTCAATGTGAGGTTATGAATAAATTCGTACATTTTGCATGAAATATTTGTTATGATAAAATACATATAATGTTCTTATGACCTGTAACGATTAAAAACTATTACTAAATCCTTAAAATCGCACATTTAAATTTAAATATAAAATTAGAAAAAGAATATAAATAAAGTTATGAAATATAACAAATATACATCAAGAATACGCAAATGTCTTGAAATAAAATAAGTCGGAATCTAACGTGAATTATATAAAATTATATTTAGTCAGAATTAAATTAATAAATAAAAATTCGACGTCAATAAATAAAATCAAGATAAAATAACCGGCACACACATACATATCCAGACAACGATTATTAAATAATTAACAGATGAAAATAATACATAAATAATTATAAACAGGTAAACGTTGGACATGAAATTGATTTGGATACAGAAATGTTGAGTAAATAAAATAAGTAACAATGTAGTACGACAAAATAAAACAATCAAATAAACATAAAAACTTATCGATCCGGCATTTCTCCTATTTTCTTTTGAGACGGGGGCGATTATCAAGCAGCGTGGTGACCAACGAGAGAAAATTTGTTAAAATGAGCACTTTTTAATTTTTTGGCGTGGACCACTTTATTTATTTGGCTCCTGATTGAGGTTTATTCTCCTTACACCGAAAAAAAAATATACTTGGATTGAGAGGAATCCTCTCATTTTGATGCGAATTTTCCTCTACAATATGGCCTCTAAAGGATCCTCACATTTTGAGAGGATACTCTCATTTTGATGCGAATTTTCCTCTCAAAAGTAGAGGATACTCTCAAAACAATGTAAAAACGTGAGAGGATTTCACGAAAGGAATGTTACTCTCTTTAGAAGAATATTTTTTTTTCGGTGTAGTGAAACCTTGCTTTCCAGGTATTAAAATCCATCCCCATCGTCCTCTTTTATTCCAAAATCGTCAATTAAAAATCGTCACACTTTAAAAATAAGGATAAAAATAAATAATTAAACAAAATTGCACAAATACACGATGAAAACCAGACACAAAAGAAATAAACTATTGAAATAAAATAAGAACCTTCGTGTTGCCGGTAACACACAAAGTCGTGACGATTTCGGATCTATTTGAATATTTTGAATGCCGGGAAACGATTGTGAGGACGCCCTTAATACCTCTTGGCGCCCAGGCAATGAAGAGACTTGTCATATTATTTAAAATTCAAATTAAATTATTTTTGTCATAAATATCATATCCCTTCAGACCTAAGGTCATTCTAAATACATATATGAGCTTCAACAATTGGGAAAAGCGACCCAATTTTTGGGAAAAATGTCTATTGGGAAAAAAAGTCGTTGGGAAACGCGCGGATTGGGAAATGTGTCTACCAATCAACTGACTACTAGTATAGTGCAACTGAAGAAGTAAGTAGAAATAGAAAATTACTGTTGAAACTGAGAAACCCTTTGTTGTTAAAAAATGAGCGAGATAGTTCTACAAGTGCAAGAAGGTATACGATTTGAACAGGTCTTCTGCACATATTGCAGGAGGCCGTTTTGATGGCATTGTAGCAGGTGAGGCCAGGTCGAAAGACAGGCTTGTTTGCGCATAAAAATTTGACACCGTCTACCAAGGCAAGAAGAAAAACAGAGGAGGTTAGAGCTTTATGACTCGCGCTACGCCCGTTCGAAAGGGACGACAGCGAAACTCGTTATTATCTGACCCTACTTGTTCGTGGCGTCGTCCAACTTCAGAGACTTCTCTTGCAGCCTTACGACGCTGAGCTGAGCACTTGGGATGCTCCAAGCAACCTCGCTGCCCACTTTCAGACCATAAAGAGACAAAGAAGCGTTCCAAAGTCCTACCTGTGCAAGGCAGTAAACTCTCATTTTCGCAAAAGAAAAAAAAATAACTAATAAAAAACATTACCGCGCGCGACCGAGCGAGCAATGAGCGTACAACCGAGACTTGTACCGCCAGACCAACTCTAAATCGTCGCGATCCACACGCGGACCTGGGGGATGTCCAGAGGTCCGTTTCTTCCTTTCTTCTCCTCTTTTTACGTCTCCACTCATCTCCTCTCTCTTCGTCTTGGCTGCAATAAAATAAACGGAGCTTGAGAAAATTGCGAGTGCACACAACTGATCATTTTCAAATGCAGTATGTGTATATTTTGCTGACTTTAAAAAGATTGCTGTTATTTACTCGCAATTTATATTTTCGTCTTGTCTGTCTGTCTGTTGTTATCTACTGCAAAGAAATACTCTCGATTCGTCGAAACAAAATGTTTCAATCGTTTTGCCTTTTTCTGATACGTACGCACTCAAAAAGTTGTTTATTCGACGATAAAATTCCGGGTGGTTGCGTTTCATTCATTTCAGCAAACAATTGTCAAAAAAAAAAAAAAATAGAAGGAACATGTGTGAAGGAAATCATTTTTGTTAGAATCAAAATTACTCGTGCAATTGAAATGCTTCAAATGGTTCGATTTTATTCGTACCTCACATTGCTTTCATTATGACTATAAACAAAGAATTGGAATTGAAATTTTGGTTAGGTTTCCAGACTTTACATCTAACATAATTCCAAGTTCCCCAGAACCCAAATTCCACATCTTAAATTCCGAATTACACATATACAAGGTTAGACATATATTACAGATTCCACTTTCAAGGTTCCAATTCGCAGATTTTGGATTGCTAATTCTAGTTTTTGCATTGAAAATTTCATAATTTACATCCTACATTCCAGATTTTACATTCCAGATTGAACATTTCACGTTTTTTTTATACTTTATATTCCACATTTTACATTCCATATTCCACATTCTACACTTAAGATTCTACATAACCGTATTTCACATTCCACATTCTAAATTCCACATTCCATGTTCCAGATTTCAGATACTAGTTCCACATACTGGATTTTACTTTCTAGATTTCACATTTCAGATTCCTCATCCCAGATTCTACATTCCAAATTGCGGATTTCACATTCCAAATTCCACATCTTAAATTCCACATTTCATATTTCATATTCCAGATTCAACGTTTAAGAGTAAACGTTCCAGTTTCTACATTCCCCGTTGCAGAAACCACACCCGAGATTCCCCATCCCAGATTCAACATCCCAGATTCTACATTTCAGATTGCCGATTTCACATCCCATTTATTACAAAGCAAATACCGGATCCAACATCTTCTGTTCCACATTCCAGATTCCCCATTTTAGACATTTAATATTTTAGATACCGCATCCCAGGTTTCAGATTCCACATCGCACATTCCACATTCTAGATTTCAATTTCCAAATTACACATTCCAGATTCAAATATCAAATTGTGGTTTTCACATACCAAATTCTACATCCTGAATTCCAGAATCCACATTTCATATTCTACATTTTAGAAACCACGATTGAGATTCCAAATTCTCCATTCAACATTCCATATTCCCTATTCTACATTCCAGATTCCTCATTTCTGATTTCACATTTCAAATAATGCATCCCAGATTCCAGATTTCATATTGCACATTCTACATTCAAGATTCTCGAATTTACTTTATAAATTTCACATTCCAGATTCTCAATCCCAGGTTCCTCATCCCAGATTCAACATTTCAAATTGTGGTTTTCACATACCAAATTCCACATCCTGAATTCCAGAATCCACATTTCATATTCCACATTGCATTAACCATGTTCGAGATTCCGAATTCTCCATTCCCAAATCCACATTCCCTATTCCACATTCCTCATTTCTGATTTCACATTTCAGATACTGCATCCCAGATTCCAGATTTCACATCGCACAGTCAAGATTCTCGATTTTATTTTACAAATTTCACATTCCAGATTTTCTATCCCCGATTCTACATGTTAAATTGCGGATTTCACATTCCAAATTCTACATCCTGGATTCCATTCTCTGAATCTGAATTATTCAAATTTGGATAAATTTAATTAATATAGTAGTTTCATATAAATAAACTTTTAAAGTGAAACTATACGAAATTTGAAACTAAAATTTCAAAATTTGTACCTAACCTAAAATTCTTTTTCAATTTGTCTATTTAAATTGCATCTTTAGGCGCTATTTTAGGGAAAATTGTTGCATTAAGGTGAGTAAAACATTGATAAAATATAAATAAAAAATAAATGACTCTACTTTTTGAAGTAATCTTGTTTCTCGAAATCAAAAGTAAATATCTTCTTGTGATAAAATCTTGTCAGTTAGGTCCTTTCCAGGCTATAATTTTATTATCTAAAATAAAAATAAGGATGCTTTCTTTCTGCACTGAAAAAAATGTTTATTCATATCAACAAAAATTTTTTTGAGCCAACCAAATGTTTGTTGCTATGACTAAAAATTTGTTTGAGCCAACAAAATTTTTGTTGATATGACTAAACATTTTTTTCAGTGTGTCAAATAATCTTCTTAAATTAAAATAATTTTTTTAAAATTTTAATGTCAATGATTAAAAGCAGCCTTTATTTTGTATTTTTTTAAAAAAAAGTATCTTTATCAGTACCTTTACTCATGAATTCTTAAAGTAAGGTGTATTTCCTGAAAGTACTTCTAAAAAAACTGCATTTTTTTGTTTTTCAAATTGTAATCGATAATATTTTTCTCTGACAACTAGTTAACCACAAAATTTTAGTAACCGAAATGCAATCTTTACGTCGCTTAATACGATTAATTCCTTACAAAAGCAATAAAAACAGTAAGATTATTATTATTATTATGGTTAGTTAATTACTTTAGTTGGTTTAATTTTTTAAGTTAGATGGAGTACCACGCATAATAAGTCATTAAAAGATGAAACTAACCTGCTTTCCAACATACAAGAGACAAATTTAAAATACAAACCAGAAAATGGTATGTCATTAACAATTCATTATTTAAAAATTTTATAATCAGAAACTAATATTTTTTTCTTCATATTTTATACAATTTACTTTCTAATCAACATTTTATTTAATTCTGGAAAAATAATTTGATATTGGCATTTTAATTCACAAAATCATGTCAATTATTATAAATAAAATTTATTTTATTTACAACATATTCCATACATTTATAAAAAAATAAATAATTTACAGTAATTTCTCTTTAAGGGCATGTGATGATAATGCTAAATTTGTCCGTAAACTTTCTCTTAAAGTACTCAATGTTTTGACACCAAACTTTGTAGAATTACTCAAAACACCATTTGAATGGTCTCTCTGACCCAATTTTGTTTCATTTTTGTCTTTAAACTAAATATTTTTCAAATTTACTTTTTTTTCAAAATTTTCCAAAAATTGTAAAATTGAAAAAAAAATTAGTTTAAAGATAAAAATGAAATAAATTTTGGTCAGAGAGACCATTCTAATGGTATTTTGAGTAATTGTACAAAGTTTGGTGTCAAAACATTGAGTACTCTAAGAGAAAGTTTACGGACAAATTTAGCATTATCATCACATGCCCTTAAATAAGTTGATAATAATTTTTACTTCTATTTATGTTTAAAGATTATTATCATCAAGTCGAATGCGAAAGGGCAGTAGAAAAAGTCGACAAGGATGCTTCTGATTTTCACACAGCACCTCCAATCAAGAGAAAGATAAGATTTTGGAAATGCGACTCGGATGAACCTTGTAGAAAAGATTAATAATTCCGTCAAAATTACTTCAACTGCAACAAATTTTGTAGCCACACTGGAATCAAATTCAACAAATTTTCTTTCTCTTTATATCTAAATTAGTACGAATTTTAATTAATTTAAATTAGTGACTGACTTTTTATAAGAACTTTATAAAATTTTATTAATTCAATTAGTCAAAAAAGTGTTTTAAGTTTTTTGAGTTCAGTTGACTTCCCCTAACAGATCTGTTCATTTGAAAAATGAAAAAGATGATAAATAAAAAAGTCTAATATTTATAGCAAAGCCTCATCAGTCATGAATTTGAACTGGAGGAGAGTCAGGTAATTTGCCTGCTTGCTTTTCATAGAGCAATTTACCCGGTTTTCAACTCGAAAAAATACGTATTAATTCAGATTTAAAGATTAGTAAAAACATAAATTTTAACTTAAGTATAAATTACATACATATTTTATAAAATTGTACTCACTAATTTCTTCAAGTTTTCTGGGATATTAAATAATGCAATAAACTATAATGGTAAAAGTGAAAATAATAATAATATCAAGGAAACGAATCTGACAAAACGTAGTCATGAAATAATTAAAATTATAAGATGACTTCTATTTATTGTTCAATAAAATAAAAAGGATAATCTTTGTATATCCTTTTCTATTCACGTCTATCTTTCTCTATTCCCTCTGTTTTGTGTCACCAATTCATTTAATCCTTACTTCTATTCATCACAATATATATCTTTTCCAATCCCAGAAACTTTATCCAAATTAATCTCAACCCTATTCAATTGAATCTCTGTCTATTCATCTCTATTATCTATAAATAAATCTATCTACTTTTACCTTAAATTTTTTATCCAAATTTATCCTTCACTTATCCACTTTAATTTGTTTCCCCTATTGAACTGAATAGCAACTAATCTTTTTTAATTCTTGCTTTTCATATCTAAATAAATCATTTGGAATCCTGCCTAATTTCTTTTGCTCTGAAATTAAAACTATCGAGCAATGTACATCTAATCTTATCCTTGATTTTCTAATTTCCATCTAAATTTATCTTCTCTTACCCACTAGAATTTTTTTTATCCTTAACACATTTGAAAAATAGACAATCTTTTTCCAATCCCTCATTAACTTAATATCTTCTCTTTATGTATTTTTTAACGTTTTTCTATCATGCTGAATTTGTATAAAAACTTATCTTTTTTAATTTCATTTTTTTGTATCCAAATAAATCATTTTTAATTCTACTTAATTTTTTTGTCCAATACAAAACTATACAGAATAGTATATTTATTTTGTTTTCTCATATAGTAGAGGAAGTTTTAAAATCGTTAAAATTATCCAATTAATAATAATAATAATCCGCAATTTCATTCATTCTTTCATTCATTCTGTCCACACCTGAAGTTGGTCGTTTTTCTATTCAATTGTTTTTTAATAATGTTTTGCTTCTTGGTTTTGAAAATTGTTATGTAGTTGAAAATAGGTTACGTTTTTCGTTTGTGTCAATTAGGTAAGTCCATTGTCTTTCGTCTGATAACTGTTGCGGACTTATTTTTAAAAAAATATTGTTCCACAACACTTGAAACTTTAATATTTCCTGGTTTCATTGGTCATAATATTAAAGGGTAAATTGTATTTCTTTTAATGCAATTATTAATCAAAAGTTGTATGTTTACAACAGTATTTCGCGTATGTATTCAAAAACTATTTGATATTTGATATTGGAACTTTATGCTTCTGGTAAGTTCCAATAGATAATATCAAATAGTTTTTGAATACTAATGTTTTTAAAAAATTGCAAAAATTTAAGGTTTTTGATTAATAATTACATTATAAGAAATACAATTTACACTATAATATTATGACCAATGAAATCAGGAAATATTCAAGTTTCAAGTGTTGTGGAACAATATTTTTTTAATAATATGTCCGCAACAGTCCTCAGACGAAAGTCAATGGACTTACACAACTAAAAAATTGATAAATTTTTTAAATAAGATAATAAAATTGTAATAATAGTATTAAAAAAGAAAACAATATTAAAATATATACAGATATATTTACACCTATTTACACATATTACACCTATATTTACACCTATTTCGAGCTTTTAATTATTTCTAAAAAATACAATAAAAATAATAATAAAGAATGAAATATTATGAATTATATCATTGAAAAATAAGCTATTCACAGTTTTTAAACATTTCTTAAGGTTTTCAAGTACGTCAAACCACAGACTTTCGACCAAAGGTGGTCGTTTACCATAATTATTAATTTATGTACTTTAATCATATTTTCATTAGATTCAAGGCAAATATTTATTTTATTACTAAATAATACCACCTTAAAATTCTGGAATTAACCCCAAAGCACACATTTTTAATCTTATATAAGTTTTTTCTGGATGACATTAAAAATTAACACTTTTTACATATCTAAGTTTTTATAAAATATTCAACATATTAAATTTTCGCGAGGGTAATTTGCTCAGTTTATGAATTATTATTAAAGTTTAAAAATGTAATGAAAAAACCTTATTTTTCATTGTACAAAATATACTCAGAAATTTGTCGTTAAAATTATTGACAAAAATAGTTTTGAATTTAAAATAAATAACAGATTGTCAAACTTTAGAGTGTATTTTGTACAATGAAAAGTAACCTTTTTTCAGTACATTTTTAAACTTTCATAATAATTCATAAACTGAGCAAATTACCCTCGCTAAAATTTAATATGTTGAAGATTTTATAAAAACTTAGATATGTGAAAAGTAATAATTTTTTAATTGCATCCAGAAAAACTTATATAAGATTAAAAATGTTGTGTTTTGGGGTTACTTCCGAAATTTTAAGATGGTATTATTTAGTAATAAAATAAATATTTGTCTTGAATCTAATGAAAACATATTAAAGTGTATAGTGTATACATTAATAATTATGGTAAGTTTCAGTAATATTTATTAAGTAGGTTTCTAAAAAATAGACTCTTAAAAATGGTAAAAAGTGACAGCCTTTTGATCAACTTTAAATTGATTTTATTATTATTATTATTATTATTCTTATCATTATTCATTATATACAAAATTATATTAAATAAAATAAATATTTGGATGTTAATTAAACATATTTTCTTTACAATATGGGAATGAAATGTTTTCTTTCTAAATAAAAAATATTTGAAATATGCATTAAAAACGCCAATTTTTCTTAACACTTGCTTCTTTAATTACAATTTACGGCCGGAAAATAAAAAATTTATCTAAAACAACTTCAGAACTTGAATTTAAACACTTCAATAATACATATAATATGGGTTTTATTATTATTAGAATATGTCAGCGACGACCTTTGGTTGAAAGTTAGTGGTTTGACTCTTAAAACTTTTTTGCGCTATTAATTTTTAAAGAAAAATGGGTACTGCATTAAATTCCTTTTGAAAAAATTTAGTATTTTTATTTAAAAATTATTATTTTTTATTGCGTGAGTAAATTATTAAACTGCTTTAATATTCAATTTAATTATACATTTAAAATTAGAGACAATTGTAAATCTAATCATAATTCAACTAGGTTAACAGAAAATGAGATAGACTGAAATACAGTTTTTACTCTAAAAGAATTAACTTTTTTTGGATAGACTAAAATTATAAAATTAATCATAAAATTTGGATTTATTTTAGTTTTAATGCATGTAAATTTTTTACAATTAAAACGTTTTTATAAATTGGTTTAAGTTTGAAATTATTTTAATATGTATATTGTTAGAATTTGAAAATATTTAAAGTTGATATAATAATTAAAACATAGAATGATTAAAATTTGAAGCATTAAAAGTTTTTAATAATAATTGAAATTTATTAATATTAAAATTCAAATAATTCCAAGTTTCTAATAATTAAGAGGATGTGATGGATAATGAGGTCATTGACCTCATGACCCACAGACAAAATTTTTCAGCGGTTTTTCTCTAGAACTAGGTACTGAATATTTTTCAATGCAATTTTATCGAATTACCTAAAATATCATCTGGAAGGTACCCCTAACTTATTTGGAGTTTGCCCCAAAATTAACTGTTTGAATTTTTTCTAATTTTGAACAATTTTATAAAATTAACTTTTTAGTCAAAATGAGAACACACGCTTGAGTCAGAAAGATCTTCTGGTTGATATTTTATATAATTCTATACTAAGTTTTATATAAAAATATTTAGTAGTTTTATATAGAAAAATCGTTGAGAAATTTTGGCTTTGCGACACGTGACTCTACTGACATCACAAGCTCTTAAAGTTTGAAACACATTTTAAAATTGCATTAATAAAATTAAATTTAAAATATTTAGTTTATAAATATGTAAAAAGTTAAAATACATTTTGTTTACATTCTTGAGAATTAAAATGAAATTGAATTACATATATATGTCTTAAAACTTTGGTTAAATATTAAAATTTTGCTTAATTGAAGTTTAAATAATTAGAGTTTAAATCTATGAAAGATGGAAAATATTTTAAATTTGGAAAAATTAAAATCTGTGTTGATAAAAGTTTTGACGATTGGTTTGCACCTAGAGAAGTTAGTAATTGAAATTTATATTGTTTAAAGAACTTTTAAGAATCAGAAACTTAAATTAATAAACGTATGGAATAATTAAAATTTGTATAGAAGTTTGGATATAATGTCAGTATATTTTAAAATAAATAATTCATTACGTTTTTCTCGCTCGCATCCTTTTTGCTATAAACTTTTATTGTTTACTTTTGATGAATAATTTTTTTGCATTTATGGGGCAAAAGATGCTATTAAACATTCAACTCAAAAAAATCATACCTCTTTTAACAAACCTTATCTTTCTTATTAAACTGGACTAAAATAATAATTATATATTGTCATTAAGATATATTATAGACCTTTTTTGTATAAATAAATGGTAGAAACCTTGTGGCCTTTGGTCTTTTTGTAAAAAAATTTTATTTGAATTTAGGAAGTTAATTTAAATTCTTTATTTATTCTTCTCCAAATTTCGATGCATTTCGCTACGAACGTAGCTCATCAGGACTATAACAAAATCACAATGTCAAACTTACACTCGTCAGAAATCTTTTTTGTAGATATAATATAATAAAATATGGAGTATTACATACCACATAAAATTTAGAATTATTAGAATTTTAACATTAATAAAGCATTAGAATTGATCTGGAAATTGTTAATTATGGAGTGTTTTTATCAAAATTTAAGCTTGACATGCACCAAAAATATTTTTATCTGGAACCAGTAAGTTTTAATTCAAAAATAATTGTAAAAATCTTTTTTAACCTTAAATATTTTAATACTTATCACAACTTGTAATTTTTTCCAGATCAATTCTAATGCTTTATTAATGTTAAAATTCTAATAATTCTAAATTTTATGTGGTATGTAATACTCCATATTTTATTATATTATATCTACAAAAAAGATTTCTGACGAGTGTAAGTTTGACATTGTGATTTTGTTATAGTCCTGATGAGCTACGTTCGTAGCGAAATGCATCGAAATTTGTAGAAGAATAAATAAAGAATTTAAATTAACTTCCTAAATTCAAATAAAATTTTTTTACAAAAAGACCAAAGGCCACAAGGTTTCTACCATTTATTTATATAATAATTATATGTTAAATATGAATTTTCTTTAATTTATTTAGGATCTAATAAAATTAATTTAAGCTAAATTGGATTACTTTAAATATTTAAAAAAAAATTATTATTATTTTATAATTAAATCAATTATGTATTAGAATGTATATTAATAAAAATTAACTTTTAAAAAAATTCATTTGACGGAACAAATCATAGTTTAAAGAACAAAACTCTTTTTCTGATTTAATAAAACTTAAATAATAATTATGTAACAGTAAAAAATCAGTTATATTTTTATTTAATCTAATAATAAATTATCTAATATAAAGAAGCTCATATAATTTTTATATTTAAATTAGTAAAAAATGCAAAACGTCATTCTCGCGCGCTGTAGCGCGCGTATATTTTGCTAGTTAATAATAATAATCGCAAACTTCATTCTTTCATTCTTTCATTCTGTCCACACCTGAAGTTTGGCACAATAGATGTTTTTTGTTTTAAATCAATAATAACTTTTGAAAAAATGTCTTTTTATATTAATTAGAAGATTTCTAATTTTATTTATTTAATTATTGATGGGCCAGTATCATTTTGACACACATTTTTTCGGGCAACTTGTTATATTGTACTCCCGAAGATGAATGTTATATTTTACTCTTTCTGAAATCAAAGATTTTTGGGCCCGTATCATTTTGACACAAATTTTTTAGAGCAACTTGTTATATTGTACTCCTGAAGATGAATGTTATATTTTACTCCTTCTGAAATTAAAGATTTTTAAGTCTTATTTATTAAATAATTGATTTTAATACATTAAATTAATATTAAAAAACTTAATTAATCCAATAAGTTCAATTATTTAATAAATAAGACTTAAAAATCTTTAATTTCAGAAGGAGTAAAATATAACATTCATCTTCGGGAGTACAATATAACAAGTTGCCCGAAAAAATTTGTGTCAAAATGATACGGGCCCAAGATTTTTGGGCCCGTGTCAATTTGACACAAATTTTTTCGGGCAACTTGTTATATTGTACTCCCGAAGATGAATGTTATATTTTACTCCTACTAAAATCAAAGATTTTTAAGCTTTAATTATTCAATAATTGAACTTACTGGATTAATTAAGTTTTTTAATATTAATTTAATGTATTAAAATCAATTATTTAATAAATAAGACTTAAAAATCTTTAATTTCAGAAGGAGTAAAATATAACATTCATCTTCGGGAGTACAATATAACAAGTTGCCCGAAAAAATTTGTGTCAAAATAATACAGGCTTAGATTTTTAAGTTTTAGTTATTCAATAATTGAACTTACTGGATTAATTAAGTCTTTTAATATTAATTTAATGTATTAAAATCAATTATTGAATAAATAAGGCTTTAAATTCATTGATTTTAGAAGGAGTAAAATATAACATTCATCTTCGGGAGTACAATATAACAAGTTGCCCGAAAAAATGTGTGTCAAAATGATACGGGCCCTTCACTCTAAAAACAAGTGTCTTATTTTGTCCTCACTTTTAAGACATTTTAGGGTGTCTTAATTTTAAACCATTGAGAAAGTGTCTTAAAAATACCTGTAAGACGCTTTCTAAACGTCTTTTGTCTTAAAATAAGACACTTGTAAGACACCTGTTTTTACAGTGTTATTGATTCTCCTGAATCTAAATTTTAAATCAATTGACAAATTTATGTAGTTTATTTTCAATAATAATAATGTATTACAATACAAACGTGTCTTATTTAAAGCTACTTTACAGATTTTAATAAAGATTCAAAAAATTTTTATTTTATGTTATAATTTATAATAATATATGAATAATTTTTATAATAATATTTCGTTTTTTAATTACTTCTAAAAAAGACAATATAAATAAGAATAAAGAATGAAATATCATGATATAATTAGAAAAAAGCGAGCACTGTTTTCAAATATTTTTTAAGATTTTTAAATACCTTCTTTATAATTTATTCCTCTTTTAATCATTTTTTTTAACTTGAGATCTTCTTCTCTATTTTAAATAAAAATAAGTACCAAATTAAATTTTTCTAAATAAATGTTGTATTTTTATCTCAAAATGCTTATTTTTTATTGGTGAATTATTAAACTTATTTAATTTCTAATTTTATTATAGGTTTCAAATTAGGATCAATTATAATTTTAATCAGTTGAATTGTAAAAACAAAAAATAAGATTAACTGAAATATAGGTTTCACTATATTATAGATTTGCCAAGCCCGTCAGGCTAAAAATTCATTAAAATCAAGATCAAGATCCCAAAATTTTCACAAAAAAGCGCTGATCACAAAAATCAAGTACTTAAAATAATTTCATAAAATTAAAGAAAAGTAACTATTTAATAGAAGTTTGAATTAATAAAAGAATTTAGAATCGATAAATTGAAATATTAATTGATTTGAATTATATTAAAGTTTGGATCGATTTAAAATTTCCAAATTTCTTTAAATTCTTATAATTATTTGGGTTTAAGTTTGAACATCTAAAATATAAACTGTGAGAATTTGAAAATATTTGAAGTTCATAATAATTCTAGCATGAATTAATCAAATTTGAACAATAAAAAGTTTTAAGTAATTTAAGTTTAATATTACTAAAATTTTAAAAATTCATACTTCTTATACTAATTATTAAAGTTTGAAGCAATTAAAATTCGTATTAATAAAATCAAGTTTAAAATTTGTAATTTAATTTAATTTGTAAAGGTGAAAGATTGGAAAAATTGTTCCCATGGATTAAATTAAAAATGAGTTATAAATTTTAAAACTTTAGTTATATTTCAATTTTGATTAATTCAAGTTTGAAATATTTTCAATTTGAATTGATATAGAAGTTGGGAATTTTTTAATTTGGAAGAATGAAAAAATATTGATAAAAATTTTAAAGTATGGTTTGTTATTAATTGAATTGCGTAACAAAAATTAAAAATAAGGAATTCTTATTATCAAAAGATGTTTGGAATAAATTAAGTTTGCATAAAAGTTTAAATATATTTTGTTCACAACACTATTGAAAGAGAAATATTCTTACTTTTTGTAACATACAATAAATTTTTTTATTTTTAACTTGGGAAGAAAATTTAATTTATTTTTTAAAATTTCTTTCTATTTATTAATTTGTAATAAATAATTTGTAATAAATTTTAATAAATCAAAATTAATTCACAAAATTTAATCTGATAATATATAATTAATTTTATCTAAATAAGTTTATAGTTTATTTTTTGCATTTAAACTATATACTAGCCAATAAAATACGCGCGTTTTTTTTGCTTAGTAATAATAATAATCGCAAACTTTATTCATTCATTCTTTCATTCTGTTCACAACTATAGATGTTTTTCTGTTAATAGTGTATTAAAATTATTATTATTATTATTATTCAAATTTAAATAATTCATAATTCTTACATATCTTATTTTAATACACTTTTTGAGCCTCAGATACAATAAAGATACCATAATATCATAGTTTTAGACACTATCGAGACACTTGTTTTTAGAGTAAACTAATTAAAATTTGAAACAATTTGCATTCATATTAATAAAATCAAGTTTAAAATGTTTAATATAATTTAATTTGTAAAAGATAAAGATGGAAATAAAATAGAATGAACTCATTTTTATTTTAATTTCTAAAAAACACTAATTATTTCAATCTTCCACTTTTACAAATTGAATTAAATTAAAAATCTCAAACTTGATTTATAAATCTTAAAACTTTGGTTACCTATATCACAATGAATTTTGATTATAATTGAAGTTTGAAATAATTTAGATTAATAGAAGCTGAGAATTTTTTAATTTGGAAAAATTAAAATTTATATCGATAGAAATTTTTGAGAATGGTTTGTTACTAATCGAATTTCGTATTGTTTAAAGAAACTTAAAAAATAAAGATTTCATATCAATAGAAGTTTGAAATAAAATAAATTTGCATAGAAAATTGTATTAATAAAAAATATTTTGTTCAAAAAAATATTTAAAAAAATATTCTAATTTTTTGTAACGTACTATGGAAACTTTTTAATTTTAACTTAGGAAGAAAATCGGAATTATTCTCTAAAATTTCTTTGTGTTTGTTAATTTATAGCACATTTTAATGAATAAAAAATAATTGACAAAATTTAATTTGATAGTATAATTAATTTAATCTAAATAAGTTCGGTTTATTTTTGTATTGAAACCATTAAAAAATGTAATTCTCGCGCGCTATAGCGCGCGTATTTTTGGCTAGTCTTCTTTAATTCTTCCTTTTTATATCCAAATAGGGCATTCTTCGGATTATTCACATTCAAAAATTATATTTGTCTGGGATAATTTTTTTGGAATCTATATTAAAAAATAATACATACACATTTTTTGTATTTCATAATTTGATTACAGAATTTATAAATTATTTAAATTTGATGTTTTTTAAAATCAGGGTACTTTTTGGACGTGTTTTTCCCCGTTAATAAAAAAAAATTAAAAATAATGTGCTGTATGAAATTTGCTGTAAATGTCTTAAATTTTTCAAGTATGTAATACATTATGTATTTACAATCAAAGTACCCAAAAAATAAAAATTAAAGTAAAAGTGTTTTTTCTCGAAGAAAGACAATATCGATTTTCAAATTTTGTGTGTCAACATATACCTAATCTTTGACAAATAAAAAATGTATCCCATTTATGCGAATGGGAATTTGTAACTTTTCAGCTCAATTCACAGAGCTTATAGTTAGTAATTGTTTTTTTCCGTTTTTTTCAGTTGCGGTTTAAATTTGTTAATTGAATAATCTGTCTTTGGTTAGTTTAATTATTATTTTCTGTTTAATAGTATGTTTTTTTAATTTTAATTTTCAAAGAATTTAGCAATTTGTTTTTGGGTTTAATTGCTTAATTGTTTTTTTAAAATCTTTTTGAGGACAGGAAAAGATTGAAAAGATTGAAGGTAGGAGGTTCTTGAATAATTATATTTTTCGTAAAATTATAAAATGATTATTTGAAAATCAATAAACAGAAAAAAAATATTAAATTAAAAAAAAAAAAATAAAATAAAATCCAAATAATTATTAACGGAAAAAGGAAAGAAACTAAACAATTTAAGGAAAGATATTAAATAACAATTGTGAATACATTCTGCTTTGAAAAATATCACCTTTGGAATTTTCGTAAAGTTTTGGAGCGCGTAGCAGAAGGTCTAGTAATTTGATAACAAATCTTGCATCAACACAATTTTTTTCAACAAATGTACAACTGTGTCTTTTAAAATAGGGTAAAATCAATTTTATTAATATTTTTATTCTATGTGAAAAAGCATTTTCTAGTTTGAGGTTATGTCAATAGGTAGAACATCCTTAATCGATTTTTATATGCATTCCAAATCTGGATAACCAACTCTTTAAAATTATTTCCTGTTTTTAATTAAAGAATTTTGTATCACTATAGCTCAATTATTGAAACCTAAAAGTACCATGAATTTTTAAATATTTTCAACAGTGTACGTCGCCATCTTGGATTTGCTATCCTGAATTTACGTGTTCTTATATTGGGCTTAGATAAGTCAACACCTTTCAAATTCAAATTATAATGGCGTTTAACATGTACCTAATTTCATATACCATCCTGTAAAAAGAGACTTATTAAAACAAGGTATTTTTAATTGGAACTGACCCTAGTTTCAATTAAAAAAGTTCTTATTTTTTAATTAAAACACAAGTTCCAATTAATCAGGTTGTATTCCTTAATTCCTTTTAAAAAATGATATAAAGAGAATGTACTTTTTGTTCAAAAATATATTATACAATTATATTTATTTATAACAACCAGTTTTATCACATAAGAAACGAGGTATTTTCATGAACACCCAAAGATGAAACTGACTTACAAAATTTCAATGTTTAATCTTAAGGGCATGTGATGGATAATGACGTCACTTGTACAGGCAAAAATTGTCCGTAACTTTTCTCTGATATTATTCAATATTTTATCACGAAACTTGGTAGAATTACTTAAAATATCATTAGGAAGGTCTCTCTGACCCGAGTTTGTATAATTTTTTGCCCAAAATTAATTTTTGGAAATTTTTTAAAAATTAATTTTGCGTCAAAATTAAAGCAGATTTGGGTCAGAGAGACCTTCCTAATGATATTTTAAGTAATTCTACCAAGTTTTGTGATAAAATATTAAATAATATCAGAGAAAAGTTTCCGACAAATTTCGCCTATACTATAGTGACGTCATAATCCATCACATGCCCTTACTATATCAAGACAAGGACAGGGTTGCTACACTTTCAAAATTTCAAAATTCCATGACTTTAACAGGTTTTTCAGATCATTTTTCTTAAAATTCCATGACCAAATAAGTCACTGGATTTTGACAGCAGAGGTTATGTTTCTCTTTCTCAATTAGGGCACTACTGCACTGATTCACGTCGTTATTCTATTAAGGCGCGTAGTTTTGAAAATATTTTGTAATCAACAATGGTTTTTGTAATATTTTCTAAATAATTACTTAGAAATTGGGTTATTAATTTATGTTAATTGAAGATTTCTAAATAATTATTTAGAAAATATTAAGAAAATTGCTGTTGATTACAAAGTATTTCTAAAACCTCAAGCCTTAATGCAATAACGACTGAATCAGTGCAGTAGTTTATTTGAGAAACATAAACTCTGCTGTCAATATCCAGTAGTGTCTATCATCAGACTAAACATTGAAATTTCGTAAGTCAGTTTTATTTTATTTGAATTAAGTTCTTTATAAGAAAGCATCGTTTTCAATGTTTTAACAGTGATTATTATAAATAAATATAATTGCATAATGTATTTTTATACAATTTTCCTTTTTTTAACAATAAATTGTCCTTTTTTATAGAAATACAACCTGATTAACTGGAGCTAGGGCTATTTTCAATTAAAAACTACTTTGTCCTAATAAATCTCTTTTTACAAGGTATATAATTATTTTCTCTTTTCATTAATAACAGTTACATTGTTACTTGTTTAATTGTATTCCACAAAAACTTGAAAAAGTGTGTTCTACTTTAGTAAATGGATCCTGTTATATACTTTATAAAAATTCCAAGTTGAAATGATGTTAGCCTGCATAAAGTTGTGGAGATAATTTAAAATGACACACATTAAATGAAATTTTTCAGTATTACTAAGTGCGCGGGGCAGCTCTGAATCAAGGAGTACAACTCTTTCAGATGTGAAGGTCGCTCCGGGCACACAAGGCGAGTCGAGGTTCTACATTTTATGGGGTACTTGTCCACGGTGTTAAGTTCGCAGTAACGCGTTATTTTTCCCCGGAGGGAGCCGCATTACCAGATTGGCTCGCACGGTTTGCATTCACCAGTCTTTTACATTCATGAAGCTTTTATACGGTTGATTTGACTACGCGCTTCGTATTCACGGCTCTCGATTTGATTTGCATTGATTGGAGTGCCGTGCCGATGTCGGCTTTCCCAATATTCACAGCCATAGGAAATGCCATATACGAAGAACCACTATGTACCTAATACTCAACATACACGTTTATGTTCTACCTCGTGCTCCACGCATTCACTGGGAAACTCCACCTAAAACTGCAAATCCAGGCCACTCGTAACCAAGCCACTTGATCTATTTCGAAAATTCTTTTGCACCTTCTAAATTATTTATGATCTTCGACCCCGAAACGCTACAAAGAAAAATGCAACGACTTTAACATTTATCATGGATACTTACTTTTACGGATAAGGCAAATGTTTTCTGTAGTCAGATTCTTAACAAACTTTTATTAGAAGATGCAAATTTTGCTCAATGTATTTGATTTGGCGGATCATTCGATCTAGTCTGAGTTTAGCTGTGCCTTACATTTGAAAACAATTTTTTTTACACATACTTACAAAATTTTCGATTGTATCATGTCATTGGTCAAAATGAGCGGGATGATTTGAAATAGCTTAAATTAAAGCGTTTCAAAGCCCGTACCTTTTACCCCCTCTCTACCCTACTCTATGACACTGCCCCTGAAATATGTCATTTTTGCACATTCAAGTCTGCTACTATCTTTGACATAAAACACTTTTTTTTCTGACTACAGATATTTTCACAATAAATTCACATATATTTACATAATTATGTATGCACTAAATAATATTTAATCAGTATTTCCATCTTATTTAACGTATTATAAATATTTCGGTAAGTTGAACACAAGGCTTATTTAGGTAGGATAAACAACTTTGACCTCAAACAATAAATCCAAGAACACCAATAGAAATTATTGCATATATTATTACTAAGGAGCTAAAGGCTTTTTATTTTTAGGTGTAAAAGTAATAGAAATTTTCCAATTATTGTCAATAATTTAATTAATGATATTTCTAGTTTATAAACAAATAACATGAAATTTAGATCTTACACATTTAGTTTTTGGATTTAAAAAAAAAAACGAATTTAATTTTTATCGACATTTTAGACAAATCTTAGTATAATTAATTTTAGATGATTATAAGTATTTTAAATGCTTGATATTCAAAATATAATTTTTAGTACTTCTTTATTAATGATAAACAAATATAAGTTTAATTATAAATTTTATTAAATATTAATTTTATTACAATTTTATAAAATTCACATTTTATATATCAAGCATTTAATATATACTTATAATAACCTACAATAGTAATATAATACAGTACCGTCGGAAATTGTCAGTCCACCCATTTTTTAAGGTTTGAAAAACATGTTTAAACGTACAAAGTACAAATATTAAAATTTTTCTGTGTTTATTTCCTTAAAGTAGATAAAATTTTGAGGAAAATAAGGCCTGAGTGAAGTGATTTAGTCAATTTTTCTTTGAAATATGTTAAAAAATGTGGAATTTTTAATGTTTTAGAAAAATTGAAATTACTCTCGAAATAATATAGATTTTTTAAAGTTTTTATGCTTGTTTTAAAGGGAATTTTCTGGAAAATAAGACTATTGCTTAGGCATTAATGTGCAATTTTTTTCCTAGCATATGCATGGCTCGGAAGTTGGACCAAAAAATATAAAAAAATTATTGTTTATATCTTGATATCAAATACAGCTATACAAAATATACCAAGGTCATAATTGTCAATAACTTTCGGAAGGAAGTAATATAATATATATATTGGAATTTTAAAAATTATTTTTATGTCAAAATAATGTCTTCAAAATTTTATAAATTTTTTGGTCCAGCTTCCGAGCTTTGCATATGCTAGGAAAAAAATTGCACATTAATGCTTAAACAACAATGTTATTCTCCAGTAAATTCCCTTTAAAACAAGCATAGGAGCTTTAAAAAAGCTTTATTATTTCAAGAGTAATTTCAATTTTTGTAAAACATTAAAAAATCCACATTTTTTAACATATTTCAATGAAAAATTGACTAAAGCACTTTACTCAGGCCTTATTTTCCTCAAAATTTTATCTACTTTAAGGAAATAATCACAGAAAAATTTTAATAATTATACTTTGTACTTTTAAAGACGTTTTTCAAACCTTAAAAAATAGGTGGACTGACAATTCCCGACGGTACTGTATTTACCTAAATTGTTGATATTTTTAATGAAAAGATTTAAAAATTAGTTAACTTGGTTTTAAATTTTAAATATAAAAGTTTAAGATCTAAATTTCATATTATTTGTTTATAAACTAGAAATTCCATACAAATTATTACTCATAATAGCAGAAAGAAGTAAATTATTTTTACATCTATAAAGACGAAAAAGCGGGAAATAATATCAAGATTAAATTAGCATTTAATTATTTATTGTAGGTACTTAAACTGAAATTTAAATTATATTAATCGAAACTTTGAGTTAGCATTATGATATCAAACATTTACAATGTTTATAATAATCTTGAATAATAATACTAAATATTTGTCTAAAATCTGAATATTTTAGGTTAAAATGTTGAAAAATTAGTAAGCTTTGTTTTAAATCTTGAATTAAATTTAATTTCGTGGATGAATAATAATAGAAGTTTAAAAACTTAATTTTATGTGATTTGTGTTGTTTATAATGAGAAATATCATGCATTAAATTATTTATGTCAGGAGAATTTAAATTATTTTTTACATTTAAGGAGGTTTATCCAAAAATCGATCTTCTACAGATTCTTATAAAATTTTAATGACATATTAAATGCATTATTTTACATGTATGGTTACAATTTTATTGAAATTTACCGTTTTGTTTTTAAGATATAAATTTATAAAGTTGGGACTTTTACATGGAAACAGTAACAAAACGCGCAAAATGACTATATTGTAATTAATTAAAAAAAAACGGTTCTACAAATGTAAAAAAAAATTAATATATTTTAAACTATAATATAATACAACTTTTACAACAATATTTAATTAATTTACCATACGGTTGTTAAGATAATGTTATTCAAGGCTAGTAATTCTTCACTTTTTTGAAATAATCAGGAAGGTGAAATTTTAATAGCTTGAAGTTCTTGACGGAAAAATCTTTTTTCAACAAAATTCGTTTACGTAATGATTTTAACTACAAAATACTATTTAGAAACCAAATTCTAAAAAGAAATGAAATTAAAAAGATATTGAATACCATGGTTTGATAGAATGAGTACCGCTTGAGGGTATAAGCGTCCTTAAAGACGAAAACAAGTTATACAATATCATAATTAAATTAGCATTTTATTATTTACTGCATTTAAACTCAAATTATAATTATATTAAAAACATTTTTGAGTTAGAATTATGTTATTCTGGACATTGAGTAGCTATCATATTTTACGGACAACGAACTAGCTTCATATTGAACTGTGTTGCGAGTTAGAATTATATATTTTTGACAATTGAATAAGCATTTTATTATCGGAAGGCGTCGAAATTATTCCAAATCCAGGAAGAATTAAAATACAAACTTCAGGGTGCCCAAAAAATCAAAACAGATGTTGAACTAAAATTGGGTCCCATTCATCTATATTGGGTTATAAAAAGATGTATTAATATTTCGATCAAATAAGAATATAGTGGTTCCTCCTGCTAAACCGGTAAAGATAATAATAATAATAATAATAATAACAAAATAGTTGTTAAAAAATTAGATCAAGTGAATAAAGAAATTTTATCTATATTTATTAAATTTGGTCGTATATTTGAAATTGTTGTAATAAAATTAATTGAACCTAAAATTGAAGAGATTCCTCTAAGATGAAGAGAAAAAATTACTAAATCAGTTGAAATTCCAGAGTGAGACTTATTTAATGTTAAAGGAGGATACACTGTTCAACCGCTTCCAGATCCTTCATTAATAAATATTCTAGAAATTATTAAAATTAAAGAAGAGATTAATAATCGAAATCTGATATAACTATAAAAAAAATTAATACAATTAGTGCATTAGTTGTAACAATAGTATTATAAATTTGATCATTATTAATTAACTGTGAAGGGGTTCCTAACTCTAATCGAATAATTATTAAGATTGATCCAATTATTCCTGATCAAATTCCGAAAATAAAATAAAGTATTTTAATGTCTTCATGATTAGTTAAATAAATTCATTTAATTTTATTATAAAAATTCATATAATAATTTTAATTTTGTCCAACTTACCTTTTGTCGAAAATCTATGTTTTCCAAATTCGCCTTATTCCCTGCAGTTTTTCCAGAAAACACGATTTTTTTGAAAAAATGTCTGGTGTTTTGAAAAAAGATTGTCAAAGTGCAAATTTTTAGCAAAAGAAGGGAAAGTGTTTGGCAACTACTGTCATTTTGTCCATCGATTGTTTTTAAAAACAAATCTAAAATTTAGGGGTGCGTAACTTAACCTAAAAAATGTCATATATGTCAACACAAAGAAATATTTTGAAAAAATGGTTGTATTTTTACTCTTTTAAATCTGAAAATACAAGTTCGTGATGAAATTGTACATAGTGAAAAGATTAAAATAAAAACTTTGATGTCTCAAATTAAAATATGATGCCCCCCCCCACATTTTTTTCACATTGAAAAACAGAATACCCTTAATTTTTGTTTTTTTTCATCGAACAACATTTAGACAAATTAAAAAATTTAAATTATTTTTATTTAAAAAATAACACAGCCCCACATAAAAAAATTTTTGTCCGAAACACTATGCTAGTATATTCCTTCGTATTTTTCTCCGCTGAATGCGAATCAGAAGTCCCAATAAGCAGATTTTTAAACACTTTTTAGATAATCTCAAACGAATTGCTAAAAATCACGAAAAAAAACCCAAAAAACTTTTTTTGTCCTAGAAACAACTTTGTCAGCGTTCGTTTTTTTTTAACTCGCCAGGTATCATAAGATTAACTCTCCTGCAAGCAAAAAAATTACCGCAGGTAATTTTGATACTAATAATACCGTATATTATAGAAATATACCTGTCGGTATTTAAGATATGTACCAGAAAAAACTGAAAAAAAAATTAATAATAACAAGAAATCTTCATAACGATGTATTTGACAGATAAAATTGTTATTATTAGCACCTCAGTTTGAATCTTGTTCAAAACAAATTTTTATCGCTGGAGGGATTCGAAATTATTATAACTTATGAAGCTATATCGCATCGAGATACATCATTGCGCATACTTGGCACGCATATACATTAGACATATATATGTAAATATATCAATCAAATTATAATTAATGCCCAAAAGCTACATTAAAAACAGGCCCGTAGCAAGGGGGGCCCAAGGGTCCCGCCCCCCCTTCCCCGAAATTCTTCTTACACGTTAAAAAAATCCCTCCTTTCCTGCGAAATTTTTTTTCTACGGGTGCTAGGAGCATAGAATATTTGGGGCCCCCCTCCCAAAAAAAGTTTCTGGCTACGGGCCTGTTAAAAAAAACATTTATTTTAATTTTTTTAGGGTTCTGGACACAAACTGTCAAAACGGAATCCTTATGTTTGCGTCGCCCAAAACCCTTACCCCCCTAGCGTCCAAATATATTTAAGATAGAAAGTTGCAATTTGGTACACATGTATTTACACGTGTAGATTACAGAAAGAAAATAAGATAAAAAATAACAAAGATTTTTTGAAAAAATGCATTAAAATTACTACTAACCCCCCCCCCCCCCAAGTATCTCCTAAACTATTTGACCTAGAGTATTAAAATATGTTTTTTCACGTGTGGATTAGAAGAAAAATACAGAGAACGTGATTGGAGGAGATGGTCGTTGCGTTGTCAAGAAATTTTTTTTTTAAAGAATGCCCCCCCCCCGCTCTTATTTTCCAAACTATTTAACCTAGAGGTTTAAAACTTGGTATACCTTAGCTCAGCCTATTTATCTTGAAAGGTTGCGAACTAGGAAAAATATGTAATTTTATGCAGAAATTTTTATAAAACTTTAAAAATTGTGGTTTAAACCTATTTTGTCAAAAAATTGAAATTTTACCGAAACAGATTTTTTTTCCTAAACTGCGACAATATTTGACAGTTTAATATTATTTTTTGTACAAAGTATTTATTTTTATGTTTAAATTACTTTAAAAGTTCAAAAATAACAAAAAATTAAATAAAAAAAAGTTCTTTTCATTAAAATTAAAAACTCTATTAAAAAATTCAGTCTATTCGCTTGGGAATTTTTAATCTTATAAAAATGTTTTATTTTATACTTAAATTTTAATAAAAGTAAAACAATTATGATAAAAATTTATTATTTTACTATTTTCTTTTAAAAAAATTCAAAATTTTACAAAAAAAAGGTTTTTTTATCAATGCATTGTTTTGCATCCGACTCGCACTTACCAGTTTTTTTTAAGTAAAGTATATACTAATGTGTAAAAATTTGTTCCCAGCAAGATACAAATCCTAATACTTTTCACTCTCATATGTTGTGTTAAATTTTTTAAATTAAAAGTAGGGAGTGACAACTTTTTTATATATTCACTATTTACAATATTTTTATAACTGTATGAGCCCGAAGCTTGAAAACATAAAAGCATTTTATATTTCCCTTTCATATTTCCGGTCGGTGACTACATTGTCCGCTGGTTGACAGGGAACAGTAATAAATGACTCGAAAAACGACTCCTTAAAGAGTGTCACTTAGCTCTGAAAAGAGGTGTCAGATAAGTATTCATCAACAAAAATATTTTGCGTAGACGTGGATCACGATCTCATCATTAATAAAAATCATATCGTCGTTAATAAAAATATTTATATATTCTTGTCTTCAGCCTCTTGGAATGTGTCTCTAGGATCACTCGATCAACGGACCATGGATTTACATTCTAAAAAAAATATATATAAAATGAAAAAAATGTGGAACCCCAATATCTAATCGTCGTAGGATGATGTTCCACTTTTTATAAAGTAGCGTATAACACCTGGAACTTCTCAGATTAAATTGACATGTAGCAACACTTTTGCGCTACCATTTGCATCATTCCATTCTATTTAAATTTCAAGTAATTAAAATTTCAGTGAATCATAATTTTTATTGGTTAAATCATTTATAAAATAAAATTTAATTGATTCTGAATATTATTCGTAAAAATTTTAAAGAATCTAAATTTCAATTCCAATTTTAATTCAATATTATATTGATCGAAAGCGAAACCCACAATTAGCAAAATTTTAATCCATCTAAATAATAATAATAATAGACGGTTTCTATCCATCCAAATTTTGATCGATTTATATTTTAATTCTTAATTAATCCAAAATTCGATTTCTCGAAATAGAATAAATTGTACTCAACTTTTAATTCAGAGAAATTTAAATGTCTTTTAATTTCAATTTATTTTTATTTTATTTTATTTTAATTTCATTTTCTTCAAATTCTAATAAAATCATATTTTATTGGACTTACATTTTAATCAATGTTAATTCGAATTTCATGCCTATTTTAATGCATTTCAATTTCAAACAATCAAATTTTCAATTAATTCAAGTTTCATTAATTATAAATTTTCTAACGACAATTTTTTACAAGTTTCTTCTACTATTCTGAACATTACGTATGGATATTAAAAAAAAATTATTTTTCAAATAACGAAAAAAAATTTTTTTTAATTGTTAAAACAATTTATTTTTTAATTTTTAACAATATATTGTAATTCTAAATCGAAAATTATGCCGGAAAAAAATTGACACCTATCAGCAACGAGTTGCAATTTTGTTGGAAAACTTTTGAAAACCTAACTCCTTCCACAATTCTTACCAATTTTCTACGTTTTTTTACAATTTTGAACCAGAATACGTATCGATCTAAAAGCCTTTTGATTTAAAAGAAAAAAAATTCTAAAACCTTTCAAAAATTTTTGTTTAATTTTAAATTGAATTCTGTAGGATAATTTTAAATCCAAAACGTTGCTGGAAAAACATTTGACATCTCAAACCAACCCGAATTATGCAATTTCAACAATGATATCCCTTAAGTTAGAATGTTTCAAATTCTCACTTTAAATTTCACATAAATTGTGAATATTATATAAATTTGACGCAATCCGAAGAAAGGCACCTTAGAAAAAAAAGTTATAGGTTATGTTTATGATCGTTTTATCTTGATTAACGGATTTGTTTTCAATTTTATAAAGTCAAATATAAATTTTTATTGAATATTTTTGATGTAATGATAACTTAAACATCATTAGTTTGCACTGAAAGTTCATCTCCGTTATTGTATTTTCACTTCAAGCATATCAAACATATCCTTAAAACGTTTTACTTCTAAGATACCTTTCCTCGGAATAAATATTTTATATTTGTTGAAAAAAAATGGAGCAATGTATTTTGTTATTTTATCATGCATGTAATACGAGGAATTAAAAATCGCTTTAAAATTCCGAAGAGGTAGTGTTTCCATAGATAATAATTGTGTTTTAATGAATAACTGGTATCTCTTAAATATAGTTGTAACTAATATATTATCTTTTATGTACAGTTTTAACTCTTTTATAGATTGACATGCAGTTATCATAACTAGTTATAAATTACGGATCAGTAACAAGAATAATTAAATGCATCTAATAATAATACGCTTACCACCATTGAAACGTATTAGTATTAGAAAATTCATGTAATTACAGCAAAACTAAGAATCAATTGGATATATATTACTATCCGGTAAAAAAGAAACTACAACTCTAAAGTGGCGTGTTTACTAAAATCAAGCTTGATACTCTCAGTAAACATGTTTTCTTATCAAACTCGTCATTATTATCAAATTTCTAAAACATAGGCAACATGGGAAATTCTCTAGTCTTGAGCCGCTCATGTTCGGTCTGAAGAGCCAAAAGTTCCGTAAAGCCATTTTGAAGCTTTCTTACCAAAGCTGATCTCTTCATAAACATTGCCATCTTTTTTTCATGAAACTCACGATGTTTAGCTTCTCCAACCAGATCTCGTTTCATCTCCATTTCACATCTAACCACATTCATCTTCATGATCTTTCTATCAAGCAGCTCATTCTTTTCCTTTACCTGCTCAATACTTTTCTCAACATCCTCCAATTTCAAAACCCACTCTTTCAGAATTTTCTCGAAAGCCCTTTTATTAGCCTCCAAATGTCTCTCTAAGTTTTGCGGTGTCTTGTTATCAGGAAAACCCTTTGCCTTTCGTTTCAGAAACAATTGAATTGGTCGAGTAACTTGGATGCGTTGTATAGAGTAGAGGTCTTCTTTCAAATCATCAATTTTCATTCGGAGACATTTATGCTCCCACTCCTTCAGGGCAATTCCCCTTTTGAAGTTCAATGCCCGTTTCATGATTTTTAGCTTCTGGTGTCCAACCGTTAAAATTCTCTCATTCACTTTTAGAATCTCTGATCGAGGAATAAAGACGCTGTTTTTTGTATCGTGCCTTGTCAGCTGAGGCTTGATCTCCACCTGACCCATCTTCAGCACCAACTGAATTTCGATATTCCTTTCGATTTCGATACTCTCTTTCCTTAGGGCAATTAGTTCCTTTTTCAAAGTTTCTATATGAGATTTACAATTAGATACCTTTTGGTTGAAACTTAAAAGTGTATTGTTCGCTTTGTTGACTTCCAACTCTTGTGCTTTGATCTTCAGCTCAATGTCGATCTTGAGTCTGCGAAGACGAACAAGCAGATTCCAATGATTATTAGTAACAGAAGCTGGCACTTTGTTTGGCCTGACGTCCAGGTGGTCAAGACCATTTAGATAATCCAAAAACTCGACAGGCAATTGCGCTGGCTTTTTTAGCGTGGCAACTGCACTTGCCAAGTCTAAGAGATCATTAGGAACCGAGTTTTTCAGATTTATTCGTGGTCTTCGTTTATACTGACTATGGAGATTGTCAAGAGCACCTTTTTTCAGACCAGGAAATTCGTCCTTGAATTTTTTTTCCATTGACTTCTCTTGAAGACAAAAATTGTCGTACTGGTTTTGAAGATTGGGAATAATAGCTTGACACTGACGACTTTGTTCGTTTAACTCGTTTAGTAATAGTTGAGATTCTTTTATAATTTCTCTAATTTTATTTTCCCTTTTCATGAACTCGATTCGCTGTAAATGCCTCATGCAGTACCTGGCGTACTTTAGGTTTTGTTGTTTTAATGCTGACTCTACCTTCATTCTGAGCTGAAATTGATAGATAGAAATTACTTCTAAACTTGATATAACTGACATTATTACCTTAATCACGA
Source organism: Ganaspis brasiliensis (assembly GCA_037103525.1). Taxonomy (NCBI): domain Eukaryota; kingdom Metazoa; phylum Arthropoda; class Insecta; order Hymenoptera; family Figitidae; genus Ganaspis; species Ganaspis brasiliensis. The sequence continues at coordinate 826,078 of JAZKLR010000390.1, read as the reverse complement.
AACTTCCATTTGACGCGCAAGAAAATTGTTTCCTGTACATGTTGCGATTTTGAATTATGATTTTTTAGCGTTACTTATTGCGATAAAATTATATCTTTTAAAACTTATATTCGTTTATTAGCCCTCAGGGTACGAACTGGGTTAGCGTAATCCAAACAAATTTTGAATATTGCGCCATTTCTAAACGAGTCGATGGAGGGGACTCGGCCCGAAGGGAAAAACAACTTTGAGATACCAACCGAAGGTACCCGAGTCGAAATTTAAAGTCTGTTTAAGACCTAATAAGACCTAGATTATTTAGGACTTAAAAGAACCTAATCAGGCCTTACTTTCGTTAAGTTAAGACCTGTTTAGGACCTGATAGATGCTTGAAAAGTCTGTTTTCAGCACATTTTAGGCGTTAAACAGGTTCTAATTATAGGACCTGCTTTGAGCCTACGGGTTCTACTGTCGGTACTATAGGTTCCCTTTTTTCTGTGGTACGAATAAATCTGTTTTAATTCAATTAAAATTATTATAATAAATTCAAAAACTATTGTAATTTAAAATGATCTAATGTAAAAAATGTAAACTAATTTTTAAAAAAAGTATTTTCAAGATAATTACTGAATTACGCGTAACCATGTGTTGAAGAGGGCTGGAAGACTTGAACTCTCGGCCATAGAGTGTACTGTGTATTTGTGTGTCTGTGTGTGGAGCCTTCGACCTTAGGAGCCGCGCATTTACGCACTCGACCAAGGGAGGCTGTGCTGCTATAAATTTAAAGAAATTCTACCTCTAGTAGATAGATGAACAGGGCCCCAAGACGGACATTTGGTATTCAATTTTTGTTTAAGGTGACAGTGCCTTATTCTTTTTGTCATTTTCGTTGTTTGTAGAGACGAAGTTTTTGATGCACATTTTGTGTCTAAAAAAGTTTTGTTACAGTTTTTTCTTAAGGTGGTAAAGTTATTTAAATTTGTGATTTAGAATAAGTAATTAGTTAACTTTATAATATTATTTATTTATCGTATAATAATATTTTAAAATCATTTTACTAATATTCTGTTTGTATACCTTTTTAAGAAAGTGTCCATCTTGGGGTCACTTTTTTTAGATTGAAAATTTTAACAATTAGAAAAAATGCTTTAAAAAATGTTTATGTTTAAAATAAAATTTTATCTCTGTAGCCTTAAGTTACCTTATATATTGTACTTTTAGTATAAAACACTTTAATATATTTTATTCGGTTTGGAATGTAGAGCAATAAATCGAAACGGTGTCCATTTTGGGTCCCTCTCCCATACAATTTTTATGCTCTCTGCATCTGAATTAGAGATTTTCTGCTAATGATTTAGAAAAAAAAGTTACTATTAAATAGTAAAAAATAAAACTAATTTTTAGTAGAAAACTACTAATTATGAATAAAAAACTACTTATTTGAAAGTAAAATATATATTAGTTAAAATAGAGAAAGTATACTTTTCAATTAGTAGATATTTCCTTTTCAAATTAGTTGTTTTTTACTAAAAATTAGTAACATTTTTTACATATTAGCTCATTTTTCTCTAATTCGTAGAAAATTACTATCGTTAGGCGGGTATGTTTGTTGCACAAGAGGATTTTAATGAATAAAATCTTTCAATTGAATTGTTTAAGTTTGAAACTTGGTATAAATATTTTCGGATATCTAGATTACAGTGACTACTGAATGAAAATTACTTAATTCTTTTTCAGAAGTCAGAAAAAAATTCGAAAAGTCGTGAAAATCAAGCTGAAAATTTTCAAAGTTCTCAAACTTCTGTTTAGATCTCCAAAAGTTAAAAAAAAGTATATAAATATTAATGATAATTGTTGGCATATTAGTTGTGATGATGTATACATGAAGCGCTAACTTTTTATTGCATATTTTAAGAAAAAAATGTAAAAAGCTGAAAAACTAGGATTTCGTGGGTTATTTTGAGGATTCTTTAAAATCCATTATTTTTCAAAAATTTGTTCTTTAATTAGTAAAAAGGACTCTATTGATTCTTTTAAAACGTTTTTGTCTTATTTTTGTTATAGAAAACGAGATAGAAGCAGTATTTTGCTAATTGCTGAAATAAAAAATCAGCCACGATTTTACTAATAATTAGTTATTTTTAACTATTTTAAATTTTGAGAGTAGATTCAGTTTTTTAAATAACATTGATATATAAATTATAAATTGTTTAAACAAATGAGAATTACATATTAGAACTTTGGAAGAAATATGAATATTTTGTCAATTTATAATTTTAGTAAAGTGGTTGAAATATCATAAATCAATCAGAAACGCAAAAGAGGGTTTTTCCCGCTTGACGTCATTGAAAGAGATCTTGTCAGTACATTTAAGCAAAATGTAATATTTAAATAATAGAATAGAACCTATTAGGTCTTAATAAGGCTCTGCAATATCTGTAAGGTTCTAAAAAGACTTTTGGGCTTTCGTTTCGTGGAAAGAAATAAAACATTTAAGGTGAAAGCAGGTCCTAACCAGGATTAATATAAAGTATGATTTCTAGTCCAAGTACTAAGAAGTACTACATAAGGTTTTAATAGGTTTTGTTAGGCGTTAAACAGAACCTATAGGCCTTACAAGAACTTAAACAGAACTTAATAGGTCCTCATAGATGTTAAACAGACTTTAAATTTCGACTCGGGTAGCTCCTTTGGCAGAGCCATTCGACGCTTGCTCTTCAAGTTGGTATTGTTGGAAATTTTCGTTCGGGTAAATTTCATGCATTATTATTATTATTATTTATAAATTATATTACAATTTATTAAAGTGTGAAGCAGAAGTGTTTATGTAAAATTGGACATCTTTGTAATGATTTCAAAGGATTTTGGACATTATTGTTGACTGGTTCACTACCGGACAAAATTGTGGGACCATTTACAAAAATGGGATTAAAAACATGAACGGCTTAAAATGTTGATAACTCTAGCGGGTATTAACAAATTTAAATTTCTCGTAGATCATTGGAAAGCTTATAAAATTTGCCGTTAAATAGATTTATTTTAAAGCTTTTCCGATTAACAGAAACGGAAATTCAATGTGATAAAGACAAGTGAATTTTTCGTTTTTTGTGAATTTTTATTCTTTAAGTTTGGTGATCTGCATTTTCTAGAAAAGTAATTGAAAAATTTTGAAAATAAGCTAAATTTAACCTTGAACTATTAGCTTTAAAATGAGCCAAAAAAAATTAAAATATCTTGACTGGTTCAAAAGTTATAAGGAAATGTATGATACGAAAAAACGCAACGATTTTAGTGCTAGCTTCACTTTTGGCTGCTTAATACATGGCAAATATAGGCCGAGAGGGGTGGAAAAAACGGAATTGTTGCGTTTTGTTCTTTATACACATGTTGCCGACCAAAATAAATGTAATATTTGAGAGATTAAAATAATGTCTTTATTTAATGCCTTATGATTTGAACTCGAGTTTCAAGTTTACTATGAGACAATGACTATTTGTTGACATAACAACCTGGCGTCAAGGTTTTGGGACATTGACCATGAAAGGCGGAGAAAAGGTGTTTGAGATGAATAGAAGAAAAGGATGGAGAATGAGAGGGCTGGACAGATAAGAAAAGTTCAGTTGGAAATTGAGAGTGAAGAGAAGAACATCAAAATAGAAAATGGAATTTGTGCGCGAGTGGGCGATAATTTGCCGTCAGCGAAGTGGACAGTTTTCAATTGGACAAGAAGGCATTCTTAACCAAAGGAAAAGGATAAGGATAAGGATAAAGATAAGGATAAGAATAAGGATAAGGTATAAGGTGAATCAGGAGAGCAGAGATGGCTTTCTAAGGGACCAAATACGGTTTGTTAAAATTATCTTAATTAAAGTTGTTATTGAAGTTTATTCAAGTTCCTTGAGCCCCCATAACCTTTAAGTAATTAAAATAAAAGAATCCTTCTGGTGTTGTTGGAAGGATAAATAAACGTACACCTCCAGTTGCGAGGGGATCGGAAATTCTAAGGAATTTTCGTGGTCCTAGCTTCCGGAGCCTACATCTGTGCTAACCATTAATAAATAATTTAAAAATATTCCCTAAACAACCTTCTTCAAAAGAATTGCTATAAACTGTAGATTAATTGAGTTAAATGTAACTCATTCCCGGTACGTGGTTTACAACACATTTACTTATAACTTTTGAACCAGTCAAGATATTTCAATTTTCTTTTGCTTATTTTAAAGCTAATAGTGCAAGGTTTAATTCAGCTTAAATTAAAAATTTTTCAATTACTTTTCTAGAAAATGCAACCCACCAAACTTGAACAATAAAAATTCACCTGTCTTTATCATATTGAATCTCCGTTTCTATCTCACAGAGATATCAACATTGTAAGACGGTCATGTTTTTTATCCTATTTTTGTAAGTGGTCCCACACTTTTGGCCGGTAGTGTATGTATATTTACACTTTTTGCAATATATTTAAAAATATTACATTGAATATATTTATTCCAATGTTTCCTTTTTATATTCATTGTTAAATTTTTTCCTAAAGATGCCACGTCCGAGAACTATAGGAGCGTGCTGCTCTAGAACAGCTTTATCGTAATTTAACGATTTTTATAAAACCTTGTCAGTTTTAAGAATAAAAATTTTTCTATTCTATTTCTGTCGTTTCTTTATGTTATAATCATCAACTTTGTCCGTAATGAATGTTTTCTACATTATAGAAAAACAAAAAATTCACAATATTTTTAATGAATTTCTTGATTGACTTTTTTTTGATATTTCAAAAATAGAGCATTTTCAAATGTAAAAAAAAAATATACTTTTTGGAATGAATTAAAAAACGGCTAACGTTATCTTAAAGATAAACTTTTCACCTTTCTAACACTCTAATATAAAATATTTTTATCTTCTTTTTCGACTGAAATAGCTGAACTTTTAAAAAAAAAGTTTTTCATGAAAATTTTTGGAACTTTGTTAGTATTTTTAATAATAACTTTCGTAAAAAAAACACAAATCTGACAAAGCCATCACATTTTTAAGATAATTTTAAATAGATTTTAAAAAAATGTTTAATTCATTAATTATAGCCCACGATACAGGCGACCAAAGTTGCTGGATTACTCTAACCCATGTCCGCAAGAACCATTACACTTTTATAGTCCGTACCCTGAAGTTAAACATGTTATAAATTATATTCAAAAGCTATTTTTCACCAAAAGTAGAGTAACGTGGTTTTCTGATCAAAATAACGATACATTGTTAGAAATATTTTGACGAAATTTTTGTTACAATTGTAACGGATTTTTCCAAATGATGATACAGAAAATTATTTCTGAGACAGTAACAGAAATTTATGTTACAAGCAACCTCGCACATGCGCATTATATTTAATTTTTGAACCGGTGACAAAATTTTCTGTCACATGTGAACAAAAAAAGCTGCTGTTGTATAGGTAATAGAAAAATCTAGTGGGAAATTGTTGGATCAGAAATTAAATTGTTTGAAATTTTGTCAATGATAAATAAAAGAAAAATGTTTTTGAGTAAAAATTAAGGATGTTATTAAATTAGATCCTTCCGGTCCCAACTATATTACATTAATAGATTCAATGGTCCGATGAAAAAAGAATAAAATTCTATCTAATTCCTATTGATTCATATGGTTAAAACCAACAAACTTTCAGTAACTATAAAAATTTTGACTATAAAATTTCCTCTGAATTCCTACTCAATTATGACCTAATTCCCATAAAATTAGTAATTATTGAAATATTTACACAATTCTTGTTGCATTTAATTAATTATCGCAGTTCCAATGAAATATTCAATATAGAAATTCAAAAGTGTCGTGACTGAATTCTATCATAATTTTGATTTGATTCCAGTAATTACCAAAACTTAGCCGAAAATCTGATTGAATTTAATTAGAATTTTGTAATTTCCGAATTAAATATTCCGGTAAGTGCTAAAATCTCTTTAAAATTCTTATAGAATTCCACTTATTACCAAGTTTTTGAGGAAAATCCGTAAAAAATTTTAGTAGAATTATAACGAAATGAAACTCTGATTGAATTAGTATGGAATTCCACTAAATCAACTAATTTCCGGTAATTATTCAAATTTACCACAGAAATTTGGCAACCATTGAAGTTGCGAATTAATGTCAACGGTTTTCGATCTAAATTTTAAAAATAATTCTGACATAATTAATTCAACTAGATTTAATCAGAATTGTGTAGAGAATTCCAGGGAATTCTAAAAATTGTTGCAATTTTCTGATACTATGTCAAATTATTTTCTGTCACTTGGAAAATGTTGTTATAGTTGTAACATAAAAGTTTCGTTAATTTCAAAATATTCTGTGATTCAAAACAACAATCAATTTTATTACCTGAAAAGCTTCGTCTAATCTGGAATTGAACTTATCTATTCCCTCTTTAAGCATCCCGTTAACTTTAACAAAATCAGCCTCCAAAATTCTTCTGTATCTTTCTCGGTCTTGAGCCAAGGTTTCTACAGCTTTTTCATATTGCGCAATGGCCACAATATCCTCCTTTTTGTACTGATCGGAAGCCTTCAACATGCATGCAGGTTTTGGAATATCTTTCTTAATAATATCTTCCCAGCGAATTTCGAGAACTCCATCCATCATTTTTATCAGCGCCCTCTCACGAAAATCATCAGCCAATAGACGAAGTCTGATGCGCTCCGCCTCAGCAGCTTTTTGATCCAAAATTTCCTGTTCAGATGATGAAACGTAGGGTTTAACTGGCACTTCATCGTCAGCAGTAATTATGATATTTTCCGGAACTTCCTGCAGTTTCCATTTCGGATAGACCGGCATCTCCGGTACATTACGTCCAAACATGAGTCGTAGCTCAGAATCAATATATTCTATTTTTTCTATTCTCTCTCGGATAATGCTTATTTCCCGTTCTTTTACTTCGAACATCTCTTCAAATTGCTGGTTCCAAAAGTCTTGAATCTTTTTTGCGTCAATTTCTTGGAAAATTGAGTCCAAGCGGAATTGGGAGTAGCTGTAACAAGCAAACTGGGTGATTTGTTTGCAAGGCTCCACGAAACGATATGTTGTCAAACCTTGAACAGAAAATGTAATATGTATACATGATACGTGGAATAGAATTTTGATAAAAATTAATACAAAAGCATGATGAAGAATCTAATCGACGAAAATACGGAATTAATGCATCAAAGTAAGAAAGGAATACGGATAACCGAAGAATTAAAGTTTTCTTTTATTCAAAAATAACATAGACAGTTAACCCTTAATTACCTTCGCTTTCCTGCTGATTCTCAAAATCTTTTTCAGTAATGCTTTGAATCTCTTCTTCTGGTGCTTCCAAGATCACATTTATCAATTTTTTTTCATCATCTGTGTGCAGCCTACCTACTTTTTCCAGTTGCGAAGTAAGTTCCAGAGCCGTGTACAAAAACCATGGTGCAAAAGAATCACGTTCCCGTAGTTCATTGATGACATCGTTAGAAAACGTAGCCCACCTTTCCTGATCTTTATAAAAAAACCTAGACTTTTCATAAGTAAAATTCTGTATCTCCGTAGATCCAAAGATGGAAAATATCGATTTGGTCAAGTTGACCTGAGTGTCCCAAAATTTGGTTTTAATCCAGTCCCACAACCTATTCATCATCACACAATTGTGCTCTAATTCCAAACGAATATCCTCCCTCTCATCTCTTGCCGCTTTTATCTTCTGCTCCCGAGAAACCTTGTCCAAATTGAAGGCTGCTAATGGTAACTTTTCTAATTCGGGACATACTTCATTTTCATCTATTAGCTTCACAACTTTGGTTCTAAGGCTTTCAAACTCGGACATAATTAATGCTCTTTTTGTTGCACATCGAGCTTCTTCTTCGCGTATTTTCTCCTCTTGAACCAACTCTATCCATGTCAAGTCCATTAGTTCTTCGGGAGACTCCAATTTTTGAAGTGGACGAGATAACATCTCAACTATGATTGGATCCAATGAATAGTAATCAGACTTTTTAAGAGTTTTCTGATTTGCATAATCATAATAGAGAACTTCTTGCAAATTTTTTTTTTCTTCTGCAACTTTATCTTCTATTTTGCAGTACTTTAATGAGACTAGGGAACCATCAGCTCCGAGAGCTGCAAGTATATCACCAGAAACTCTGACCATTGATTTTATAACTCCCAAATCCATCACATGGTGAGTTCTAAGAAATATTTTGGTAGTTTGTACGGCTTTGTCTCTGACGATTACTAAACCATCCGTTCCACTGCTTGTGATCCACTGGCGATCACAAAATAAAAATGATTGCTTCATTTGATGACCAGAAATTCTTGCTTCAACGATGTTCAAATCTTGCCAATTTTGAAGACTTAGAACATGGAGTTGTTTGGTATGACAAGGGATGCCTTAAAGAATTACATGATTATGATCTTTTTTTTATTAAACTAGATGTTTTCCTTTCTAAACAATTGTATTTATTGTACCAGTTATCGCGTAGAAAAAGACCAGGGTGGTACTAGAGGGTGTCTAGAAAATAATCATTTTCAAATTCCCGTTTTTCACGGATATTTAAATATTGAGAGGTTTAAAAAATATAATAAAACGAGCAGTTTAAAAAATTCAAAATATATTACTTTTATTTAGACAAACAATAAAATTTGTTTGAAAAGGAACTACAAAAAAAAACATTAAAATTATTAGAAGATTAAAAAACATTAATAAATTTATAAAAAAATGAAAGAAAAAAATGTACGAAAAAGAACAGATCTAAAAAGAAAGTCAAAAAGTCTTGAAGTATTACAAAAAATTGAAAAAATCTTCAATAAAATCAAACAAATTATTAATAAACTAGCAAAATAAAACGCGCACTAGCGCACGATTAGTTTTTTATACATTTTAGAAATTATAAAATACAATAATAAATATAACAAATCGGTAAATAATATTGATCTAATAAGAAGAAATAAATATTTTAAATATAATATTTAAAAATCGATTAATATAAATAAAATAAATATTTATTTAAGACAGAATTTATAATATTTTAGAATTAAAAAGAATTGCAAAAAATAATTGAAACTAAACAAAACAATTGCAAATTTTGCAAATTAATTGAAAAAAAATGAAATCAATTAAAAATTGGGGAAAGTAATTTAAACAATCATAAAAATGTTTTAAACATAAAGAAAATAATTTAAATTTGAGAAAAATACTTGAGAATCTTAAAAGTAAATTAAACAAAATTAAATAATGAAAAATTAGAGAAAATAATTGAAAATTGAAAAAACGATTAAAAATTGAGACAAATAAATTAAAAGTAAAAAAAAAAATTAAAATTTGAAAAAATAATTAAACAAATTACATAAAATAATTTTTATATTATTTTTTTTCAATTTTCAATTACTTTCGTTCTTTTTCTCGTTCTTTTTCATAATTGCCAAAAAGTTCTTACTTATTTCTCTTTTATTAAAACCTGTTCTGTTTAATTTAAGATTATGTTTATCTTTTTTCATTTATTTTCTCTAATTTTTAATTATTTACTTTTATTTCAATGAACTTCTGAAAGTTTTAATTATTTTTCTCAAATTTTGATTAACTTTCCTTTATTTAAAATAATATAAATAATTAAATAATTTAAAAGTCAGATAAATAGTTAAAATCTTTTGAAAGTATGAAACAAATGTAAAGAATTGAAAATTTAAGAAAATAAATTTTGGAAAATAATTGAAAAATGTTTTTAAATTTTAAAACTTGACAAAAATAATTAAAAAATGATACAAACAATGATAAGTTGTAAAAAATAAATGATATTTAAGTGTGATAATTGAAAAAATTATAGAATTTTTTTAAATAAAGAAAAAATAATTGAAATTTGAAAAAAATACATTAAGATCTTAGAAATAATTAAAAAAAAAGAAAATATCTAAATTTTGAAGAAAGGAATTGAAGAAATAAGGTAAAAGTAATTGAAATATACGATTATTAATAAAAAATTTGAAATTATGAAAACAAATGAAAATAATTAAAAATTGAAGAAAACAATTAAAATTTAAGAAAAATTCTTAAAAATCTTTGAAAATAATTTTAGAAAATAAAAATAACTAAAAATTTGAGAAAATTAATTAATTAATTAATAAAATTTTTTGGAAATTATGAAAACAAATAAAAATAATTAAAAATTGAAGAAACTAATAGAAATTTATTTATTTATTTATTTATTTACATATTTACGGGCTGAAAGCCCTTTGGTACAAAAGTATTTAACAATAGAAAAAAGAAAAAACTGAAACTAAATAACAACTAAATTTGAGAAAAATACTTTAAAATTTTAAAAATTAATTTTATAAAATGAGAAAAACTAAAAATTAGAGAAAAGTCTGCAATAAAGCTAAAAATAATTGAAATTTACGATAATTAACAAAAAAAATGTGAAATTCTGATAACAAATGAAATAATTAGAAATTAAAGAAAATATTTGAATTTTCATAAAAATACTTAAAAATCTTAGAAAATAATTTTAGAAAATGAGAATAATGATTAACAATCGAGGAAAATAATTAAAAAATGATAAAATTAATTCAAATTTAAAATAAATAATTGAAATATGCTGAAAATAATTTAAGATTGAGAAAGAAAATTGAATTATGATGAAAAGAATTTAAATATGAAAAATTAAAAACATTCAATAAAATTTGAGAGAAATAACTGAAAAAATCATAGAATATATGTTAAAAAAAAAAATAATTACAAAATTACTTAAAAAATTGTAATTGAAGAAAATAATTAAAAAATCGCAGAAATAACGAAAATTGATGAAAATAATTGCAATATCGGATAAATAATTGAAATATTTAAAAGTAATGCCAAAATAATGAATATAATTATAAATTGATAAAAATCAAGAAAAATTGCAGAATTTATTTTTAAGTAAAAGAAAATAATTAAAAAATACCTAAAGAATGAAAAATTAATGACAATAATCTAAATTTGAGATAATAACTGAAAATTTTATTAAATTAATTGCATTGAATATATTTTAAACTTTTTCAAAAACCATAATAAATTTTTAAAGCACTAATGAAAAAGGTTAGCTTATTCTTTCAGTTCAAATTTCAAAATATTTCCTGATAAAGAGTCAAAATCAATAAAATAACAAGGACTAACTTCACTTCAGTTTTTAAAACGTGGACAGAAAAAGATGAATAAATATTAATACTATACAAGGAAAATCTAATAAAAAATATAAGAATATGATTAAACAACCTGCAAGCGAAATAAATAAATTCTTTAAAATTGAAAAAGTTAAGGAAATTGGTAAAGATATAAAGGAATTTTATATAATATGGTAATATCTCTAAATGTTAAAAAAATGAAGTAAAAATCCCTAATGTTATTTAATTTAGAAAATAAATAAAAGAATTGAAAAATTCTCTTCCTAAAAAGAAGGTTAGGTTTGAAATTTTCATTTTAATTTTTGAAGTATTTTAAGAATTATTCTAAAAGTATTAGCAAGAGTAAGACTTTGAATTATAATTGTTATTCAAGCTTTTTTTGTCAAATGTTTCAAAAAGTTACTGTTGCAAAAGTATTTTTGCCACGCGAAATGAATCTTAAAAATACTTTTTTCTGTCAGTTTTACTAACTTAAGAAATTGGTTTTTCAAAGATAAAAAAAGAACCAATAACGTTTTTTGTTTAATGAGAAATTAAAAGAGAATAATAATAATTAAATAATTAATTTTAGGATAGGAAAAAGATTCTAAAATGATGATAAAATGATAAAATTCATTTCAAGAATAATCTATAATTTTATTTATGTATGTTTAGTTTTTATAATTATTATTTTTTTATGTTGTCATAACAACATATAGACATTATAGAAGTATTTCTTAAGCCTGAAAATTTATGAATAAATAAAAACAAATTAATTTTACATGAAATCAAGTGAAAGAGGAAAAGTCTTTACAATAGAAAAATCATGAATTCATTAAAAAACATAAAAAAAATTCTAAATAAGTTTTCTGAAAAAATAAAATATTAAATTGCAAACAGGGAAGACTTTCTAAGAAATAGAAAAACGATGATAAAATAAGGCAATTTACGGAGAAGTCAAGAAGTTTAAAGAAATAGGAAAAACTAAACACCTCCGATAAAAGCCAATAAAAAAATATTTGAGAAATGAAGAAAATCTTCAAGAAAAATATTGCAAGCAATGAAAAAATAATAAGACAAATATTAGGAAATAAAATACTTTTGATAAACTTGCTACAATATACCTATAGAAATAAGATATAATCATAAAAACAAAAAAATGTTTTTAAAAATTATGAAAGTATAGAAATTATATAAAAGAAAAAATAAATTTGCGGCAAAATAGACAAGTCAGTACAAATTAAATTTTTTAAAAACATGAGGGAATGTAATAGAAATCAGAAAATTTAAGAAACCATCCATCTTTTCTACCACCAACCAAAACAAAATGACAAAATTAAGAAAACCATTTAATTTTTCAAAAAGTGGTTAAATCAAAAAAGAAATTATTAAAAGCACTTAGAATTTTAAAACATGAAGAAAGTTAATCGTTTTTGAATTTATTTAGTGAATCGTAAAGATTCACTAAAACATATTTTTAAAAATATGGCAATAAATAAGAAAGTCAACGAAAATGAAATTTATTGAATTTCTAAGAAATAGAAAAATGGTTATAAAATTAAAAAATTCATTAAAATATTAACATTAAAGAATGATAAAAAAATTACAAAAGAACAAAAAAATGGTTAAAGTTAGAAAATTAGAAAAAAGTCGAAATGTTCATTAAGTGAAAACATGTACTCAAGAATTATATAATTTACAGAAAATAATTTAGGTAATTCACAACATAATTAGTTTTCGACTATCGAAATTTAGATTCATTGAAATGTGAGAGTTTGAATAAATTAACATTTAAGTTAATTGACGTTTGAGATTTATTTAAATGAATAATTATTAAAACTTATTAACATTATTTTCCTTTCTCATAAAGTAAGATTTATTGTGATCGTTCCTATTTTTAATTTTTCAAAAATTGCTTCAGTCCCTTATTTTAATTGAAAAATCAAAAATTTCTAACCATTTCTAACCTTAAAGAAATGTCCGGATGTGTATATATCTTGAAAACGCTTGGACGGATTTTGGTAAAATTTTGGAGGCTCATTAGACTTATAAATATATTAATTTTGACACAGAAATTTTTAAAAATACCAAACCTTTAGATTCAACCTGGTCTTTTTCTACACAGATTGCTTTTTTACCAATCAATAAAAATGGATTTCCAGGTACATACTCCAGATTACGATAGCATTCCTTAAAATGTAGAACCCTAATGATGTCACTAAATTCAGTATCTTTTTGTTTTTTTTCGTAAACTAGAATTTGATGACTTGCAAAAACCTGATTCACTGTTTTCTGTAAAACGAATACTCTTAAGGAATCGTTGGCTTCAAAAGCAAATAAATCACAGATCGAAGTCCCTACTGACAATGTTCCAATTACTGAAAAAGATTTTCTTTTTGACAATTTGATACAAAAAAGAATACCATCTGCTTTATCGCCAACCATCAAAAATCTAAAAGTAAATATTATCTTTTTTCTAAAAATTAACAGAAATATTACTTAGCATAACAAATATCATTTAGGTTAATAAAACAAGATATTATTTTTTGTCAGTAATACCTTCCAGACTGTGAAAACTTCAACAAATCCAAGTTATCACTGTGCAAACGATACTGAGCAATAGTCCTGGGTTTTAATGGGTCTAGCAAACTGACGAAAATCACTTCTCCTTGACTTGAAGTGACTACTACCATTGGATAATCCGGATGAGAAGCGAGGCAGGTAATGTCACCTAACAAGTCAAAATCAAATCCAATGACTTCGGTTCCTCCGTGAGATTCAATAACATTAAGCGACATGGGATTATCAACTATTACTAAATGATGTCCCCAAGGATAAACAAAGTCCACATGTTTTACAGATGCTCCATAAAATATCCTAGTGTTTATCACAGGTGCTTCCTGACCATCCAAAAAAGCCAGCTGCTTTACGTGACCTTCTAAAGTGTGGAAAAACAACCTGTTGTTCCTAAAGGGATGAGATGTCAAAAAACACGGTCTTGTGGTGGTTTTGACGTACCATTGTTTGTGCCAGACACCGGAATCGTTCTTTCTATAAAATCGTATTTGGCAGAAGGTGGTTCTAAGCACGATGCCACCTCCAAACCAACAAACCGCTGCGGGTTCTTTAATCAGACAAACTCCACAGCGCTGAGATACTACAATTCGTTCAACAACAGTACCATCTCCATTTGACAAATAAATATGCCCATCTGTATCAGTGATTGCCAGTATAGATTCTGTAGTATTAGGGCACCAGTTGACATCACTGACCAATGCCTTTTCAGGCAGAACAATCTCGTGATCTTTTAGAATGACCAATTTTCCTGCAACCGCTACATCCCAGATACACAATCTTCCGGTTTGCTGACCCATTTGAGCCATCAGGATGGGCTTTTCGTAGTTAGTCCTAAGAATCTGATTTTCAGCGTCCTGTATCAAGGTGCTGATGGATTTAATTTTTTCCCCCGTTCTCCAGGACCAAACAATGAGGAAAAAGCTGGGATAGGTACCTAAGGATACGAGAAAGTCTTCACCCGCAAAATTAGTTGCCAAATAACCTACTCTGCTTCCTCGACTGCACTCGGATATTTTCGTCATGGAAGGGTACGAGTAAACGAGAATTCGAGGGTTCATCACCTTCTCTGCGTACGCAAACAGGCTTAAATTTAAGTGGCTGGAAATACAACAAGCTCCCTCGCCTTCTGATGATTTTGAACACCATCGCAGAAATTGTTGGTTTTTTTTAACGTTGTAAAATATAATAAACAAGCCTGAACACCAGGCCATAATATCCTTTCCAATCCATGTTACTTCTGTAACTTTAACTCCACGAATCCAGTTTGATTTCCAAATCCCTTTTGTTGTCATTTTGTACTGATTTGTTTTGGTACTTATAACCTCCGCGAAACTTATCAATAGTGAAGTTTCTCTAAATGACAAAACATCATCGATTAATAAGGCATAACTTCCTATCAATGTTTGTTGTAAACAGTAGAAACAGTTTAACATTTTTTAAAACGTAATATAAAAGAAAAGGTGAAGATAATAAAAGGAACTACAAAGAGAAATCGATAAATAATTAATGCAAAAAATAAAGGGGCACTATCTGCTAAAGATTTAAAAGATGCAATAAGTAAATAAAAAATGTAATTTTAATGTATACAAATATCATTATATATTTTTAGGATTATCCAGACACGAACTGTAAAATCGAAACCCTTCTCTCTAAATCTGAATTAGTTAAAAATATATAATTGTTAGTAAAATCGTGGCAGTGTTTTTGTTTCAGGAATCAGTTATATTTAACTAATAATTAGTAAAACATATTGTAAAAAATAACTAAAAAGTAGTTATACTTTGTAACTTTTTCAAGTTAAAATTTGAATAATTGAATTAGTAAACAGAATTTTACAAAAATATTAGTTATTTTGACATATCCTTGTTGGTTGGTGGTTGGTGGGGGGTTAAAGATACAAAAATTGATTTGTATGGAAACTTACCGATTTTCTTGGCTTAAACTGAATTTTTGCTTCTTCTGACCGTTGATTCAAAACCAGTAGCTCAAAGAACATTGAAATTGACTATAAATACAAAAATTAAAAATGGCAGAGCCAATATGTCGGACCCAAAATGGTGGATGTTTTTCGAAATCCAAAGTTTTTCTTTATCTATAATAAATTTATCTTGGAAGTGCGTAGGATTTTTGAAAAATGTTCATTTTTGCGCAAATGGTCTTGAGCGGAATGCAGCCCAACACATTGGATGGTATACCAACATCGTCAATAAAGAGCAGCAAATTAAGATCATACAGGACATAGAAATTAGTGCAAACACAACATCCCCACTAGGTTTTTATAAGAATCTTACAAAAATATGCTATGAGAGTATGCCAAAGAAGATAAAATCGATGAGAGCCCAACCCAAATATTGGTGGATAACTGAAATAGCATAACTTCCCCGTGACTGCATCCGTAAAAAACAAAAAGTACACGAGACGTGTTAAAAACAGGGGTAAAAACGATGCTCGACAATAATTATGCACAGAGCAAAAATAAACTCTTCAGAAAGAGATTAGGAATTTTAAGAGAAAATCATGGATAACTGTCTGTGAAGAGGTCGATAAAGATGTCTGGAGAAAAGGAAATGAGATTGTTCGGAAAAGAATCCTTGGCTTTCAACCTAGACCACAGTTCACGATGCAAGCAACAAAGAACATAGTTGAACACCTGTTTCAACAACATGAAGAAGTTAAATTCAGTTGCATGATGCAAGACTGTGTCTTATAGTTTACGCCATTGGAACTAAAAAAAACTAGGAGAAAAATAAAGGTCAATAAGACACCTGGCCCAGGGCTAAAACCAGCTGCAGTGCTACGACTGCCAGCTCTAAAAAATCCAGAATATATCCTCCAAACTTATAATGAGCTGGCAGCCAAAAGAATGTCACCTAAGAAATGGAAAGAAGCTAGGTTAATTCTTTTGAGGAATGGTGATAAACTCTATAGAAAACCCCAGCTCGTATAGACCAATATATGTACTTGACGTAGAAGGAAAACTTTATGAGAAACTAATCTTTGGTAGGCTTAAAGTAGAACTTGATCGTACTGGTGGGCTTGCGGAAAATCAGTTCGGCTTTAGAGAGGTTTGTCAAATGGTAGATGCCATCCAAGAAGTTATTAAAAAAGCAGATGAAGCAGCAAACTACTCCAAAACATGTAGAGGATTGTGCACAGACATCACTCTAGATGTAAAAACGCTTTCAATTCTGCACCATGTTAGATGATACTAGAAGATCTAAGAATAAAAGGCATAGATGGTAACCTAATATCCATAATACACTCCTGTCAGTCAGATAAAGTAATTATCCTAGAGGCAAAAAACATAAAAGCCAAGGTTAGCACCAATAGCGGAGTACCACAGGGTTCGATCTTTGGCCCAACAATGGAATATCCAATATGATGGACTACTAAGGCTACAACTACCGAATGGTGTATGGCTGCTGATGACATTGACATAATTATCATAGCAATAAATAAGGAAGCCCTCATGGACCTTGCAAATACTGTGATCAAAAGAATAGTCGACTGGATGACCAAGAAAAAGTTAACGCTGGCTTCAGAGTAAACTGAAGCTGTGATACTAACAACGAAAAGAAAAATAGAACCAGTCTGTTTCCAGGTTCAGAAAATAACCATTGACCTCAAACAAAGCATCAGGCAGCTGGGGGTATGGCTGGACAATAAACAACCCTTTAGAAAACACATTGATATAGTGTCCTACAAAGCCGAACACACCACGACATTTTTGACCTGGCTTATGCCAAACGTGCATGGACTCAAGGCATCCAAAAGGAAGATAGAAGTCACTATTATCCATTCGCAGATACTGTACGTGGCCCCTATTTGTTTAAATGCACTCAAAGACTAAAAAACGCTTCAGAAACTAATTCGAGTGCAGAAGCTTATGGCTAACAGAGTGAACAGCGGATACAAAGCAGTATCTGCAGTTGCATCAGGAGTAATAGCCAACATTCCTCCAATACAGCTTCTTGCTGAAATGAGGACGGAAATATATAAGGGCCGAAAAGCTGAAGAAACCAGAAAATATCTCATAGAAAAATGTTAGATTCTGTGGAATAGCGAAGAATATGGAACCTGGACCAGAAAACTCATCATAAACTTTAAAATGTGGATAAATTGAGAACATGGAAAGACCGATTATTACCTTACTCAAGCGTTATCAGGATACGGATGTTTCTTAGATTACCTGCATAGACGGAATAAATATCCTACAAATAAATGTCACTATTATCAAAAAGTCGATGATAAATAGAATTCCGCAAAGCAGACAAAGTAAACTGCGAAATTAATAACATGATGAAAAACCTCCTTAGGTCAAAAAACCGCTGGTCAATGGCGTAAAAAACTATTAGATTCGTAATAGAAAACAAAGAAAAAAAGCATCGAGAACTTCGGAAAAAGGACAGAAGGATACAATAATCAAACCTGATTTAAGTAGTCAGAAAGAGACAAAAGTTCAAAGGGGCAACACCTGCAATGTTGGAATGCTTACCCAATTGCTAGTACGATGCGGTGCTGATTGGAGAGAACGGGTGTTAGTCAGTAGACGCCTGACACTACCCACAACTTTTATCTTCGTGGGTGTCCAATGCAGGATTCACCTAAAATTTCGTGAAAAAAAGTCATGGAACAATTGATTCAGCTGACCGAAATCTGGAAGAAGTGAACTATTTATTCAGGGCAAGAGACATCTGTTTTCTACACTTGCACACTTTTCTTTAGCCTTTCTGATTCCAGAGGAAACTGCACACATTAGAAGTCGAGCTTTTAGTTCCTTTTCTAGAGTGCGAATGCAGCCGTTTAAGGTTAGGCAGGACTCCTATGCATGGAATTGACAGTTCATATTCTTATTCCTCATTCATCCTCTCATCTGTTGCTACATTTTTGGCGTTTTACGTTTAACGACTAGCCGACGTGGAGAATTATCCAGCTCCTGTGAGTGGTATTCCTCAACACCGTGGGTAGTAGGGAGAGTGTCTGACCGACAAAGAGAATGCTCCAACCTTGGTCAGTGGGAAGAAGTCAACAGTGAGTGGTATTCCTCAACACCGTTGACAGTAGGGGATGTAAAAGGTAAATGAAACTCACAATATTAGCTAAGTTTACACTTTATTCCTTTAGGGGGACTTGCCAGCAGATTAGTTCCTTTCGAAAAGGAATCTGAGGCGCAGACTGAGTATTCTCGTAATTCTCCAGCGGAAGAGATCTCGAGGCGTGGAAGTAAAGAGAAAAGTAGAGAGACGCGTTTAGCGAGAGCCGCGAGTGGCAGTAGAGCAAGGCTTGTTTGAGATCAGTCAGACTTAATTTTATTCAGTTTGACGGAGTCTGACTGTTAACGCTAGTAGAAAAAGCACTACTGCGGCATCATTCCCTCTCCATCTTTTTCTAGATTCGTAACTCGAGTCTATCAATGACAAATTTGGCTGATTCCAGAAAAAAATCGAAATTGATGTCCTTAATGATTTCTGAAAATCAGGATTGTTGGTTATGAAAAGTTATTTTTTTTAATGATACTACTATACTAGATGTACGAATTTATGAAACAAATTTATTTCTTATATGATAAACAAAGAAGATATGTCCAAGAGAGTACCCTGAAAATCATTCCCTCACTATGTCCCAACTGCTGAATTCGAAGAGAATCATTAACTTAAAACGTAAAATTCCTTACTAATTGTTTGTTATTTTATTTTTTATTTATATAAGATAGTATTAACTATATCTACACGAGTTTATAATTTAAAAACAGCGAATGGAAGTATTTTTAAATATACTTCAAAATTTGTCCTTGAAAAACTTATCATTCCCTCACCGGTTTGAAACAGTGTGATTGCAGCAAAGTTTTAATGCCTACCAAGTTCCACCTTAAGTTTTTTGAAAAATGGCAACATTGTTATTGACAACCTATACTGCAGCGAACGTTTGTAGAAAGGATATTTTGTTAAAACTAATTTATCAATGAGATTTTTAAAAAATACATTTCTTCACGTCATTCCCTCATGTTGATTTATAAATAGGTAAACACATTTTAATTTACTAATCATAGTATATTTGCACATGTTTCCAGTGTTTATATCGCATTGTTCACAGTGCATAGGGAAGTAAGGTTATGTTTCTGAGGTTATGGTCATTTTGTTTCGATTCGTCATTCCCTCATCATCATTCCCTCACTAAATTTTACCTTTATATTCCATTGAAAAATATCAAACTCAAAACAGTTGGGGGGACCATTATAATATTTTAATCAAATAAGCCATAAAATACGGCTTGAGAAAAAAAAATTCAATAATGAGTAAAAAAAAAATTGATGAACTCGGTGAAGCCATTTTCGATTTTTTTCTGGAATCAGCCATTTACACTTATAAACTTTCCTTTGACGAGATCTTCTATAACACAAAATTATTTATCACATGACAAACAAGTATACTTTTATATTTAAAAGAAATTCCAATAGGAATGTACGATCATAGGAAGGTCAAATGAAAAAATAGTCACTTTTTTCAAATTTATGTCATAGCGACGTTTCGTTGGTTACATTTACCAACCTCTTCAGGCTAAAATATTTATTATAAATCAGTATTAACACAGTTTTAAAACCAAATTTTTTAATATAAAATATAAAATTTTAAATATAAAACTATGGAAGGGTACACCAACGGTTTTGGAAAGTATACTTTTAATTAATCTAACAATTAATTATATAAAGGCTTAATTGCTAGACACTCATGCACACACACATAAATTTAATATAAATACGTACACATACATGCACATACAAAACTACCCTTACTGTTTAGGACCTCAAAAAATCTTTTTTTGATAAGGACGAGTGGCCCATGGCTCGGTCAAGAACCAGTGAGCATGAGTAAAGAGCAGTTTCGGGAACTCTTTCCGGAGCTGGCCGTTTCTGCTTTCCTAATGCTCTCTGTCCTTGTACCAGTGACAGGTATCAAAATGTAAAAATGGCCTAAAACGTTTGCCCGTCTGAACCACCTCCTAGTTTTAAAAGAATGTTCCCCTTCTTTGTCGTCCTTGCACCAACCACCGTCGTCTGGGAAGAGGCAGGATCTACGTCTTTTCTGAGTCTGCCCAGAACAGAAGCATATGTCGGTCCCTGACAAACCCGGACCAAGACTGTCGGATTTGTGGCTTCTACAGATTCGACGACGATTCTCGGCACTACCTTCTTAGCCTCCTTCGGCTTCTTGATCTTTGGGGACTTTGCTTTTACGTCCAAGGCCTTCACTAGCTTGCTCTTCTTGGGCTCCTGTTGTGGAGAAAATCGCTCCTCTGCTGGCCGTTTACGTCTCTCGCATTCCAGGACGAGGCTTTTCATCGCCTTGGTCTGGATGTGTTCCCTGATTTCCTTTCTACACTCTACGCTCTTAAGGTCCTTGTAGTAACGGCTATCTGTCAGCGCCTATCGTTTTAGTTGTTGACGGTAAATTTGAATATACCATTCAAGTCCTACAAGCCTTGAAAAAAACGGGTGGTCCACACAAAGCTCCGGGATGTGGATAAGCCATTAAATCGCTAGGAGGGCTCCCGGTTTTCTAAAGTCACCGTATGAGACACCTCCAACCGTGTCACTGACCACGACATTGCGTCCGCCACCCAGGCCCCCGTCATGGCATCAGCAACCAACGCCTGCACTTTACAGACGCTAAATTAAAGGGCGCGTAGGTTGAGCGACGTTCCTGGCAAAATAATTCTGAACAACGTTGTAATTTTACAAGCGGAATGTAAATTTCAACTTGTTTTCATTTCATAAATTGTTTTTGTTTCTGCTTTATAAATATACAAATCAGTTTAAAATTTAAAAAGTACATTTATTTTACTACTTTAAAACAAAAAATATATGAATTTAAATACATATGACATTTATATAAATTTACATTCCGCTTGTAAAATTACAACGTTGTGCGGGATTACTTTACCACGTTAGAACTGTGGTCACTTTTTTCCAACGTCCAAAGTTGTTAAATTACTCTGGCATTATTTATAGTGTACGTATGATTCGTATGAATTTACCATAATGCACCGGTGCACCACTGTCGATTTCATCAAACTTTACAATTTCACTTGTAGTTTCACGAATATCAAGTAATCCATCAAATAATCGTATGGCTATAAAACACAAAATATGGTCTGTCTAAGGTAAAAGCATCAGTACCTGGACAGAGCGAAAATTAGGGTAGTAGTTGGACAATAGCAAAAAAAAATTAAAATTGCTTCCAAACTAAATAAAAAAATTTATAAATACTCTTCAGATCGTCAGATTTTAGGTATAATTAAATTTGTTAATCGTAGATGCAAAATGTTAAGCAAAAAAAATTATTTAACTCGGTTTTTTTAAAACTACTCTGAGTTGTCTGTCCAAGTTTACTTGACGTTTTTATACTTACCCCAGTAGATGGACCGACTTTGCAGACACTAATTAATTAATAAAATAATAATCAAATAACTAAAAACCTAATTAACTAATTAATTTAGTAATTGACAATAAAAATATTAATAATAAATAATAACAAATAATCTATAAAAGAACATGCATTTTCCTATAGCTATGTTCAATTATTGGGTCTTATCATGTCCAACTACTAGGCCCCTCCAAATAGCTTGTCCAACTTCTGCTGCAGGAAAGCTATATTTTTATTTCAAGTTTTGAATTTAACGAAAATATTTATTATAATTATTTTTTTATTAATTCGAATCCTTTAAATGTAAGTTAAACAAAAATTGAAACATTTTATCAAATATAATTAATTATCGTAATACAAAATACCGCTAAACTTGACGCCCCTTTAAAAATGTCCAGTTACTAGTGCTTTTACCTTACCTACAATTATTCCAGTTCCTCGGAAATTAAAATTTAAAGGAATTAAATTGTTTAATTGAATTAAAAAGATGAATTTCTGATTCGCTATTGATATTTATAAATATGAATAAAGAAAAAAACAGCATAAGGATAATTCCACTGACTTTCATCTGAGGGCTGTTGCTGACATATTTTTAAAAAATCTTGTTTTAATATATGTGAAACTCGATAAATTTCTAAGTTCATTAGCCATAATATTATAAAATAAATTTTAATTTCTTCGATGATATTAAATGATATTATTATAAAATTATTTTATTTTATGATTATAATTAAATTTAAAAATTTTTTCGTTTACAAAATTTCATAATTTTTTAAAGCTTGTAATTTTTTTCTGGAAGCTCAAAAAAATTTGAAACTTTGCAGATATTTTATTCTTAATATAATTTACCTGCTATTAAAATTTGACGAGGGTATTTTGCTTCGTTTCGAAAATATTAAATTTTAAAAATTTTTACTCAAAAAGGTTAATTTGAGAATTTAAAACATTTTACATCTCTTTTTTCTTATGAAATAACAGAGATATGTGAAATTGTTTTGCTAACTTCAAGTCCTCGAATTAACCTTTTTGAGTAAAAAAATTTCAAATTTAATATTTTCGAAACGAAGCAAAATACCCTCGTCAAATTTTAATAGCAGGTAAATTATATTAAGAATAAAATATCTGCAAAGTTTCAAATTTTTTTGAGCTTCCAGAAAAAAATTACAAGCTTTAAAAAATTATGAAATTTTGTAAACGAAAAAATTTTTAAATTTAATTATAATCATAAAATAAAATAATTTTATAATAATATCATTATTTCTATAGATAGAATAAAGTGATTTATGTTTCTTGTAAGTAAGAACACACATTGTTAAGTAGTTTTTTAATAATAACGTTTTTAAAAAAATGAAAAATTGGAGGTTACGAAATCATGTAGTGAACATCCTATTTTTGATTAATAATATCATCGAAGAAATTAAAATTTATTTTATAATATTATGGCTAATGAACTTAGAAATTCATCGAGTTTCACATATATTAAAACAAGATTTTTTAAAAATATGTCAGCAACAGCCCTCAGATGAAAGTCAGTGGAATTACCCATAAGTAATTTAACAGTATTGTTGCCGACCAAAATAAATGTAATATTTGAGAGATTAAAATAATGTCTTTATTTAATGCCTTATGATTTGAACTCGAGTTTTAAGTTTACTATGAGACAATGACTATTTGTTGACATAACAACCTGGCGTCAAGGTTTTGGGACATTGACCATGAAAGGCGGAGAAAAGGTGTTTCAGATGAATAGAAGAAAAGGATGGAGAATGAGAGGGCTGGACAGATAAGAAAAGTTCAGTTGGAAATTGAGAGTGAAGAGAAGAACATCAAAATAGAAAATGGAATTTGTGCGCGAGTGTGTGATAATTTGCCGTCAGCGAAGTGGACAGTTTTCAATTGGACAAGGAGTCATTCTTAAACAAAGGAAAAGGATAAGGATAAGGATAAAGATAAGGATAAGGATAAGAATAAGGATAAGGTATAAGGTGAATCAGGAGAGCAGAGATGGCTTTCTAAGGGACCAAATACGGTTTGTTAAAATTATCTTAATTAAAGTTGTTATTGAAGTTTATTCAAGTTCCTTGAGCCCCCATAACCTTTAAGTAATTAAAATAAAAGAATCCTTCTGGTGTTGTTGGAAGGATAAATAAACGTACACCTCCAGTTGCGAAGGGATCGGAAATTCTAAGGAATTTTCGTGGTCCTAGCTTCCGGAGCCTACATCTGTGCTAACCATTAATAAATAATTTAAAAATATTCCCTAAACAACCTTCTTCAAAAGAATTCCTATAAACCGTAGATTAAATGAGTTAAATGTAACTCATTCCCGGTACGTGGTTTACAAGTATACATATATTCCAGCAGTAATTTTCTAGAGAGCATCAAAGCTTGAGACACATTTTGAGAGAATATAGACAGGCAAGAGAGCATGCACGCATTCAAATGGGTAAACAGTCAAGCAGGCGCTAGGATAGTCAGTGTCAGCCAACCAACTACTATACGAGCAGATTTAAAAAAACAACTCTAAGCTGTATATCATGGTGCAAGGATAAGGTTTTGATCGGCCTTCGCTCGGATGACCCCCTGCTGCTTGACCTCATCATGCCACGCTATAGGGGTCTTTATAAACCTCCATCGACTTCGCGTATCCTAATCAGCTTTTGTCTCAGTTCTGCCACACATATATCTTTACATATAGGTCTGATGACTTCTAATCGTAAGGATAATACACAAAATTCATTAAAGGCATTTTAGAATGATTTCAGAATTATGATAAAATATGAGCGATAATTAAAAACGAGTAGCAAACTTAAAATGAGTATTTTGCCAAACGGCACCATAATTTCCAGGAAGTTAACAGGAAGTTGTTCAATAGTTTGTTGTTCAATCGTTTTCTATCCTTCTTATTTTTAATATATATAACAAACTGTACAAGATCAACCTATTTTTGCCTACAAATTTCGAAATTAAAGGTTGCATCTTCATCTTCGTCATCTAAGCACCTTTATTGATCTTATAAAATAAACTTAGAAACCAGTTTAATGTTTAATTTTCTAATGTAAAATTAAATTACAAAACTAACCTCACAAGCAATTAAATAATAATAATCTCCGTAAACTCCTGAAGTTAGTTAATAGTATTAATATTTATTCATCTTTTCTGTCCACGTTTTAAAAACTGAAGTGAAGTTAGTCCATGTTATTTTATTTTGTGCTGGTTTTTAATTGTCATTTGAATAAAAAAAAAGTTTCGAAAAATGATTTAAAAATTTATTATGGTTTTTGAAGAAGTTGAAAATATGTACACATGCAATTAATTTCCTAACTTTTCAGTTATTATCTAAAATTTAAATTATTGTCTTCAATTTTTCATTATACCTATAACGATTTTTTAATTATTTTCTTTTGCTTCAAAATAAATTCTGCAATTTTTCTTAATTTTCATCAATTTATAATTAAATTAATTATTTTGTCATTACTTTTAAAACTTTCAATTATTTATCCGATACTGCAATTATTTTCATAAATTTTCGTTATTTCTGCGATTTTTTAATTATTCTCTTTAATTAAAATTTTTCAAGTAATTTTGTAATTATTATTTTTTTTTAAACATATACTCTATGATTTTTTCAGTTATTTCTCTCAACTTTTATTGAATGTCTTCAATTTTTCATATTTAAATTATTTTCATCATAATTTAATTTTCTTTCCCAATCTTAAATTATTTTCAGCATATTTCAATTATTTTTTTCAATTTTGAATTAATTTGATCATTTTACAAATATTTTTCTCGATTGTTAATCATTATTCTCATTTCCTAAAATTATTTTCCAAGATTTTTAAGTATTTTTCTATAAATTCAAATATTTTCTTCCATTTTTAATTATTTTCATTTGTTATCAGAATTTTAGATTTTTTTTAATTAATTATCGTAAATTTCAATTATTTTTAGCTTTCTTCCAGACTTTTCTCCAATTTTTAGTTTTTCTCATATTATAAAATTAATTTCTAAAATTTTTTAAGTAATTTTCTCAAATTTCTATTATTTTCTTCAATTTTTAGTTATTTTTATTTGTTTTCATAATTTCCAAAAAGAAGATTTCTAAGATTTTTAAGAATTTTTCTAAAATTTCAATTGTTTTCTTCAATTTTTATTTATTTTCTTTTTTTTTTAATTGATTTCTAAGATCTTCATGAATTTTTTTCAAATTTCAATTATTTTTTCTTTATTTAAAAAAAATTCTGTAGTTTTTTCAATTATCACACTTAAATATCATTTATTTGTTACAACTTATCATTGTTTGTATCATATTTTAATTATTTTCGTCAAGTTTTAAAATTTAAAAACATTTTTCAATTATTTTCCAAAATCTATTTCCTTCAATTTTCAATTCTTTAAATTTGTTTCATATTTTCAAAAATTAATTATTATTTATGTGACTTTTCAATTGGGGCCATCCATAAACTACGTGGCTCCAATTTTCGAACTTTTCGACCCCTCCCTCCCCCATGTAGCTTAACGTAGCATTTGATAGACCCCCTCCCCCCCCCCCCTCATAAGGGCACGTGGCTTTTTTTTAAACGTCTTATAATGCCTAATTATATAATTTCTCGCGTAAAAATAATTGCTGTAATATTTAATTGTGAATTAGATTTATTATTTTTTATTTTACTATTTATTAAATCATTGGTTTAATAGAATTTTACCAATTACATTAGAAAGAACTCTCCCATTAAAATATATCCTAATTAGAAAATACGTTATATAATAAACATTTTGTTATATTTTATCGCTTGACAGGGAGATCTTTATTATAATGGTTTTGAGGGGAGACTGCATCGATATTTTCAGCTATGTAAAAGAATTAACTTAACTAATTGTCGCTACAATTTTTAAAATAATTTTTAATTTTAATCAGACAAAAATTTTTTTAACAATCTTTGAATTTTTGTCTTTTGTCAAAATTAAAAGATTTTAAAATCCATGCTTATTTGTTTTAGATAAACATGTTTCTTTAATAGAAAAAAAATTTGCGACCCAAAATTTTAAATTTTACTATTTTTGAACCTTTTTTTTTTGGTAAAAAAATTATTTTATTTTTTTGGAGAAAAGGGTAAAAATATAAAAACTTCTGAAGATATTTAGGAAATTAAAAAATCATTAAAGATTTTTTATCTTTTCACATTCATAATTAAATTAGTTATATTTCTACTAATCATCATTTAGTAAAAAATAACTATTAATTGGTTAAATTCACTTTTAGGTTATGTCGAATAACGAATAGTTTAATTAAATTCTGTTTACTAATTTAATTAGTCAAATTTTACTTTTTATAATGAAGTCAATTTTTTACTAATACTTATAGTCATATTTAACTGATTCAGATTTAATGACTATTATTTGATTTTTATATGTTAAATGCTTATGTAGATCTTATATCCCAATGTGTTTTTTGTATGTTTTTTGAAAATTTAGTAATTTTTTGGAGTTTAAAATACGAAAACTTCAAGACAATAAAAAAATTTAAAAATAATTTTTTAACACGATATAAAATAGAGAGGGGAGAGGGTTCAAAAAATTTTGACATAACTTTAAAAGGGTAATTGACAAATGTGTGATAAGTTATGACAAGGGGCGGGGGGGGTCGAAAAAAGAAAAAAAAGATGTCACGTTATTTGTGGACGCCCCCTAAATTGTATTGACTTTTCACTAAAATTTGAGTTAGAGGTAAAAACTACTAAATTAAGTAGTTAAATATTACAAAAAATTAGTGGTCCACTTTTCACTATCCAAATTTGGGGAGCTGTAAAATATAAATCAAATAAAACAAAAATGGCTTAGGAAAAACTTAACATATTGCAAAAGAAAACTTTTCTAAACTAATTATGCAGCTAAAATGACGGAAAATCGTAAATGATTTTTTAATTTTCTAAACATCTTCAGAAGTTTGTAAATTTTTTTCGATCTTATTTTTCATTAAGATTGTTAGATATAACCCTTTTCTACAGAAAAAAATTAATTTTTTACAGAAATAATGCTTCAAAAATTGTAAATTTAAATTTTTGGGTCCCCAATTTTTTT
Organism: Ganaspis brasiliensis; assembly: GCA_037103525.1. Lineage (NCBI taxonomy): Eukaryota > Metazoa > Arthropoda > Insecta > Hymenoptera > Figitidae > Ganaspis > Ganaspis brasiliensis. The sequence continues at coordinate 797,870 of JAZKLR010000390.1, read as the reverse complement.
TCTATTAAAAAACATATTTTCAAAAAAATACGCATGGGTTTTAAAATCTTTTAATTTTGACAAAAATTAAACATTCGAATATAGTCAACAAATTTTTTGACCAATCTTCTTTATGGCCGTTGAATTCCTTGTAAAAAATTACTATAAAAATTATAATGACGATTAGTAAAGTGAATTCTTTCACATACACTGAGAGAAATAGATGGTAAGAACTTTACTATCTTTAATGGTAGAGAGTTTATGTTATACTCTACCATCAGAGATGCTACACCGTACCATCTAGATGCTACATCGTACCATTCAGATGCTATCAGATGCTAACCCGTACCATCCAGATGCTATCCCGTACCATCTAGATTCTTGTCCGTATATTTAAGATCAGATATGGTATCTGGTACCATCTAGATGGTACCCCGTAGCATCTATTTCTCTCAGTGTAGCTGAAAATGTCGCAGTCTCCCCTTATAATTCTTATTTTAAACAACTTCAAGGTTTTCTGGTAAGCATAGACTCGGTTCAATTCAATTCTCTCGAAATGATTTTTGAGTTGCCAACGCTATTTAAAAAAAAAAATATCTGTGAAATTAAAATACAAAGCTACGTTGCTCGAGCTCGAACCCCTCCCTCCCCCCATGTAGTCTAGCGTAGCATTTTGCCTGACCCCCCCCCCTCCCCCCTAACAGACAACGTAATTTATGGATGACCCCTTATTTCATTATTTATATTATTTTTTATATTTTTTTTCTCGTTCTTTTTTATAATTGCCGAAATTTTTTACTTATTTCTCTTTAATTAAAACTTGTTCTGTTCAATTTTAAATTATTTTTATCTTTTTTCATTTATTTTCTTTAATTTTTAATTATTTTTTATATTTTAATAAACTTCTGAAAGTTTAAGTATTTTAGTCAAATTTTGTTTAACTTTCCTTTATTTAAAATATTTTATGTAATTTGTTTAATTATTTTCTCAAAATTTTTTTTTTTTTTTTTTAATTTATTTATCTCAATTTTTAACCATGTTTTCTCAATTTTCAATTATTTTCTCTAATTTTTGATTATTCAATTTGTAATTTACTTTTAAGATTCTCAAGTATGTTTCTCAAGTTTTAATTATTTTCTTTATGTTTAAAACATTTTTATAATTGTTTAAATTACTTTCCCCAATTTTTAATTGATTTAATTTTTTTTCAATCAATTTTCAAAATTTGCAATTATTTGTTTAATTTCAATTATTTTTTAAAATATTATCAACTTTGTCCTAAATAAATATTTATTTTATTTATATTAACTGATTTTTAAATATTATATTTAAAATATTAATTTTTTTTATTAGATAAATAGTATTTACCGATTTTTTATATTTATTATTGTATTTTATAATTTGAAAATGTATGAGAAACTAATCGCGCGCTTGCGCGCGTTTTATTTTGCTAGTAACTTTTATAATACAGAAATAAACAAGTGGTTACTTGGTCCTGTATTTGAAATTTATTATTTACATCACAAAACGATATAGATAGTGTGCAAAATCACCAAAAACAGTTATTTTTCATATTATAAAAAAATTATTTGTTTTCAGTATACTATTAACAACCTGTTACGTCCGAGTAGGTAAATATTTTTTTGATAGAAGGATGAAAGAAGATAAACAAAAATGAAGTCATTCGGTCATTTTTGTTTATCTTCATTCATCCTTCTATAAAAAAAAAAGTTTTCAGTACCTTATCTTGCCCTCATATAGTATATATTTATATAGTATATAAAATGTTGTTATTCACATAACAAACACTTTCCAAATAAAATGCAAAAATAACAAGAAAATCGTTAAAAACAGTTTTTTCGTGTACCAAATAAAAAACTCGGTTTCATCAATCAGTGACTTGGTCAATCAAAAACTATCGTAACGGTCCCGAGTCGAAATTTTGAAGCTACTTTGAAGCTCATGAGGAACTTTAGCTTCTACTTAACGACTTCTTAATTTTTAGCCTCTTCTTTACTTCTAATAATAATATTTCCTTCTACTTTACGTCTATACACATATTTCAATTTTCCAATCATTAAAATTAGCAGCTCTTTTACAGCTCCACATTCCCAGTTATAAAGAAATGAAAATTTTGATTCTACTTTAAACCTACAAGTGAAACTCAGACATTTTTTCCATTGAAATATACTTTTTTATTTAACATATAAGAAAAACGGGAGTTAAACTAACTTTTTCTTCAATTATTGTTCCTCTGATTAGCCCTTAAGAGGAACAAATTTTAATCTATAACCAAAACCCAATAATTTGTAAAATTAGGGAAAATGTGTATCTTTCTAGATGCACTTGTAAAAAAATAACAGTTATTAACAATAATTTGTTTAAACAATTTTGAGTGGTAATTGTTGTTAATTTTGATAAATATCTTATTTTTTCAATATAAAAAGTAAACAAATTAAAAAACTACTACTTGCTAGGTGTTTTTAAAGGGCCCGTATCATTTTGACACAAATTTTTTCGGGCAACTTGTTATATTGTACTCCTGAAGATGAATGTTATATTTTACTCCTACTAAAATCAAAGATTTTTAAGTTTTAATTATTCAAGAATTGAATTTATTGGATTAATTAAGTCTTTTAATATTAATTGAATGTATTAAAATCAATTATTTAATAAATAAGACTTAAAAATCTTTGATTTCAAAAGGAGTAAAATATAACATTCATCGTTAGGAGTACAATATAACAAGTTGCCCGAAAAAATTTGTGTCAAAATGATACGGACCCTTTTTAAATGTTATAAATTAACAATAATAAATTGTTTTAAAATATAAAAATAATAATTTATGGTCAATAATTTTTATTTTTCTAACCAGAGCCCAGTAATTTATTTGTAAAATTAGGAAAAATTTGTATCTTCCTAGGTGTATTTGTAAAGAATTAGTAATTACTAGCAATAATTTGTTTAAAAAATTAAAATTGATGAAAATAAAATTAAAAAAATGTATATAAAAAGTCCAGAAAAGAAAATTAAAAATCCTTCAGAAAAAAAAAGTTTGGGCAAATTAAACCAAAAACATTTTTATAATATTACACTGAAAGCAAGTCCAACAATAAATTTAGAAAAATAAAGAAAATCTAAAAATTCTATAAAAGAATAAGTACTAAGTTTGCAAAAAACCTCGCAAAAACTATTCAAGATTTAAAAACAAATTGAATAGGTGCATTAATAAAAAAAATAAGCGTATTTATTTTTAAAAATATGAAAAAACTTATGAAACTCAACGAAATAATAATAAATAATAATTATTATTTATTATTTATAATTTATTTATCAATAAAATAAAATGACAAATACAACAACAAAAAATATCATTAGTAAAAGGAGAAAAAATCTTTAAATTTTGTAAAAATAAGAAATTATAAGATAAAATTTAAACAGTTTCGAAAAAGAAACTGAATTAGAAACTAAAGAAGAATTACAAATATTGTAAGACTTAAAAAAAGGATTATTGTGAATATGAAAAATAATTAATATTATTTGATTATTTTGCATTAACTAATGAGTCTTTAAATTTGAATTAATTGACATTTAAAAGTTTGAAAAAATTGGAATATGAGTATATTGACGTTTGGAATTTATTTAAATTATAATGACCTAACGATATAAAAATTTGATATTATTTTTTGCTATCTTCATACCAAAAATTTGTAAATAGTAGGTATTTTAATTATCTATATTAGCCCAATTATTTAAATTTTATAAAGATTAAAATATTAAAATTGAAATTTTTAAGATTTATCCACAAATTTGTGGTTTTTTTTATGGTTTGTGATTTTTTACATGCAGTATTAGACATCCGGAGAATTGTAAAGTTTTTTTTTTATTTCAATCATGATTTTAATGCAAATGCTTCAATGATTTAAATCAATATCAGCCTGTAACTTGACAATAATAAATTGTTTAAACAAATAAAAAATACATAAAAATCTCCGTAAACATTCAGAAATTGGCGATATGTAACAATTTTGTTGAAAAGTCCTAAAAAAACTATTCGTAATTTGTATCATAAGGACACTGAGAAAATTAAATATAAAGTTCATAAGCGTCGGTAGCGTAGTGGTTAGTGCGTTAGATTATAAGTGCGTAGGTCGTTATGTCGTGGGTTCGAATCCCCATTTGCGTTATAATAATTTATTTAGTAAGTTTAGACTATTTCCAGCTTGTGTGTATTAAGTGTAACGAATTCTAAAAGCGCATGAATTTTGAATATTTATTTAGTATTTTTTTTTATAATTTCATTCATATTAATTTCAGTTTTATTCGCAAAAACAGATTCTTTCTTTGTTTAGAGTTTAGAAGATCAATAAAAAGGGGGTTTTGAGCGTTAAAAGAGGCCTTAATATAATTGAATATTAGCTTCTACTTTAACGCTCTCATCGCGGAAACAGGAAATTTCTTCCAATAATAGCACCAAAGTAGAAGCTAAATTGTATTGAATTTGCTTCTACTTTAAACCTCTATTTCCTAAAAATTTTGGACTATGTAGCGTTAAAGTAGCCTCAAAATTTCGACTCGGGGTACTATGTTATGAAAAAAATGATCATGATTGGTTAATTAATTTTTTAATTAAGGCAGGTACGCCGTCTTGAACCCAACCCCGTCTTGCCCCCACCACCCCTAATGGTTTTATAATAATGCAGTTAAATTTTTTAGACCTCCAGGTATTTCTGAAAAAATATATAAATATATTAGATATAACAAATTTCCATAAGACTTAATGTAAAATGTTAAAAACAAAAATGCTTATAACTTTTTTCACAAGTACCTTGAGGTCTCAAAATTGTAACTGCATCATTATAAAACCATTATCTATCAGTGAACCAAATTTAATTACAATGACAATGTTAATTTTATTTACCCTAATTTTGAAAAATTCATAGTTTAAAGAGTTCAAATTAATTGAAAAACAATAGTGGGTTTGTTTACATAAATTATTGATAAAAAATTTAAAATTCACAAATGTAGAATTTGACTCGGAGACATCGATAAATTCTACATTTGTGAATTAAATATTACCGAGTGATAGAAGCAAATTAATATATACTAGGTTTATATATTAATAATTATTAAAATTTAAAATTATTGTGAAATAATATATTTTTTTATAACAACAATTCAACAATCAAGTTACATATTCTAAGTATATAATAATATAAAGAAATCATGATGCGATTTTCACAAAAATCTTATTTTAGTTTATTTGTTTATCTATATTATTTATAAATCTTATAAAGAAATATTAAATTCTTTGAAAATAAATTTTTATAGAAAGAATTTTTACCTTCAATGATTTATAATGAATTTAAAAAAAAACAATTTTTAGCTTACAACTAAGCAAGTAATGCATTTGCTTATATATACAGTATCATCCAGCAGATTTTGCCCACCCTTCAGAATTTTTGTATTTACAAAAAGTTTTATATTTTGTTAACCAATAAAGATAAAACATTAAATTAGGAATTTTTTTAAAGCTTATGTTCTCTACTTTTAGGACATCTAATAAGCGAAAGAAAGAAAATTATGTTATTACTTAATTACTCTTAATAATAGTAAAAAATAAACAAATTATTACATTTTAATCGCAGACAATGCATTTGAAGGATAATTTTATCACCTTTAAAACAAATTTTTAAAAATTTTTCTACGATTTTTTTAAACAAAAATATTGGCAACTGTTTAAAAAACAGCACTTTATTTTAAATCTTAGACGTGAGTCCAGAACGGTTGATTTTGGAAAAAAATTATTAAGAAAAAAATGTGCCTTCTTATATGTAGAGTCACATGTAGAGTGTAGAGTCAGCAAAAAATATTTAGAATAAAAAAAAAAATTATTTTTTACCATGTTAAAAAAAAATAACTCAAAATATGGTAACATTTTTTTTTTTTTAATTTTAGGGTAACGGGTACAGTGACCGACACCCTGAGCATAGTTTCAAATTTAAGTGAAGTTATAATCTTACCTATTATAGTTTTAGTTATGAAATAAACTGTAAATGACAGATTAAGGTTTTAATTTTATATTTATGTGTGTGAAATTATCGAAAGCTTTATGAAAAATTAATAATAATAGTTTTCAAATGCCTTCTACGAAAACAGTGAACGACACCCTTTTTTCAGTGAACGACATAGCGTCGTGGACAGTGAACGACACCTTTTCTTATTTGTTAAATATATTTATTTCTGAAAGTGAAATAAGTTAAAATATTTAATATTTTAACAATATCGAACATAAACTAACACATTTTCTTGATTACAAATGAAAAAATATAATATATTTATAGAGAAGACTTCTTTTTAAGGATGTTGCAAAGGGAAAATTAACATAACCTTAAAAATACATTTCCAGACTGCGTATAATTTCGACACCTAGCCAATTTTTTCAGAAATAAAAAATGTAATTAAAAATATGACCATGTGCCCATAATTTAAATTTTATGCAGATTCTAAACCAATTTGACATTTTAGAAATAATTATGTATTATATAATACATAAATACATAAATATAACATATGTTATATTTATCCACTTTTTTCTTTTGAAAGGATGAGTATCTCATTGGATATAATTTTTGCTCTCGCTTACCAAACAGAATAAATTTAAATAAATTAATAATAATTAATTCATTTATTCATTTATATTTATTTAAATATAAATATTTAAAATTTAAAAACTGTGAAAAATTCACGAAATCGTAAAAAACGTTGTTTATTGTTTTTAAAACAATAAAAATGAAGAAAATGTCTTACGAAACGTATTAAAATAATAAATAATAATTACAGCATATCAATTCTTCCGAGTCCATAGAATCGAAATAATGTTTGTGTATTTTTGATGTACAAAGAATAGTATAAAATCTTATTAAATTCTTTTAAGAATTAATTATTTTTTATTTAAAAATATGTTGATAATAAATATATTTTATAAATATTTTCTATAGTCTATAGAAGTGTTTAGCTTTATATGCAACATATTGGAAAATTGACAACAAGAAATTATTTAAACAATTTTAAAAATAATAATTTTTAATTTTTCTTATAAATAGTTGTTCTGATCTTGAAAATGTGCATAAATGAGAAAATACTAGAAATGTTTAGCCTTCTATTTTTTGTTCAATATATTGAAAAATTAGCAACAATGAATTATTTAAACAATTTTAAAAATAATATTTTTACCTCTTTCATATAATTAAATGTTATGCTTAATAAATTTAACAACTGAGAACAAAATAAAAGTCTCTAGTCATAATAATAGATTGGACAGTTAACAATATTAAATTCTTTAAACAATTGCAAATATAATAATTTTCAGTTTTTTCATATAATTAAATTTTCTACTCTTAATTAATAACACAATTGAGAAAAAAATGGTAGCCTCGTCATGTATTGCATATTGAATAGATTTTTTAAATAATTTAATAAGTTTTTATACTAAGCATTTGCAAATTAACTATTACAAGCATTAATAACATTTTGTGATAATGCAATATTTAAATAATCATGAACAAATAATTCAGTTGTCAAGTTTTTATATGGTGTCGTTCACTGAAAATTGAGAAATTTATAGAAATTAGTGAACGACATTCCCCTGTCGTTCACTGTCATTGGGGAAAATTATATGGCCAGTGAACGACACCCAAATAATTAAAGAATTCACATTGTTTACAGTGTTTTTTAAGTCTCACATTACTAATTACACTTGTTTTAAAGCAAATTATGTAAACCTGACTTATTAAAACAGTTGTGTTTAAAAAATAAACTTACTTTTGGTTCACTGATGCTCTTGTCGTTTTCGTAAATTTTGATGGAAAAAACGAAACACACCTAACCTCATTTTTAAAAAACAGAATTTCCTTGATTATTTTTAATTATTATGTATTGGCATTAGTTTAAAAGTTTCGTAATGAACCATTTTTCTCAATTTAATAAAATACAATGTATATTAATGTGTAAATATGTTAATAATTAACCTTTTTTACGACGGGTGTCGTTCACTGTCAGGGGGTCGGTCACTGTACCTGTTACCCTAAATATGTTTTTTTTGATTCTGCACAAAAAAAAGGGCACATTTTGTTTCTTAATAAATTTTTCCAAAATCAACCGTTCTGGACTTATGACTAATAAAACAAAATTTAAAAACTCAAAATATGTTTACAAAAAAGTTTTTTTTCAATTCTAAATATTTTTTCTGATTCTATACATAAGAAGGTACTTTTTTTAATAATTTTTTTCCAAAATCAACCATTCTGGACTTATTGCTGTTTTTTTAAACAATTAGGGGAGAGTGGCCATCAATGTACCGGGTTTTTTTCAAGGTCATAGTACTTATTTAATTTCACCAATTTCAAGCACTTCTTTGCATCAATATAAAACTACAACACTTCTCTAGGTAATGCACGCATATTATACACGATTTATTTTAATTAAATAATAAAATTTAGGATTTTTCTAAACTAACAAGCTATTTTCATTTTCAACAACCTGGGTACACAATGAACCACCTCTATAAAAACACTAAAAATGTTCAACAATATTAATATTTCAATTTTCACTTTGTAAAAAACTTATTTTCTATCAAATACTATAAAAGATTATTACTTAACACTTTTTAATTGATAATGTTTAACATAAATATACCTCAAATTTAAGTTAACTAGCTAAAATGGCATTTTAGTTTTACTATGTTGATAAGAGTACTGACAACAATCGCTGTAACATGCTGTACGCATACCTAGTTTTTTAATCAGGCATACCACTCTGAAAATCGAAAATACACTGAAATTTTAGGTGGTTCATTGTTCCCCGGTACAATGAATCAACATGACATTTGCAACAAAAATGGTTTTTTATAACTTAATCCAATATTCCAAAATCTTTATCTCATTAGAATATTGTAGTTAAGGCCCGATACAAAATAAATCGTAAGTACATTTATTTTAAAATTGTCTTATTTCAATTAAAAAACGTGTTTGTATTTTAGGTAAATTTTTTCTTCAATGCATCAAAAACAGTTATTTTTAGTTTTCTCTGTAAAGAATTAATCTACATTTCTTAAATTTATGGACGTAGTGTGTTTACGCAAACTTCATATATATTTAAAATTAGGAGAATTTTTATTTAATTGTTTCTGAGAAAATTAAAATGGTTCATTGAAAAAACTGGTACATTGATGGCCACTCTCCCCTACCTATATCTTTGTTAAAAAGAATCGTAGGACAATGTTTAAAAATCTGTTTTAAAGGTGATAAAATTATCTTTTTAATGCATTATCTGCGATTAGTATGTGATGATTTGTTTATAAAATACATCAGTTTGAAATTTACCAAAAAAAAATGAAATGTTTTGACTATTGTTAAGAGTAATTAAGTAATAAAACAATTTTTTTTTCGCTTATTAGATATCCTAAAAGTAGAGAATTTAAACTTTAAAAACTTTAAAAAAGTCCTCATTTTTTGTTTCATCTTTATTGGTTAACAAAATATAAAACTTTCTGTTAAGACAAAAATTCTGAATTTTTCTCTGACAAAATTTATGAACATTAAAAAAAGATTATCGATCCCTGAGATTTTTCTTAGTTTCTTTGAGAACGTGGAACGCTTTTGGTTGAGCAGCGTGGTGACTGAAGAGCAGAAGCAGTACAACGGCAAAACGTCTTTTTGAGCGTGGACCACTTTTTTATTTCTTTATTATTAAGTCGTATTTCAATTTAATCTTCGTTTCTCTCATGTAAAATTCACCCCATCGTCCTCGTTTCTTTGGAAATTGTCACATGATTTAGACGTGACGATTTCGATTTGATAGCCGGTAAACGATTGTGAGGACGATGGACGCGGAAGAAATTTCATTAATGCAAAATTTACCCATCCCCTCGTCAGTCATTAATACCTCTTGGCGCCCATGTAATAAAGAGATTTGTCATATTTCTAAAATTTCAAATTAAAATATTTTCGTCGTCTTAACGAATCCCTTCAACCTTAAAGTTAAAATAATTGTCAGTAAACTGCAGGTAATGACGTTCATTTTTTTAAACTATGCATTTTTCAAAAATAGTGTACATAAAATTATAATTGTTTAAAGCTTTTAAAATTTTCAAAAACCCTTATAGAACCCAATTTGTAAAGTGGTTAATACTACAAAAAAATATATTGACTTTTATCTTTTGTCAATGTTGGTGAAATAGGGGGGGGGGGGAGGCCACTTGATAAATTCTGACTCAGTAAGTAAAGAAATGTTTCGGTTCAATTGCAGGACATGAGCGAAAGGCTGTGAAGGAAATCGAAAGAGAACTGGATGCGAGTATGAAGAAGGGCAAGGTCGAGTATCCGGGTCGCCTGGAGACCGGCGGAACTATCCAAGAAGAGATGGAAAGATGGAAAGACCGAGAGAAAAGGAGCATCAAGAAGAAGGAAGAGGTTGAGTCGCAGATCTTAGTACCAAGTTTCGGTTTGCGGCACGCACGTGGTTCAGTGCACTGTCCTGGACTCCAAGTACACACAACACGCACAACAGAGTCCAGATCGTCAGGAGCAAGGGCATGATGATGCACAGATACACACACACACTTGCAGAATAGTGTGGGAACAGTCAGGCATGGCGGGTAGCATTTAATCAGAGCCCAGGGAGTGAGGAGAGTGAGTACCAGTATAGAGGTATATGGTTCGGTTAGTTTTTGCCTGGGTGGTTGCTTGGAAATTGGCGCCAAATTAGTAAGGAGACGAGGCGAGGCGAGGCTCACTCTGTGCCTTGGGCTGCGTGACGCGAGACATTAAAAGTAACCTCTGCTCTTGTGCACCCTCTATTCCCTGACTCTCCTCAATCCTCATCCCCCTCATCTTTTCTGTTTGACCTCCCTCTTCCTCCTCGACCTAAAACCTCCCGTTCCAGGCACCCCACCTTACCCATCACACTCTCTTGGGTCCACAACGACTAAACTACCTTCTGCCTCTTGCCTCCTACCTCCTGTTTACTGCAACTCGGGTCCAGAAAAGACAGACATCGGCTTAGAACCCGCAGCATCCACTCTCATAATCATGGTGCGCGCAAGCGGCACGACTAAAAAGGATTACTACTTTTATCCTCCTCCAATGCCCCCTTGATACAAGTAGTGTCTACATTTGTAGTTTATACATTCTTCTACTGTGGTGCCTCTGCTTCAAGAAGTTCAAGTAACCCCGCGGAGAACTTTCAAGACGAGTATACCGATCTAGATGGTGCTGGATATGATCCTGATTGATCTTTAATACGTGATAATAATGCTTTCTCAGGTGTAGAAACAGTTTGCGCACGATTCTATCAAATCGATCGGATTAGTAGCAAATTTAATTTTTAATACATTGTAATTATAAAACAAGATGGGAATATTTTTTAAATATTAACATTTTACAATATTTAGTAACAATGTGGAAATGAATATCAATTTCTTATTGGTCTAGCTCGCAGGCCGATAAAGTGCACATTATTATCCTAGGACAATATTATGGTCACTTTATTAACCTGGTCTCTAAATCTGAGTCAGTGAAATTTTCGCATATTTAGTCAGTAATTTTATTTTTGATTTTGAGAATCAGCGACGTTCATTAAAGTAACAGTGAAAACGTAGTTCGCTTCTGCATAATCGGCGCAGCGTATACGCGCATACACTTTAGCCCATTTTAGTCAGAACGACGCACAGTGGGAAATAAGTCGATTTTTTGGACAAAATTCTCCTTATCGCTCAATTCTTAACCGATTTTAAATTATTTTTTTTAAAATACTCGGAAAGATTTTTACTCTAACTATTAACTGCGATAAATATAAATATCAAAAAACTAACCTAAAAAAATCGTGTTAACTGAGACTTAGCCGAACTAAATTATATTTTCTTTCTGATGAAGTCGTATGATTAAGTTTACTTTGTGTTTTTGGGGTTACTGAAACCCAATCTGAAGTTCACTATACCGCAACATATGTGAATTATAACATAACCTCAACAAAAGGACAAATTTTGTGTGGAAAACAAACATTGTTCAATATTGACGAATTTTCTTAAAATTTAGTGTCCATGTGTTTTTGGGGTCACTGAATACGAATATGGAGTCCAATTTGCATAATTGAAAATGGTGAATTTAAATTCTCTCTTTTAAATTGTTATTCATAATTCCTTATTAGATATTCAGCAATTACTTAAATATCAAGTTTTAATTAAATAAGACATTTTTTCAAAACTTTAAATTTTTTGTCGGCTACTAAAAGAACATCTAGCTACATCTAGCTACAAACAGGGTGGCCGCAGGTCAGGAAAAAACTGAAAATCAGGAAAAAGTCAGGGATTTCAAAAAAAATCTTTAAAAGTCAGGGATTTTTTTTTAAAGGAACCACAATTAAAAATTCATGATTTTGTTACTTCAAATCCCAAATAAACAAAGCAAGCTTTAAAAAATCTGTTAAATTGGTGGTCAGGGAAAATGAAAAATTAGTCTGGGGAAAGTCAGGGAAAAATCAAGGAATTTTGAGAATGAAATTTTGCGGCCACCCTGACAAAGTTTTGATTACTTAAGTCATTTCTTAAAATTTTTTGTTCTATATCCAACTTTTAAAAATTTAAAAATTTGACTTTAGATTCGTTATTAGCAACCACAGAAACCACTGGATATCAAGTTTCATAAAAAATTTTACATTTTTTTCAAAAAACGATCGCCATACTTGATCCGCCATTTTTAATTATGCAAATTGGACTTCATATTCATATTCAGTTACCCCAAAAACACATGGACACCGGAAGAAAATCGGTCAATATTTAACAATGTTTGTTTTCCACATAAAATTTGTCTTTTTTTTTTTGAGGTTATGTTATAATTCAGATATGTTGCGGTATAGTGAACTACAGATTGGGTTTCAGTAACCCCAGAAACATAAAGTAATCTTAATCAGACGTCCTCATCAGAAAGAAAATATAATTTAGTTGGGCTAAGTCTCACTTAACACGATTTTTTAGGATAGTTTTTTGAAATTTAAATTTATCGCATTTAATAGTTAAAGTAAAAATCCTTCCGAGTGTTAAAAAAAAACTTAAAATCGGTTAAGAATTGAGCGATAAGGGGAATTTTGTCCAAAAAATTGACTTTTTTCCCACTGTGCGATGTTTCGAGGATTTTGTCTGTTTGCTACCGTGATTTGTAAAACATTTTGATAAAGATTTTGTATTTGTATCATTTGTAAGGATAAAACATCACGTATCTAAGTACAAACAATTTTATTTAACAAATATATATATATAATATATATATAATATATATATATATATGTATGAATTGTGACGAGGTAAAAAGTTACCTTGCACAATATTTTTTAATGAATTTAAAAATATAATTATATAATATTATACCGTTTAATAATTAATATAATAATAATAGATTAATTGTTTAATTAAATTATTACACACCAGTCTGGAATCAATTCAGCCTTCATGTAAACTTGGCGATTTGTGCATTTTATTATTTTGAGTTTACATTCTTTAATTCTATTAAATATTTAAACTTTAAAAGTTATTTTAATTTATGTTTATTTTGATTATTGTGGAATTTAAAATTTTGTTAAATTAAGATTTATTTCTGTTTTGACTTTGTGTTTGATTAATTAAAATATTGAGATAATAATGTTATTTGAGCTTCCGGTTTTTACCTGCCAACTTGGCAGATCGGACAATTATTTGTTTTGTGCGATAAACATTAAATGTTCGAACTTTTATTTTACACGCACGAACATTGCTTGACTCCGATATGGAGTTTTCTACATCATAATGATGTCATCAGTCATGTTTATAAACTGTCAAAACACTGATGTCAGCCATCTTGTTTTAGCGATTGGCGTCAGCGCCGCCACTACACCTGATTCACACTTCTCGGTCGATTGCAGCTCGATCTTTCCATCCGCGGGACTTCACGAACTTTGAAATGTGATTTGGGAGAGTTGCACCGTGGCGCATGTGTCGCCGCACATGAACTTGACGACGACACGTTCTTGCTGCGTCGGATTCTGAACTGATATGTTCGACCTGTTGGTCGTGTATTGTTTAATAAAAGTCTTAAAAACTTTATAAAAATGTAACAAAATAAGTGACAGGGCTCTATTCGTAGCCATTGTGCCCTATCAGGTGAGCTCCGTTATTAACTTTTTTATTTTATTTGAAGGAGTCGGTTCTCCGACTATTTTGTTAAAAATAGAGTCAGTATTCAGTGTGCGTCTTCTGTAAATGGCCGTGTTAGACGGCGGACCATTTTCTTCTCGTAATCTTTTGATTAGTTAATAAATGTGCTCTTTTACAGTGTAAAATTTTTAATTTATTTTGTGCTTATCCTTCACTCTCCAAAAAACTGGTTAGTAGTGGCTCATTGGTTTAAATTTTGTCTAACAAATAATGTATTTAATTATATTTCTTTTTGAAAGAAGTAAACTTTATGTGGAACTTCAATTTAGATTAACTGGATGAAGTATAAACATCCCTCAAAGAAAAGTAGGTAGGACATTAAATTACACCTGCTAGAAACATGATCGAATCGTCGCGAGTGGATTTTAAAATCATCTCCTACTATTTCCGAAATATTTAAGCAATATCCAAGGTTGACAAAATTATTGTTCAATTTAATTGTATTTTTCTTTGTAATTTATTAGTATAGATTATATTTTCCATTAGGGGAGCGCCTTCATTAAAAGGTAAAAAAATGTGTAAATTTCAAAAAAAGAATTCTCAATTACAATGAAATTAATCAATGCGAAATTTAGGGGATGTTTTCTCATATATTTAAATCTTCAAAATATAATTTTGTTATTAAAAAATATATATATTTAATAATAAAATGGACTGTATATATATATAATGCCTTGTTATTGCTGAAATTTTTCCATTGCGTACAATCTAGGGTCCACAATTCTTATCTAAAACAAAAAAATCAAGTTTTATCTTCAATTTGACATTATTTTATTCTATATGAATCAAAAGATTAATAATAATATTAACAATTTTGAAATAAGTTTATATTAAATGTAAATTGAAATTGGGAAATTATATTTTAAAGAAAAATATTGATATAAATTTTATTTTATGAGTGAATAGAGTCTACATAATTACAACCAAATGTTAATAATACAATAATAAATATATTTATGGCTTTTCTTATATGTTTTAAATTAAAACAATAATACTAATAATAATAAGTAAGATTTTATTTACGTTAAATTTGAAATTTATGACTTCTTAATTTTACTTTAAAATTATTTCAAAACTATTCTTCTTTTATTTTATTAATTTTACAAATAGTAATATTCACAATGAATGATAATAGTAATAATAATAATTTTGAAATAATTTTAAAGTACCTAGACTTCAAATTTTTATTCTGAAAAAAAATTTTAATTTAAAGTAAAAAGGAATTTTGATTTAATTGAATATAATATAAATAAATTTTGTAAATAAAGAAATAAATGCTACTTAATTAAAATAAATTATATTTACTGTCTTTCTTATATTAACTTTTCGAATAATTATTCTGAAATAATTGTCAATTAAATTTCACATAGAAAACTTTTTAATAAAATAGATATATTAAAATTAATTTAATTTCATTTATGAATAAATCGTAACTAATTATAATAAATTTTATAAATATAATATATTATATTTGCTGCTTTTTCTCAATGTTTTAAATTAATGATAGAACGTCCAACGTCCTTCCGGCAGGACAAAAAAGCCTTCCGCGAGTACGTACGAAATCGCGTTATAAAATTAACATGGACTCAGATAAACAAAAAGTAGTATATATGGTTGGAAAGGTAAAGAATCAAGCTTTCAGCGCATTTTTTTTACTGGGTGGTTAACTTCCTATTTTAGGAAAGTATGTATACTCAGAAAAGATAGAATATTTCTATTTCTTTCCATACAACAATTACTATCCATTTCTATTTTTCACTCCTATACATATAATTTTCTAGTTCATGAAAAAAAGCTTAAAACCTAGTTTATTATTTAATTTCTTCTTCCCTTAAATCTTCCTGTTTACAATTTTCAAACAATCTCTCAAGATTCTTTTCAGATCACACAGGTCAATCCACGTGCTTTCGTAAGTAGAAAGGCATTTATGAAACGTAATTCTCATTCAATCATTGAATGCCTATTATGTCATTGATCGGCAACATAATAATCAACAGTCCAAATCGCTACTCACTGCAAAGTAGCAACGAACGATGATCCCTGATGCACAAACCGCAAAGTTTATCGTCCTATAGGGACATAAAGATTCAATATTGCAATTATACTACAAGACTTCATCATCGTCCAACTCCAGGATGTTGTAGATAATAATAGACGGAATTTGAAACGAGTGAAAAGTCCTAAAGTCTCGAACCATTCTTGGCAGCTGTTTCAAGACGACCCGCCAGAAAGCTATTCGAATCTATACGGAGCATGTTATTATTTTTTATGGTTGCCAGGAGAGAGAACCGCGTAATTTGACGTTTAGCGATTTAAACGTTTGTCTGTGATCGCCGCGACGCATCTATAATCTGTAACCAATTCGGATCTCGAACATGCAACGCTAAAATGCAGCTGCCACGTCGAGGAACAATCTTTCTCTCGTCTCTAATTTTTTCTCCTAGATTTCTACATTCTCAAACGTTTCTGTCGAGATCCCGTCGTTGACAGACGTTTTGCAAAAGAGGGCAGACGATTAAAATTCATAGGTACATCTATACCTAATGACTGATTGGAGTTTCGCGAACGAGAAAATAAGATCCGAGTTTGACGGACAAGGGGCGGTCTCGTATCCGGGGGCGTTGTCCAATTTCTGCATTAAATTCTAATTTTCGAACTGAATCTTAAATGTTTCTTTTATTTTTAAACTTTTTTCTAATCTAATCTTCTCTCAAAGAATGTCACGCAGTGCTAAAATTTCTGAACGAGGTTTTTTCTGAGTGGCTCTATAGGTAATATATGCTCATAATTCTGACTGCAGTTTCCGATTAACTATTTGTCCCATCAAATGAAAACGTTTAACCAATTAAGAATAAGAAAAAACTTTCATTCAGCGATTAGTTGACGTCTACATTATCCACAGTAATGCAATGAAGTTACAGGCGTGTCTTTCTCACGAACCAGTCAACTTACATGTTTTCCGCGTGAATAGCAGTCGGCAATTTAACGATATAGCAAAATTCCGACATTTTCCCCGAGTACGGTTTCGTATGTGTGTAAGTACATACACGATAGAAAAGGATTGCCCAAACAACTTATCGCGACGATTGCTATATGACAGTGACAGTTCGATAATTGCACTATACCTCGCTCAACATCGGGGTAGCAAAGTTAAATTCATTTTGCAATCCGACACACCAGGTAAGTCTACGCTCTTTTTCTACAACGATCAGACAATTATTGCACTTTAATCCTTTACAATTAAAAATAGCATAATATTATACTAATTACTCTATTATCTTTTATCTTTACATCTATTATTTTTTTATCGTCAATTTAAAAAATAGAGACAAATATATTACAATTTTTGATTCTCTCTCAAGCACAACTTTAAAAAAATAGGGTTATTGTTGAATGACCCTGTTTTTTACAGTTACTGATGAAATCTTTTTAACTATTATACAAACTTTTTTCCAACATTGGCGTTTTTCAATAATAGGCTGCAGTAGTTCTCAGAGAATTTCTCTCATCATTTAATATAGCATTTGTCTCATCAGCAGTCACGCGACGCCAAAAATCAGATAATTTTTTGCAAGATCTGAGAGAAGAATGACTACCCGCTCTGGATCTGTATCAAGAAGTAGAAGTGTCCATCATTAATATGAACCATGGAAGCTATTAATAACTCGTTAATGAGGATTCATGGCCCTCTCCTTTGTATCGTTTGTGCGTGCAAGTTGGGACGAACGAATAGGGTTGAATACCATATACTTTCACCGCATGATACAATATACCATATACATCAATCTGCCTCAACACATACATAGCTATAAGTGCCACATTCATAGGTGATTGATAACACTACGTGTCCCTCTTCGACGTCAATGATCGACTCAATTATTAGATGAAGAACTTACCGAATGCAACTTAACCTCAACTCGAAAATCTTGAATAATCTATTTAAGTTGTAATGATTGTCAGCAATAATATTTAAAACTACGTTTGGTTAAAAGTTTGTCAAGTCAATTTTGATCTTCATGTATGCTTGAATAAATTTGAAACTACTTGTAAATAATTTTTTCACAGTCTAATTATATAATTTTCCCTTCGTCACTACTTTCTCATCTGTCTACACCAAGAAAATCCAGAATGTTCTTGAAAAAAAGAAGAGAAAAAGTTGGTAATCTTGAACCATCAATACGCCACTCATAACTTATTCGTAACTTGCATCTATGGTAAGTGATAAATCTCAGCAAAGAGCGGTATAACGATATTCACGGTAGCTTCTGATGGTCCCCAATTTAAGAGGTATTCAGTACGACACAAAGACGCCGGTAGCTCCATATGTCATCGTGGCAACTTCTTTGGTGGCGATTCACTTGGTGATGTGTACGTTGATGACGTACAGCATAGATCAGTACATTGACGATATTTACGGTGCTTTGCTTCTGAATAATAGGGACGAAAAAACGTAAGTGATGGCTAATTGATGTTACTCAAATGACTCTCTGTGTGGTCTTACCATAATGTTTTTCTCTTTTTCTTTACGTTCCGATATATATGGGAGGCATAAGTACAATATGAATGGCGAGTATGGAATGTAACAATATGTTGATCAATTTGTGAATTGGTCGTAAGTGAAAACTGTTAATATTAAAACAAGATTGAAAAAGGAATAATTATTCGTATCTTAATTGACAAAAGATTTTGGTTGACATACATCGATAATATGTACTCTGACGTGGCAAAAATTACTCCATACATAAAGATTAAAGATTAGTAAAATATATTAAATCAACATTAAAGTAGAGTAAATTAAATAAACAAAAATAAATGCATTATAATACGCCTTACCATCAAGCATGGAATCACAACTGATATTCTATGAGTCATTAGAAATCTTCGTCTAAATTGTAATTCTAGAGATATATACCGTCATAGTACGGAGTTCTTAAAATTTCTATTGAAATTTGTTGCAAAAACGAACGTTTCTATATTAGATAATTTATATTCAGAAAATTATAAATAAATGGAAACAGTTAATTACACAATGAAACTTAGTAAGATTAAGAATATTAGTACAAAATCAGAGAATATATTTTTAAGAATTTTATTTTGCATCCGTACGCGTCTGAAGCCAGGCAAATGCAGGCAAAGACTAACTAACTCTAGATTATAATAAAACCTATTTATTGCTAAGCCAATGTTCATTTGAAACGCATCGTTGCACTTCCAACAAAATTGTTATTGAATGGTAATTACATTTGATATCTCTCACTCCAGCCAAACCGCATCAAATCAGATTCAAAAACTAGAAGTAAAAATGGGTAATTATTGGTTGGGTACATGAAGCCGGACGAGATTCCCGAATTCACAAAAATGCCCAGATGCACTGCAAAAACAGGTGTCTTAAATTCTGTGGCTGAAAGGTAAAACAGCACTCTCTAAATCTGAATTAGTGGTTTTCTACTAATGAATTAGCGAAAAGTGAGCTACTATTAAAATAGTAAGAATTTTACTAATTTTTAGTAGAAAACTACTAAGAATTAGTAGAAAACTACTAATTTTGTAGTAGAAAACTACTAATTAAATTAGTAAAAAAATCTACTTTTTTTAAAAGTAAAGTTTCACTATTTCAATTAGTAGTTTTCTACTAAGTATTAGTAGTTTTTTACTAAGAATTAGTAGTTTTTTACTAAGAATTAGTAGTTTTCTACTATATGAATTAGAGAAAAATGAGCTATGAATTTGACTAATTCATAGTAGAAAACTACTAATTCTTAGTAGAAAACTAATAATTCAGATTTAGAGAGGCACAACTACAATTTTTTCAAATTTAAGATAACATTAGATTTCTATACATTTAGATATGCTTTTTAAAGTATCATAATTTCAAAATGATAAAAAATTTTGTTTACGTTGAAAATATTAAATAATTTAATGACATAAGTCCATTTTTGCCGTCAATAGAATAGTATAACGACACAACTCCATTCAGGCTGAGAAAAACAATTGACGCTTTTAAAAAATCACTGATTCTACAAAATGTTTTTTAAGTTATTGATTAAATTGACATATGATTATTTATTTATATAATATACAATAATTATAATATATAATAAAAATATATATATGAATCTAAAAATATCTTATTTAGGCAAGAGTTTAAGAGAAAGTAAATCATAACCATTTTTTGAAAATGACATTAAAAACAAATTGAAGTTAGTTAGATATTACAATTTAAAGGTAAAGCGACACATCTCCAACAAAATATAATGTTAGGGTGAAAAAATATTAAACTTCTTTAAAAAATCTAAGCGCTTTATTAAATTTGATGAATGTATTTAAAAAATCCATTAAATAATAAGACTTAATGCAAAACATCAAACACATTTGTTGATTTTTCGAATTCACAAAACAAAGAAAAAATTAAAACTCGTTTATCTCGAAACCATGAAAATGGAGTTGTGCTGTTTTACCTTTCAGCCACAGAATTGTTCAAAAATATCTTAAAATAAGACATTTTTCGTGTCTTAGACACCAAAAGTATCTTAATTTAATACATTTTTGGCTAATTTAAAACACCATGTTTTTGCAGTGTGAGAAACGATTTCCTCGGTATTGTTGAAAGACTCAAAATATACGGGAGGCCGCCATCTTGAATCGCCTGCAGTGAGGAGCATCCACACCGTTAAGCCAGGGATCGGCAGCGACTACAGTTGTGAATTACGGCAAGTAGCGATCCGTACGTAGAGTAGCGGCCAATACGTCGCATTAAGGTGGTCCAAAACAAAAATATTTTATTTTTAATGCTCTCATCCCCTAGGATTGTTCTATATCGAAAAAAATACCCCTATTTTTTTATTTTTTTTTATTTTTTAATATTTAGATGGGGCTCAAAGCGGTCAAAGTTTTCCATGCAAAATGCATGGAAAAAAAGACTTTTTCGTAGAAATTGTATAGAACCCTTGAAAATCAATATTTTTTAATCGCCCAACTCTGTTTCTCGTCAGGAGACTTCAAACAAGAATGCCAAATTGTTTGTTTAACAATTTTGTAATATTAACTATTTTTTATAGGGCCCCAAAAAAACCCCATAAATTACAAAATTATGAAAAAATCGTTAAAAAATATTTTTTCCTATTCTTAGGAGAGTTTTTTCCTATATTTTGAATAAATAAAATAAATATTAATTTTTAATCATTATTCCATGTAATTGCTAATTTGTTTAAACAAATTATTATTATTTATTTACAACTTTTTATCAAATTGAGCTAGAGAGTTGCAACTTTTTCTTAATTTTGCAACTTATCGAGGCCATTGGAGCCAAATACGAACAAAAAAGTTAAAATAATAATTTTAACGATTGTTTAAACAAATTATAATTGTTTGTTTTCAAGATTTGCACAAATTGAGCTACAGAGTTGCAATTTTTTCTGAATTTTGCAATTTTTTTATGACTGTGAAGCCATGTACTAACAACAAACGATAAATAATAATCTTTACAATTGTTTAAACAAATTATGTTGTTAATTATTAACTTCTTATTAAATAGAGATACAGAGATTCAACTTTTTCTTAATTTTTCAACTTTTCGAGTTCAGTGAAGCCAACAACAAAACTTAAAAATAATTTTTACAATTGTTTAAACAAATTATATTGTTTATTATCAACTTTTACTTAAATAGACCTACAGAGATGCAATTTTTTTTCAATTTTGCAACTTTTAAAGAACATAATTTGTTTAAACAATCGTAAAGATTATTATTTATCGTTTATTGTTAGTACATGGCTTCACAGTCATCAAAAAAGTGCAAAATTTAGAAAAAATTGCAACTCTGTAGCTCAATTTGTGCAAATCTTGAAAACAAACAATATAATTTCTTTAAACAATCGTTAAAATTATTATTTTAACTGTTTTGTTCGTATTTGGCTCCAATGGCCTTAATAAGTTGCAAAATCGGAAAAGTTGCAACTCAGTAGCTCAATTTGCGCAAATCATGAATATAAACCATATAATTTGTTTAAACAATTGTTAAAATTATTATTTTAACTTTTTTGTTCGTGTTTGGCTCCAATGGCCTCGATAAGTTGCAAAATTAAGAAAAAGTTGCAACTCTCTAGCTCAATTTGATAAAAAGTTGTAAATAAATAATAATAATTTGTTTAAACAAATTAGCAATTACATGTAATAATGATCAAAAACTAATATTTATTTTATTTATTCAAAATATAGAAAAAAACTCTCATAAAAATAGTAAAAAATATTTTTTAACGATTTTTTCATAATTTTGTAATTTATGGGGTTTTTTTGGGCCCTATAAAAAATAGTTAATATTACAAAATTGTGAAATAAACAATTTGGCATTCTTGTTTGAAGTCTCCTGAAGAGAAACAGAGTTGGGCGATTAAGGAGGAATCGGACAAACAATCGGAACAAAAGTTAGTCCAAATGAATAATTTTGATTTTTGATATAGAAAACACATAAGTTAGTGTAATTTTTTTCAGGGGAAGTGTGGACACTTGTAGTTTTTACAAAATGAGCCGTTAAAATTGCAATTTGATGAAAATTAAAAAAAAATTGACATGAAAAACGATTATTCAATTTGGGTTAATTAGAACCTCAAATTGAATAATCGTTTTTCATGACAATTTTTTTTTAATTTTCATCAAATTGCAATTTTTAACGGCTCATTTTGTAAAAACTACAAGTGTCCACACTTCCCCTGAAAAAAATTACACTAACTTATGTGTTTTCTATATCAAAAATCAAAATTATTCATTTGGACTAACTTTTGTTCCGATTGTTTGTCCGATTCCTCCTTAAAAAATATTGATTTTCAAGGGTTCTATACCATTTCTACGAAAAAGTCTTTTTTTCCCATGCATTTTGCATGGAAAAATTTGAGCTCTTTGAGCCCCATCTAAATATTAAAAAATAAAAAATAAAAAATAGGGGTATTTTTTCGATGTAGAACAATCCTGGGGGGGGGAGGGGGTAAGAGCATTAAAAATAAAAAAAATTGTGTTTTCCCATGCATTTTTGGACCACTCTAACGTCGCATACGTCTAATAGAAAGACAACCTTCATAAAATAAACGGATTCTTTGTAATTATCCCAGTTTGGGAACGCGTACCGATTTGTGCACAGTTATTCATTTATGTGTAAATTAAAACGTAAATCAATTAGAAATGATGTTATAAATAGTTACTTTTTATTCTGTAAAGTATTTTACTCGGTATTTTATAATTAAAATACTTTCTTTTACGTCTAAAAATTCTTTAATAATACAATAAAAAATATAAATACTTACAGCGTTTTGACATCTCTCAGTAATCAAAGAGCTTGTAAGATTCGTCAGCTGATAGGGTAACAAAACAGAGCTCGAAAGAGTAATAAAACGTTAACTTTTGTAAAATAAATAGTTTTAAATAGTAGATGACTAATTTCCAGGTTTGAATCAGAGGCGCACATTAAAATGAGTAGATTTTGAAGTTGTACAAGAAAAATACAAATCGGTACACACAAAGTGTGTATGTTTTTATTTGTGAACGCGGAGTTAAAAGTATTCATAAACAATACAATTTTAATACTATTTATAAATAAAGTTTATTTTCAATATCTTCAATCTTCATATTTTTCGAATATATTGTAAAATTTTAGACAAACAGACTTATAACTGTGTTAATTGATTGTGAAAAAATTTCAGTATCAGCGTTGGTGTTGTTCCTTTGTGATTAATGTACTAACTGCTAATTGTAAGTTAATTACAATTTATTAAAAATATTAAAAATACTATTGTGACAAATTGCAGATTCAGGTATATTTTTAGTGCTTTTACAATTTCTTATGTTTTTCAAAAAGTGAAGTTATGTTTCACCTATTTCTTTTTAATTTTAAAGTACCTTGAAATTATTAGAAAAAAGTACTGGAAAGTATTTACTATAACGGAATGAAGATATAATATTTTTTATTAAAATATGTAAGTCATTGTAATTAATATAATGTGTTTAATATTTGAAAACATATATCTGCTGACTACTTAAAATCGTACTTTATTCTCCTATTTTATTTCACTATTATACTATTGTAACTTATTTTATTTTTACTTTATTTAGAATATTGTGTCTTATTAATGAATTAATTAAAAATAAATGAAATTAAATTACTTTAATAAGTTACTTAAAATAAAGTATAATTATAAATCTGTGCACTAATTGGTACACCTCTTTCCCCAAATTGGGTCGATCTGAATAGATATATGTATAAGCGTGCACAAATTGGTACCGTACATTTAATTCATAGAAACACAATTAATTACTATATCTTGTCAATAAAACTTTGTTTAAAGTCTCATTTACTTTAAAAAATAAAGGATCTTCACATAATTTTTTTTTTTTAATCATATCACGCATTTTATTTTACTCTTATGTAAAGTCCAAATTTTAGTAGTCTACAAACTGGGACATTTAACTTAGTAGAACAGAAAAAATGACTCGCTACAGAGAAAGGTTCCCTAAACTGCAAAAAATATTAGGTTATGTTTAATGATAGTTTTACTTTAACTAAAAGTTCCTTTTGAACTAAATAAAATCAAAATAACCATTTATTAAATATTTTGGAACGTATTTTTTAGCGTTTTTTTTTATACATTTACACCTGTTGGCCTATATATCTTCTCTCAGGAATAGAGAACAAATCTGCCGATAATGGAGTAATAATCATCTACTATTTATTAGAGACTTTTCACACATCTATGATCACCAAAGATTATCTCTAGTAACAGGAAGGTTATTTCTCAGTTCTTGATGAGATCATCTTTTAACGCCCTGAATGTTGCTCTTAAAGGAAAGGAAATTTTCCTTGCTGGTTATAGATAGTAATTAAATGAGAACCCCTGGTACTAAGGTAGTAACGCCCACGCCATGCATCAAGCGTGACGTAGATAGGTAATGCTGCTGCAGATGGAGAAGATGGTCCTCAGAGATATACCCTCCGTTTCTACCTTAGTTAGGGTCAGCTATCTCGCGCGACCCATCTCCGCCTATCCAATCACACACTGCACCCCGCGTATGGCACGCAAGCGATAATACACTGTGTCCCAATTATCCCGCAACACGACAGGGCCATACTTGCCATATCGTGAGAGTATTTTCAGCTCCTCCCGGTAACCCCTCTTTACCAACCGGACACCCACTGTGCCAGCTTATAATATCTAGAATGTAGAATTGTAGACTTGAGTTGAGACTCCATCGACTCATCCACTCAACGATTCCCGATCGTCCAGACTTCTAGAAACAAGAATTATTCTCGCGTGCGCTCTTACTGGTGTTTTCGTTTTTTGCCGCGAGACGGTTTTTCTCTTTCATGCGAAAGTTGCCCTGTCGGTTTCGTTTTCAAAACTTTTTTCACTAGCTCCAAATCAAAGATGAAGGCCAAGTCTAAATGGAATTGGATGCATGTATTCGACAAGATGTAAAAGACCAGTCATTCAATAGTGATGTGGGTTCCCGTGAGAATCTGGAACAAACTAGAAAAACCCACAGGAATTCAAGCAAGGACCTGTGAAAGAATCTTGAATGTATGGAAAAAAAAGGGTTAATTGGAATTGATTTTAGGTTCCAGAAAAGTTTCAGAACAAAACTATACTCGATTGTGCAACGGAAGCTTGCAAAACGTGGTTTTTTATTAATTGGAGGGATTCAAAAGTACCACTTTAAAGTTTACACACACACATAAACATCCGTGTGTAGATGCCTACTGTATAAATACATATACGGGGCATTCCAAGTGACATTTTCATTCAAAATTTTTTTTTGTTTGGAATAATTTTTTTCTGATTCTATATGAAAAATAAGGAAACACGTATTTTTTTATTTTTTTATTGAATGCAAATAGCAGAAGTTATGGATTTTTGAAATTTAACGTTTTTTGAAATAGAGCGTTTTTAACCTTCGTTTTCCTCCGTTATTATTAGTAAATGGAAAATAGTGCCCTACATAAAATTTGTTCAATTTTTTTAGATTTTTTATATGTGTAGTAAAAAATAATGAATTTGCAACAAAAATACATGAAAAATTGAATTTCCGCCTAAAAAGTGACTTTTCTCAAAACCGAAGGTCTCGATTTTCGATTTTTTTCTTTCAATGCAGTTACTGATTAATAAAGAAATTTTTCTCGTAAGTCTGAAAGTGGTGCTCTCTAATGTTTTAATGATATTTATAATAATTCCTTGTTGCAAAAAGTTTAAATTATGAATTATAGAAATGAAACAACTTCAACTTACAAATTCCTGTGTGTAATAGTTCTTTTGTTTTGTAACAAAAAAATGTAAAAGTAAACTATATAATTGCAAATATGATTAAAACGCTAAAGAGCACCACTTTTAGACTTACGAGAAAAATTTCTTTATTAATCAGTAACTGCATTAAAAGAAAAAAATGGAAAATCGAGACCTTCGGTTTTGAGAAAAGTCACTTTTTAGGCGGAAATTCAATTTTTCATGTATTTTTGTTGCAAATTCATTATTTTTTACTACATGTCTAAAAATCTAAGAAAAATTGAACAAATTTTACGTAGGGCATTATTTTCAATTTACTAATAATAACAGAGAAAAACTAAGGTTCAAAATGCTCTATTTCAAAAAACGTTAAATTTCAAAAATTCATAGCTTCTGTTATTTTCATTCAATAAAAAAATATGTGTTTCCTTATTTTTCATATAGAATCAGAAAAAAATTATGCCAAACAAAAAAAAATTTTGAATGAAAATGTCACGTGGAATGTCCCATACACAGAAAAAACGGTCAATAAATTTTTAGGAGGTTACAGGTTAAAATCACGAGATTATTGGATCTCACGCACATATACCACATCTGCTTTTACATTGTAATCTTGTGATTTTTAAATTGTAATCTCTTGAAATTATCTTGAATTTATCGACCGTTTTTTCTGCGTGTATTAGGATAAATAGATTGTCAAATTGATAGGAAATTTTCCGCTCTACAACTTTGAATAGAAGTATTTTTTACCTAAAATGCATAGTTTTCCCGTGAAATGAGGAAAACCCATACGCTCGTCGCTCATTCTTTCATTGGATATTATAGTCGATATACAAATATATAACTCGACAAAGTTATTTTATTAGAAAACGTGGAAAAAATAAGGCAAATATTAAAGTAAAATAAGTAAAGTTTTGATAAAGTTAAAAGTAATGAAGCAATCAAGTGTTTTAAAAAAGTTATTTAATTACAAACCTGGAATATATATGTCACTGATTAATGTCAGGTGGGTCAGGTTTTTTATATTTTCGAATCTGAAAGTAAATACATTTATTAAAATTAAAAAAAAACACTATAATCTCAACAGTGGCGTAACAATAGAGGATGCAGGAGAACTGAAACATCAGAGCCCCCAAAAATGAAACAGATTAAGTTTTTTTTTTTAGTATTCAATATCGCTTTAGATTCCGAGAGGCCCAAAAATTTTTTTTCCCATCAGGGCCCCGAGTTTTCTAGTTACGCCACTGAATCTCAAGCACTATTTCCATTCGAAAATATTTAAACATTCACCTTAAAGAGCAGAACAAACTAAAATTTCACAAAAAAAAAATGAAAATGAAAATACAACTCGTGGTTTAGTTTTTAGGTTTATTTTTAAAGTTACGTAAAAAGAGTAACAAAGCTATATACAAACACTTATAAAATAAAGAAGCAGTTACAATTAATTACGATAAATAATGATTTTCATTAAAAGGTACTAATTAAATTTTTTTTCAGTGAAACTAAACGCAAAACATTATTTTGGTTGACCGTATATCAAACAAACTTTTTTCCTGCTTAATAGCTCGATCATTGAAGTTGATTCACAGCAATTTGAATTTAATATCATCCCAGCATAGATTTCTTCGAAGGACTATTTGCATGTTTATAGCAATATTCTGGATGGTAGCAATACTTAAAGTGAAACCCACGCGAGAATTTCGCTCAAATCGTTGGTAATCGTTGTGCTTCAATCACTGATGAAATCGTGACCTTCTCGATGTTCACGCGGCTGCATTTGCGCATCGTCGGTAGCGATTTTACAAGTGAACAAATTATTATCACAAAATTACATAGATTCCGTAGAGCTAATACGTCACTTAAACAATTCAGTTGCCAAGACCACCCAAGTTATTCCGTATACCTAAACATTAAAGAGAAAATAAATTGTTGACACAACAGAAATGCAAAATTTCAACTCTAATAAATAATTATCTCTCTAATTTTCAATGTTTCAAGAATATTTCTTTAAGGAATATTGTAAATGCGAACAATGATTGATTTAATTGGATAGAAATAACATTAATTTCAGTCGTCTATTGAGCGGCTAGGTTAGAATAAATAAAAGTTAGTTAAAGACGGTTAAATTAATCAATTTATTGCTGATTAGAAAAATAGAAAAAGATCGCAATATTAAAAAGAGATTCTAAAGATATAAAATTTTCATAATAAAATTTGTAAAAACACATTCTAAAGAAAGTTTTTAAAAGTCTTTAAAAATCGTTTAGGGATGTGGCTTAAAATGAAATATAGACGCCACAAGATGAATTAATGTCATTTTCGTAAATTTGTTTTTTTTTTAGGACAAGTAGTAATTATTTAAAAAAACAAAGATGCACGGAATCCGTTTTGTTTGAAAAAAAAGTTGAATAAATTGCGAATTGCAAGTTGGATAATTATCGAAAGTTGCAATGGAGGTTAACCACGCCTCTGTCCCCTTGAGCAGCGAATCAGGACTGTCGTCTGATGTCCCCCTGCAGTGGCGACGAGACACGACATTCCGAGTTGAAGAGGATGAAAGCATTATGAGAGAAAGAGGGACTATGTCTCTATAGAAGCTTAAACTCCTCTCACTCCGTCACCCATGGAAACACGACAGTTGCCCCTCCTCTACGCCCTCACCAGGTTCTCAATCCAAGGGATGGTAGGCGGACCATGACAAGTGTCTCCTAAAAAAGGTATTATAAAAGTCCTAAGCCTCGATCCCATACAAAAACGTTCACAAAAATCAGATGCATAACATTTTGATCCATTATCAGATCAATTTTAAAAACTCGATCCAATCAATTATTAAAAACGAATCAGGCAACAATTTTTATAAAAATCTAATTTGCCCATAAAGTTTGCAATTGACATAAGATTGAAAGGGAATAGGTGAATTAAATTGAATTGCAATCTGATTTGTAACTGTTAATAGCATTCTTTTCTAATAGAATTGAAACCTAACGGATTATAGTCGTAATGAAAGAAATAATTAATGGAACGCCAATGATAGTTGCTTTCATATATTGGTGCCTAGTAGCCACGGAACCTCATAGTACCTGACCTTTGAAACATTGAATCCTTGATAGTTGATAATTTCTATAAGGAAGCTTATATACTCAAGTTATACTTAGCAAAGCGTAACTAAGCAGTCTTAGAGTACAGCTCGTTTTCACGCGGGGTCAGGTTATCGGTCACTGGCTACCGGTTATTAATACTCTCCCGGGGTCAAACGATTAGTGCTGATGCATTCCAAGTCCACTGACCCTAAACTGTAAAGCACATAATTTCATTTCTCTTTAAGTGATAATTTATTAATTTTTCAGAGTTGTAAATCAGGAGCCGTAATAAGTTAATTTATCGATTTCTCATATTTGCTTATTGACCAATTTTATATTCAAAAGTCATATACATCATTTATATAATCAGTATAGTTAATTAGTAACCAGTTCTATTAGTTAGAAATGGATTACAGCTCAAAGGAATAATTCTGAGCTACTGACATAATAAAGGTATTGATATGTATTTATGCCCACACATCCAGGTGTCTATATAATTCCAATATCATATTAGGCCTATAAATCTTATTATACAAAGAATTAACACACTAATAATAATAATTAAATTGAAAATTTTTGCTCCATATGCGTTATATTAAATATCATTTTTGAAAAGGGCGGTAACTATGCAAAAGGGTTTGTCGTTTTACGTATAGGAAAGGACAAGGACACTTGACTGGTGACAGAGACTAACAAAAAGGGAGGGACGAAGAGTGACAAATGCCAGAGGACCACAGAGGACTGTCGTCTTACTCGACGAATCAGAAACCATCTTGTCCTTCAGGTAGAAAGAGCGCAAGCGCCTGCGACCACTGGACACGAGGCGACACATCGATCCACGGTTCTACAACCTCAACCTCTATATAGGTACTTCCACCTCAACCTCCAGTTCTTCTACCATCTCCTCACATTCCTCCTCTTCACCATTTCCACCTCCGTCTCCTTTCCTTGATTAAACCGCGTTCGCCTTGGTTCTCTTGCTTACGAAAGTATCAGTCTGCTATACCACCCCCCAACCCACCCTTCAGACTACGGCTTTAACATAAATGGAAAATGACGCGAACATTATGCCTTGCACAGAATCCCTGAATCTTCAACTAGGCAAAGATTTATCGAACAGTAATGAATTTTTGCCTTCAATTTTGCTTATACACTTTATCACAGGATATTTTTAGAGCGCAACCTTTTTTCGACAGGAGTCTTGATGAATTTTAAAATTATGAAACGTAAAAAAGTCAAACAGTTTCGTTCTTAAGTTGTAATAAATAATAGTTATGTAGAAACTTATAATATTTGCTTTATTATTTAAATTGTTTATAATGTATTTTTATTTAGGGATCATTCACATATCACGTGATACAAATTTGAGCTATTTTGAACCCCCTCCCCCCTCCTCGTGATACTTTTTCTATTGCTAAAAAAATTAATTTCCATGGACCGTGATATTTTGACTACCCCCCTCCCACCCCTTAAGATATCACGTGATATGTGAACGACCCCTTACCTATATAAGTTTACAGGAATTCAAGAAAAGACATGTGAAAGAATCTTGGATGTGTGGAAGTAAAATAGAGTTTTAAATTGAGTTCGAATTGAGGTAAGTAATTGAATATTGAAAAAACGTATATTTAATTAGAAATCCTGGAAAATATAAAATGGTGATTGATGCATGAGAGGTTTTAGTTTATTTTTTAGCAATCAAATATTAAAAAACAATATTTTATTAGAAAACCTGAAAAATGCAATCCGCGATGATTGAAAAAAAGAGTTATTTTATTAGAAATTTAGGAGAGGAGTATTTGTGGCTGTAGGGTCAGTCAATAAAAAAAGTTTATTCTTTTTTCTTCCAAACGTTTCGGCACGGAATATCGGCCCTCATCAGTGGAATTTTATTCTAAAAATTTTTTTTTGTTTTTTAAATTTTATAATGTTACATTTACTTGTTACACCTTTATCATAACGTTGTTTCCTAATTCTATCGCTTTTACAATTCTGCGCTATTATTTTTGTATCATTTAATTTATTCTAAGTACTGAAAAAACAAAATTGTTCCATGACTCGATTGATAGTGAAATCTAAGGTCTGTAGTATTACAGAAGAATGAAGAGATCTATATGTTTTTTTATTCTGTTATGTTTAACGTTTTTTGTATTGTTTTGCGTTTTTGACCTAAATTGTATTTGTTGTTTAACTACATAAAAACTATAATTGGAAATACCACAAAATTGTTAGAGAAAAGATAGAATACAGATTCTTGTTCAAATATTATTATTATTATATATATTTTTTTTTAGAAATTATTTAATTATTTTATAATGTAACTAATCTGCAAAAATACCAAATTTAGAAAATTTGGTTTAACGAGTTTTCCAATGCACAGTGAAGACTGCTTTAACCGACATAGATTTTGACACATTCACTACTTTCAACATTTTTGGTGATAAGTATTTTGTGTATTTTGTTTTGATGCTCTTCAAAATAGCCGTTTTTAGGGAAACTGATCTGTAGGCGAAAAATGATCCGTTACGGTCACTTTTTTTTTATGCATTTTCTGAAAGTGATGGAAAACATGTGTTTATATCTTTTGTCCTGCGTTCGAGAGAGAGAGAAGTTTCTGAAGTTAAAAGGATTTATGTTAAGCCAAATTTTGTTTCGTAATTTTGTGTATTTTTTTAAAAAAACCGAAGTTTTTTAATGAATTATTCTATTTGTTTATTCATATTTATTTTAATTATTTGTTTCTAATTTTTTGTTTAATTATTTAAGTTATTTTCTAAAAAAATATTTTTTTATAAGTTGTGATTCTATTAGTGTTATTTTATTGTGAATTGATTTGGTTTATTCAATATTATTCTTATTAATAATAATAATTATTATTACATAAATAAATACTCCTCACCTAAATTTTCAACTTGGGTCACAAAAACTCTTACTTCAATTATTTTATTAGAAAACCTGGAAAATTTTAAAGAAGCAATGTGAGTTATTCGAATACGTTTGTATAGAAAAGAAGTGGTCGATTTTCTGGGATCAAAAATTTGAGAGGTTGAAAAAATTGCCCTAATATTTGGAATTATATGACGTCACAAGACAATATTGGCCGTCAACAACGGGGTCAGATTTAAGTAGACACGTATATTTTGTTAAATCAATTAATTTTATTATTTTTTATTTGAAGCTAATATAATACATGATGAAGGAACTTTGTAGCACCATATAAATTTTTATTAGGAACGTGGATATTGTTCCGGCTAGTCGGAACTTTAGCAGTAGAAATTAAAAATCCGGCTACTGTCAGTCAGAAGACTAATTCTATTGAATAAATAAGGTTCGGCTATTATTTTAATCTCTTTTATTTTGTAGCGAAAATGTATAAAGCTAAGTTTGTTAAATTTGACAACCTAAGGGGGGGTTCTTTTAAGTTTTAAGGCGAAATGGGTTTAAATTGTTGCAGCAAACACTATAGCCGGATATTTATCTTTAAAAATTAAAGATCCGACTAGTAGTCGGAACTTTAGCCTGCTCTAGCCGTAGAAGCTAAAGATCCGACTATAGTCGGATCTTTAGCCACCTTAGAGATCCGGCTAGTGACTAGTCGGAACTTTAGCCACGTTAAAGATCCGACTAGCCGGAACTTTAGGTTCGATTAAAGGTTAGGAACGTTAAATATGCATATTTGACTATATATGTGTAATATACTTAATATATTAAAAGAAGGTATTCTATATTAGCCTTTAATAATTTAATTTTGTATTTTAATTATAATTTTTGTGAGATTTTTATCGGGTTAAAAAACTAATATAAATTAATGCGTGTATTTTTACAAGTATCTTGAACTGTCAAATACTAAATAGTGACATTTGTTTTTTATTTTATTTGGACTGAATTTAATTTCTTGAATAGTTTCTCCTTCCTTTTTTAATAAACATTCAAAAAGTAATAACATTTTAAAACACAAAATTGCGAGTCAATGAGTGACACACAAGTAAACAAACTTTTTGAACCTGATGACACAGTTACTTTAGTTTGAAAAAATAAGTTTGATATCTATAATTGTCAATAATTCTCATATTAAAGGAACCTCAATTTCCGTCCGTATAATTTAATTATCAAAATAAAGATTCAAAAATTACATAACTTGGTCACGCTGCAAACTTATACGCATTTTAGACATAAAATTATCAATAAATAATAGACGAATGATTCAGGTCTGAAATTGTCTAATCATGAAATACGAGAACAAAGTCATAAGTACAAAAAGACGAGAAAAATGACGATGATGAAAAACATGGAATGAAAATCATATTTTTGATGCTTTAAAATTAATTAAAGTTGTCAGTTTGTGGTTAAAAAAATGATGTAAATAATGATGGTTTGACGAGGTAAAGTGTTACCTCGTACAATGTTTTCAATTAACTTTTAAAAACATGTATGAACACCACCACCAGTCTGGAATCTATCACTGAAAAAAATGGTATTGGTACTTTACCTAAAAATATATTGCTGGTTAAATATAGGTACAATTGCAATCCGTTATTGGAGTAATAGTTAAACTAGATTGCCGAAGTACAAAAACAATTTAGCTCGTGCGTACAGAAAATTTAGGAAAAATATTGACCACCTCTTGCTGTACTATCTAGCAGCCTTACCGATACAGTTTCATGTTGACAGTTCTGTTAGAAAGTTTAGGTGCCATGACTATACATTATACCTGTAATGAGCAGAATGCATTGCTGTATACTTTCAACATGGCGGTCCTTCAGTGTAAATCATATGTTCGTGCTATTTTTTACGCATTGCGTTTCTATTTTCGAATAAAGTGCTTAGGTTAGTGATTAATGTGTTGGATGTGTTCCATTGGCAAAGTTCTGTGCAAGGATCTAATTGTTTTAATGTTTAAAGTTATTAATTGTGATTGGTTAGTGGCATATATAAGTTTTAATTGTTTATGATCGTTGTACCAGCTTCAATGTAATAGAAAGTACAAATTTTCAGTTTTTAAGTAGTCTATATACAAGTTTTATGAATTAAATAATTTCCTAAAAGATTTATGCTTTTATGGTACCTCAAATGCATTCAATAACGTTAATTTAAATAAAACAAATTATGCGATTATGTTCATTTATCTCGATTTAACTTGTAATATAGAATGTTGCAAATAACGCTTTTTTATTAATAAAGAAACAGTTTATTTGCAATTTTATATAAAAATAAACAAATATACGTGCACTAACTACAAAACTTTACAATAAAACCAACAATTATTATCAGTTAGAAAAATGATTTGAAAGATTGAAAGTGACATATTGTTTAATTCTATAGTGAAACTACAAATATCTTTTATTAAAAGTCATAAGGTACTTTTAAATATAAAATCTTATAGTGATTTTTATTTACGGAAACTCATATTCATTAAATCTTTTACCTTAAAAGGTTTTGTATTGTTAAAATATATATTATTTTATATCTGTGAGATCAAATATGGCTATATAAACAAGAGAGTAATGTCATCTAGAAATTCTATCCACCACAGCTAGAAATGCTGTCAACATTAGCTAGACGTATTATCTAAAAAATGTTGCTAAAAGAATTTAGCAGCTACTCCTATATTATCTAGCTGTTAATCAGCTAAAAATATAGAATGACTGGTTAAATTTTTTAGGCAAAATAGATATATCTTTGCTGCAATATAATTTAGGTACCGCACCTAAACGTTTAGGTCGACGATATGGAGCGATATTATTTAGCTGTAACAGCCAGAATTCTTTGTAGTGTACCTAAACATTTTTTTCAGTGTATTTCATTTCGACTGTTCTACAGTCGGGTGTAAGCTTGGCGAATTGTGCCTTATTATTTAAAGCTTGCGCTCTAAAATCAAAGAAAGTTTTACTTAATTTATCTTTTAATTAGTTTATTTAATTTAATTCATATTCAATTTAAAAATTTGTTTATTTTATTTCAATTATTAATCTTAATTCAGTTTACCGGCCAACTTGCCAATCCGTAATTGTTGTTATTGTTGACAACAACATCTTGATTACAAAAATCTGTTTTACTTTTACATGAACACCGACTCAATACCACATGCATAAGTGGAGAATTCTCCACTTTTAATATTCTAAGAAGTTGCCCTGAGGTACGTCATTTTCTCTGAGGTCGAGTCCTTCGTCGTGGGATCTAGTGCTGCCCACGAGACGAGAAGAGACGAGATTTCATACAGTCTCGTCTCGGTCTCGTTAAATATCAAAATTGCAGATCTCGGTCTCGGTTTCGGAAATTATGGTCTCGATCTCGGTCTCGGTCTCGTTGAGAATTAAAATTTCAGGTCTCGGTCTCGGTCTCGCAGTCTCGATCAATCTACTTGCTTTAATGCGAGTAATTTAGAATTAAGTTAAAGGAAGTGATACACAAAATATAAGAAGTTGACTACAGCTTTAAATAAAAGTTGAAAATTAAGTTTTATAAAATTTTATTTTTTACTTTTAGTAATATTGTAGTACATATTGTAGTACATAATATTCATAAAAATAAGTCGTAAAATAAGATAGTATTATTCTTAATTTTCATCGACCTTAGAAATATTTTGTTACCAAGTTTAAGATAAATCCCTTAATATTTCTTCAAGTTATTTAATTTTTTACATTGCTACGAAAGGCATGGTTGATTTTTGAACTTATATGATACATTATCATTCAACTAATTGAAGTATCATATACCTACTACGAATTTTTTTCAAGCTATTTCATCCCTTTACAGTAATATACTTTAGATAACTTTCTTTCTTCTTAGACTTTCTTAAAAAAATTCTGTTCGCTTAAAAACAATAAATAAATTCTCGTAATAATATTTTTTTTTTTTTTTAAATTTTCGTCGAGAGTCTCGGTCTCGAGAAACTTTGCATCGGTCTCGTCTCGTTTTATCCTAGATGAGTCTCGTCTCGGTCTCGTCTCGGTTTTCCGAGACGAGATGAGACGAGCCCGAGACTAGTCTCGGTCTCGTGGGCAGCACTAGTGGGATCGTCCTGGCACCAGGTACGGATGTGAGTCCCGTCCTGACAAGAGTGCCAGGACCAGAAGACGATATCGACGGGTTTTGTTTACTAGCTGTCAAAATAGTAGCAGACGATCGACATACAGGGGTGGGCGGACGAGGCCACCACCTCACCTCGCGACAGAGTTCGGTCGCTCTCGTTTGCTACGTATAACAGCGACGGATGCCGGCGTAACTAACAAACATTCTACGATTGTGTCCCCGGCTTATTGTACCAGAGAGTGATTGTGCGTAAAAATTTGGCTTGACGACGGCACGTTCAGCCTTCAGCCTGTCTTCATTCCAGTTCTGGTGTGAGACTAAGAGACATTCTCAAACAATGAAAAACAACAATCAGATTTTATAAAACTTGTTGGAGTTGCAACTATATTTGCGATATTGTGTTTTGAAGTAGAATTTGAGAATTTAAAGATAAAATGGAAGGATCGTTTATGACCTCCCTACTAATGTACTTCTACGAGCAAAAGGGTCTGTCATCGTTTTTCAGGTAAATTACGGACAGTCCCTTCTTAACCGTCTGTAAGATGAGCCAAAAATAAAGTCTAAATATTTTGTGAACTAGAAATAAAGCTGTGCACATTTATTTCACTATCCAGTCTTATTGCGTAAAATCTCTATTAAAGAAAGTCCCAACAAAACTCATGTTGGGACGAGGTTCAATTAGAGGTCGAAGACCTCTTCCAGGTGAGCTCATTGAATAAACTATTGACTTTTTGTGAATGTTGGAGTCGGTTCTCCGACCAAAAATTGTAAAAGTTCGAGTTAGTGTTCAGTGCGCATCCTTTTTTTGTAAATGACCGTGCCAAGAGGCACGGTATTTTGTATAGCCATGTAAAGTTTGTTGATGCTTTAAAATTAATAAAAGTTGTCAATTTGTGGTTAAAAATTTTGAGTGCTTATCTGTGCTGCACCTTACTCCCCTCTCTCCGGATTATGAGTTAGTTGTGGCTTTATTATATTTTCAATTAAAGATTAAAATCATTTGAGTAGTTAAATTAGTCTTTTATTTTATTATTATTTTTGTTTAGTTATTTTTCATTAAAATAACTTGGCCTCCGGGTTTTGTTTTTATATTGTTTACTTGATTGAATATTAAAAATTAAATTAATAAACATTATTAATCATCAAACATAATCTGGAAAAATGCGTCATGGTATATATTTCTCGAATATTATTAGAAAGAAATTAAATAATATGAAAAATAATCATTTATATGACTAAGTACCCTTTCAAATGTATGATGACATCACTGATGGTCTCAACCTTAAATTAGAGAGGACACTTAATGCATGCATTAGATTTATATATAACATTCCAAGAAGTGTGTATAGCATCTTTTTGATCTGCGGAAAATTGTATCATTGGTCGAAATGTTTGTAGATGTCACTAATAGGTATTTTTGAAACCATATTTATTATTTTGCTTATACATTTAAAAAAAACCCAAAACATTTAAGGTTTTAAACTGATTTAATTTAGTTATATAATTAGTTGATACAAAACAAAGTCCTCCTTATACCTTTATTTTTGGATGCTGATGAGAAACGATATCAGGTCATGTATAATCGAGTCATCCAAAACAGGATGAAATATTTCAGCAGCGCGAAAACGGGCAGTGTTTGCAGCTGCTGAATCTTATGCTAATCTCACCCCCGAAGGCTAACCCTCTTCGTTCATCGTATGAAAAAGTTGCTCGTTACTCACGCATCCATAAATCTCGTTCCTAAGCTTAATCTGTTCACCGCCTCTTGTAGCCGCGGAAAACTCCGGCGGCAGGTGTAGCGCACCTAACGTCCTGCCATGATTTTCATAATTGTGTATTCTTCGACAAATTTGAATTTCGATACATCCCACAAGCGCTACAAATTTTCCCTCAGATGTATCCTGGATCAATATCCTAAAACAAAATCTTGTATAAGAATAAAACAATAGCAGCACATAAAGTAATATGAATTTTAATGTCTTTTATAATTCAATTAGTACTTTGGAAAGAAAATGGGAGGGAATAGAAAAATATCGTCTCAAAGCTGGGAGCAATCATTACTAAAAAAAATAGTTGGGTAATTTGCTTGGGCACTCGCTTGTGTTCTTAATTACGTATAACTGCTTCTGCTTGTGGAAAGTGATAGGCTAACCGTAGGCTAATGGCGGAGCAACTAAGGTTATTAATTTGGTGCAACCCCGGACGAAACCAGCTTCGATCTTCACATTCTCACAATTATAAACCACTTGCAAAAAAGAAAACAAACTCAAAGGATAGTCCTTAGACTGGTTCGTGTCCCAGTGCGGACGAGAACGAAAAACAAGTAGTTAAGACCAAGGCGCCCTGTAGCGTGAGAACATCGAGGAGCAGCATTTAAGAGGTTCGCGTGGAATCCTCGACAAATGTAGATATTACCTGAGCTGCTATAGGTCGCGAGAGACATTTTGCGGGAGCTTTTTATCCCTTCTCTCAGGTCTTGCCCTCCCTTCAAGTATTTACTCCTTTCTTCATGTCTTGTTCCTTACTCTTTAAAATCTAAAACGTCCACTTGGCACGCTACCAAAAAAAAAGAGATAAAAATGATGGATCATTGGAACCAAAAGTTTGTAAGAAGTGGTAAATACATCCGTAATTACTATAATAGAACTAATCATTTTCTTTGCTCCTTAATGGAAAATTTGCTATTGGTGCACTATTGGACCAACATTGAGAGCCGTGATCCGAATATTGGTCCAATATTGGATCAATGGTGGTAGAAGCTTGACGTATATAGACACCAATGACAATGATTGACGTTGACAATATTGACTCAATACTTTACCAAGCGTGGCTTAACATACCTTTCTCGCAAGTGAGTTGAGCAACTGAAGAAGACCCTCTGCCTCTGCACAGTGTACCTTTAACCATCATTGGCAAATTATTGGTCCAATCCTGGTCTTCTAAAGTACAGAATAGAAGCAGAGGCTTCTCTCATATAGTATAGGTATTCAATAGCTCAACTCACTTACGAGATAGTTGAGTGGCGCCATAATTGGAAAACTATTGGGTCAATATTGTCAATTCCAATTATTGGCATTGGTGTCTTCTACACACCAAGCTTCTACAATCATTGGTCAATTTTGGCTTCCAATATTGAAAACTTGGCTCTCACAATATTGGTTCAATAGTAGTGCGCTAATTGTCAACATTGGCAATTTCCCATTGGATCTCTACATTTCATAAAGTCTTTAAAAACTTCAAATTATTTTCCGATTATTATTCAAAAGAATAAATTTCATTATTTCTAAACATATCTTGATAATTTTGAAACAGTCAGGTGAGAAATTTATAGGACAAATACAGATAGAAATGCACGTAAGATAAAAGTGCAGTGAGAAATATTGCTTGTGATAGATACAAGTGACTATCGATTCTTTGCTTCCGCAAAGAAGTCTCACAGTAAAAGGGGAAGACAGAAATAAGAGGTGGGCATTGGCCGACAGGCTTACTTGGACTCTCGAACGACAAGGGAGTGATATATTACCGCGAACTATACCCGCTCGTTCCACCCCCTTACACCCTTTATCCATGTGCCTTTGCCTGTATGCGGTCTCGCCGCCACTTCAAACTACCCTTGCCGCACGAGGCTTTATTCGAAGGAAGATCCATCTCCATAATAGCCCCACGCCTCCAGCCTTCCCACATGCTCCATCTGCATTGTATGCTTTTCTTAAAACCTTCACGTACTTCTTCCTATCACACATATATACAAATCTTATCATTTCTTGTTTACGCATGATCTGGACGATTCTTCTTTTCCAAATCATACTTGACAATAACAAAAAAGAAAAGTGTCATGTACTTTTGACCGGAATACCTTAGCCCTATGTATTTTGACGCGCTGAACACGAATCCGAAGTCCATTTTGCTCCATCACGTCAGGATTTTTTTCTAACCTCAAAATCAATAAAATGACACTTTTTGTTCATTAGCATGTGAACCCGACTTAACATTAATACATGCCTTGGGCGAATAGAAAGCTTGGATTGTGACCTTTAAATCGCTTTTTTAAAAATTGTTCTACGATGATTTTTAACGAAGTTATGATGTTTTATTTAAAATATAAATTTTTTCCAAATGTAAATAACACTTCAATTATTGATGTGGTATGGTGTAATGGAAAAAAATGATTTTAAATAAAACATCATAACTTCGTTAAAAATCATCGTAGAACAATTTTTAAAAAAGCGTTTTAAAGGTCACAATCCAAGCTTTCTATTCGCCCTATGCATGTATTAATGTTAAGTCGGGTTCACATGCTAATGAACAAAAAGTGTCATTTTATTGATTTTGAGGTTAGGAAAAAATCCTGACGTGATGGAGCAAAACTGACTTCGGATTCGTGTTCAGCGCGTCAAAATACATAGGGCTAGGGTATTCCGGTCAAAAGTACATGACACTTTTTTTTTTTGTGGGGCTGTGTAATGATCGATACGGAAATGTTGCTTTTACCTATAAAGCTGAATCAGTCAAAGCACAGCCCTGCAAATTTAAAGTTTGTCTCTGTTGACTGAATGCGACCAAGTGTTTTCGAAGGGAATTTTTGAGCTGAACACGAATCCCGAGTCCAAAATGTTCAATCACGTTATGTTTTCGAGAAAAAGGGGTGTTGAAACCTAAAAACCTGACAAAAATCTTTTGTCAGTTTTTGAAAAATATAATCTATAGATTATATACGTGTCAGAAACTTCGCTCTTATCAGAAATTAAAGCCTCAAATATGCCCTTTTAAATGATATATGGGCAAAATTGATTTTACTATCAACCCTTAAATAAGGGATGTGTTTTTTAAAGAGGGTTTTGAAAAAATTAATAAATAACACTATACCCAAGTGCAATACACCGATTTTCTTGCAACTTCATAAACTACAAAAATAGCAAAAAATATTTTACTCGTGTTTTTTTTTTTACAGAGCTGCTTTGCGTTTTAAGGGTAGAAAACACTCTTTTTCATTTTAAGGGTTAAAAGCAGTATCTCAGAAAAAATTTGATAGATGTTCACGAAACTTGTTATTTGGGGGTTTTCGGGGTCAATGATTTCAAACACAATGTCCGATTTTTAAAATTCAAAATTGACGCCTCAAAATGATAACATGCAATAGTTTTTTAAAGTTTCATTTTACATTTGAATCAAATGAAAATTGACAAAAATCTTAATTTGTGTAAGTTTTATAGACCATTGGAAATTGCATAAATTGACATTTATGGAGTAGAGGGCATCTGTGATTTTCAGATATACCCAGCAGCCTGCTCTCATTTGATATTTTCAAAAATAAATTATTCTATAACTTTAAAATACAAAAGAAAACATTTTGTTGAACTATTGTTAATAATCTGAGAATTTCATCTTTATATTATTAATCGAATTTCCAATGTACTTTTTAATCAATATTGTTTTCTAAAACTAATGACTTTTTAGGTCTTGAAAGAAAGGAAGAGGCATCTATTACAAAACAAATGGTTAATACTTCTCAAACAAAGATTTAAGATTTTTTCTGTATTTTATATCCTGTCTCATTAATATCCTTAGACACAACCTCAGGAGGTCCGGTTAGCGGCATTTACTGTGTAATAGTGTACAGAAAACCCTTTCAAATTCGTCTCTATGTGTGTAAGCAGAATCGAGCCTCAGGCTTCGAAAAGGGTGGTAGATGCTTAATTGAACACTTGGATAGTACGATTGATGCTTCCTGTCGGTAGCAACAGCAACTTGCAGTTCCACAACTTGAGCTCATGTAATCGGCATATTACTGAACTTTTACAATCAATTACTCTCTAAACATGAATTAGTCATTGTTAACTAATTCAAATAGGGCAGATTCGTTAACTGTGAATTAGTTAAAAACTACAAATTCAATTAGTAACTCTAGTGAGAAGATTTCATCTCAAGGCGATATGCGTATTCTAGCACAGTAGCCATATTTCTATCTGTTACACCTATACATTTTTAGCAAGACTATATCCAGCTAAACATTTTTTTATATCCATTTTAAGAACAGCTTTCCTTAAAATCACGCTTAAAGTTGCAATTTAAATTAGAGTGAACAGACGCACAGTGCACTGCAATGTTGCTGCAACGTTGCAATAATATAGTTGATCAATACAACGTTGATTATATAAAAAATGACCAATTAACGTAATTTGCAGTGGTTGTACTTTCCTTTTATTCCGTAATTGACTAAAAGTTAATGAAGCCTTTATAAAATTTTGAACTGCTATATTTTGAACGTTGCTGCAACGTTGCTGCAACATTGCAGGAAACGTTGCAGCAACATTATAGGGCAACGTTGCAGCAACATTGCAGGACAACGTTGCAGCAATGTGGACATGAACAACGTTGCTGCAATATTACGTGCTATTTGGGTTAACGTTCAGTTACTAAATATTTAAACTAATAAAGTTGCAAAATTGAGTATTTTTTAAATACCAGTCATTATTTTTCTATAAATTAGTGTGATCTATATTTTATTAATCATAATCACTAGGAAAAAGTGTAAGGAATGTAAATATGATTAATAAAAATTTTATTTATTGTTATAAACCATTAAATTTAACAAATTTTGAAACTAATGATTTTCTTAAAGTAACTGTTTTTTGTTTTATAATAATGATATCTTTTAAATAAAAATGTTAATTCAGAACAATAAATTACAAAACTAATTACTATAAAACACTTTCAAACATTCAATTTAAAAAATTATAAAAATAATTAATTTCGATTGCCAGTTTTGGCTTAGGCATTAATGGATAAAAAGTTAATTATTTTTATAATTTTTTAAATTAATTGTTTAAAAGTGTTTCATAGTAATCAGTTTAGTAATTTATTGTTCTTAATTAATATTTTTATTTAAAAGATATCGTTATTATAAAACAAAAAACAGTTACTTTAAGAAAATAATTCATTTCAAAATTTGTTTTTAATTGTTTCTAATAATAAATAAAATTTTTATTAATCATATTTACATTTCTTACACTTTTTCTTAGTGATTATGATTAATAAAAGATAGATTAAACTAATTTATAGAAAAATAATGACTGATATTTCAAAAATACTCAATTTTGCAACTTTGTTTGTTTAAATATTTAGTAATTGAACGTTAAATTAAAAAATCGGTTTCCTTACGTTTGTTGAAAATTTAATACTGAGTATTTAAAAAAAAAAAAATTATAATCGATAAAGTATTACGAGCTGTAGGTGGCCGTGAACAGTAAATTTCAGTTTCCGACCACTGTGAGACGTCCTCCTACTCTATGCTCCCTCATCCTTCTAAAACAACAAAAGTATCAAAAATGTCCCCCATTAATTGTTCTTAAAATTTATTTTTATTATGCGTTTGCCGTTTCCAGTATAAAACTGCATGATAATACAAGCTACCTCAAAAAGAAAAACTTTTTTTTTTTGTAATCGTACTTCTTCCTCTAAAATCCTTCTGGAATTCTGGCTATCTATCCTACTTTAAATACACATTAAAGTTAACCTAATTTCAGGTTAGATACAAATTTTTGTTTTACATTTTAGTCCCTATAATTTTAAAGTTGCTGATTATTAATTTGAAGTCAAATTTTATAAATTTAAAGTACAAAATCCAATGCGGTTGGCAGAATAAAAAAAATTTTTAGCTTTCCATTTTAAAAACCTTTTCAAAAACCAATTCCAATGGTTTTAGATTCATATTGCATAATTCGCAGCCACAAAAACCCCAGAATACCAAAAATTCAATAATTTTTTTAAAATTCGGACATTATATTTTATTTGCTTTTTGAATTTTGAAAATCTGACATCAGTTTCGTAATTAGCTTAACCCCAAAATACCAAGATTGCAGTGAATCTGTCAATATTTAAAAAAGAATGACCTTTTCTTTTATATAATATTTAAAAAAGTTTGTTTAACATTAAAAAATGTTCCATGTTTCTTGAGGTTAAGCAAAAATCCTAATAATATGATGAAGCAAAACAGACTTCAGATTCGTAGAGGAATCTATATAGTATAACTCCAAAATGATATAAATCAGCTGGTCCAGCCAAAAGAATCTTTTATTGACTTTTTGTGATTCTGTGTTATTTTTACAATCTTTGAAACAATTTAAGGCTGATCAAACATATGAAATAAAAACTCTCACCTGATTTCAACGTTGAAGTTTCTCGCTCTAAAAAGACAAAATAAAATACTTAATGTTGATTTATTAGAAATAATAGAGTGGTAACTTAATTTTTTTGCTATAAAAAAGAGATAGATTAGACACTAATTTTCAGTAATTTTTCCAAATTTAGAAAATACTTTGAAAAAAAACTTTGTCTAAAAAGACAAAATAAAATACTTAATGTTGATTTATTAGAAATAAT
This sequence comes from Ganaspis brasiliensis, assembly GCA_037103525.1. NCBI lineage: Eukaryota > Metazoa > Arthropoda > Insecta > Hymenoptera > Figitidae > Ganaspis > Ganaspis brasiliensis. The sequence goes on along the minus strand of JAZKLR010000390.1, from coordinate 752,891 downwards.
AGAGTGGTAACTTAATTTTTTTGCTATAAAAAAGAGATAGATTAGACACTAATTTTCAGTAATTTTTCCAAATTTAGAAAATACTTTGAAAATAATATTAAGCTCTTTTTCATAGCAACAAAATTTAAGTTCCGCTACTTTTGCCACTTTATCATTTCTAATAAATCAACATTTATTAATTTGTGTTGTCTTTTTTTCACGCAGATCTCAAATAAAGTTTGTGTACACTACACACTATATGTGACGCTCCACGGTGAAAGGAACCTTAGCTGTAAAAAATGGATTTTGAGATTTTGATGTCTTTGGATAGATTTTGAGATCTTCTTTCACACTAAAAAGTAAAAAATTTTACTTTTTGTGTTATAAGGATCAATGGTCAGCAACTTACACTAACAGACAAAATTGTGGGACCACTTGCAAAAATAGGATTAAAAACATGACCATCTTAGAATGTTGATAACATTGTCAGATATCAGCGAATGGAATTTTTTCATAGACCATTGGAAAAACTATAAAATTTTCCGTAAAATCGTCATATATAAAAAGCTTTTTTGATTAATAGAAACGGAGATTCAATGTAATAAAGACAAGTGAATTTTTCGTTTTTTGTGAATTTTCATTGTTCAAGTTTGGTGGGCTGCATTTTCTTGAAAAGTAATTAGAAAAATTTGAAATTAGGCTGAATTAAATCGTGACCTATTAGCTTTAAAATAAGCCAAAGGAAATTAAAATATCTTGACTGGTTCAAAAGTTATAAGTATATGCGTGTATAAAGAACGAAACGTACTAATTATCCTTCGTTTCCTCTCCTCTCGGCCTATTTGCCGTGTATTAATCAGCCAAAAGTAGAGCAAGCACTAGAATCGTTGCGTTTTTTCGTATCATACATTTACTTATAACTTTAGAACCAGTCAAGATATTTAAGTTTTCTTTGGCTTATTTTGAAATTAAAAGTTCAAGGTTTTATTCAGCCTAATTTCAAAATTTTCCCGTTACTTTTCTAGAAAATCTAGCCAACTAAATTTGAACAATGAAAATTCACAAAAAACGAAAAATTCACCTGTCTTTATCACATTGAATCTCCGTTTCTATTGATCAAAAAAGCTTTTAAATAGGATCATTTAACGGAAAATTTTATAAGCTTTCCAATGGTCTATGAAAAATTTTAATTCGCTTATGTCCGACAAAGTTAGAAAAATTTTAAGACGGTCATGTTTTTAATCGCCTTTTTTGTAAGTGGTCCACAAATTTTGGCCAGTAGTGTTACACTGAAAAAAATACTGTGATGAGATTAGACATTTGAGTATGGTTGACAGGTTATGTAGAAGTTTGACAAATATACGTTCGAATTTCCCATAATGCACCGGTGCGCTACTGTCCATTTTACCTAACCTTACAATATGACTCGCGGTTTCACACAGCCGTATGGCTAAAACACCAATACGTATGGCAGTTCCTAAAACAGCAATAAAATATTGCCAATCTGCCCATAATTATCGCAGTTCCACGGAAATATTTTTTTCAGTGATACAGACAGCCATGCGCACTCGCTTCTTCTTTTCCTTTTGCTGTAAAATTTGATTCTTGTAGCTAAGGTCTCTTTCACAGTTCCACAGTGGAGCGTCACATATGAGCGATATAGTACAAACTCAACAGTTTGTGAAAATTACTGTCTCCATAAGTACCTAGAAGATAATTATGCACTGAGAAAATTAAATGGCTAAATATAACCAATTTTTAGTTAAAACTTACCGAGTGAGGCTGTTAGAATAGCACCTGCAAAACGCGAGTTTATTTTATTATATAAACTATTATATAACTATTTTTTATTATAACCAAGAGAAATCGGTTATAAGTTTCTGTTGAAATTTGTCATGTTTCTAGGTTATGGAATAGCTAACTGTCACTTGGTTACAAACATACTTTGTTACCGTAGCTATAATTCATAAAGCTTAATTTTGATCAACTATAAGTTTGGTTTCAAATATGTACTTCTAAATACGTTCCTTTTAACAGTTCTACTTGGTTAGAGGTTATAATTTTCTCAGTGTGTTCCTTTAATATGCAAATTTTGTCTTCATACTCTATTAGATTTTTTTTTTCTAAATTTTTGTATTTTCTTCAATCTTCCATTAAAGCAAGTGAAAATTATTGTAAATCAATCAGAGGATTAAACTTTGTTTTAATATTGGCTACAATAATAAACCAAGAAAACACAAGGTAACAGTAAACCTAATAATTTCAGACAAATATTTCCCAAGACTCCAATAGCAACTGCTAATCCCCAAGTCTCCTATGGGAAGAAAACCAGACACGGAAATAGAAAAAGTTTCTAATAATTGAATTTTTCGTTTGCATTTTTAACCAACTTGGATGTGTTTCCAAGGATCGAAAGGATGACCTAGGAAGGACACAGAAAGAGGAGCGGAGAAGCAAATAAGAGAGTAAGGAGGACATGGAACCCTAGTAGAGTCATATAGTAGGAATATAGATAGTTGGGTACACCTAGAAAGATATAGATAGAGAAAATGGTAGCCAATGGCGTTGGCTCGGCGTCGTTCAGCTACAGTATTGAACGTCTCCTACGTGGGGTCCAGATATCTCTCGCTGGCTCGTTTTCCCCGTCTCTCTCATTCTCTCCTTTTTACCCCTCCAGCAAACCTTGCACTTGGCGTATCCTGATCCTCCTCATTCTATCCTCTTTCCTCTCTCTCGTGACCCAGCAATGTTTTCCCTTCTCAGGGTGGAGACCAACTTCTTCTTTCCACCCTCTCACCCTCTTAATACACCTAGAACTCTTTCTCACTCTTGACATCTGTAGATAAGGGAGGTTGGGAGGCATTCTCTGAACCTCAGACCTCTCCATCTGAGAGATAGGAAAAAAAAAGAATGAAAGTGAGAAAGAGGGGACGAGAGGAGAGAGTTTGATTGATGCTTTATTAGCTGAGTTACAGGTGAATTTAGTAGTATCCTTGTGGAAAAAATTTGTTAGGTTTGATGGTTTATGCTTGATGGACAGAATTTCGTGATGATTGATGGACAAGTTTAACTTGTTTAGGTATTGAGTTATTGTTGCATTTGTTTGCTTAGCATCAATTTATTAAGCGATGTAAAGATAATAAATATTTCTTAATTGCATTAGGTAATTATTAAACTAATTAAATACATTTTTTAACAATTGGGTCATCTTTGAAGAACCTTTTTATTAGAAAGGTCTCTCTGATCCGTCTGAATCTTGGCTCAAAATCAGGGTTGCCACAAGTCAGGGAATTCAGGGAAAAGTCAGGGATTTTCATCGAAAAAACTGCAAAACTGCAAAGAATCTTTAAAAAAGATGGAAAATTATATTTTTATGAAATTTACTAAACAAATTTTTGGAAGCCATATTTTAAACATACCAAAAATAAATAATGTTTGCAATCTGAAAAATAATTATATTTCATAATTAATCAATTTCTTAAATTTTGCACAATTCTTTTCTATTATGATTCCAACTAAAATTTTCAAAATTTTCATTACTTTTCAATTATTAACTTCAATTTTCAATTATTTTCATTATTTTTCAATTTCTTCGTTAAGTCTTAAATTTACTTTACGAAAATTTCAATTATCTTTTTTTCAATTTACCATTATTTTCATCATAATGCAATTATTTTCTTCCACTGCACTTCAAATATATTCTGGATTTTTTCCAATTATTTTTTTTAAATTAAAATTGTTTTCTTCGTTTTCAAATTATGTATATCATCTTAAAATTATTTGTCTCAATTTTTAATTATTTTCATTATACTTCAATTAATTTTCTCAAATTTGAATTTTTAATTAATCACTTCAACTTTAAATTCCTTTCTTCAATTTTCAATAATTATTCAAGGATTTCATTTTGCAAGTAGTTATTCCAATTTTTCAACATTTTTATTATTTTTAGATTAATTTTCTAAAATTTAAGTTGCCTATTGATTCTAATTTTAAGATCATTTTTCAATTATTTTTTGTTTTTTAAATAATTTTTGTAATTTTTTCAATTATTTCTCTCAAACTTTAATTACTTTTAAATGATTTTTCATTAATTTTCCTCTTATGCAATATTATTTTCTTCAACTTTTAATTAATTTTATTCAGTTTCAATTATTTTCCCATTTTAGTGGTAGTAAAATCATTTTCTTCAAATTTTCGCATTTTTATTTTTTTCATTATTTATCATAATTTCTAAAATTGTGATCCAAAATTTAAATTTATTTCTATTATTCAATATATATTCTGGAATTCTTTTTAATTAATTTCTGAGATTTTCAATAATTTTATTGAAAGTTCAATTATTTTCTTCTATTTCATAGATATTTTGTAATTTTTTAAATTATTTTTGTTAAATTTACATTATGATATTTAACTTTCTATTATTAATATATTTTTCAATTAGGTATTTTCCCAAACTTTTAATTATTTTCATTTTTTTCAATTAATCTCTAACATTTCCAATTATTTTCCCCAATTTTTAATTATTCTCATTTCTTCAAATAATTTATAATATTATCAAGTATTTTTCTCAACTTTCAATTAGTTTCTTCAATTTGAGAATATTTCTGTGATTTTTAAATCATTTTCCCCAATTTTTAATTGTTTTCATTATTTTTCAATGAATTTGTAAAATTTGTAGTCATTTTAATTTTTCCCAGTATTTGAAGTCCAACTACACATTTTCAAATATGCAATATTTTTAATTTAAATTATATTATCTTCCATTTCTTTTTCCAATTCTAAAATGTTGTTCATAAATAAAACTTGTTTTACTCATATTTAAATATTACCTATATTTAAAATATTTATAATTGACGCTAACACAAGCCTCAGAAACTAATCGCGCGTTAGCGCACTTTGTATAATCTAGTTTTTATAGTAAATATACGAAAAATTGGTTTTAAAAACTCAATAAAGGTCAGGGAAAAAGAAAAAATTGGTCTGGAAATCAGGGAAAAGTCAGGGAAAATTATAAGAAAATATTTGTGGCAACCCTGAAAATTAATTTCTAAAAAATTTACTATTTTTCGAAAATTTTCCAAAATTAATTTTGGGACAAAATCCAAACAAATTTGAGACATTACCTTCCTAATGACATTTTATAAGAGAAAAGTTATATGGACAAATTTTGCCTATACCAGTGACGTCATAATTCATCACATGCCCTTGAGTATAATGGACTGTCATTATTCATTTCAATATATAAATTTCAGTAGAAAACATTCTCTAAATCGCATTCAATAAGTATCTATAAATATAAAAGGATTTTTTTTTATCAAACTTTCAATTATCAGGAAATGCAATGATTCCCCGTTTAATTCCACAGACTGCTGTGATTCCATTTCATTCCATTCCATTGGGAAAAGACCATATAGTGGAGAATCTCGCTAAACTCTCCATTGAAATTCCATTCTCAAATTAGTGAAACATCATCACTCCCCATTGCATTCATTGCCATTTTTACTCAATAAATAGATATTTTTATATTGGCTTATCAACATCCTTTAAATGTACAATTTTACGAATTTTCTCAACACAGATTTCATTTTAAAAATGAAAATAGAATTATTTAAAATTTATATTATTTATTTATTCCTATTTATATTATTTTGCTAATAATTATTTTAGTATATAAAAGTAATAGAATTTTAACATAACCTATCAATAATCTATTTTTAATTTTTCGGATTTAAGATTTAATGTTTTGCAGTAATATAAATTGCAATATTATTATTCAATATAATTCAATATATAATTAGTCCAGTATTAGTTGGAACTAAGAGGGTACTAATACCACACTAATTCCTCAACAATCCGCGGTATTATAATAACAAAATTTCTTTTGCATTGTGAATTAATACCTATGACAAAACTGTCAGTTAAGGAACCAAAGTAACAATTAAAATGAGAATATTTTTACAAAACATAGAAAAATGCAATATTGTTATTTTCACAATTTGTTTAAACAATTTTTTCCGTAAAATCTAACAGCAGGAACCGAAAGTACGGAAAAAATTAATAAAGCAATAAGAAATAAGCTCAAAGTAACTTTTGAAATGAGGATATTTTCCCTAGTAAAATTACTGAAATACTTTTAATAAATTTATAATTTGTTCAAATAATAAAACAGCCCCACAAAAAAAAAATTTTTTTGTCCGAGACACTACACTACTATATTTCTATGTATTTTTCTTCTCTCAATCCGAACCCAATGTCAAAATTGCTAGATTTGTTCTACTTTTTGAGATACTCTCAAAAGAATTTTCAAAAACACAAATAAAACCCAATATAATTTTTTTCTTTTTTACCGGAATACTACGCTGTAGTGTATTCTCACGTATTTTTCTCCGCTGAATCTGAATTCCGAGTGAGAATAACCAGATTGGCTAAAATTTTTTAGATAAGTAATCTTAAAAACTGCTCAAAAACATGAAAAAAAATTTCCGGGACACTACTCTAGTGTATTTCTACATATTTTTCTCTGCTAAATCCGAATCCAACGTCAAAATGATCTCTAAGATATTGTTTCGGACAAAGAATTTTTGTTTTTGGTGTTTTTGAGCAATTTTTTGAGATTATCTAAACTAGCTTATAGTGTCTTGGCAATTTTTTTTTTTTTTTTTTGGTTCTGATTTGTGTTTTTACAATTTTTTCGAGGTTATTTCAAAAAGTAGAACCAATCTAACAATTCATACTTCGTATTCGGATTCAGGGAAGAAAAATGAATAGGGATACACACTAGTGTAGTGACTCGGACAAAATTTTTTTTTTTATTTTTTAAACAAATTTCTAAACACTGATTTTTAGACAAAAAATAAGGCTGATCAAACCTGTGAAGAAAAATGCTCTCACCTGATTTTCCGAACTTTTGAAAATACTTTAAAAATAAGATTCAACTGATTTTTATAGCAACAAATTCGAAGTTCCCCCACTTGTGTCACTCTATTATTTCTAAGAAATCGAACTAATTTATTTTGTCTTTTAAGAGCGAGAAACGTCAACATTGAAATTAGGTCCCAAGCAGCACGTAATATTGCAACAACGTTGCAGCAACGTTGCAGCAACATTGCCGTGCAATGTCTGCAATATTGCTGCAACGTTTCCTGCAATGTTGCTGCAACGTTGCATTGAAATGTTGCCGCAACGTTGCATCAACTTTCAAAATATAGGAGTTCAAAATTTTATAAAGGCTTCATTAACTTTTAAAAATAGTACTTAGTAAAGATGACATTTACGGAATAAAAGGAAAGTTCAACCAACGCAAATTGGTCGAGTCCATACCAAGTGATCACACCAATTTCAGTCATATTGAGTAATATTTACGAAATTGATATTTTGGGTTCCTTTAGGAGTAAAAAAAATAAATTTTAATTATTTTTAAAAAATTCAAAATATTTTCGAAAATATTCAAATTCGAAATTTTATGTACTATTTTTTTTGTGTTATCATAACTTCTGTAATTTTGAAGCAATTGAGATCATTTTTTTTTTAAATTACTCGTATTTAAATACTCTTTCAAGAAAAATTATAATAATTAAGAAATTGTTTATAATTAAATTTTTATTAAAAAAATTAAATTATTTATTTAAACAAAATCTAAAGTATATCATCGTTCTTTTTCAAAAAATTCATAAACATAGCCTATAATGTGCTTAAAAATTTAAGCCGAAGAAAAAGATGGTATGTATTATAGTTTTTGAGAAAAAAATTATTAAGTTATGCTAGCGCGGCGCGGACCGGTGTCACCGCTACTCAACGCGTAGTTCCGTAGTAACCGAAATGTATGTATATTTTTACATAATGTAAATATAGTTAGTGTATTATATTTAAATTATAAGCTTCAGAAAGTCACACTGATCTTTTCATAGTACATGGACATCAAACTTTAGAATTAAAAAAATCGGAGAAAATAATTAAAGTAAAAAAAAGTAATTAAAAAATTGGTAATTTATAGAAAAATAATAAAAATAACTAAAAATTGGGAAAATTATTAAAATTTAAGAATAATAATTGAAAATTTGTTAAATCAATTGAAAAATAATTAATATAATTAAAAACTGGTAAAAATAAGTGAAAATAAGTGAATAATTAAAATAATTTAAAACTGAAGAAAGAAAAATAATGGACTGGTAAAATTATCAAAATTCGCGATGTTCAGGGGTGTTAATTTTTTTTCTTATGCAATTTTAGACCTAAAATTATGGGGTAATGTCAAAAATAGAGAAACAAATAATTTGCGGAGTTTGAGAAATTTATTCTAAGAAAAACTTAAATTTTAAAAATTAAACCTCTTTCACAATTTTCATTTTTTCCATCGACAATTTTTTTGTGGGATTTTTAAATGATTTTCTACAATCCATCGTATGGATTTTGAAAAATAAAATTTCGAAAATGACCAAAAAAATATTGTTTTTTAATTTTTATGTAATACCATAATTCTACATCTTAATTGATGTAAGAAAAAAAATGACACCTCTGAGCATCAAAAATTTTGTTGAGTTAAAATTTCACCTATCTCTCCCCTTAAAGAATGATAAAAATAGTTTGAAAATAGTTGAAAGAAATGAAAACTATAATAAATTTAAAAGATGACAAAATTTTATAAGGAGAAAAATGATTAAAAATTTGAAACATAAAGTATGAAACATAAAATTTGTCAGTACTGCGAAGTACTGACAAACTTCGCAGGTGTTGACAGATTGAATTAATGAATGAAATTTGAAGATTATTATAAATAACTATTTTTAATCAATGTTTGTAAAAAAAAATTTCAAATCAATCTTATAAGTTCACATAATAGAAAAAATTATATGAATTTGTGTTGATATCTATAATTAAATTCAATATTTAATATTTTAAAGATTTCGAATTTGCCGCTAACATTTGTAGTTCTTAACTTGCCGCTAGGTGCGTGTATTTCTCGAAAGAGAGATCGTTGAGTATTTTCTATATAAGCAAGCAAGCTTTAATTAAAAATTCACTTATATACAGGTTTGTATCCTTTGATTTTTTATCGTTTTGCGTTTGTAGTTGAAGTGATTGAATTTGGGTCATTATTAGTACTAGTCTCACTTTTTTCTAATTTTTTTGACCATTAAAGGTACACAAAAATTTCATTCCTTCGTACCTCTTGAGAATAAAATTGAAACAAAAATTTTTTTAAATTCTGTGCACAGCACAATTTGTAAAATAAAAAAATAAACATGACGATTAACTGTATTTATATTATGTAATAATATACATACATTTCGGTTACTACGGAACTACGCGTTGAGTAGCGGTGACACCGGTCTGCGCCGCGCTAGCATAACTTAATAATTTTTTTCTCAAAAACTATAATACATACCATCTTTTTCTTTGGCTTAAATTTTTAAGCACATTATAGGCTATGTTTATGAATTTTTTGAAAAAGATCGAAGATATACTTTAGATTTTGTTTAAATAAATAATTTAATGTTTTTAATAAAAATTTAATTATAAACAATTTCTTAATTATTATAATTTTTCTTGAAAGAGTATTTAAATACGAGTAATTTAAAAAAAAATGATCTCAATTGCTTCAAAATTACAGAACCCACACAGCACCGGAAATTCCCTGAATTTTCCCTGAATATCCGTCTACATTTCTCGAATATTCGAACCTAATATTCAAGGAAGTTTCGAGGAAGTAGTAAAATGTCCGCCTAGAAAAATATTGGGCGCGGAATTTCCCTGAAAATGTATTTCTAATTTTCAGGGAATTTCCGCATCTAACATTCCTTTAATATTCAGGGAAAGTTAAAAAAAAATTTCCAAAATTTTTTTTGATCTGGTAATTGATCAAAATTATATAATATTCAACATCCGTAGGATTCTAGAACATTAAAAACTACTGCGCAGCCGTAAGTGTCATAGAAACCAAGTTCGACCAGTGCGCATCATGTACAGTGAATATACGAATACCATGAATATTAAAGGAATGTTAGATGCGGAAATTCCCTGAAAATTAGAAATACATTTTCAGGGAAATTGCGCGCCCAATATTTTTCCAGGCGGACATTTTACTACTTCCTCGAAACTTCCTTGAATATTAGGTTCGAATATTCGAGAAATGTAGACGGATATTCAGGGAAAATTCAGAGAATTTCCGGTGCTGTGTGGGAAGTTATGATAAAACAAAAAAAATAGTACTCAAAATTTTGAATTTGAATATTTTCGAAAATATTTTGAATTTTTTAAAAATAATTAAAATTTATTTTTTTTACTCCTAAAGGAACCCAAAATATCAATTTCGTAAATATTACTCAATATGACTGAAATTGGTGTGATCACTTGGTATGGACTCGACCAATTACGTTAACTGTTCATTTTTTTGTATAATCAACGTTGTATTTAAGCGTTGTATTGAGCAACTATATTATTGCAACGTTGCAGCAACATTGCAGTGCAACGTTGCGGCAATATTGCAGTGCAACGTTGCAGCAATGTGGACATGGACAACATTGAGGCAATGTTGCAGCAACATTGCGCGGCAATATTGCCAACATTACACGGCAATGTTGCTGCAATATTACGTGCTATTTGGGGTGAGAGCATTTTTCTTCACAGGTTTGATCATCCTTTTAGGGAAATAGAAATAAAAATGTTATGTTGCCCACAAAAGGTATTGATATAACGCTAACCTAAAAAGATATACATTTCTAAAATTTTACAGTTGTATTAGAATCCTGCTTGAGGTTAAAAAAAAAGGGGGGGGGGTATAAAATCGGTTGACACATTTTTTTAGTTTTTTAGAAAACTATTGACTTTTTGTAAATAATGTATAAAATGTGTGTTTTTATAAGTTCTACAACTTTTGTCTAAATTTTTTTTTTAAATATTGTACATTTTATGAGATAATAGTTAAGAATGATCAAACCTGTGAATAAAAATGATCTCACCTGATTTTAATGTTGACGTTTCTAGAACTTAAAAGATCAAATGAATTAGTTATTAATGTTGGTTTATTAGAAATTATAGAGTGACACCACTTGTGTCATTCTATTATTTCTAATAATTCAACAATGACTAATTTATTTTGTCTTTTAAGAGCGAGGTACGTCATCATATTGAAATCAGGTTAGAGCATTTTTGTTCACAGAGGTCATTAGTCCCCCCACAGCACCGAAAATTTCCTGAAAATTTATTAAAGATTTATTTGCAAACTTCGGAATATTTAGGTGCAAAGCTTAGCAAAAATTGTGCAAAGATTTAAATGTCCCGATTAAATAAATGTTTAGCGTAAAAGTTGACTGAACATTTAAATTTACATTTTCGTAAAATTTTCGTCGCGAAAGTTTCCTGAACATTTAAATTTACATTTTCGTGAAATTTTCGTCGCAAAAGTTGACTGAACATTTAAATTTACATTTTCGTGAAATTTTCGTCGCGAAAGTTTCCTGAACATTTAAATTTACATTTTCGTGAAATGTTCGTCGGCGTGAAAGTTGACTGAAGATTTAAATTAAATTTTCGTGAAATGTTTGTCGCAAAAGTTGATTCAACATTTAAATTAAATTTTCGTGAAATTTTCGTAGTGAAAAGTTGACTGAACATTTAAACTGAATATTTGTGAAATGTTTGTCGCAAAAGTGGATTGAACATTTAAGTGAATATTTGCTAAATGATGAGCGGAAAGTTGACCGAACAAAAAAAATTATATTAAATAGAAGGGAGACAAGTAAATTAAACAGTAATTCAATTAATATAAACACATTTATTGAATAAAATTTTGAAGATTCTGTAACGTTTTACAAATCCTTAATCTAATACAATCTTTCAACTTACAATTTCCTGTGTGTTCTATTTAATATCATTTTTTTTATTTGGTCAACTTTCCGCTCAACATTTAGCAAATATTCACTTAAATGTTCAATCCACTTTTGCGACAAACATTTCACAAATATTCAGTTTAAATGTTCAGTCAAATTTCACTACGAAAATTTCACGAAAATTTAATTTAAATGTTGAATCAACTTTTGCAACAAACATTTCACGAAAATTTAATTTAAATCTTCAGTCAACTTTCACGCCGACGAACATTTCACGAAAATGTAAATTTAAATGTTCAGGAAACTTTCGCGACGAAAATTTTACGAAAATGTAAATTTAAATGTTCAGTCAACTTTTACGCTAAACATTTATTTAATCGGGACATTTAAATCTTTACACAATTTTCGCTAAGCTTTGCACCTAAATATTCCGAAGTTTGCAAATAAATCTTTAATAAATTTTCAGGAAATTTTCAGTGCTGTGGGGGTCTTAAGGAGATTCGACTGCTTCACATAAACTGAAATGAAAACATGGTTTTAAACAAGAAATGGAACCATAATTAAAATTATTTCACCAAAATTTAAAAGATTTTTCTACAATGAATTCTACTCGTTAAATTTTGTTTAAAAAATTGTGTAAAAATAGTATATTAAGCAACAAGGGATTAAAGGTAGCCATGTTCGTTTTTTAAGATTTAATCTACTATTCTAATTTGTATACAGTTTATTAATTACTAGAATTTGTAGGTCACTGAAATCATGTTGAACAGCAATTTCATTTTACAGAATATCTCTTTAACCGAATTTTTATGTAAAAGAAAAAGAAATTAACCGAGTTTTAATTTAGCAGAATTCTCATTTGACATAATTCTAAGTAAGTCAAATTTTCAAATGACAGAATGTCCAGTTTATCAAATTTTCATTTGTCCGAATTTTTAATTGCACGAATTGATATTTAATAGAATTCTTGAAACACAGAATTCTTATTTGTCTGAAATTGCATAGTCCGAACAATCATCCGGCAGAAAGATTTGGGACAAATTTCAAGATTGACCAATCACGATTTTCTTGATCATTTCTAATTGGTCAATTTTAAAATTCGCGACAAATCTTTCTGCCAGATGCTTGTTCGGACAAATGAGATTTCTATGTTTTAAGAATTCTATCAAATATCAATCGTGCGCAATTACAAATTTCGAAAAATGAAGATTTGATAAACTATAGACATTCTGTCATTTTAAACAGTAGAATGAAGATTGGACTAGATATTAATTCTAGTAAATTAAAATTATTACAATTGCTGGTTCCATGCAATAAGTTTTGATAAATTAAGCATTATGTCAAATGAGATGTGTGAAAGATTCATGCATCTCTTATAAATCTTTTTTGTTTTATTTTTTATTGTTAATCTCAAATCAAAAAAAAACAGAGAAGATCTATGTTGATTGAGGTAAAATTTGCCATCAATTATGAGAGGATCGTTTTTTTGCAATTTCTTTATTTAAAGAGCTAATTCAATTTTTCGCTGTCCAAGTCCATTCAACCCACAGGGCATCTTTCTAGCTGAAAAATAATTTTCCACGAATAATTAAACCCGCAGAATGTTTAAATGTCATGGTATATCGTTCAACACAAACTATAGCTCCAAGGAAGTAAGCGCCATCGTGAGTAACGATCCGATACAATTACTTTGAATCACAGGACGAAGATGAAATGAAGCTGATCCTTAGGGTACGCAAAACGTTCTGGTAGTTACTCGAGAGTAATTTTGTTCCGTCAACAATGGTAAAATTTAGTAGAGACACTTCCTCTACTTGAGTTGAAAAAAATTCTCAGCAAAGCACGAATTATCCTCACTTCTTATCGCAGTCCTTGGGATAGAGCATTGGGCGTTACGCTAGGTCGGAGATTATAATCCCGCAATGGAAACTCTTGGATATTTAGTGCAGGCAAAGTCTGCCAAACGAGGTGTAAGAGCACTTTTTTTTACGATAATGTTGTTCACCAGCAGCTCAAATTTCCAAGAGCTCTGAACTATAAGCAGTGGCTCCGAGATTGAAACGAGCTCCAGATAGGCGCGTTCAAATGACCAATAATAATCGACTGTTCTCATTACAAGCCTCTGTTAAAAGTTAAAATTCTCAGACGTCTTGCATTTATTGAGAGAAATCTTCAAAGCATTTCTTTTCAATGGCTACAACAAAAACAGAAGCAAATTAGCCAATCAAACTACTTTTATAGAAATTGCTAACTCTAATCTGCAATTTTATTGTAACAATAATAAAAAGATGATTACAAGAGGAATGATAAAAATCACACCTAATCCAGTAAAGATAAAGTATATAAATCATGAAAATAAACATGAATAAAAACCATTATTAAGTGAATTAGCTCATTTTTTTAAAAAACTTTGTTTATCATACGGGTCTCGCCATTTTTAAATCTAATGTTTTGATTCGTACTTAATCAGCTACCACCAAAAGAATCAGTTTTACGCAAATCGCACCAATTTTTTAAAACTAAAATTGAACTGAATTTTCTTGCCGCATTTTTATTGGATTTTGAATTTTTGAAAAAGATTTACAAATTAAAAAAAAAATTGTTAAAATTTTTAGAATCATCAGAAACTCGATGAAAAAATAAAATATAAAAATGTATCGTTTTTAATTATGAGAAAACAGTCTGCAATAAAAATAACATTTTTTTTTTTAATTAAAAAAGTTATGTAAATTATAAAGAATAAGAATAATATGCAGAAAATTTTAAAAAACATTTTTAATGATTGAAAACAAATCTGAAAATAGTTTAAACCTTCACGGTATGAAGTATAACAATTAAAGTACACTTCATTTTATCGAAATACCAATTTTTTTTATTTTCTCTAGTTAATTTCCGATCTCAAACACCTATTATAAATGAAATAATCAATGTTAGTTTACGAGATAAAAATTTTAAAAAAATCAAAAATTTCAGTTTTTCTAAGTTTGGTATTTTTTACTTCTTTGGGTCATAATGTTAGTGTTTAAGCCAGGAAAAATGTTTTTTCTCTTTTCAAACAATTTGTACAGCAAAGGGATAAAATTATATATGAAAGAAATGAAAAATCAACGACAAAAGGGACAAAAGTAAAAATTTAAATGAACAGGGTAAACTTAAGGTTATCATCATATTGACATAACCTCAAACTAGAAAGTCATTTCTCAACCTAAATAAAAATACTATTCAAATTAATTTCACCAAATTTTGAAAGATCTACTTGTACATTTTCCAGAAAAAATTAGGTTGAGCTAAAATTTGTTGTTAAATAATAATTATTTAACATTTTATGTTTTTTCTTTAAATTTAATGAACTGCAATTTTTATCAAATTCTGGAAAATAATACCTCATTTTTCTCGTTGAAATATTCTCTACAATTTTATTTGTTAGATTTTGTTAAATATAAATATAATTCTGTTTAAAAAATACATAAAGAACAGATTTTATTTGCTTATTAACTTTTAAACAGAATATTGTTTAATAAAATCTAACAAATAAAATTGTAGAAATTGTTTTAACGAGAAAAATGAGCTATTATTTGTCAGAATTGGACAAAAAATTGCAGAATTTCATTAAATTTAAAGAAAACCATTAAATGTTGAATAATTATTATTTGACAACAACTTTTAGTTCAACCTAATTTTGTCTGGAAAATATACAACTGGTTCTCTCAAAATTTGGTGAAATTAATTTTAATAATAGTTTTATTTCATGGGAACAGTCATGTTTTAGTTTGAGGTTATGTCAATGGAGAGAACCTTCTTAAAACATCTAATAAGATATGAAAAAATTTGAAAAATGGAGAATATTAATTAAAAATGTAACAAGACATAAAAGAAATTATAAAAACTATGAAAATCGAGGATAATCTTATAATAAATTAATGTATAGATACTTATTTTAAAAAATATAAAAAAGGTAGTTTGAAAACATACGAATCAATGAATTCTTTAAAAAAAATGTGGGAAAATATAGTTTAAAAAGAATATAAATAAATTTTACAAAATATAGTAATACGTGTCTTAACCCATTAACGCCCAAGAGGACACAAATTTTATCAAAATTTTAAAGCTATTTCTTGGCAATAAAAAAATTTTATAAAAATTTAAAACAAACCATTTTTAACGTAAAATTTATCGGTTTTTCAGATTCTGTTATCAAAATTTGTTTATAATAAACATGTTAAAAGTTATGAACAATTATTTAACAAAAACACAAGTTTTTGGGGTCTCTGATAACGAATCTGAAGTCATTTTTTAAAAATTCAAAATAGCTAATCAAATATGGCGGTCAAAAATGAAAAATTTCAATTTAATTTCATGAAACTTGGTATATAGAAGTTTTTGGGATCTGTGATAAGAAATCTAAAGTCATTTTTCAAAAACTAAAAATGTCGGATCCAATATGGCGGTTAAAAAATGAAAATATTCCAATTTAATTTAATGCAACTTGGTTCATAAGAGGTTTAAAATTTACTTAAAAAAAACTTACTTTTAAAAACCGAATGATGTTTTTTAAAATTCAATATGGTTGACGAAATATAGCGGACATTTTCATCCCTTATTTAATTTCACTTACTTTCTTGACCTTACAATTTTTTTACTGACTGAGTAACACAGGGAATTATTATTTATTGGGTACATAAAAATAATCAGATGTAATAACCGAACATAATGATAATTTGAATTATTAAAAAATTACTTCAGATTCGCAACCGGAGACCCGAAAACCGCTATATACCAAAATTTATTAAATTAAATTAAAAATGTTCATTTTTGACCGCCATATTGGATCCGCCATTTTGAATTATTAAAAAATGACTTCAGATTCGTTAGAGACCCCAAAAACTCCTGTGTACCAAGTTTCGTGAAAATTGAATAAAAAATTGAAAATTCGTCCGCCATATTGTATTTTCGTATATGTTTTTGCGAATATTTACAGCTGAGAACTTAAAGACACGATATTTTGATGCTTTAAATTAATCTCTTTTCTTGTTCTACATGAAAATATTGATTAAATAATATTTTTTGAGAAAAAAATTGTGTTTTTTGTTAAATAATTGTTCATAACTTTCAACATGTTTATTATAAACAAATTTTGATAACAGAATCTGAAAGACCGATAAATTTTACGTTGAAAATGGTTTGTTTTAAATTTTTATAAAATTTTTTTATTGTCACGAAATAGCCTTAAAATTTTGATAAAATTTGTGTCTTCTTGGGCGTTAATGGGTTAAAATATTACAAAAATTAAAAAAAATTCCTTAACCAAAAAATAATGCGACAATTTATACCAGAAAATTAGTAAAGCTTTTAATAATGAAAAGTTAAAATTAAAACTACATTAGAATAAACAATAAAACGAAAAATATGAGATTAGCAAACCTTTTTAAAAATTTAAGTTAAAGAAAAAAAAATCTTTCAAAAATTAAAGAAATTTTTTCAAAAATTAAGAAAAAAAGAATGAATAAATATTTTGAAAAAATGATGAATAAAAAAAAGGACATTGCAAAAATTGTTGAAAGAAGGGGAAAGATTTCAAAGAAATAGAGAAATGTTAATAAAAATAAGATAAGTTTTTTTAACAAAATTAGAAATTATTCATAATCTAAAAATTCAACAATTTCAAAAAAGAGAAAAAAACATTTTTAAAAATGAAAAATGATAAGATTTTATGTATTAAAAGTTTAAAAATCGTGAAAAACGTAAAAATTGAAAAGAAGGTTAAATAGACGTTAAAAGTCTGAAGGAATATGAAATAATAATTTTATCCAATAAGAAATAATAAAAAAATATTTGAGACTGGGAGAAAACCTACGAAAAAAATTTAACAAACTTTAGAAAAAATGAAAACATTACAAAGAATATTTATAATATTATATAATTTGAAATAAAATTAGGTAGTAATATATAAAAAGTAGTAAAAATCAAATAAGAAAAAGTAATAAAAAAAAATAAAAAGTCTATGAAAGACATGAAAAAATTCTTCAAAAATTATTATTAAAGTTTCAGACAATTAGACAATCCAGACAATCCTAACAAAAATAACTTTTAAAAGACCATTTAAATCTTAAATTTTTTTTAATAGACTAACAAAATTTGCAAAAAATAGACAAAATTGAAAAAAAAAATAAAATAAATAAATTTACAAAAGAAAAATTTTGTAAATGCATCAAAATGAAATTAAAAAATTGAACCCCCTTTCAAGCCACAAATAAAATTATGAGAAAAACTTAACAAACCATGTTTTTAATCTACGGAAAAAATAGTTATATAAAAAAAAAAAACTGAAGAACTAAAAATACGTAAGAATTTAAAAAATGATTTTAAAAATGTGATAAATAAAAGAAACGAATAATTTAAAATGCATGGATTAAAATTTCATATAATAGGGTTTGACAATTACTGCGGTATTTATTCACTTACTTACTTACTTACTTTTACCTGCAAGTTTTTACTAATAAATACTAGGAATAATTGAAATTTAAATATTTTGATGATACATTTTAAGACAAGTTTGTTAATTTGAAGTTAGTTAAAATTACAATGAATTAAATTAAAATAATATAAAACGTACAGGAAATATATAAAAAAGTTAAAATTTCTTGATTGAAATTCGAACATATTTGAATTTTCATAAATTAAAATTTATATACATTAAAATATGAATTAAATCAAATTTAAATAGTTTAAAATTTTGAATAAATAGTACCAAGAAATGAAAGAGACAGTACAAATTCAAATGGTTGTTTAATTAACTTCTTCGTAGTAAAATAATTTGTTTTTTTTATTCATAAATTTTCAAAAATAAACTTCTATCATGAGGTTACTTTAATGGCTTAATACTTCTTAAAACTTAAGAAAATCTTTTTTTAAAATAATGTTCTAATAATTTCTAAATTACTATTTTCTCAGATTTTTACACAATTTACAAGTCAAAAATAATAGTTGGTCTAATGAAAAACTTTTGCTATATTCCAATAAAATATAGATGACAACGTTTAATTGATAATTCCTTATGAGTATATAATTAAGGAACATAATATAACAATTGTGTTTTATCTCCTAGTGAATATCTATAATTTTAAGCAGATAACACAGAAGATAATAATCAACTGATTAAGCTCATTGTATATTATACTTTGTTAGAATTATTAACGACGCAGTGGTATAAATAAAATGTATATCAAATATGTAATATAGTAAGACGAGTAAGAGTAACAATGAAAAAGTTCAATTATGTTTGAAAATATATATATATATTAACCGTACGAAAAGTAAAAAAAAAGTTTATTAAAAGAATAAAAAAAAGTAATAATAATAATAGTAGTAGTATCAATGAAGTGACAATAAAAAATCGGAAATCATTAAAATGCTATTGAAAAAAAAAATTATAATCAACGAGAGTTATACAATCCATGCACTTTGAAGTAAACACGATAAGACAAAAATAATGCATTTCACTTCAATTAATACAATTATATGTAGGTCGCTTTAAAACTAATATACCGAATATAATTTATTGTAACGGCAATTTTTGGAATTCTTTTTCATTTTTACTGCAAACATTTTTCGAGATATCCAACACTTAACAGTTTTTAATACTATCAATTTAAAAATCATTCTGATGTTTCCATTTTAGATTCATCCTCGTTTTGTGTTTTATCTGACTTTTCGCTACCGTTGGTCACAATTTGTGGAGGGTTGTCATTTTTGTCTTTAATTTTCCCTAGATTTACGTCTTTCGAGACTTTCTCATCCTCTGAATCATCAGATATCATAATACAATCATCTTCGAATTCTACTTTGTTTTTCTCTTTCGACTTTTCTCCATTTGTTAAATTCTTCTCCTGATCAGTATTTTTCGATTCTTCCTTTTTATTATCGTCGTCATCAATTATCGTAATATCATCGTCATTATCAGTTTTCTTCGTGGCAATTTCTTTATTTTGAGTGGAACTCTCGCCTACCATGAACTTATCAAGTAAACTCATTCTCGGAGATTTCGGGAACTTTTCACCTCTGCCAACAGAAATCAAAGCAACTCTCTTTTTATTCACGGGAGGTGTCAATTTTGCGGCTGATTTCTCAGCGAGTTGTTTCTTGAGTTCTTCCTGAGTAAACTTCTTAGTATACTGGGTAATTAGCGGAACGCTTTTTTTGTCTTTATCCTTTTCCCTGTTGTCGTCCTTCTCAGTTTTTTCAGCAAGATCTACCTCGACTCTTTTCTTTGGCGTTAAACTGTACGTCCACCGATTTGGTAAACCACAATCCTCATCACCAAGATACTTTTTACGGACTTCGTCGTTAACAAACCAGCAGTACTTCTGATACATGGGACCTTCCTTTGGACAAGTAGCCCATCTCGCAATTTCTCGGATTTTCTTCGAAAGACTGACTTTAGAAACGCGAAGATCATTCTTCTTCGTCCAAAAACACATGAATTCTTTCACCAGAAAACCTCGTCCATTTATATTTCCGTGCACTAAACGAATCAAGTCAGGTATCGCTTCCTCTGGCACTCGAGTTTTTTTAGCACCAGGTCCAACTGAATTTTGTCTCCTCGAAGGAGTTCCACAATCACTTCCATGCAAACTTTCATTTTCAACTGATGATTGCAAATTTATGGGAATCTCATTAACCCAAATTTCACGATCTTTCAGCAGCTTCAGGACTTCAAAATGAACTGAAAAAGACATTGAAATGACAATTAATTAATCTCATAAATAATTTTTGTAAATAATTCTTTCATTTATTCATTCATTCGTTCGTTTATTCACAGGAAAAAAGTCTATTCTGTGTTATCTAAATTCAACTTCTGAAGTTGTTTTAGCTAAATTTTTAAATTTTTTTCCGTTAATTGTAATTAAAGGAGCAAGTGTCTAGAAAAAATGACGTTTTTAATGTATGTATTAATAAAATTAACTTAAAGCTGATAAAAAAACTGTCAATTTTTGTCATTTTTAAAAGTCTATTTTTTTGAAATATTACAAAATATTAACGAAAATTACTGTAATTATTTATTTGTGCACTTTAATCATGTTTTCACTAGAAAAAAGACGAATATTTATTTTATTATTGAATAAACAACCAAATTTCAGTCCGAAAGTGTCGTTTTATTAAATCTATAATTATTGGCAATTATAGTTTAAATACAAAATATAAACTATTCACTTATTTAGATTAAATTAATTATTATCAGAAGATTACATTTTGTGAGTTAATTTGTATTTATTAAAGTTTGTAATAAATTAATAAATAGAAAGGATTTTTGGGGATAAATTAGATTTTCCATTTGAGTTGAAAATACACATTTTTATAGTAATTTACAAAAAGTTAGAATATTTTTTATCAATAGTTTTTTGAACAAAATATATTTAAACTTCTATATAAACTTAATAGGTATATTCCAAACTTCTATTGATAAGAATTCCTTACTCTTAAAATTTCTTCAAACAATACGAAATTCAATTAATAACAAAACATTCTTCAAAATTTCTATCAATATAAATTAAAATTTTTTCAAATTAAAAAATTCACAACTTCTATCGATTCAAATTTAAATTATTTCAAACTTGAATCAATCAAAATTTCAATATAACCAAAGTTTTAAGATTCATAACTCATTTTTATTTTAATTTACATTGGTAGAAAAAAAATTATTTCAATCTTTCACTTTTACAAATTAAATTAAAATGCAAAAAATACACGCGCGAGAATTGCGCCTTTCGTTGGTTAGTATAATTTAAATACAAAAGATAAATTAGAAACTTATTTATAGATAAAATTAGTTGTTATCAGATTAAATTTTGTGAATTGATTTTTATTTATTAAAATTTGTTACAAATTAATAAATACAAAGAACTTTGAGAGAATAAATCAGATTTTCTTCCTAAGTTGCAAATAAAAAATTGTTAAAGTACGTTACAAACTATAATAATTAATAAACTAATAAACTTCAATTATTATTTAAAACTTTTAATGTTTTAAACTTTAGTCAATTCATGTTTAAATTATTAGAAGCTTTAAATATTTTTAAATTTTAACAATGGATATATATTAGGTATTTCAAACTTCAACCAATCTAAATTTTATGATTTAAATTCCAACTATTAAAATGTTGACTAAAATTAGTTTCAATAAAAATTGGAATTAATGGAACTTGAAATCACTTAAAACTTGGAAAACTATTATTTTTAATTTAAAGAAATTTGGAAATTTCAAGTCGATTCAAACTTGAATTTAGTTCTAACTTTAATCAATTATAATACTTGAGTTTATTGTTTCTAAATCTTTTACTGATTCAGACTTCTATTAATGAAGAATTATATAAAACATTTTAAGATCTTAATTTGCAAACTAAATATCAATCAATTTATATTTCTACGCATAAACTTTTACGGAATTTTCATATCAATCGAATTAAATAATTTTAATGTACCAAAATTTTAGTGTATGAAAAAAAATTTATTTTTTTATAGTTATTCTTTTTTAATTTAAAAATTTTTTTTCAACATGAATAAGTATTAAGTAAATAAATAAATTTTAAATATTTTATGTAGTTCTTTTAAGTATGTGATTTTTGTGATAAGTGTATTGTTTTGAAAATTTTGGGATTCTTGATTTTAATGAATTTCTACAATATAATTAGAATAAATTAAATAACTTTAATAATTTACTCACTCAATAAAAAATAAGCAATTTGAGATAAAAAATACAATTTTTCTGAACAAATTAAATATCTCAGGTATTTTTATTTAAAATAGTGAAAGAAAGTTTGAAATTATAAAAAAAGGAAATTATTAAAATTGGAACAGATTACAAAAAAGGCATTCAAAAACTTTAAAATGTTGGAAAACATGCTTGCTTTTTCAGTTTAATTTCATGATATGTAATTTTTTTTTTTTATTTATATTGTATCTACTTTATAAAATTTATTAGAACCTCGAAATATTGTGGACAGAATGAAAAAATGAATGAATGAAGTTTGCGATTGTCATTATTAATTTGATTTTCAAATTTCAAATTTATCTACAAAACACACATTGTTGAACTTACTCAACTTTTTTCTGGATTAATAAAAAAAGGTTATTTTTTATATTCCAAAATATACTCTGAAGTTTGACAATCGATTATTGATTCTAAATTCAAAATTATTATTTTATATTTTGTCAGTTTATAACGATTAATTAAACCTATTTATCAAAACATTAATTAATTTAGTTTTAAATATATAATTCGTTATTTATGATTTTATTTAAATTCATAATTATTTTCATTAATAATTGTTAAGGTTTATATAATTATTAATTAACAGAGAAAGATATAGAATTAAAAACAAAAATAAACACAATTTCTTCCCTAATTATTTTAACAAATTATCATTTAAAATTGAAAATGTTTCTTATCATTAGATGTTGAGATTTATTTTATTAATTATTAGAAACTAAAATATAATTAAGAAAGAAAAATACATCCGCTTTTCAGTGATATTAAAAAATTAATTATTGTAATAAAATGGAAGTTAAAATGGAAAATTATTAATTAATAAAAATTAAATACTTTCTCTATAAGTAAGTAATAAAATTAGAGGCTAAAAATATGTACAACTTGCTTAAATAATTTATGATATTTGATATTGATATTTTCTTACACCACTTTGGTCCTAATTTAGAAAATTGTAAAAATATAAATTTACAAATTTAGAACTTTTTTTTATTAATATTAATCGTTATAAACTGTCAAAATATAAATAATAATTTTGAATTTAAAATCAATAATGGATTGTCAAATTTCAGAGTGTATTTTAAAATATAAAAAATAAACTTTGTTTTGTTAAATTTTAAACTTAAATAATTCATAAACGAGATAACTTACTTTCACGAAATTTTATTATATTGTAGATTTTATAAAAACTTAGATTTGCAGAAAGTGTTAATTTTTTTAATCCATCCAGAAAAAAGTTGAGTAAGTTCAAAAATGTGTGTTTTGTGGATAAATTTGAAATTACAAAATGAAATTTTTCAATAACAAAATAAATATTCGTATTCTTTCCAGTGATTAAACATGATTAAATTGAAAATAATTTTGCAAAGAAAAGCTAAATAAATTAACGAAACACGTTAGAAATTTATAGTTTACTGGGACTTTTATAAAACACTTCAGTTATTTTATAGTTTTTAATTATAGTATTGAAGTAGCTCCGACAATATAATTTTTTATGTTTCGGAGCAAGATTCTGAAATCATTTTCTTGAAAGTTTTTTTTTGTGTTTTTCCTCTCATTATATTATTTTAAAATCTCAAAAAATGCCTTGTATTTTTATATATTTTACGACTTATTAATTGTTTATGGTTTTCTTACTTTCAATTACTCAAAAACTTCCAAAGACTAAGAAAAAAACTCAAACAAAATTTTTTACTTAAATATTCAAAAATATATTTAAAAAAGAAGACGGTTAAAAATTGGAGAAATAAAAAAGAGAAAGTTAAATAAATTTCTCAGTAGAAGTTGATAAAAATTGTCAGTAATTAAAAAATACAAAACTAAATATGTTCAACAAACCGAGAGGAAAAGAAGTTTCATTTA
Organism: Ganaspis brasiliensis; assembly: GCA_037103525.1. Classification (NCBI taxonomy): domain Eukaryota; kingdom Metazoa; phylum Arthropoda; class Insecta; order Hymenoptera; family Figitidae; genus Ganaspis; species Ganaspis brasiliensis. Next base: position 728,460 of record JAZKLR010000390.1, on the reverse strand, counting down.
TATTTTACAACTTTCTAAATCTGAATTAATAAAAAGCAGGATGCTAATTATTTGTAAATATTTAAATATTGGTTAGTGGAATTCTACTAATTGTTGTTAATATTGGACTATTTAATTTAGTAGTTTTTACCTTTTTGATTAAAGTTTTATTGAAGGGTTAATAAAAATTAGTTGAATTTTAATTATTACTTGAAATTTTTAATCAACCTTTTAAAATTCCAATTGTTGTTTTATTAATATTTAATTTCAAGACATTTCTTAACAAAATTAAAATATTCACGGAAAGAAAATATATAAAAAAAGTCATTAAAACTAAAATACTAAATGAAAAAAAACTTTGAAATACTTGTTTTAAATATTAAGGGAAAAAACAATAAATATATTTCTTTCACAAATGAAAAATTAAAGAAAAAGAAATTGAACATTTTTGAGAAAAGGAAAAATATTTTTAAGAAATAAAAAAACTATAATAAAATAAAAATTTATTATTACAAAGATCAAATTTTAATTTTGAAAAAATTAGAAATTTATAAAATAAAGAGTTAAAAAATTAGGGTTCCGTTTTGACAGTTCGTGTCCGGAACCATAAAAATTGACGAATTTATTAAAAGTTCAAAAAGTGATAAAAAGAAATGTTGAATGAATGAATAAATTGAAGGAAAAATAAAGAAATTTAATGTGGCGTCAAAAAGTTTAAAAGAATGAGAGGAAGCAAGCACACCAAATAAAAAATAATGAAACAATATTTTTAAAAATAACAAAAAAATTGTGGAAATAAAACTAAAAAAATAAAACAGGAAGAATAGAATAAGAAAATGTAAAAAAAATAAAAGTTAAAAGTATAGAAAACAAATAATAAATCTCTTAAAAAAGAATAAATTTTAAGTTATTTTAAAATGAATAAAAAATGCTAATAATTAACAACTGATTAACTTTTTTTTATAATAAATAGCATGTATAAAATATGCGTTTATTTCTGATAGTGTTCACTGCAACGCCAGTTGACTATAACCCGCATAACGACTGTGCAACACCAGTTGCATACTTTAAGGGGCAACCAATTTTTACAATTCAAAAACATTTAGAAACAATTTCAAAAATTTTATAATTAAATAAACATATTTTAAGATTTTTAACAATTTCTACAGATAAATGTAAAAAAAATACAATTCTTAAAAAATATTGTAAATTTCTACTAAAAATAATATTATTATGTGATACAATAGATTTCTATTTTATTCACTACTGGCAACATTTCTTGATTTCTTATAGTCTACAAAATATCTCCTGTTGATATACTTATTTACAAATAAAAATATGTATTTGTAAAAAATAACGTAACGTTTTTTTTTTTTTTTTTAAATAGACTGTGGTTAATTTTTTATCATTCGCGAATTTTAGAAAAAAAATTAAATAATATATTTAAAATAGTTAATTATGAAAAATTTAAATCAACTTGTTAATTTAAAACAATATTCTACATTAAAATTAACAAATAATAATTTTTTTTAATACAATTTACTTTTTATTATGAATTATACCTATAATTAAATAAGCATTTTGTTAAAAATGAAATGAGTTAATTACATTTTTAGATATATTTTTGAAATCAATTACCAACTTTTAAAGTTATTAAAAAGTACTTTTATTTAATTATTCAAATGCTTTTTGTTTTTAAACAAAAAAAAAAACACAATGAAAAAAATTACCAACCAACAAAAGATAATAATAAAAAGTACTTACTATTTGAAACATAAGTATTGCCAGAACTTTGCCAAATACAACCAATTACTTTCGGTTTGAGTTTACACGTTTTTGTTTTTCTCTCAGCTTCAAACTGTTCTCCTAGAATTTTAAGTTTGAATTTTTGTGTTTCTGGATTCTGAAAAAAAATCGAATTGCAATTGTATCAATTAAATTTTCCTTTTTAGACAAGGTTTAAACATTGTTTAAAAATATTAAATAGAAAATTTTAATTAAATTACCATATCTTCATCGTCCTCAGCCTGGGCTTCTTCTTCTGATAAATATCTGAAATAAAAAGGATATCATATTACTGCAAATAAATATAAATATAAATAACACCTTATATTAGGAATGCCAAAAACTGCCTTAAAATTCTGTCTAGGAACTCTTGACTTTAATAAATAAAAATAAATTAAATTGAAACCAACCCATGAGGCACCATAAAATCATTATCGACGTCGTATTCATTATCTTCATTATTATCTTCATCTTTTTCATCGTCTGAACCATGAAGAGACTCTCCTGGCTCCTCTTCCTCCCATTCTTCATCTGAGTCAACTTCATAATCGAAAAACTTCTGCAAAAAAAGAAAAAAAGAAGCATTATTAATTAACTATATAAGTATGAAAGTTCATTTGGTTTAAAATATTTACTTTTAAAATAATTGCAAAAAAATTAAACAAGAAATTTTAAATTTATAGAAAATAATTGCAAATTGAAAAATTAAGAAAATTATAGCTGGAAATAATTGCACATTTAATAACTGGATTAAAAATCGAAAAAAATAATTAAAATTGGAAAAAATGATTGAAAATTGAAGAATGTAATTGAAATTTTTTAGAATATACTTAAAAAATGAAAAAAAAAAGTAATTGGAAAAAGACAAGAATGAATAAATATGGAAGAAAATAATTGAAAACTGAAGAATGGAATTAAAAATTAAAGAAACTTAATGATAATCGAAAAAAATAATAGAAAAAATGCGATTAATTTTTAATATCAAAGAAAATAATTGAAGAAAATAGTTGAAAAATGACGAGAATAATTGAAAATTTGAAGAGCATATGTAAAAAATTACGATAATAATTGTCAATTAAAAACAAAATTCGAAAAATGACTAGATTAAAAAACATCTGAAAAAACAATTGCAAAAAATATACAAAGAATATTAAATTTAAAGAAAATAATTGCAAATTGAAAAATTAAGAAAATTATAGTTGGAAATAATTGCACATTTAATAACAGGATTAAAAATCGAAAAAAATAATTGAAATTAAAAAAACTAATTGAAAATTGAAGAAAGCAATTAAAAATTGAAGCATGGAATTGAAATTTAAAGAATATACTAAAAAATTGGAAAAAGTAATTGAAAAAAGCCAAGAATTAATTAATATAGAAGAAAACGATTGAAAACTGAAGAATGGAAATAGAAATTGAAAAAAAACTAATAGAAAAAAGGCGATAATTGTTTAATTAAAAAAAGTCCAAAATCGCACAAATTTAAGATCTTCTCATTTAGGATGAGAATGTAAAAAAATAAAATTAAAAAGTGGAATTTAAAATTGATTTAAATATCTGAGAATTGAAGAGAATAGTTCTAGAATTAAATAATTGAGTTGAAATTTCAAAACAATTTTTATTAGTGAAAAAAATAATTGATAAAATCCGAGAATTATTGAATTTTAAGGAATTAATTGAAAATCGATAAAAATAATTGAAACTTTAAGAGAATATTTGTGAATCGAAGAAAATAATGAAAAATTGAAAAAATAAATTGGAATCTAAAGAATTAAATGGAATTTTCAAGAAAATAATTGATAATTAAAAGAAAAATTACAATATTGCGAAAATAATTAAATATTGAAGAAAATAATTAGCTATGAAAAAAGATAATTAAAAATTGAAAAAAAAAATCAAAAAATGGTGAGAATAATTGTCATTAGAAGAAAATTATTTTTTAAAATTAATGAATAGTCATAAAATGGAAGGAGATTAATAAATTGTCAATTGAAAACTGATGAAAATTATGCAAAAAATTGTAGAAAATAAATGAAAATTGAAGAAATCAACTGGAAATTAAAGAATTGTATTGAAATTTGAAGAAAAAAATATACAACATTCATTTAATGAAATTTAATTTAGCAAGTTTTTTAACACAAATAACGTAGGAAGTTTTAAAAAAAATTTAAACATTATTTAAATGAAAAAATTATTTTTGAAAGATGTTTTAAGGCACTTATAAAATGTTTAAACACGGTGATTTTTTTCTTTTCAATGATATAATTGACGATATTTCCTTCCCTATTACTTTTATAATAAAAACCAATTAATAATTAGACATATAAAATATAAACTCATAGGATTTATAATTAATTTAAAGATAAATTTTTTTCAAACGTAACTGATTTAAGAGCATGTGATGGTGAATGACGTCATAGTGATCACGTGATCCAAAGGCAAAATTTCTCAGCAGTTTTTCTCTTAAACTATGGAATATTTTTAAGTGAAACTTTGTAGAATTACCTAAAATATCATATGGAAGGTCTGTCTCGCCTTTATTTGGATTTTACTCGAAAATCCAATTCTTGAATTTTTCTGATTTTGAGCAGATGTACAAAATTAATTTTTTATACAAAATAAAAATAAACTAGGACCAGACAGCGCTTCGAGATGATATTTTAAGTAATTTTACAAAGTTTCATTTAAAAATATTCAGTAGTTTGAGAGAAAAAATGCTGAGAAATTTTGCTTACGGGTCATGTGATCACTGACGTCATTCACCATCACATGTTCTTAAAACAAAAAAAATATCTAAGTGCCAAACTTCAGGTGCGGATAGAATGAAAGAATGAATGAATCTTGTGGATTATTATTATAGATATTTCACATTTTTTTGTAAATTCCCAGATCGCTAACCACCTTGAAGTAAATAATGTCAGTTCTAAAAATTTCAATAAAATTTCCAGCTCGAGAAAAACCTTTCGAGTATTTTTAAAACTTCAATTTTCGGACATTTCTTGGATTTAACGATTAGCAGAATGGCAGTTAAGAAAAAAATTTTCAAGTACGAGATATTCAATATTTTTTCACAAGCTCGCGCCTGTCAAACTGTGCTTTTTTTTATCTAATTGAGAATGTCAGTCGAGATCATAAATGGAGTCGAACATGAATAAGCAGGACGTCGGTATCAGAGCCACTTCCTTGACGTCTGATATCTGCCTGAGCTCCAACTTGCACGTGTTTGACGATTTTCTCGTTAGTCACGAAACAATAGTCGAAGACTTCGAGTCTTAAAGCAGTTGAGTTTAAACTCGTGAAACACGCGATACAGCCAACATCTTCATCTAAATCCCTCACCAAAACACAACTTAATATTCGTGACTTAAAATAAATAGTGCTCGGAAACATCAAGTACCGATCGAAATTTCATTCTTAAGACTCAAACTCCTTATTAAAAAAAATAAAGAGATGTTTTTTCTTAAAAAAAAAGGATCCTTAAAATGAAGATTAGATAGAAAAAAAATAGAATAGAATAGAAGAAATGAAGAAAGTGAAGAAATTGAGGATTGTTATTAGTTAATTGTTAGATTTTGGAATCTTCGGTCAAATAAATAAATTGTAATTTAATTTTCTCAAAAATGGGAAATTTAAGACCTAAATTAAATCTCTTTTTGTGGAATTGAATTTAACAAGTGGAGATGAGTATAAACATAAGTGTAATTGTGCCTTTTCATGAAAAGATGCTGAAAGTGTTTTCAAATACATGTAGAAAGAATAATTAAATTTGTATCTCTTACTTGTAGGAGATATTAATTTAATATTAGAAAGAATCATTGTTCACGAGATTCTCGTCAAAACCAAATTTATTAAACAAATTAAACTTGTGCAGCTTTCGGCAGCAATATACTGTAAGTTTATTATTAATTCCTATTTCACGCAGTTAAAAACGTAAAAAAAAATACAAGTAACTGTTTAATAAATGAAATAAATAATTCATTTACGTATTATATTAAATAATGTTCTATTATACTTTATCGTGTTTAAAAGTTATGGTTAAAAATTCTTTGAAAAATAAAGATTGTAGGTTAAGTGTATTCATTATTACTATCTTATGCCTTTTATATTGAAAAAAATGAACTTTCGGATTTTTAAACCAGTAGTTTCTTATTAGTAAAAATAAAAATCTTATAAAAATTGATTATTTAAAAAAATCTAAGGAATTGAAAATACATAATTCAAATGCATCTTTCAATTGTTGTGTATTAGAGTTAGTTCTTAGTTACGGTGCATCAACATTAAGAAAAACGTGTAAATAGAGGTTAGGTTTATCGGACAAGTTACTCTTTTCTATTGTGATTTCAGAATAACATAATTTACTAATTGTCTGTAATACATTTTATTAAAGAATTTGAAAGCCTTTTCATATGGCACAAAAAAGTATTACTTTAAAATTAAATTACTTTAATGAAGAATGACGTCACAGGTGTAAGCAAAAAATTTTTCATAAAGTTTCTCTTAAACTAATAAATATTTTAAAACCAAACTTTGTGAAATTACTTAAAATATCATTATAAAGGTCTGTCTGATCCAAATTTGTTGAAATTTTGCCTTAAAATTAATTTTTGCTAATTTCCGAAAATAAGCGAATTTTTAAAATAGTACACTGTGCACCGAGGAGGCAAAATAAGCCGTTTTTAGCAGAGCGATATTTTGCCATTTAACCTAAAATGCATTCAGCCTAAAACCTATTTAACCTAAAATGCATTTAGCCTAAAACCCATTTAATCTTGAATTCATTCAGCCATTTGGACTAAAATGAATTTAGCCTTCAACCAATTTAACCTAAAATGCATTCAGCCTAAAACGCATTCAGCCTAAAACTCATTAAACCTAAAATGGGATCAGCCTAAAACCCAGTTAACCTAAAATGCATTAAATGCATAAAACTCATTCAGCCTAAAATCATTTGGCCTAAAACCAATTTAACCTAAAATGCATAAAATGCATAAAACTCATTCAGCCTAAAATCATTTGGCCTAAAACCAATTTAACCTAAAATGCATTCAGTCTAAAACCCATTTAACCTAAAACTCATTCAGCCTAAAACCATTTGGCCTAAAATGAATTGCCTTAAACAAATTTAACCTAAAGTGCATTCAGCCAAAAACCCATTGAATCTAAAATGCATTCAGCCTTAAACCCATTTAACCTGAAGTGCATACAGCATAAAACCTATTTGACCTAAAACGCATTTAGCTTAAGACCTATTTAACCTAAAATGCATGCAGCCTAAAACCCATTTAAACTAAAATGCATACAGCCGAAAACAGTTTGGCCTAAATCGCTTTTTGCCTATTTTATAATGTAAATTTTAGGCCAAATCTTTTTGAACTGGATACATTTTAGGTTAAATAAGTTTTAGGCTACAAGCATTTTAGGCTGAATGAATTTTAGTCTGAATGCGTTTTAAGCTGAATGAATTTTAGGCTTTATGCATTTTAGGTTAAATGGGTTTTAGGTTAAATGGGTTTTAAGCTAAATGCACTCTAAGTTAAATTGATTTTAGGCTGAATGAGTTTTAGGCTTAATGCATTTTAGGTTAAATGGGTCTTAGGCTACATGCATTTTTGGCTTAATGAGTTTTAGGCTGAATACAATTTAGGTTAAATGGGTTTTAGGCTGAATGCATTTTAGGCTATTATATATGGTTTTAGGCTGAATGGGTTTTAGGGAATAGGGTTTATCATGCGCCTCAATTATTTATTATTTTTAGAGAAACTATACTGACAAATTCTTTCTATACCAGTGACGTCATTTTTCATCACATACCCTTAAACAAATGTATATTCGTTGTTTGTTAACTTTTTATTTCATGCACTTAGAAAGACATGCATTTGTTCCTAATTTTGCAATTAAGGAGGAATCAGACAAACAATCGGAACAAAAGTTAGTCCAAATGAATAATTTTGATTTTTGATATAGAAGACGGGCCCGTATCATTTTGACACAAATTTTTTCAGGCAACTTGTTATATTGTACTCCCAAAGATGAATGTTATATTCTACTCCTACTAAAATCAAAGATTTTTAAGTTTTTTAATGCATTAAAATTAATAATTTAATAAATAAGACTTAAAAATCTTTGATTTCAGAAGGAGTAAAAAATAACATTCATCTTCGAGAGTATAATATAACAAGTTGCCCAAAAAAATTTGTGTCAAAATGATACGGGCCCTAGAAGACACATAAGTTAATGAAATTTTTTTCAGTGGAAGTGTGAACACTTGTATTTTTTACAAAATTATCTCTTAAAAATTGCAATTTAATGAAAATTAAACAACATTGACGTTGAAAACGATTATTCGCTTTGAGGTGCAAATTAACCTAAATTGAATAATCGTTTCCAACGTCAATTTTTTTTAATCTTTATCAAATTACAATTTTCAAGGGCTCAGTTTGTAAAAAATTCCGATTGTTCATCCGATTCCTCCTTAATCAAATTTTATACGATTAAGGATAAAGATTTACAAACGGAATTATTATTTAAACAATTTATAAACAAATACCTATTGTTATTTACCAACTTTTTTTACAGTGCACCTAGAAAGATACCGTTTTTTCTAGTTTTATAATTAACCAAACATTTTACAATCACGGATGAAGATTAATAAAGAAATTATTATTTAAACAATTTTTAAACAAATAATTATTGTTGTTTAACAAATTTTTATACACTGCACCTACAAGAATGCAGTTTATTCATAATTTTGCAATTCTCTTAACTTTATTCAATTACAGATAAATTATTATTGTTATGCATATTTCTAGATGCACTTAAAAAAAGATAGTAAATATCAATAAAAATTTGTTTATAAATTGTTTAAATAATAATTAAATTTATAATATTTATCCTTAATCCTTAAAGTTTGAATAATTGCAAATTAGGAAAAAACTGCATTTTTCTAGGCGCACTGAATAAAAAGTTGGTAACAATAAGAATTTGTTTAAAAAATTGTTTAAATAATAATTTTATTTATAATTTTAATCCGCAATTGTATAATGTTTGTTAATTGCAAACTTATAAAAAAATTGCATCTTTCTAGGTACACTATAAAAACAGCAGGTAAATAATTAAAATAATTTGTTTACAAATTGTTTAAGGTTTGTTAATTTCAAAATTAGAGAAAAACTGCATCTTTCTAGGTGTACTGTATATAAAAAGTTGGTAAGTAACAATAAAAATTTGTTTATACAGGGTTGCCACAAATATCTTATCACAATTTTCCCTGACTTTTCCCTGATTTCCAGACAAATTATTTTATTTTTCCCTGACCTTTTTTGAGTTCTTAAAACTAATTTTTTGTATATTTACTTTATAGGGCTGCCAGCAGACTGGCAGAATAAAAATAGTGAAAAAAATGACTTTTTAATTTAAAAAGTGAGTAAATAGTGAGTTTTTAAGTAAAAAAAGTGAGTAAGCAATAACGAGTATGAAATTACTAATAGTAATTTATTTGGGGCTAGCCATCAGAAAAGATCATTCAAATTTAAAGAAAATAAATCGAAAGTGTCAAAAATAATTGAAATATGAAGAAAATAATTGAAAAAAGACAAAAATAATTCAACTTTGAAAACAAAATTGTAAAATGACAAAAGTAATTAAAAAATTAATTAAAAATCAAAAAATGAAGACAAAAATTTAAATTTAAAGAAAATAATTGAAAAGTTTAAAAATAAAATTGAAGTTACAACAAAACCATTGGAGAATGGTAGAAAATAAATCAAATTAAAAAAAAAAACATTTGAGACTGGTGTAAAAAATTAAAACTTTTGAGTACAATAATTGTGATATTGACGGAATAATTAAAATATAAAGAAACTAATTGAACAATTACATTAAAATTTGAAAGCTGGTTTAAAATTTAAACTTTTCAGACAATAGTTTGAAAAATAAAAAAAGTTATAGAAGTTTCAAGAAAATAATTGAAACTTGAAGAAAATAATTTAAAAATGTCAAAAATTTTTGAAAATTGACAAAAATAATTATAATTTGAAAAAAAATAATTGGAAAACGATAAAAATAATTGAGAACTGGTGTAAAACTTGAAAATTTGAGGAATACTTAAAAAATTGACAAAACAATTGAAAAGTTAAGAAACTAATTAAATAATAAAATAAATAATTTAAAGCTGGTGTAAAAATTAAAAATTTATAGACAATAATTTAAAAAATATATTAGGAGTAAAAAATATGTAAAGAAGAGTAAATGAAATTTAAAAAAATAATTAAAAAATGGCAAAAAAATTTAAACATGAAGAAAGTAATTGAAGGTTGTAGGAAATAATTGAAATTCGGAAAAAATAATTGAGAAATGACAAAAATAATTGATAACTGCTATAAAAAATTAAAAATTTGACAACAATACTTGAAAAATTGACGACACAATTGAATGTTAAGGAACTAATTGAATAATGACATAAATAATTGAAAGCTGGTGTGAAAACAAAAAATTTATAGACAATAATTGAAAAAAATATTATAAGTTTGAGGAAAATAATTGAAATTTGAAGAGAATAATTCAAAAACGGCAAAAAAAACTTAAATTTGAAGAGAGTAATTAAAGGTTGTAGGAAATAATTGAAATTTGTAGAAAATAATTGAAAACTGATGTAAGAAATTTAAAAATTCATGTCAATAAAAAATTTAAATAAAATAATTGAACTTTGTAGAAAATAATTCTTAAATGGCAGAAATAATAGAAAAATATGAAGAAAATAATTTGAAAATGACAAAAATACTTGAATAATGACTAAAAAAAATAATTTTAAAGATAATAATTGAAATTTGAGGAGAATAATTGAAAAATGATAACAATAATTGATACTGGTGTAAAACTTAAAAATTTGAAGAATACTTGAAAAATTGATGTAACAATTAAAATGTCAAGAAACTAATTGAATAATGACATAAATAATTGAAAGCTAATGTAAAAATAAAAATTTATAGACAATGATTGAAAAAAAGAAAAAATATGTTAGGAGTTTAAGAGAAATAATTGGAATTAGAAGGGAATAATTCAAAAACGGAAAAAAAACTTAAGTATGAAGAAAGTAATTACAGTTTAAAGAAAATAATTGAAATTAGTAGGAAATAATTGAAATTTGTAGAAAATAATTGAAAACTGTTGTCAGAAATTTAAAAATTCATGTCAATAAAATATTTGAATAATATAATTGAACTTTGTAGAAAATAATTCTAAAATGGCAGAAATAATAAAAAAATAGGAAGAAAATATTGATAAATGACAAAAAAAATTGAAGTTTGAAGAAAATAATTGAATTTTGAAGAGAATAATTCAAAAATGGCCAAAACATTTTAAATATGAAGAAAGTAATTGAAGTTTGAAGAAAATAATTGAAAAATAAGAAAAGTAAAGTGAAACTTGTGTAGAAATTTTGAATATTTCTGATAATAATTTAAAGATTGAAGAACATAGTTGAAATTTTAATAAAATAATTGAAAAATGACAAAAATAAATGAAAACTTGTGTAATAAATTTAAATATTCATGACAATAATTTAAAGACTGAAGTAAATGAAATTGATATTTGAAAAAATTATATTAAAAATCGCAAAAATTCTTAAAAATTGACAAAAATACTTTTGAGTTGACAAAAATACTTTTAAGTTGACAAAAGTACTTTAAAAATGACTAAAATAATTGAAACAAGGTGTAGAAATTAAGTATTTATAGGCTGTAATTAAAAACAAATATTTGTAAAAAATTGTAATTGGGATATGAACAAACTAATTGATTTATAAAGTAAATTATATATAAATTATACCAAAAAAGTGAGAAAAGTGTGTGTGTGTTTTTTTTTTTTTTAAATAAAATGAGTAATAGTGAGCGATTGTAAAAAAAAAGAGTAAAAGTGAACAAAGTGAGTCACTGGCAGCCCTCACTTTAAAATTGTGAAAGATAAATATTTTTCAGATTGCAAAAATTAATTATTCTTAGAAATGTTTAAAATATTACTTCCAAAAATGTATTTAGTAAATTTTATCCTTAGTAAATTTTAGAAGAATATAATTTTTCATCTATTTTAAAAATTCTTGCATTTTTCCAGTACTGTTGATAAAAATCCCTGACTTTTTCCCGATTTCCCTGAATTCCCTGACCTGTGGCAACCCTGTTATAAACTGTTTAAATAAATCATTTTATTTGTAATCTTTACCCCTAATTTATAAAGTTTGATTAATTTCAAAATTGGGGGATAAACTGCATCTTTCTAGGTGCCCTGAATAAAAAGTTGGTAAACAACAATAATAAACAATTTTTTTTATTAATAGCTGTAATTAGTTTCATTTATGATTTTTTACTTTTTTTGACATTTGCAATTTTTTTCTGTCTAATAGAGAAATTATTCTAGATAGAGAAACAAATCGATTAGTCTGTATATGTAAATTTCATTTTACTTTGAATTTTATAAAATAAAAGAGATTTTTGATTTTTTTACGTAACTGCTCCAAATGTTATTTTTTTAGCCATGATTCCTTTGAAAAACATATTCTACTATGAAAAATGAATCGTTGAATTTATATGAAGTACATATTTTATTAAATTAGTAAAATAATTAATAGCTATTTTTTATTATTCACAAGATTGAAATATTATGTTTTTGCATTTTTAATCAATTGTTTTCTCTATAAGGAAGAGAGTGTTCATGAAATGAAAATAATTTTCAGCTTGTTTTATAATTTTCTAAATTTTAAAATAAAAAACGTAAAAAAATCACTAATTATTCTAATTAGTTTCTGATTAAATAATAAAGAAATAATGACTTTATAGTACTTTATAGAATGTAAAATGACTTCATTGATTTTTGTGATAGAGATGAAATGTCCAGTCTTTCTGATGACCATGAAAAGTTTCTTTTGGTATCAGGAGACAACACAGACTCGTCCTGCTTGAAACATCCGACGTCAGTGGGATGAAGTCAATGCACACAATTCAGAGATAAAAAATAATTTTTCCTGCCCTCAAATCACCGATTCTTTTAGCTAAAATGGCACTTGCAAATTTTTTCAATTGAAAGAAACAAAGTTTTTAAATCAACATTTTCAAATATCACTTTCTAATTAATCTATATTCATTAAACCGAGCGTACTTTGCTTAAAACTTTGAAATTTTAATATAATTTTTCATTTTGAGACGTCAGGAATCTAAAAATGTAAAAAAATAATGTCTGTCTGTCTGTCTGTCTGTAGTCAAAATTTAAAAATCCGATAACTTGAGTATAAATTTATGAATTAACTTTATCGTTGATACCTCTTTTCAGTAACTAAAAATGAAAATCGAGTTTGATGTTCAGCCATTTTAAATCAAAATTGGCAAAAATATAACACTTTTAAAAATCAAAAACATTTTCATTTTAACAATTTTCTAAAATTTGTTTCTTTATTTTTTTGTGCATAATCTACTACTAAAACTAAACATATTTTATCTACGAAACTTTTTTATAGAAAGAAAATTAATAAGTTATGAATTTTTAAAATTTTATAACTATTAGAGACCATTCTCATAATAAAAACCCTAATAATTAATACCCAAAATATCAGATATTGGTAAAACAAAAAAATTCTTTATTTCAGAACTCAAAGTTTCACTTTTTGCGAAATGAGTCTCGTAATTAAGAACAAAACAAAACTTAGATATCAGAATTCCGCGATTATGACACATAATTACTTAATACATTACCAATTTAAAATTCCAGATTTTTTTTAAAAACATGTGAAAAACAGTCAATAACAAACCTTTTGTTCATTAAAAAAAATACTGATTATTGGTATCTCGTAAAAAATTTATTAATGAAAATTACATTTTTATCTCTTGGGACTTTGTTGAATCACTGATTCATGCTTAGAAAAAAAGCATAATTATAAAGGTAACATTTACCTAATAAAATTTTCTCCAATTTTCGATATCAAATATTTTGATAAATTAAAAATATAAGTAAACAGAATTAAATTGTCGAACTTTAATTTTTAAAGAATCTTTTGTGTATTAATTGAAACGAAATTTGTTTAAACTAAATTTCAAGCCAATGAAAATTAGGATTGATTGAAATCGGACTTGATTAAAATTATTAGTATCAATCTAGTATAATAATAATTGAAAATTATTTAAATCAATTATGATTATTACCATCAGTAACTATTTTAAAAATATAATAAAAAAATTATATTTACTGTTTCAATTTTTCAATTTTCGATTGCATTAATTTACAATTTTAATAAGTCTCGTTAATTTGTCTTATTAACGCTTTTTTAGGTTTTTTTACATAAATTATTCTGTAATTGGAAGGTATGTCGATGAGTTGAACATCCCTAATGTCAGTGCCGACGTGCTTATCTTTTTAGTAAAGCTGTACTTACAGTTACCCTCCCAAAAAGCAATAGAGTGGCATAAAACAGAGAAAAACAGATGCAATCCACTTTAGAATGACGTATGAGCCAGATATACGTTACAAAGTGTAAATGCAAATGAGACGAAAGCGATAAATCGTTTGTGAAAATTGTCGATAGGAAAATCATATAAACTTCATTTCCAAAACGAAAAGATTTTCTCATTTCAATTGAAAAAATATACAAGTCGAAATCTTGGAATGTAATTTTAAAAAATAGTTCTCATTAACAAATGAGATTGAATAAAGGATTTCTTTTAAATAAAATAAGCATTTATTATATATAATTAAAATAAGAAAATAATAAAATTTAATGAATTAAAATTTAGTTTAATTAAATATTGACTTTATTCAGACTGATTTAAATTTAGAATAAATAAAATAGATTATAATTTGAACAGATTGAAAATTATTACACAAATTTGTTAAAGTTTTTATAAATCTGGAACGATTCTAATTTGAAATTTAAGGATGCTTGTCCCCATGACAAAACCTCAAACTTAAAAATAGTTTTCAGCATGAAAATAAAAAATAATGTTTTTATTAAATTTTAAAAGATCTATTTATACAACTTTTAAATTAAAAAATTTTTAATTCATCATTAAAAATGTTTGACTCGGAAGTAGTAAACAAAAATAATTTTATTTTTTATACTGTTTTTGAACAAATATATTTATCATATAACAAGAATAAACATTCTTAATGAATTATTAAAAAAATTTAGTTTTTATCAATTAAAGTTTAAATTAATTAAAATTTGGATTAATTGGTTAGCTTATTTAAATTTGAGTAGATTGAAAATTGGATAAATTTATTGAAATTTGATCATTAGAAATGTAAGTTAATAAATTAAATGTTTGATAAATTAAGCTACTTATTAAATGATAACAAATTAAAATAAGAATCAATTGGAATTCAAATGAATTAAATTTGAGTTCGATAAAAATCTCCTTTATATAACTAAGTACGAATCAAAATTATAACTGATTACAATTCAAAGAGATTAGGCAGATATAGATTGATTAATTATTACTTTGAGTTTAATTAAAATTATAATAAATTGTAATTAAAGTAATAATTGAAATTCGGATCGACTCAATTTGAAGTCGATTGAAATATTAAATACTGCAAATTGGATAAATCGAAGTTCGAATCGTTTGAATTTAATTTCAAATAGGTTTAAATTTAAATCAATAAATATTTTGAATAAAATTCATTGCAATTTAGATTTATTAAATTTTAAATATATCAAGATTTTCAATGAATTACAACTTTGATTAAGGAGGTTCTCTCCATTGACATAACCTCAAACTAAAAATGACTATTCCCATCAAATAAAACTATTATTAAAAATAATTTCACCAAATTTTAAAAGATCCAGTTGTTCATTGAATTTAGAAAAAACATAAAATGTTAAATAATTGTTATTTGACAAAAAATTTTAGCACAAGCTAATTTTTTTTGAAAAATGTACAACTGGATCTTTCAAAATTTGGTGAAATTAATTTTAATAATATTTTTAATTGGAGTGAAAAACGACTTTCTAATTTGAGGTTATGCTATTGGAGAAAACCTTAATTGAATGGATTTTTTAAGGGCAAGTGATGGAAATAAATCACTGATTTATGCAAAATTTGTACCTAAACTTTCTCTAAAAACAATAAATATTTTGACACAACACTTTATTTAATTTCTTTGTCTGTCACAAATTTCTTTCAATTTTGCCTTAAAATTAATTCTTTTTTTAAATTTACTGATTTTTGGAAATTTGAAAAAATTAATCTTAAAGTAAAATTGAAACAATTTAGGCCAGACAGACCTCTCTAATGAAATTTTTACTAAAATTACAAAGTTATGTGTCAAAATATTGATTATTTTAAGAAAAATTTTACGAGCAAATTTAGCATGTACCAGTGACGGCATACTCCATCACATGACCTTAAGTAAAAAAGTTGAAAAATATAAAAATAGGTGAAAAGGTGATAGTCTGTGATTCCTGGAAACTTTAAAAATTAAAATTATATTAAATAACACAATTAATAATTATTAAATAATAATAGTTAGTATGTATATTTATTCATCTTTTTCTGTCCACGTTTTAAAGTCTGAAGTGAAGTTAGTATATATTAGTTAGTATTAGAATTCTGCAATTCTTCTTGATTTTCATCAATTTATAATTATATTAATTATTTTGGCATTACTTTTAAAAATTTCAATTATTTTCATCAATTTTCGTTATTTCTACGATTTTTTAATTATTCTCTTTAATTAAAAATTTTTAAGTAATTTTGTAATTATTTATTTTTTTTTTAACATATATTCTATGATTTTTTCAGTTATTTCTCTTAAATTTTATTGAATGTTTTCAATTTTTAATATTTAAATTATTTTCATCATAATTCAATTTTCTTTCTCAATCTTAAATTATTTTCAGAACATTTCAATTTTTTTTTTCAATTTTGATTTAATTTTATCATGTTTCAATTATTTTCCTCAATTGTTAATTATTATTCTCATTTTCTAAAATTATTTTCTAAGATTTTTAATAATTTTTCTAAAATTTCAATTGGTTTCTTCAATTTTTAATTATTTTCACTTATTTTCATAAGCTCAAATTTTTTTTTATTAATTATCGTAAATTTCAATTACTTTTAGCTTATTTCTTCAATTCTTTTCTTCAATTTTTAGTTATTTTATTTTTTTTTAATTGATTTCTAAGATCTTCATGTATTTTTTTCAAATTTCAATTATTTTTTCTTTATTTAAAAAAATTCTGTAATTTTTTCAATTATCACAATTAAATGTCATTTATTTTTTTACAACTTATGATTGTTTGTATCATATTTTAATTATTTTCGTCAAGTTTTAAAATTTAAAAACATTTTTCAATTATTTTCCAAAACTTATTTCCTTCAATTTTCAATTCCTTACATTTCTCTAATTTTAAATTATTTTCTTTTATTTCAATGAACTTCTGAAAGTTTTAAGTATTTTTCTCAAATTTTGTTTAACTTTCCTTTATTTAAAATATTGTATGTAATTTGTTTAATTACATTCTCAAATTTTAATTTTTTTTTTTTTAATTTTAATTTATTTATCTCAATTTATAATAATGTTTTTTCAATTTTCAATTATTTTCTCTAATTTTTCATTTTTTCAATTTTGTTTTAATTTACTTTTAAGATTCTCTAGTATTCTTTTCAAATTTAAATTATTTTCTTCATGTTTAAAACATTTTTATGATTGTTTAAATTACTTTTCCCAATTTTTAAATGATTTCATTTTTTTTCAATTAATTTACAAAATTTGCAATTATTTTGTATAATTTCAATTATTTTTTCAATTCTTTTTAATTCTAAAATATTATAAATTTTGTCCTAAACAAATATTTATTTTATTTGTATTAATTGATTTTTAAATATTATATTTAGAATATTTATTTCTTCTTATTAGATTAATATTATTTACCTACCGATTCGTTATATTTATTATTGTAATTTATAATTTCTAAAATTTATGAAAAACAAATCGCGCGCTTCCGCACGTTTTATTTTGCTAGTTTCAAATAAAATTAGACATGTAAGAAAACTGTTTCATTTTTTTAAAAAAAAATTGGACTTGTTTTCAAACATTGTTTTGAAGGTAGAAAAATTTTGTTGACAAGTTTGTGTTAATTAATATTAAATACTTAAGTTTTATATGAATTTGTTGAGAAAGAGTAATGATAAATAGCTATAAATAACACTAATGATTAATTTAGTGTTTCACTTGTTTAATGTCTAGAGATATCACAGGGAATTTTGGAGGTAGTCAGTGATTACTCGGAGTTGATTAGTTGACCTAATCAGCCTTGCACTAAGAGGACCAGAACTAATCTCAATAGGGCATAAAACAGTCATTACAGATGGCCTGTCGTGTGACAACACGTTGTAAATAAAATATAACGTGCTACTCTTACTTAAATATTAAAAATCTCCACGATAAGAAAATTTTCAAAGTATTTCATCACTTTCACTAATATTAAATTTTAAAAATCAAAACAATCTTTCGTGTAAAAAAAACACTTTTTTTAATTTTTAAGATTTGTTGTTTATAGTTTAATAATTATTTATTTTTATAAAATATTTATTACTTATAACATTGGTTAAACAAAAATTGAAGCTAAATAAGATTTAAAAATTAGCAAACGCAACTTCTTTTTTCAAGAATTTTAAATTTAACCTTAAGGTGATGTATTTTTTTAAATATATATTTTTTATTTTGATCGCAGATTATTTTGATTTGTTTCGTTTTATTAATTAATATTATTAATATAAAGTTACACACGAAATGCACTTAGTGAGGAGGATATTTCATTTTTATTTAGTTTGTTTGTTTTATTTTTTTTTATATTTTTGAAAACACAAGATAATAAACTCTGTCTACTAATGAGGCTTGATAATATTTCCACCAGATGGCGTAACGTAATACCATGTATATCTCAATAGCAACTTTTAAAACACCTAGCGGTTGTATTTAGAATTATAAATATTTAAATCTGCATAACTCAAAATCTTGAAAAACTGAAAATATTTATGATTATTACCCAAATTTCAATCTTCTAATTTTCATACATTGAATTATTTATTATCAACTTGCTATTTGACATAAATTTTATAATTCGAATTACCATTTAATATAATTTTTATTTAGTCGAAAAATTATTTATCCTGAATTTTTTCCCCTAATTATCATTTCTCATAATTATTGTTCTTCCGAAAAGTCACATAAACTAAAATTTGTTTGTAAAATTATATACATTAACATACTTTTTGTATTTCAAACAGACATATAACCTATAAATTCTGGAGTGTTAAACTCTAATACTTTTTTAACGTAAATAAATTTCATTTTCATTGAACGTATTTTTAAAAAAGAAATAAAAAAATTTCTTTCCAGAATGCGAATTTACTTTTGTCAGAATCAGACAAAGTGAATAGGTTTTTATTTCCGAGGTAACTTTCATTCAGAAAAATTAACTCGAGTAGATATCCCCAAAGACAGATTTATCACGTTTTAGGATTTTTTTTTCTCAAGTGCAAGACTAATTACAAAGTCTGGTTTGTAATAAAGCATGTTAATGTCACGTCTTTCAGTCACAATCAAAAATCCGATTTGTTGAAATCGTCTGGATCTCAAGTAACGTTTAAACACGAAAAACAGACGAAAATTGTACAGGCTAGATACCAAAAGATAAATCAAGTTTTAGATATAGAGAAGGAAGACAGAACACCAATTTATAATAAAAAATAAAAACGAATTTTTTACACAATAAACTAAAATTAACATTTTTAAATGAATTTAAATTTTAGTTTAATTAGACAAATAATAAAAGATAAATAATAATCATCTCTTAAATAGAATTAATTTCATTTGAAATTCACTCTTGCAATTAAATGAGCTGCTTAAAAAATTATCTCTATATTGAATATCCTGTATCTATAAATTATAAAGTAAAACCCATTGCCTGCATGCTCATGAGGTAGATAAAAAAAATTAAGATCCACGTGCTGATGATCCAAGTCACGAGCTAAAGTTTGAAAAAAAAATTAAGTGACCCGGCTGCAAGCAGATTTCAAGATTCAAATAAAAGAAAAAAAATGAGATAAAAAATTAAAAACGGAGAGAATAATACAATAATTTTTTTAAATAATCATGGAGAATAAGTATCTTAAAAATAATTCAAAATATTGAAATTTTTGCAAAAAAAATATTTGTAAACTTTTGTAATTCGAACTTTGAAACTAAATTTCCGTAACACATATTTATTCTCTCGACTGATTGAAATATTCGCGATACTCAGATTTCATAAAAGAAATTATCATACATTGTTATAATCGGAGTCATAATTTTCTCTGTAACTCTCATTAATAATGCTGATTAAAAATATCATTAAACAATAATCTAAAGAACTCTCTTTGCGTATATTTCCAAAATCCGACTCTTTAAAGCAAATAACAAAGATAGTTGGTATATTTAAAGAGATAATCGAGAATTCAATTAAATTCGAATGAAATCATTGATAAATTACCAAAAAAATAAAGTTCACCAATCGATTCTAAATTAATATTAAATCGAATTGGAAAAAATGGTGAATAATACATTAGTTCGTAAATTAAACAATTTTAAAGATTCAACCAATTCAAATTTCTTCCAATCAAAATTTATTAAATCTAAATTTCAATTGGTCCAGAATTTAATTTACCCACATTTTCAATTTATCCAGTGTTTGATTTATTCAATTTTCCATTTATTTAAATTCTAATTTATTTCAAATTCAACTAATTCGAACTTTTATCGATTCACATTTTAATAAATTCGAATTTAAAATACTTTAAGAAAGTTTAAATTGAAGTTGATTAAAATTTCAATGAATCTAAATTTATTTTGATCTAAAGATCAGTCGATCAAAACTCAAAATTTAACAAATTTTAATTTGTTCGAATTTCAGTCGATTTAAAATTTAATTAATCTAAATTTCAATTGACCAGATAATTTATCGAGATTTCAATCTAAACATTTTAATTTTTTCAATTTTCAGATTCATAATTTTCATATTTTTCAAAATCTAAACTTCAATTTAATATCTATTAAAATTTCAAACGATACAAGTTTTAATAATCAAATATTAAATAAATTAAAATTGAGAATTGATCCCAAATTTAACAGATCGTCAATTTAATTTATCGATATTTTTATCTCTTTAAATTTTAATCGATTTAATTGATATTGATTTAAAATTCACATTCAGCTAATCCAAATTTCAAATTGGACAATTTTTAATTTACTCAATTTCAAATTCATCCAATTTTCCATTTTTCGAAGCTTCAATCAATCCAAACTTAAATACTGTAAGTTATAAAAATGACTTCTCTTTCAAATTTCAATTGATCAACAATTCAAGCAATACATTTTGCAATTAATCTAATGTTCAATTTATAAAAATTGAAATCTATTAAAGTTCTAAATGACTCGATAATTTCAACTTATTTAAATTTTTATCAATCCAAATTTCAATAAATTATCATTTTTATTGACAAACATTTTTATTCATGATTCTAAAATTATTCGATTCTAACAATTGGTTTAAATTTTATTTGGCAACCTGAATTCTTATATTAAAAATTTTTCACTTTACAGAATTTGTTTTTAATCAACTCTTTATTCAGTTTAATTCCAATTTAACCAGATTTTATTTCAGCAAAATTCTCATAAAGCAGAACTACTGTGAGTCGAATTTTCAGATGCCAGAATTTCCATGAATCTTCATTTATCCGAATTTTTTTAAATGAATTATTATTTGATAGATTTAAGTTTCCGATTAACAGAATTTTTACGTAACAGAATTCATATTTAACAGAATTTTTATTTTACAGAATTTATTCTTAATAGCCTCTTTATTTAAAAGAATTCAAATTTAACCAAACTTTTATTTAGCATAATTTTTATTTAAGAGAATTTTAAATAAGCAGAATTTTTAACTAACAGAATATCCATTTGACCGAATTTTAATTTGCCTGAATTTGCATTTGTATAAATAGAAAAAATGATTCTTATGGACTTATGACGTCACAATCGACGAATTCCATTTTAATTTGTAAATTTCCATTTGTAATTTCGGCCCAAGAAAATTCAATTTTTTTAGGAAATCTGTCAAATATTAATTAAAAATAATACAAATTAGGACAAATGAAGATTCGATGAAATGAATATTATGACATTTTTAAATTTTACACATTAAAAATTCTGTTGAATGAGAATTCTGCTAACTTATATTTCGAAATGAGAAAATTAAAAACAAAAAGATAGTATAAAAATATACCTAACTTAAAGGCCTACAAAAAAAAATTTTTTTTTACCATGAAAAAATTAAAAAAATTATCAAGAAAAATGGAGGAAAATTCAGAAATATTGATTCACAAAATTAAAAAATTTACAGAAATTTTGCCAAATTAAAAAAAATAAATAAGATAGTTCATGAAAAAACTAAAATTTTTCTAAAGAGAGAAAACTTTGAAAATTTGTTTTAAAAAATTCAGGAAAGCAGTAAATAAATGTGTTTTAAAAGCGAGAAATTAAAAAAAAAATAAATTAAACATTTTTGAGAAAAAGAAAAATATATTTTAAAAATAGAAAAATCACGATAAAATGAGAAATTTACTATTAGATCAAATTTACATAAAATAAAAAGAGTCTTTAAAATAAAATTATAAAAATTAATAAATGGGTAATACAAAATATAAAAAATATACTAAATTTTGAAAAAATTTGAAATTATAAAAAAAAAATTGACAAGATTATTAACAGTTTAAAAATGATTAACAAAGTTATGAGAGGCCGAATAAATTGAAAGAAAATTAAATTTACAAATTATTCCCAAAATGAAGAAAATTTAAAAATAAATTGGAAACATCTCTAAGAAAAATTTGTTTAAAACATTAAATATATTTGTAAAACAATTCTAACAATAAAATTTTGTTTTTAAACCATAAAACCTAGAAATTGTATGAAAGAGTAAATAAATTTGTGAAAAATAAACAAATTGTAAAGAAAATTAAATAGATTTGCAAAAGGAGAGCGAAACAAAAAAATTGTATGAAAATAAATCAATTTTTCTAAATGTTGAAATACCAAAATTGTATAAAAAAACTGAAATAATTTGCCTAAAAAGAAGAAAATAATTCTAAAAATCCAAGATTTTTAGAACAAATTTTTACAATTTCAAATTTTATTCTTAAAGTTATTGAAGAATATAAGGTTGAAATTTTCAGAATTCATCTTCTAATTCACGGAATTTCTTAAATTGGATTGTTTTAAGAATTTACGGATTCTTTTACAAATTACCGGTTTTTTTTCATAATACATTAAATGCTGGTCATTTTTCCGGAATCCTAGACACCCTGTTTAAATAAAAAGTCGGTTAAAAATAAATTATGTAAAATGAAAATTCTGTTAAATATAAATTCGGTGATCTAAAAATTCGGACTGATTTGAATTCAAAAAATTAAAATTCGGCTATGAGGAAATTATATATCAGATGTTATTCTATAAAATTAAAATTCTAAACAGAACTTAATCTCGTGCTCCAATTCGGTGATCTATAAATTCGGATTTATTTATTTATAAACTATGTTTTTTTGTAAATATTCATAATATGGAAGAAATGTCAGATGTCAATTAATGTTTATCTGGGGAAGAGAATCGGATGCAAGAGACGTATTATCTATAAATCCTGCTCGTAAATATTGCAAATTAATTCGACAATTAGCAGAGTGGAGTGACGATGGTACCACGCGTCTGGAGTCTCATGGTCCCCCAGTTCTGGGATCAGCCTGGACGTTTCTGGTCCCAGGGGAGACCATGGTGACGGCACCGGGTGGTACAAACGCGATATCTCAAATCTCGAAACGACATCGTCTCTTCTTGGATTCCTGACGAATCTTCCAGTTTTCAAACGACCCTCGTGCGAGATGGTACCCTTATTCTTTTCACGCTTTCAGATCCTCTAACGTGCATTCTTTCAATTTTCAACAACCCTACGACTGAATCAAAATTTCTTAAACAAATCAAAAACATTTATTTAATTAACGTAAAATAATGACAAATACTTTTAAATTAATACCCCAACTAAAATAAATTTAGTTTGTTGCTTATAAATTCTGTGTCTTGCCTGGTGACAATTAGTGCGTTTGTGTTTATTTGGAGTATATACCTTCAAGTTTTAAAATGATCGAAGAAAGTTCTGTCTTTAATGTGAGTATTGTGAGATATTAGAAAAAAAACTTTGTTAAAAGGCATATGTTACCTTGACACAAACTACGAATTAAAAAATTAATTAGAAAAAATTTTGATTATAAATTAATTAGGGTCAAGTGGGGTAATTCGGAACAAAAAATATTGAAGCTACATTTACAGATTTTTAAGAAAATACGATACCAATATCTTAACCTCAAATCACCTACAAGAGGTTCTGAGTGTTTGTAAATTTTTCGATTGGTAATTGGCGACAGGATATAGGAAGATAATTTCTAATCCATAAAAAGTTGAAAATCACATTAACACTGCTTTAGTATTTTGTCTTGTATTTGAAAAATAAAAATTCTAAAAATCAAACAAAAATTTTCTTTGATGTGTTATTAATGCTACTAGCAACATTAACGCGCGCCCAAGCTCGCGACAAACTTTGCATTGTTGTTGGTCATTTAAAACTTTACGAAGTTGAAAAATTTATATCTAAAAAATGACGAAAATAATTGACAATTGAAAACAAAATTCGAAAAATGGCTACATAATTACACAATTGAATAAAATAGTTTACAAAATTAAATAATAAATATTAAATTTAAACAAAATAGTTGAAAAATTATAGGAATACCTGTTGGAAATAATTGCAAATTGAAGAACTGGATTGAAAATCGGAAAAAATAATTGAAATTGAAGAAAATAATTAAAAATTAAGGAAATAAATTGAAAACATAAGAACTAAATTAAAATTTGAAAAAATAATTAATAATTGAAAAAAATTACAGCATGTCAAAAATAATTGACAATTGAAAACAAAATTCAAAAAATGGCTAGATTAATACACAAGGGAACAAAATAATGTAAACTAGGTGAGAATTATGTCCATTTCATGGACATTTCGCTTCCAAGTAAGCAAAATAATTTGCTTCCTCATAGAGGAAGCAAGAAATTAATAATATATAAGTTAATTGGGGAAGTTGTTCAAAAAAAAATTTAATGCAAAAAAATGTAAAAATATGAATTATTTTACGAATTCTTGATCAATTATAAAAGTTATATAGGTCAATCGATTCGTTTTGAGATAAGGAATATGATTTTTGTATTCATTAAGTTGTATTTTTAGCATAAAAAAATTTTTTGGCAAAAAACGATTTTTTTCGTTGAAAAAAGGTGCTCAAAAAAATTTGGTTGGGTATTTTTAAAAATCCTTGTGTCCAAATTTAGATATTCATGAGCTTAATAAGTCATCCAAATTTTATTGGAATCCGTTTAAGCGTTCTCAAGATATCTTGTACACAAAAAACGCTATACACACACACACACACACACACATGCATCTGGACATTTGCTTAGGAATGAAAATTTTTGCTTTTTAGATGAAAATGAGTCGATTTAGACTATTTTTGGAAAATCGAAAATCTTAACGATCACAAAGCTTCCTCTATGAGGAAGCAAAAATCAAAGAATAATTATAAAATTTTAACATAATAATTAAAAATTGAAAAAATTGTAGAAAATAATTAATGATTGAAGGAAATAGTTGAAAAATGACGAGAATAATTAAAAAATAGAAGAAAACATATGAAAAATGATGAAAGTAATTATCAATTGAAAACAAAATTCAAAAAATGACTAGATTAATAGACAAGTAAAAAAATAATTTTAAAAAATAAACAAGAAATATGAAACTTAATAAAAATAATTGCAAACTGAAAAATTAAGAAATTTATAGGAATAATTGTTGGATTTAATTTAACATTTAACGACTGGATTAAAAATCGAAAAAAATAATTAAAATTGAAGAAAGCAATTAAAGGTTGAAGAATGGAATTAAAAATTAAAGAAATAATTGAATAATTCTATTTAAAATTAAAGAAACTTAATGATAATCGAAAAAATAGTAGAAAAAGTCCATAGTTTTTTAATATTAAAGAAAATAATTGAAAATTGAAAAGTGGAATTTAAATTTGAAGGAAAATAGGAATTGAAAAGAATAGTTTTAGAATTTTATAACTGAATTGAAATTTTAAAACAATTTTTATGAGCGAAAAAAGTAATTGAATAAATCCGAGAATTATTCAATATTGAAGAATTAATTGAAAATCGATCAAAATAATTGAAAATTATAGAAAATATTTGGGAATTGAAGAAAATAATTAAAAATGAAATAAATAAAGAATAGTTTTAGAATTTTATAACTGAATTGAAATTTTAAAACAATTTTTATGAGTGAAAAAAATAATTGAATAAATCCAAGAATTATTAAGTATTAAAGAATTAATTGAAAATCGATAAAAATAATTGAAAATTATAGAAAATATTTGAGAATTGAAGAAAATAATTAAAAATTAAATCAATAAATTGAAAATTAAGGAATTAAATGGAAATTTCAAGAAAATAATTGCTAATTAAAAGAATAATTGTAATATGACGGAAATAATTAACTATTAAAATATTATTATTCGAAGGAGAATAATAAATTGTCAATTGAAAACTGATGAAAATTATGGAAAAAATTGTAAAAAATAAATGAAAATTGGAGTTTTATTGAAATTTCAAGAAAATAATTGATAATTGAGAAAATGCGAAAATTATTATTGAAAATAACCATACCAAATTTTATTTAAATCCGTTAAACCGTTTTCGAGTTATAGTTTTCATAAGAAAAAGTATATCCACACACACACACACACACACTCGCACACATACATCCGGACATTTGCTCAGGAAATCATATAACACATTTCTAAATAGAGAAAAGTTAATAAATTTGAAACCTTTTAAAAAATTTATAAATTTGAACGAATACAAAACTTCCTTCATGAGGAAGCAATTAAGGTATAAAAATAAAAATTAAAAAACAAAAAAAAAACCTATGCCAAACTTAAAATATACAACTAAAGAATATATAAAACGGTAAGTAATTAACAAATTATTGGAAAATTGTAGAAAATTTTTATATAAAATGAAGAATAACTTAAAGGTGTATTTTCCAAAAATAAAAGAAACTAACAAAAAATGCAGATAAATTAAAAAAGACTGTAAGAAATAACGAGAAGATAAACAAAATATCTAGGGTATAGATTATCGAAGAGGCCAAAAGATAAATAAAAAAATCGCTGACAAGTTTTAAGTGAGTAACTTTTTGTTTTCATTTTATGAACACATTGCTTCCTCATACAAGTTCTTTAATGCGCGTACTTATATTATACAATTTAAGAAATCAAATTAATTATCTAAAAAATAAATAAAAAAACCTAAAAATTTAATTTAAAAATTGTTTTAATTCTTTAAACATCACTAATTTCCGATTAATTAGTGGTTAAAAAATAGTTAGAATTGATTGATCGGGTTCAAACATATGCCATCATTTATCCCCCCCACCCCCCCTCACAGGGACCTAAAATTTCGTAAAAAAAAACATTTTTCTATAACTATTATGGTTCCCAAGATATTGGACCAAACGTAATGTTAACCAATAAGACAAAATTTTTTTTTCTTTTTTTGCATGCACAAAATAAATTTAGAAAAGGTACACTTTCTGACAATTTTACTAATTTGGAAAATTTTCAAGACATAAATATTGGAAAAATTATTTCATGATTAAAGAAACTACAAATCTTAAATTTTGTAAACTTCTTTTACTTTATTTATTTTTAAAAGGTAACATTTAGCAGCTGTTGATCAAAATTAATAGTAGTAAAAAAGTATACTTGACAAAAATAAATCATCGCAAAAATTAAACTTTCTAAAATTTGCACGAAAAATAACATTATTTTCAAAAAAACTTGAAATTTTTAATTTTACGTTTAATACTTAATTTAAAACAATTTGTAAGATCTATACTATAAATATTGGACATTAATAATAAATGATATTATTTTATTTGTGTTTTTTTTTAGAATTTGAAAACACTCAAGAAAAAATCAGTTTAAAAAAAAAGGCTCCATAATATGCCCTGAATAAAATCATTTTTAGAGATCTACTTCAGAAAAAATATTATCAAAAAATTCAACAAAGAAAATGTCGAGAATCATTTATTTACATTTTCCCTTTCCCTAAAATCTTTAAAAGTTTAATGATTCTAAACATTTTTAAAACTAAGAAAGTCCAAATTTTCAAATTTTTGACTTGAAAAATGGAAAATTATTCATTTTTAAAGCTTTAAGTAGAGTCAAATTTTCAGTCAAATTTTTAAGCTCAATTTTTACGTCATCTATTACGTTACCAATCAGAAAATTTGAAAGTACAAAAATCTGTCATTTCCAAAATTAATAAATTGAAAAATTAAAAGCTTAACAATAAAATTGTTAATTTAAACAAAGATATATTTTAAAAACTGACACTTTCAAATATAAAAGATTACAAGTTCAAAGAAACGGTAAAAAATTTGAAATTCAGAAACTGTTCTATTTCTAAAACTAATTACACAAGTAACAGTAAGATAATAAAACTTCCCGTAAAAATATACAATATTGCTAATTGAGTTTTTTCTTTTGTTTTGTATTCTTAGTAACTAAGATATTGTTAATGTTTCTATTTTTAACGAAATAGTGTTACGAAATTGAAGCTTTTCCTTGATAATTACAATAATGTCGATTCCCGGGAGCAAAGAAAATTCAATCGCGAATGTCATAAAATATCAGAAAGGTCGACAACGTGGCAGCAATGACTTTGTTTCGGAGAGATTAAAGCGTGTAATTCATTACGATTATTTTTGCCACATAAGGCAAACGCATGTCTAATCGAGTGACGTGCAAGTTCACACACGTTCTTAGTCATTAAAACAAAAATGTCATTATTCTCGTTAGAAATATAATAGAAATGCCATTCACTATATTTTAAACATCGATAACTCTTTTCCGTATAATTGGACGGAAAACTATTTTAAAAAAGGGAATAAGTAAATATTTCTACACTGAAAAAGTAGAAGATAAAATAAATCTTTTGTTTCCCAGAAATTGTATTAAACGTTTAAATATGTAGATATAATAGTTAACAGTTTTTAATCAATTTAATTTTAAAATTTTAAAATAAATAATAGAATAGAAATAATAATTATAGTAATTACAATAAATAAATTGGGAATTTTAAAAAATGTAACTATTCAGGCATTATTTTTATAAATAAAAAGAATGATCTTTCACTATTTTTAAATCATGGACTTTTTTTTCCAATTGTAGATGACGGATGAACTACTATTTTCGGCGCTAGGATTGGATATGGATGTTCTTAAAGAAAAAGAATTAGAATCTCCTACAATGAATTTTTCTTACGATTATGAAAATTCTTGTACCACACCTCTCAGTGATTATTCAGAATTTACCGATAATTCTTTTACTTTAATAAATAATGGTCTCGAGTGCTACACAGATTTAACATATTCACCTGAAGTTAAATGGAGCGATTGGACAACGAATACTTTAACATCTTCCAGTAAGTTTTGCAAATTTTAATTATATTTATTATAAACAAAACTACAAAGTCCAACGCTCGGATCGAGTTTAAGGCGCAAAAAAGTCTGTTTGATTCTTCATAATATAAATTAAATTCTTTTTTTTATCAATTAGGTATTAAATATAATAATTTTATTCTAGAAAAACCTAAAACTATTTTTTTACAATATATCTTTAACTCCGATAAATCATCAAGATATTGAATTAAAAAAAAAAAACATTATAAAGTTTCTTTTTCTTAAAAACTTTTTATGACTAATTTATGCAAATCATACAAATTCCAGTAAAATTTTTTAGTTAAAATCATTAAAAAAATTGATACAGAAAAAAAGAAATACTAAAATGAATAAATGTGAGTTTTGAAATATTTTTGACAGGTTGTTTTAGTGAATTGAGTGAACTAGACACTGAATTGGATTGGTGTTTAGACCGAGAATGGAACACAGGACTTCCTGAAAGGACGCCACTTTGCACATCAGGATGTGAAGGATTTTTGCATCTTCCTTTACCGAAACCTCAACAACCTTTTCAGCACGACGAGCCCTTATTAGTTCTCGGAATTGATCTTAGGACATTGGAAGATTCATTAAGTTCCACAGAAACAGGTATTTTAACAAAATTTGTAGAAAATAAACCAACTAAATTATTAACATTTCAGGAATCATAGTATCTGTTTTCTTTAAAATAGATGAGAAAGGTGAATTATTTTGTACAATGGGTGACAAAAAGAATAATCATACAATTAATTGTAAAATTATTTAAAAAAGCACTTTTAAGACCTACTGAAACTTTTAATACATTTTTTGGCGAAAAAATAATTTCCAATAAAATCATCTGTAACAATTTGTTTCGCTTGCAGATTACAACAACAATCAAATAGAAGAAAATAATTCCTTGGTACAATCATCTGCAGATGCTGCTTTAGCAACTCACGATTATACAAATCGAAATCTCACACAATCAGCTGATGATCGCTGCTTTCCCTGCACTTATGATGGCTGTGTAAAGGTAATATTTTATCAAAAATCAGAAAAGTTTAATATTTTATTTCCCAACTGATGAAAAATATTAATTATTTATGAACTGGAAATAAAGAATTTAATTAAAAAATCAAGAGAAACTTTCAATTAAAAATTATCAACAGATAAAATTGCCATCAATATTTTTACAGGGTGTCTAGCGAATAATAATCATTTTTAATTTCCCGTAAATTCCTAGATTTCCAGGATCGTAAACTACAATTGTCACGGATTTGTTCGCTTAACATTTAATAACAATACTAGTTAAATATTAAGTGGTTTGAATAAAATATGAAGATTAGTTTAAAAAATAACTACAATTATTTATTATAAAAATTAAATTTACATAAAATAAAAAAAAAGAAGAGTCTTTTTAAAAAGTTATAAAAATTAATAAATTATAAAAAACACAGAAAAATATACCAAATAAATATTTTCAAAAAATTACAAATTATAAAATAATAACTAACGATATTATTAAAAGTTAGAAAGTGATTAACAAACTTTAAAAGAAAAAATAAATTAAAGAAAAATTAAAAAAATTTAAGGTTAAGTCAAAAAGTTTAAAGAAAAAGACTAAAAAATGCCTTTAAAAATAACAGTTTTTCGCATATTACTCCCAAAATGAAGAAAATTTCAAATTAAATTGGAAACAACTGTAAAGAAAAAAAAATTGTTTGAAACATTAGATATATTTTTAAAACAATAAATAACACAATTGTTTTTAAATCATAAAATCTAGAAATTTTATGAAAGAGTAAATTTACAAAATATAAACAAAATGCAAATAAAATCAAATAAATTTACAAAAAGCCAGTAAATTTAAAAAATATTATAAAATTGAAAAAAAATTGTATTTTCCACCAAACTATGAAAATAAATTAATTAAACAAAATTGGATAAAATAAACTGAAATAATTTGCATAAAAAGAAGAAAATTATAGAAAATCTATAACTCGAAAAAAAGAATTTGGAAAGAAAGAAAAAATTAACGATAAAGTAAAAAATAAATAAATTGATTAAAATTTAAAAGTTTGAATGAATTACAGTTTAATTTAATTGGCGTTTGGGATTTCATTTATTTTAATAAAAATTACTGTGAATTATTAAAATTTAATAATATTTTTCACTTTTTTCTGGCCAAAATTTTTCCGGAATTTTGACAGATCGCTAGACACCCTTTTTTTAATTTTTGTAAATTAAAGAGTAAATTACAAAAAATAATAATTAAATATTTGTTAATTTGCTAGGTTTATGCAAAAGCTTCACATTTGAAGGCTCATCTTCGAAGACACACAGGAGAGAAGCCATTCGCCTGCACGTGGACAGGATGTGGCTGGAGATTCAGTCGATCTGACGAATTGGCCAGGCACAGAAGATCACACTCTGGAGTTAAACCGTATCCTTGTGAACTTTGCTCAAAACGATTCGCTCGAAGCGATCATTTGGCGAAACATCGAAAGGTTCATCGAAAGAATTCTTTCGCTGTGTTTCAAGGGGGAAGAAATTTTCGTGCATCGAAGGTAAATTTACTTCCAGCGAAGAATTAATCATCTTTTTTACCGCACTCGGAACCAAATTTGCCAAAGAGAAACGCATCAGTATCAATTATACTCAATGATGCCTGACAAGTGCCAAATGGAGAAATTCTAGCTATCTAATAAATATTAAGAATTAATTATGTAAGTGAGGAGTAAACGAACAAAACCTGATAAATCTATTTAAAATAACTTTAAAATCAAAAGTTGTTAATAAATGATGATTTTTCGATCTAGAACAAATAGAAATAAAAAGAAATGACATTTTTTTTCATCTTATGTTTCAAAAAATACAGTTTTTGAAGCTGGTAGATTATTAATGAAGAAAAAAAATTTAATTATTCTGATTTTAATAAAAAAAACAAAATCTGTTAATACAGACAAACATTTTTTAAAGATGTTGCATTTTCTTTTAAAGCATGAGATTACGAAAAAACTTGGATTTATCAAGTTTCAATAGTAATTAAAGTTTTATCAAATTTCGTTCACTTGCTCCTCGAGTGATAAATCGTCTGCTCATTTTGGTTTCGTTAAATTAATTTTAAAAACAAGTATTGTAGACAGTGATAGAATTTCGATACTGTTCGTGAACTTCTATGTTTATAAGTAATAAAGAGAACAAATATTGTGAATCGTGCCTTTTAGAAGAATCGCGGAAATATATAATTTATCAAGTGATTCTATTTGCGGCAGTTATACTTATATAGTAGTTTTTTGAAGCAATGTGAAACGGAGATTGAATAAATGAATTTTATAAATGAAAGTATCTTTTAAAGCTTATAAAACAAACTAGAAATAAAGAATTAGTTTAGTGACAAATTTTTTATGATACAAATAATAATTGTTTCATATTAAATAAAAATGTAAACAAATAATAAGTTATTAATTAAGGAAAAGTTGTCTAAATTATCCCGTTATTCTAAATCCTGAACCCTGACCTTTCCCAGTAATAAAATTGTTTATAGTTTCATTTCATGTAACTTTTAAAACTTGATTTAAAATTTTAAATAACATACTGATTGTAATATCACCCCGGTTTTTTTCTCCTATAAATTTTTACTCTACAAATTGTTATTTTTTGTGCATATTTGAAAAATGTGAATAAATTTTTCAAGTAAACTGAAACAGTTTATAAAAAAAATGTTTTAAACTTAGAAAAAGTAAAGAAATTTAAAAAAGAGAAAACTGAGAAACGGTAACATCAATTTTTCTATTTTCTTTCTACCAAAAGCAGGGCTGATAAAAATCATGATTTTTCTTATTTAAATCAAAAATTGATTTTTTTTTAAATATATAAAATCAGTAAATGAAATTTTCAAATGTTTATTTGTAAGTAGTTTTATTTTTTAAACATTTAATAAGAAAAAATTAAGATTAAAACATTTAATCAAAATCAAACAAATTATGTCGAATAAATGAGAAATTTTCAAAACATCATTTTTTTTCAAATTCATATGATCGCAAAATTGAGAAAATTAGGTTAAAGCAGTGACAAAATAATACATTATAAAAAAAACAACGTAAAAACGTTAAAAGATTAAGAACGTTATTACTAAATTATCATTGATTCGATTAGGAATGTTACCTTTAAGATTTATCAAATTTTGTGTAAACTTATATTGTCGTGCCCTTAAATGGTCTATGACTGTGGGTTATTTTATTTGCAAATTAAGATAAAAAAAATTTATAAAAAAAATCATAAAAACGTAAAAAGATAAGAAAACAGTTTATTAAAAAAATAAGAAAATTCTTTTAAATAAGAAAAACTCATGGACATTATTAAAGAAATAAAGAAAAATTTAAAAAAAAAAAAAAAAACAAACAACACAAGAATGTAACAGTGACATAAAAATGTATCAAAATGTAGATACTCTTTTAAAAAAATTAAAATATTTTAATTTATGGACATTTGTTTTAAATTAAAAAAATAAGAGAATTATTTTACAAACTGAAGAAAAAAAAATGTATAAAATTTTGGAAAATTTAAAAGAATTTTAAAAGAAAAAATCTATGAAATAGAAGAACGATGTTAAAAGATTAAATTTACATAAAAATAAATAAAACTCTCCAAAAAAGTATAAAATTGAGAAATTTAAAAAATGTAGATAAAAGCATCGAATAAATGTTTTCAAAAATTCGTAATTACAAGATAAAAACTAAACACTTTAAAAGAAATAAAAATGTTCCTAAGAAATAGAAAACTGATGAAAAAATTAAAAAGTTTAGGAAATTAAATCAAGAAAATTTGTATAAAACTCTTAAAACAAGTCTAAAAATAAATTTAGAAAAATAAAGAAAATCTAAACATTTTACGAAAGAATAAGAAAGTTTGCAAAAAATAGACAAGATGTGAAAACAAATATTAAAATAAAAAATTTAAAAATAAGAAATTATTTAAGATCAAAATTGAACAGCTTCGAAAAAGTGGAATCTCTTAAAAATCTTGTAAGAATTAAAAAAATGATTATTGTGAAAATGGAAAATAATTAATAATATTTAATTATTACCCATTATATGCATTTAAATTTGAATTAATTGAAATTTAAAAGTTTGATTAAATTGGAATATGAGTTAATCAGGGTGGCCGCAAAATTTTATTTTCAAAATTCCCTGATTTTTCCCTGATTTTCCCTGACTAATTTTTCCTTTTCCCTGACCACCAATTTTACAGATTTTTTAAATCTTGCTTTGTTTATTTGGGATTTGAAGTAATAAAATCATGAATTTTAAATTGTGGTTCCTTAAAAAAAAAATTCTCTGACTTTTAACGATTTTTTTCGAAAATCTCTGACTTTTCCGATTTCCAGTTTTTGCCTGACCTGCGGCCACCCTGGTTAATTAATGTTTGAAATTTATTTAAATTATAATTACTTCAAAATATAAAAATTTAATACTATATTTGTATTTTGATCATCTGTATTAACACAAATTTTTAAATTTTATAAAGAATAAAATTTTAAAATTGAAATTTTAAAGATTTATCTACAAACTTCTGGGTTTTTTGCGATTTTTTAATGCTAGACATCTGAAGAATTGTTAAGTTTTTTTTGTTTAAATCACGATTTTAATGCAAATGCTCCAATGATTTAAATCAATTGCAGTCTTGACCAAAACAACTTTGCGAAAATCTTCTTTTTTAATTTAAAAAACTGAATTAAAATAAATAATTGATTAATTTAGAAAAAGGTAAAAGTGATTAAGCTAAAAGAAAAGAGAATAAATTACATTCTTTTTCTCCTTGGCCATATAAATATATCAAGAAGTCTAAGAAATGTTAGTTTAGACATGAAAAAAACAATATCTTTTAGAAAACTTACCATGTCTTTTGTAAATGGTTTACGTGCTGTAATCAACAAACTTTTCTTTCTCCAAGTTCCTCGATACGGAGGTCGTCGATTTTCTTTGAACATTAGCAATTTTGAACGATGTTTTTCCACAGTCATATTTCCTCGGTCTACAACGTTGTAATTTCTTTCATTATCATCTTCTGTAAAAACAACAAAAAATTCATATGATCGCAAAATTAAGAAAATTAGGTAAAAGTAACGAAAAAATAATAAATTATAAAAAAAACAACGTAAAAACGTAAAAAGATAATATATTTACTAAGTAACTG
This sequence comes from Ganaspis brasiliensis, assembly GCA_037103525.1. NCBI lineage: Eukaryota > Metazoa > Arthropoda > Insecta > Hymenoptera > Figitidae > Ganaspis > Ganaspis brasiliensis. Next base: position 692,840 of record JAZKLR010000390.1, on the reverse strand, counting down.
TACATATGCTTGATCAGTACCTATAGTCGATCAGTGATGATTTAATTGGTTAAAATTAATTAATAGTTTAATAATATTGATGCCAAATACTACTTTGAATATTACAAGATTCATTTTTACCAAGACATTATTAATTAATTTTGTCTAATTAAATCATCACTGATCGACTATAGGTATTGATCGAGTATAGATACCATTACCTTAAAGAGATTTTTTTTTAAATTAGAAAAATTAGAGAATTATTTTACAAATTAAAGAAAAAAGAAATGAATAAAATTTTGAAAAACTTCAAAAGAAAAAAATTCTATGAAATAGAAAAATGATGTTAAAATGAGAATATTTAATACAAGATTAAATTTACATAAGTAATATAAAACAAAAGAATAAAAGTCTTCAAAAAAGGAGAAAATTGAGAAATTTCTAAAATATAGATAAAAGCATCGAATAAATGTTTTCAAAAATTCGTAATAATTACAAGATAAAAACTAAACAATTTAAAAGAAATAAAAATGTTCCTAAGAAATAGAAAAAAATGATAACAAAAATTAAAGAATTAATTAAAATGCAGGCAAGGACTAAAAAAAATTGTAAAACAAGAAAAATAAATAAATAGAAAGAAAATGGAGAAATGTTTTTTTTCTCAATCTGACAAACTGTAAAAAAATGTAAAAAGAACAAAAAATAATAAAATTTCGATAGAATCTACTAAAAAAGAGGCGCATGAATATTCCCTAAATCTCATTTAGCTTAAATCCCATTAAGCCTAAAATCAAAAAGCCTAAAATGCATTTAGCCAAAATTCCATTTAACCTAAATTGCATATAACCAAAATTTCATTTAACCTAAATCGCGTTTAACCTAAATTCCTTTAAACCTAAATTTCATTTTACCTAAATCCCATTCAATCTAAATTCCATTTAACCTAAATCTCATTTAACCTAAATCTCATTTTACCGAAATTCCATTTAACCTAAATTCCATTTAACCTAAATTCCATTTAACCTAAATCCCATTTAACCTAAATCCCATTTAACCTAAATTCCGTTTAACCTAAATCTCATTTAACCTAAATTCCATTTAACCTAAATCCCATTTAACCTAAAACGCATTTAGTATAAATTCCATTTAACCTAAAATGCATTCAGCCTAAATCTCACTTCACCTAAATCCCATTTAACCTAAATCTCATTTAACCTAAATTCCACTTAACCTAAATCCCATTTAACCTAAAACGCATTTAGTCTAAATTCCATTTAACCTAAAATGCATTCAGCCTAAATCCCATTTAACCTAAATTCCGTTTAACCTAAATCTCATTTCACCTAAATTACACTTAACCTAAATCCCATTTAACCTAAAACGCATTTAGTCTAAATTCCATTTAACCTAAAATGCATTCAGCCTAAATCTCACTTCACCTAAATCCCATTTAACCTAAATCTCATTTAACATAAATTCCACTTAACCTAAATCCCATTTAACCTAAATTGCATTTAACCTAAATCCCATTTAACCTAAATTCCATTTAACCTAAAACGCATTCAGCCTAAATCTCACTTCACCTAAATCCCATTTAACCTAAATCTCATTAAACCTAAATTCCACTTAACCTAAATCCCATTTAACCTAAAATGCATTTAGTCTAAATTCCATTTAACCTAAAATGCATTCAGTCTAAATCTTACTTCATATAAATCCCATTTAACCTAAATCTCATTTAACCTAAATTCTACTTAATCTAAATCCCATTTAACTTAAAACGCATTTAGTCTAAATTCCATTTAACCTAAAACGCATTGAGCCTAAATCTCACTTCATCTAAATCCCATTGAACCTAAAACTTTACTTGATTCAACTATATTTATTCTTAAATTAAAAAAAATTTTAGGTTCAATGGGATTTAGGTGAAGTGAGATTTAGGCTCAATGCGTTTTAGGTTAAATGGTATTTAGGTTAAATGGAATTTAGACTAAATGCGTTTTAGGTTAAATGGGATTTAGATTAAGTGGAATTTAGGTTAAATGAGATTTAGGTTTAATGGGATTTAGGTGAAGTGAGATTTAGGCTGAATGCATTTTAGGTTTAATGGAATTTAGACTAAATGCGTTTTAGGTTAAATGGGATTGAGGTTAAATGGAATTTAGGTTAAATGAGACTTAGGTTAACTGGGATTTAGGTGAAGTGAGATTTAGGCTGAATGCCTTTTAGGTTAAATGGAATATAGGTTAAGTGGGATTTAGGTTAAATGGAATTTAGGTTCAATGGGATTTAGGTTAAGTGGAATTTATGTTAAATGAGATTTAGGTTAAATGGGATTTAGGTGAAGTGAGATTTAGGCTGAATGCATTTTAGGTTAAATGGAATTTAGACTAAATGCGTTTTAGGTTAAATGGGATTTAGGTTAAGTGGAATTTAGGTTAAATGAGATTTAGGTTAAACGGAATTTAGGTTAAATGGGATTTAGGCTGAATGTATTTTAGGTTAAATGGAATTTAGACTAAATGCGTTTTAGGTTAAATGGGATTTCGGTTAAGTGGAATTTAGGTTAAATGAGATTTAGGTTAAATGGGATTTAGGTGTAGTGAGATTTAGGCTGAATGCATTTTGGGTTAAATGGAATTTATACTAAATGTGTTTTAGGTTAAATGGGATTTAGGTTAAATGGAATTTAGGTTAAATGAGATTTAGGTTAAACGGAATTTAGGTTAAATGGGATTTAGGTTAAATGGGATTTAGGTTAAATGGAATTTAGGTTAAATGGAATTTAGGTTAAATGGAATTTCGGTAAAATGAGATTTAGGTTAAATGAGATTTAGGTTAAATGGAATTTAGATTGAATGGGATTTAGGTAAAATGAAATTTAGGTTTAATGGAATTTAAGTTAAACGCGATTTAGGTTAAATGAAATTTAGGTTAAATTCAATTTAGGTTAAATGGAATTTTGGCTGAATGCACTTTAGGCTTTTAGATTTTAGGCTTAATGGGATTTATGCTAAATAAGATTTAGGGAATATTCATGCGCCTCCTAAAAAATTAGAATTAATATCAATAAAATAAAAAAGTGTATAGGTATATAAAGATAAATAAAAAGTCCACAAAAGAAATTTAAAAATACTTTGAAACTGAAAAAGGTTAGGAAAATTAAATCAAAAATATTTTTATAGGGGAGAGGGCCCCAAGTTGGACACCCTATCGATTTATTGCTGTAGAATCCAAACCGAATAAAATATATTAAAATGTTTTATACCGGATGAAAGTACAATTTATAAGGTAACTTATGGCCACAGAGATTAAATTTTATTTTGAACATAAACATTTTTTAAAGCATTTTTTCTAATTGTTAAAATTTTTGGTCTAAAAAAAAGTGGCCCCAAGATGGACACCTTCTTAAAAGTCTTTGAAAATGGTAGTAAATAAAAAATTAACATCGTGTAACAATTCTTGAACTAAGTTTTAATCATTTTACGGAATTTATCAAGAAATAAAATTTCTAAAAACTTCAATTTAATAGCTCAACAGTAAAAAGTAATAAAATATCGAAAAATAGCAATATAATAAATTCTCTAACGATAAAATCACATTTTATGTTGGAAAATAAAAAATTTTAATTAATTGGCTCAAAAAATTATTGAAAAAAGTGTAAAATCGAAAATATGCAAAAAAAAATACATTGAGATTTTAGGCCTGTCCATCTTAGGGTACATGACACAATTTTTTAATCCCCAGTAAAAATATATATATGAATACTGAATTAGTAAAATCATTTTAGAATATTATTATACGATAAATAAAGAATATTATAACGTTAAGTACTCATTCTAAATCATAAATTTAAATAACTTTACCAACTTGAGAAAAAACTGTCACAAAACTTTTTTTAGACACAAAATTACGTGGTATGTGTAGAAGAAAAAACAACTGGTTTTTTTTTCTTCAAATGTGCATCAAAATGTTCGTCTATACAAACAACAAAAATGACAGAAAGCATAAGGCGCTGTCACCTTAAACAAAAATTTTATACGAAATATCCATCTTGGGGCCCTGTCCATCTTGGGGCCCACTCCCCTAATATTACACTTAAAATGAGTCCAACAACAAATTTATAAAAATAAAGAAAATATAAAAATTTTATAAAAGAATTTTGAAAAATATGAAAATAATGAAGAAAGTTAACGAAATAAAAAGTTTAGTGAATGTTATAATAACAAAATTCTGTAAAATAATATTAAATAATTTGCATAAAAAGAAGAAAATTGATTTTAAAATAAAAAGACAAATACATACATTTAAATTTTAATGACTTGAAGATATGAAAATTAAATACTATTTTCTGCTATCTTTATACCAAAAATGTGTAAGTCGTAGGTATTTTGATCATCTGTATTAGAATAATTTTTTAAATTTTATAAAAATAAAATTTCAAAATTGAAATTTTCAAGATTTGTACACAAATTTCTGGATTTTTTTTAATGGTTTGTGTTTTTTTACATGCAATACTAAACATCAAGAGAATTGTAAAGTTTTTTTTATTTAAATTATGATTTTAATCCAAATGCCCCAATGATTTAAATCAATTGCAGCCCTGGTAATGGGTCTTAGTTTTACGTTTAGATGATCTTAAATAAATAAATAAATAAATAGATTACCTATTATTACAACATCATCATCGCCATCATCTTTCGTTTCTGGTGGCCAAGTTTTTCCAGACTTTCTCGTTTGAAAGTTTTTACTTTTGATTTCTGCCAAATATAACTGGAGTTTATCTACAGATTGTTTCTCATGTTGTTCGTCAAATGTTCGTTTTTCGTCATCACTTATAATTCTCCGACAAACGGGTGCAATCCTCATATCGGCTTTCACTTCGAATGGCATGAAATTTTTAGTCACAGCAGTTTTTTGCTCAGTAGTAGTTTTCGATTCTGTAGGCTTTTTAGCGACGAAAAAGCTAACAAAAGTCGAAGCTGCTTTCTGCTTTTTCCGTTCAGCTTCAAGCTTCTCTTCTTCCTTTTTTCGCTTTTCTTCTTCTCGTTTCCGCTGATCCTCCTTTTTCGACTCTTTTTCCTTTTGTTTCTGCCTGAAAACAATTTTTAATTAATTTAAGAAATTTAAGCTTATTAAATAATAATAATAAAAATTTATTTAGAAAATTGAAACACATTTTTGGTATTATAATTTAGTTAAAAAATATTTTATCAATGTATTCGTCCTGATATTAAAAATAATCCTCGTGATTCATTCATTCATTCTAATCAACTTCTTCAGAAAAATAAACTAATAAATTACTTTAAGATATTCTATTCTGTTTATAACTTAATTATTATTTTCTTAAATTTTATTTTTTATTTATAGTTAATATATTAAAATATAAATCCCTATATAGTTAATTTAGTTCCATTTTGCAGCTATTAATAAGGATTAGAATAGTTTAGAATGATCAAAAAAATTTCTTAGTTCAAGGATATTTTTTCAACCTACCTGAACTTAATTTTTTTTTATAAAATGATTCAATTGATTCCAAGCTTTAATTTATCGAAATTTATTAAGGACTCAAAAATTAATTAGTCCGCATTTCAACTAATCTTAAAATTCAAATTAGTCGAACTATTGATTAAAACTTAAGTATCTTCTAATTTTAGTGAATAAAAAAAATTAATTTATCCATACTTTAATTAGTCCAACTTTCATTTTATGTAAATTTAAATTTATCTACATTTTTGTTTGATTCGCAATTTAACTGATTTAAATGTTAATCGATAAAAGTTTTAATTGAAATTTCAAACGATCCAACTTACAATTAATCTTAATTTTTATTGGTCAAAAGATTTATTAATTAAAAAACGTAATCGTTTGTAAATTGAAGTTATCCAAATTAAAATTCATTGTAATTTAAATTTTACATCAATTTCGATATCTTATAAAAAATTTAATAAGAGTATGATTCGACAATAATTTTTTTTAATTCCCGGCTAATTCACTAATTTCCCGGATAGTAAAATACAATTTTCCCCAATGTGTTTCATTAATAATTAATAACTGAAACCATTTAAATATTATTAAGAAATATGTAGATGACTAGTTTTAAACATACAATACCTACACGTCATTTTTATTTAGAAAAAAAGAAATCAATTAAAAAACGTTAAAAATTAAAAAAAAAAAAAAATTTAAGAGTAACCAGAAAGTTTGAAGGAATACGAAAAACTAAGAACATCCATATATTTTAGAAATGAAGAAAATCTTTTTTAGATCTAACAAACCATAAGAAAATAAAAAATTTACCATAATACAAAATTTGATAAAATTCTACTAAAAATAAGAATTATGGAGTAAAAAAACTTTTTAAATGTCAAAAGATAAATATCAAATTTACAAAAGAAATGAAAAAATCCTCAAAAAAAAAAAGAAAGAAAGAAAGAAAGTCTAGGAGAACTGAACGAAAAAAAAATTTATAACATTAGACAAATTTTTAAAACAATCTTAACAAAGATTAACAACCTTTAAAAAATCAAGAAAATCTAAAAATGAAAAAGTAAGCTAAGTTCGCTAAAAAAATAGACAAAAAATGTAAAAACTATAAATATATATACAAAAAGATGAGCAAACACAAATGAAATAAAAAAATTTAACAATAAAATTTACTGCTTTCCCTAATTAAAAATCAGATAAAATTGTAAAAACAATGTTTTAATATACGGAAAGTAGTGAAACATTTTTTTAAAAAATATATAAATAAATTAAAAATCAAAGAATAGAAAAGTTTATTAAATGTTTTAAAAACAAAACTAACTGAAATAATAATTAATTTGAAGTTCTGAACGTTGAAATGAACAAAATTATTATTTTAACATTTTCCAAATTCAAATTTGACCAAAAATAATGTTCTGCATACCAAAAATTTGATTTGTATATATATTTAAAAAATAGATTTACTTTTTTGTATTTTGTGTTGTATTTTTCGCCATTTTGTAATTTTTTCTACAATTATCAATTATTATCATACATTTTAAATTTAATTCTTTAATTTTCAATTCATTTCTATAATTTTAATAATTTTCTTTTTTCCAATTATTCTCATCGATTATATCAATTAATTCGACAATACTTTATAATTCTCGGATGTTTTCAATTATTTTTTTCACTCATAAAATTTTTTTTAAAATTTCAATACAATTGTTCAATTTTACAACTATTTTCTTCAAACTTCCATTCCTTTTTTTTATTTTCAATTATTACTTTAATATTAAAAAATTTCCGCCTTTGGTCATTTATTTTTTTTTCAATTAGCAGTTATTTCATTTAATATTAAGTTCAATTGTTCCAATATTTCCTTCAATTCTCAAAATTTTTTTTAAATGTAGTATCTAATTCCATTTTTCAGTTTTTAACTTTTTCTTCTACATTCAATAATTCTCGTATTCCACTAACTCTTCAATATTAAAAGTTCGGCTTTTTCAAATAATTTTTTCAATGATAAAAATTGTTTTAAAATTTCGTTTCAACAATTATCTTTAATTTTCTTCTGTCTTTAATTTTCTCAAACTATTTTTTTGGGCCCGTGTCATTTTGACACAATTTTTTTCGGGCAACTTGTTATATTGTACTCCCGAAGATGCATGTTATATTTTACTCCTACTAAAATCAAAGATTTTTAAGTTTTAATTATTCAATAATTGAACTTACTGGATTAGTTAAGTTTTTTAATATTAATATTTGATATTTAATATTAATAATATTAATATTTAATATTTAATAAATAAGACTTAAAAATCTTTAATTTCAGAAGGAGTAAAATATAACATTCATCTTCAGGAGTACAATATAACAAGTTGCCCGACAGAATTTGTGTCAAAATGATAAGGGCCCTTTTTTTAAATTTCTTATTATTTTCTTCAAATTTCAATTCTATTATAAAATTTTCAATTATTTTCTTTAATAATAAAAAATTCTCTACTTATATCAATTATTTTTCTCTACTTAAAAAAATTTCGTTAATTTTAGATACAGTTGTTTAATTTCCTGACAAAAGTATTGGATTAAATTTCAATCAGATTGAATAAGTTTTAATCAGTATTCTTCCGGGTCATTCCGAAATTTGTTTCCGAGCCAATCAGTTTTCATCTGAATCTAAAAATGGATGTAACTTGACGAAAAATTCTTTCCGAATCATTCCGAATTAATCCGTTTCATTCCAAAGCTAAATTTTAATCCGTTTGACTCACGTTGTTTCATTCCGAATCAATCAGAAACAATCCGTTTCTTATTCGAATAAACCAGAATAAAATTGGAACGGATTGATTCTGAATGAATCGGATTGAAATAACGGGATTAAAACGGATTAAAATTTAGCTTCGGAATAAAACGGATTATTTCGGAATGATTCGGAAAGAATTTTTCGTCAAGTTGCATCCATTTTTAGATTCGAATAAAAACTGATTGGCTCGGAAACAAATTTCGGAATGCCCCGGAAGAATTCTGGTTAAAACTTATTCAAACTGATTGGAATTCAATCCGATACTGTCGCCAGGGTTATATTCTACAAATTTTAATTCTATTCTTCAAATTTAAATTATTTTCTTCAATTTTCAAATTTTTTTTTTCAATTTCCAATCAATTCTTCAATATTCAATAATTATCTACTTTTAAAAAGTTTTATAACAATCATAAAAATTGTTTTAAATTATCAATTCAATTGATTAATTCTATAACCATTTTTTTTAAAATTCTTAATTATTTTTTTAAATTTTTGATTCAATTCTTCAGTTTTCAAATACTTTCTTCAGTTTTTTTCTACTTTCAATCCAGTTCAATCTACAATTATTTTCAACAATTATTCCTATAACTTTTTTAATTTTTCTTTTTGCAATTATTTTCTTAAAATTTAATTTTTATTGATTTATTTTAAAAATTTTTTAGTTGTGTATTAATCTAGCCATTTTTTGAATTTTGTTTTCAATTTTCAATTATTTTCGCCTTTGTTTTAGTAATTTATTAGTCAATTGTTAGTTATTTTTTCAAATTTCAATTCAATTATTAAATTTATTTTTTCATTTTTTATTACTTTCTTTAATTTTCAATTATTTTTTTTTATTTTCAATCCAGTCTTTCAAGTTTTAATTATTTCCAAGAGTTATTCCTATAACTTTCTTAATTTTTAAATTATTTTGTTTGAATTTAATATTTCTTGTTTAATTTTTTTTTCATTTGTGTAATTTTTTAGCTATTTTTCGAATTTCGTTTACAAATTATCAATTTTCTTTTATTTTGGGAATTCTTTGAATTTTGACTCCAATAATTTTTAATTAATTAAAAAAATGTTTTCACTTATTTATGTAATTTTTCGTTAATGAATAAATGAAACAACCATAAAAAACCATAAAAAACAAAAACGAGATGTTTATTAATACAAAAAACACTCGAAATTAAAAATTATGAATGTAAAAATATTTTATAGTACTTCCTAGACTGTTAGTATTTTAAAAAATAACGAAAAAACCATAAAAAAAATATTTCCGTATCTTTAGAAACCCTGACAGTTATTTAAAAATGTGTATAATTCAAAAATCTGAAAGTTCAATAAACAAAACAAAACATACTCATTTTCCATTTGCTTCTTCAGTTCCTTTTGCTCCTTTTCTTTTTTCTTCTGTTCCCTTTCTACTTTCTCCTTTTCATCTTTCTCTTTTCGTTTTTCTTCCTTCAGTTTCTTGCGATTTTCTCTTTCTTCTTCCCTTTTCTTTTCCCTTTCCTAAAAACAATAATTTTAATAAGAACCAAATTTTAAAAAACAATTTTCAAATAAATATTAAAATAAACATACCAATCTCTGCTTCTGCTTTTCTTCATCTCGCTTTTGTTTCTCTATTTGCTTCTCTAATTGTTTTGGGGTCATCTTTTTTTGTTTCAAATTCGGTAGTTTTTTAGTAGTAGGTGTCAACTTTTCTTCAGTAATCCTTTTCTTTTCTTCAGATTCATCGACATCAGTCTTACGATCCGTTTCCTGATCATCGTCTGAACTTTCACTGTCGGATTCAATTTTCGACATTTCCATTTCCTGAGGATCTTGTTCGCTGTGTGAATTATCATCCTTATCACTTTCTGTTTTTTGAGAATTTTCTTTCGACGATGGAAGAGAATCTTTAGATTCAGTTTCCTCTTTCTCGGGAATTTCCACCGAAATTTTCACTGTTTCCTCTTTTGTCACTTTATTTTCTGAAACTTTAACACTTTCCGATTCTTTTTTAGAATCAGTTTCAACTTCATCTTGACTTTTAATTATTTCGCACTCCATAGAATCATCAGGTTTCGCTGTTTTGTTAACAGATTCAGACTTATTTTTTGTCGAGTCTTTGCTCTCAGTCTTCGTGAGAAATCGAGTGAGAGATCCCAATTTCGCTCCAGATTTTTCTTCTGGTTTTTTCGGTTTAGATTTAGGGGTTGTTTTAATATTCGAAGAATCCATATCCACAGTTTCGTCATTTTTTTCTTTTGAAGTTTCACTAGCCTTTTCATTGTCCTCTTCTTTTAAAGTAACAACATCTTTTTCTTCTGGTTTCGAAATGTCAAATGAATTCTCTTTAGTGGTAATTTTCACCAATTTTGGACTTTTACATTCTATTGGAGTTGGAGACTCAAGTTTACGTTTTTTATTTGTGTTTGGTGACTCGACGGAACTTAGCGTTGAAAATGGTAATCGTGCTATAAAAGTGAAAATAAAAAATCTTTTAGTTTTATTTACTTCCAAATTACTGCAATGCTTTAATTTTGTCTTTTACAATTTCAAAAATAACTAGGATTTTTACTTTCAAAATAGTAAATAGAAAGACACTTGTAAAAATGATTAAAAAAATGTAAAAACCTAAGATTGTATTTAAATGAAGAAATTAAATTTTTTATGTATTTTATTCTTAATATGAAATCGACAAAAAGTAGATGTTTCTATTCCATAACATTAATTGTGTAACAAAAAACTAATCTTTTTAATTTTCATTATTAAATAAAAAAATTGTTAAGTTTGAAGATATGAAAATTAATAATACCATTAGATAGTTATTTTTATATAAATAAAATTATTATATTTATATTTCAAGAAAGCAAAAAAAAAAGAATGATGTAATTATTCAAAATTATGTAAATAATTAAAAGGCCTTTATTTATCGAAATTTTAAAGATATTGGAATCACTGGCAATCAAAAAGCTAAAGATTCATTTTTAAAAAGTTAAATAAAATTATTATTTAATTACATACAGGATTTTAAGGAAATTAAAATAAAAGTTAAAATAAGTATGCTTAAATCGTTACTTGAATTTTAGATAAAAATATTCTTTACACTGTAAAGTTTTAATTTAAAATTTTTTAAATCATAAAGGATTAAAAATGTAGTTATAAAACTGAAAATTTAAAAAATAAAATTGTTATTCAATTACATACAGGATTTTAAGAAAACTAAAATAAAAGTTAAAATAATAATGCTTAAATCGTTTAATTTTTGATAAAAATATTCTGAATAATTCTGTAAAGTTTTAATTTATAATTTTTTAAATCACAAATAACTCAAAATTTAATTATAAAACAACTGAAAGAGAAAATAAAAAATTTATTTTTAACAAAATTTGGGGTATCGTTTAAATATAAAAATCAATCTATTGTTTGTAAAAATTAAAAAACTAAAGTTGGCAATTTTAAAGAAAAAAGCTACATTATTGAATCTTTTAATTCATAATTCTATATAAAAATTGTATAATCGTAAAAATTCACTTATTCGTACGTTTATTAATTTTGTATTTAACTTTAAAATTAAAATATTGACTTCGCAAAATTAATATAAAGAAATTAATAAATTTAACATCATTAGTAATATTAGTAGTTTTATTAAAATAATTATATCATTATAATCTTGCTCTTTTAACAATTCTAGATAAAATAATAACGTAATAATTACAATAAAATAATTGAACAATATTTTTAATTTCAAACTAAAAATATTATGTTAAGCTGTTTTTAATTGTTTATTTTAATTAGGAGTAATTAACAACAATCCAGAACAAAAATTACTTGATTTAATCAAAGATTTTTTCATAATTATTTTACTAATAATATTAATAATAATTAAATCCAAATACCTTGCTTCAGAGCCTTTTTTTTCGGGGGTACAACTACTTCAACTTCGCATTCTTCTGGCCTGGCAGGTTCTTCCATAGTTTATTAACTTGTTTTATTTACAAAAATGTCAAGTTTCAAGAAACTACTGTTTATAAGAGACAAAATATTATGTAAGAAATATATACATTTGTTAAGATCAAATAAAATAACAAAATTTGCACGTACTTTTTGCTAAGAAAGATTGCGGGCCACAAAGAAACTTTAGACAAAGTTTGACGTGTTTAAACTTGACATAACCTTTGATACTTTATTTACACACGTTTCAGGTTTTATCTTAGATGAATTTTGATCTACACGTTGTCAATTAATATTGAATACAATAAAATAATAACAAAAACGACTAATTTTGTACTTTAATAAATTAAAAAACTTATCAATGTTACACCGCGAACAATCAACTTTATCAAATCCGCGGGAAAACAACTATTGGTGGGAGAAACCGGGAATAAAATAGATCATAGATAGGTCAAGTTGGTTGAGAAAAATTTAAAGTGATGGACAATTTCTGTCGTACCGGCTGCTGATATGTTGTAATAGAGGGAAAATGTTTGTTCTTAAATCTTAATTTGTTCTTAAATACGGAAACTGAAAATATTTTATATCAGATTAATGCATCATACAGTCAATTTTGTAAATAACAGTTGAAATGTCAATATTTAAATTAGATTTTTAATTTTCGAATTTGCATTTTACGAAATTTTCGCTTTTTCAGTTTCAATTTTCACGTGTTACATCAAGTTGGCAGTTTCGTCTGAAGATGGCGCTACTGCTTCTGCAGCGCGGGTTTTTGAACATCAAAATCAGGTTTATTTGATAATATTTTATATAATAATTATTATGCTTTCATAAATTGCTATTTTATTCAGTGGCGTAACTATTAAAGGGCAAAGTGGGGCGGTGCCCTAGGGCCCTTGAGCTCAGGGACTCAGACAACCCTAATAAACATTTTCTTTTTTTTGACAAAATTTATAAAATTTAAGAATTAAAAAAAATTGCAAAAAATAATTGATATTAAACAAAATAATTCCAAATTTTGCAAATTAATTGAAAAAAAAAATGAAATCAACTAAAAATTAGGGAAAGTAATTTCAAAAATCATAGAAATGTTTTAAAAATAAAGAAAATAATTGAAATTTGAGAAAATTATTTGAAAATCTTAAAAATAAATTGAAAAAAATTGAATAATGAAAAATTAGGGAAAATAATTAAAAATTGAAAATAATAATTAAAATTTGAGAAAATAATTGAAAAAATTACATAATGTTTATATTTTAAATAAAGGGAAGTTTAAAATTCAGAAAAATAATTAGAACTTTCAGAAGTTCATTGAAAATAAAAGAAGAAAATAATTGAAAATTAAAGAAAATAAATGAAACGTATTAAATATAATTTAAAATTGAAGGGAATAATTTTTAATTGAACAGAATTAATTAAAAACTTTTTGGAAATTACGAAAAAGAACGAAAGTAATTGAAAATTGAAGAAAACAATATAAAAAATCATATAAATAATTGAAAATTGAATGAAATCATTGAAATCTCAGATAAATAGCTTAGAATTTTGGAAACTATAAAAGAAAAGAAAAAAATTGAAAATAAAAGGATATAAATTTTGGAAAATAATTGAAAAATGATTTTACAATTTAAAACTTGAAAAAAATAATTGAAAAATAATACATTGATAAGTTGTAAAAAATAAATGACATTTGAGTGAAATAATTGAAAAAATTACAGATTTTTTTTTTAAAATAAAAAAAAAAGAATTGAAATTTAAGAAAAATACATGAAAATCAATGGAAGAAAATGAGAATAACTAAAAATTGGAGAAAAGAATTGAAGAAAGCTAAAAATAAATTAAATTTACAATAATTAAGAAAATAATATGAAAATTATGAAAACAAATGATAATAATTAAAAATTGAAAAAAAAATTGAAATATGCTGAAAATAATTTAAGATTGAAAAAATAATTGAAATTTATGATGAAAATAATTTAAATATGAAAGATTGAAAACAGAAAATAAAATTTGAGGTAAATAATTGACAAAGTCATAGAATCTACGTTTTAAAAAAGAAAATAATTACAAAATTTTAAATAAAGATAATAATTAAAAGATCGCAGAAATAATCGAAAATTGAGGAAAATAATAATTGAAATTTTTGAAAATTATGCCAAAATAGTGAAAATAATTAAAAATAATTGCAGAAAATAATATAAAATTACAGAATTTGTTCTTAAGCAAAAGAAAATAATTGAAAAATCGTTTAAAAAATTGAAAATTGATGACAATAATAATCTAAATTTGAGATAATAACTGAAAATTTAGGAAACAATTTGAAAAATAATGTAATTATTAAAAGATGGAGAAAATAATTGTAAAATAATAAAAAGGAATGAAAATCAAAACAAATAATTGAAAATTGAGATATACAATATTTGAAAGTTCAGTAAATTAATTAAGAAATTATGAAAATGATTAAAAATTGAAAATAATAATTGCAGTATGACAAAAATAATGGTAAATTAAAAAAATTAATTGAAATATGCGATGAAAAATATAAAATTAAGGAATAAATAATTAAATTCATTTAATGTCAAGGCAAAAATAGTTAAAATTGAAAAAGTGATTGATAAAACTAAACAAAATAATTGAAATTTGAGGAAGGTAAATTTAAGATTTAGGGAAACAGTTTAAAAACAATTAAAATATAATTAAATATAATTAAATAAATTCTTAATAGAAAAGAATTATTAAAAATTGAAGAAATTTTTAAATGACTTCAAATTTAGTATTTTCAAAACGTGGAATTATTGAACTTTTAATCAATGCAAGTTCACATTAAAGGGCCCTTTTCATTATTAGGGCCCTAGTTCTCCTAGTTACGCCACTAATTTTGTTATGTATAAAACTTGAAAATTTAATATAAAAATAAGAGTTTAAGAAGAATTAATAGATTTTTATTAACAGAAAGAAATTTTTAGAAAAATACTATGTATAAAAATTATTTTGAATTATAATAAAAAAAAATTTCATTAATTTAACATTTTAAAAGTTAGAAAAAATTTTAATATCTGTTAATTTTAAATTATGTAGTTTTAGCATTTTATCAAAATTATCATAAAAAAGTAAACTTTTTCCATACTCTCTAAATCTGAATAAATTGAAATTAACTATATTATTATGAAAATCGTGGCTGCATGACTCCCTGCTTAAGCAATTTGTAAAAAATAACTAATTATTAGTAAAATATAATTTTTTGAATCAGTGATTGACTTTTTGCTTTGAAATTAGTTATTTTTATAGAGAGTACTTTCATTACATTCCATATAAAATTTTTTATTACATTTTTCTAATTATTCGTCCACAATCTATCGCTTGAATTTTCACAAATTTTATTTGAAAATTCTTAACACCGTAGAAATAATGAAAGCCTTTAAAGCTGGATCGTTATATTGAAATTTGAACTAAAATTTAGAAATTTGAGTAATATTTGGAAACTTTAAAATTTTGGTAAATTAAGGTTTTGATGGATTGAGATTGAGTTTAAGTATTAAAATTAGAATTGATTAAAACTTGAAATTGAGATTATTTAAAACTTTGATTATTTTACAATCGATTAAAATAATAAATTAAAAATGTTGATAAATAAAAAAATTATATTTTGGAATTATATTAAATTATAGATGGGGATTTGAATTGCAATTTGAATATGAAATTTGTATGAACGATTGAAATTTTGAATGCATTGAAAATTAAATAAAATAATTTTGGATACATTTGATTTTGTAAAATTACCAAAGAATTAATTTCATTAGAATTAGAAAAAAATGGAGCCCCAATATATATAATAATTTACAATTTTAATTTAATTTCAATTACTTAAACTACAATTTTGTACTATGTTTATCATTTTTTAATTATTTTCTGCAATTTTTAATTATTTTTAAATTATTTCCCTAAATCTTAAAATTACCTTCTTCAAATTTTAGTCATTTTGTTTGATTTTTTCAATCACTTTTTTAATTTTAATCGTTTTTCCCTTGACATGAAATCAATTTAATTATTATTAATATTCCTAAATAATATATTATTCATCGCAAATTTAAATTCATTTTTTTATTTAACTATTATATTTGTCATTTTGCAATTACTATTTCCAATCTTTTTTTCAATTAATTTCCTAAATTTTCAGATATTATCTTATATCATTCTCTTTAATTAAAATTTTTAAGTAATTTTGTAATTATTTTCTTCTTTTAAACATATATTCTATGATTTTGTCAATTATTTATCTGGAATTTTATTTACTATTTTCAATCTTTCATGTTTAAATTATTTTCATCATGTTTCAATTTTTTTTCTCAATCTTATCTAAATTTTAAATTATTTTCAGCATATTTCAATTATTGTTTTCCATTGTGAATTAATTTTATCATTTAATAATAATTTTTCTCGATTGTGAATTATTTTACTCATCTTTAAAAACTTTTTTCTAAAATTTTCAAGTATTTTTCTTAAATTTTAATTATTTTCATCAATTTTTAATTATTTTCATTTGTTTTTATAATTTCCAAAAATTAATTATCGTAAATTTCAATTGTTTTTAGCTTTCTTTAATTCTTTTCTCCAATTTTTAGTTATTCTCATTTTTTTCAATTAATTTCTAAGAACTTCCTGTATTTTTCTCAAATTTTAATACTTTTTTTTTAATAAACAAAATTTGTCTAATTTTTTTAATTATTTCACTAAATGTAATTTATTTTTTACAACTTATCACTGTATGTATCATATTTCAATTACTTTCTTCAAGTTTCAAATTTTAAAATCATTCTTCAATTATTTTCCAAAATTTATTTCCTTAAATTTTTTTTATTTCTTTCAGAAATTCCAAAATTTTAAACTATTCATCTGATATTTCAATTATTTCATTCAATTTTTAATTATTTATATTATTTTCTTTGATTTTCAATTACTTTCGTTCTTTTTCGTAATTTCCAAAAAGTTTTTAATTATTTCTGTTCAATTAAAAATTATTCTCTTCAATTTTAAATTATATTTATTATGTTTCATTTATTTTATCTAATTTTTAATTATTATCTTCTTTTTTTTCAATGAACGTCTGAAAGTTTTAAATATTTTTCTGAAATTTTCTGAAATTTTCTTTAACTTTTCTTTATTTAAAATATATTATGTAATTATTTCAATTATTTTCTCAAATTTTAATTATTTTTTTCAATTTCAAATTATTTATCTCAATTTTTAATCATTTTTTCTCATTTTTTAATTTTTTCATTATTTAATTTTTTCAATTTTTTGTTTTAAACATTTTTAAGTACTTTTTTCAAATTTAAATTATTTTCTTCATTTTTAAAACATTGCTATAATTTTTTAAGGTACTTTCCCTAATTTTTAATTGATTTCATTTTTTTTTCAAATAATTTGCAAAATTTGAAATTATTTTGTTTAATTTGAATTATTTTATGCAATTTTTTTTAATTATAGAATTTTATAAATTTTGTCCTAAATAAATGTTTTTTTTATTTATTTATTTATATAAATTTATTTTTAAATATTATATTTAAAATATTTATAATTGTTTATAACACAAGGTGTAGAAACTAATTCCGCGCCAGCACGTATTGTTTAATTTAGTCAAACATTAAATTACTACAATTCAGTAAGGTTTTTGAAATGTTTTAAAAAAATGCCCCTGAGCTCAAGGGCCCTGGGGCACTTTCTGCAAAGATCCAATTAGATTCTTTGAACATTTAAATAATAAATAGGTACTCATATTTAAACCACGATATTTTTTTTTAAGTAAAGATGTAAGAGTTGTTTGGATTATTTCAAATTGTAGTGCAAGATGTTTTGTTTTTTTAAGAAAAATCCACATTTATTTACAAAGAGTGTGTGTTGTTAAGCTTTTCGTTCATCTACGATGAACCTCTTCAGACATTTATTTCTATTTGCAGGAAACTCCTGACATTATTATTATTTTTTTTTTAGTTTTAAAAGCTCTTTCTTTTCAGAGATAAACATTGATGCAATATGAATATGTATGTATTATAATTTTCAATATTTCTGCTGATTATAGAATGTATTAGAAAATAAAAGAGTAGCGTGTTTTATTTATAAAATATTATTAATTTATTATTTAAATTAAAAAAATAATAATAGCTGAGATCAGAGCTAGAATATATAGCTAGAATATAATGCATATGCATTAAAAGCAACCTCATTTGATGCATAGACCGCAAATTCATTTTAAATCAGTAGGCTTGCTATTATGGTAGGAACTGAAAATCAGTTTGATGTACATAATAATGTTGTTTTCAAAGAATTTTGGACATGTATTTTTTTATTTAGCAGAAGAATTATATTTTTTTATTGTTAAGATTGTAACATTTAAAGTCGAGTTTACTTAAAATTTAATGAAAAATAATTATAAATGTAATACATTTTTATCTTATTCATCCTTTTTGGTCCTGAAAGAGTTTTTAATCCTGTTTAAAAATTCATTGAAAAATTTGACAAAAATGGCGTCAATTTTACCAAAACATTGTGAATTAAAATTACTCAAAAACCCCAGCATTTTTTTAGTTTATATATTTTTTTGTGAATTGTCTTCAGGTAGTAAAGAATATTTTCAGATGTATGAATAATCCCCAAAACCAATTTAGCCTAAAATCCATTTGGCCTAAATCCCATTTGGCCTTAAACTCATTTAGCAAAATCCATTTGGCCTTAAACCCATTTGGTCTAAAACTCATTTAGCTTATAACCAATTCGGCCTAAAGCCCATTTAGCCTACTAAAACCTATTTAGCCCAAAATCTATATTTAGCCTAAAACCCATTTGGCCTAATACCTTTTGGCATAAATCCCATTTGGCCTAATTTATAACATTGGCGGATCCAGGGGGGGGCACGGGTGCTTGCCCCCCCCCCAAAAGCCTCATATTTAACAATGAGCACTATAGTGCTATCTCTTTCTCTCTCATGCAATACTCCTCCAAAAACCTTGTCTAGATCCGCCACTGATTTATAATGCCAAATTTATGTAAAGTAAAATGGGATTAATGATTAATGGTATTAGGCCAAATAGGTTATAGGACAAATGAAATGAGTCCGAATGCATGTGTTAAGGATCACCGCGGTTTTCCTTAATTTTAACGCAAAGGTCCTATCACTGTGAAATTTTTTCCATGTCTTGAGCTTGGGCACTTTTCTGAGTATTTAAAAAAATCCAAAATCTTTTATCGAGCCGTTCTTGAAAAAATCGGTTTTTATGTAGAAAACATTGAATTTTTCGTATTTTATGAAAAACATTGTAATACAACTGATACAAATTTACATAACACCTATCTTTATAAAGAGTAAGTATTATTGAACAGATTCAAACAAGTTTTGTGTGCAAAAAGCTCTTAATTAAAGCTGCTGCAGGTGCACTGGGATAGTGGAGGAGCAGGGGAGACCGAGGTGAGTTGAAATGATTTTTACATTATCAAGTATAACTTAGCCAAAAATAGTCCTATTTTTATGAGCTTTATAATTTAAGATAGCTGGTTTTATGTAGTATGTAAATCAAACATAAAGAAATTCACTGTAAAAACTGCTGTCTTCTAAGTGTCTTATTTTAAAACATTTTGGTGTCTAAGACGCAATAATTGTCTTAAAATGAAACATTTTTTGTATCTTAGATACAAAAAAGACATCGAAATGTCTTAACCCTTTGCGGCATGAATTTTTTGAAAAGAGAAAAAATATTTTTCCTGGCATAAACATTAACTTTATAAATCAAAAAAGTAAAAAATATAAAATTTAGCAAAATCTAAACTTTTGACATATTTTAATTTTTATTTCGTAAACTAACAATGTTAATTTCCTTCATAATATGCATTTGAGATTTGAAATTTACTGGAGAAAATAGAAAAAATTTTATGTTAAGATAAAATAAAGTGTACTCAAATTATACAGAAAAAACCAAAAATTCCGCCATATTGGATCCGATATTTTGAATTTTTTAAAAATGACATCGGATTTGTTTTCAGAGACTCCAAAAACCTTCGAATACGGAGGGTGGAGTTTTTACTAGTATATAATTAGTGACAATCAAATTAATTCTAATTTTTTTCACTATTTTATAATTAATTTGTTATTAACAATAAACTTTTATTTAAATTGCAGAAAATAAACACAATTGTCTGTTTACTAATGGATTAGGATCATAAAATGCAAAACACCATGTCTGTATTGTTTTTTTCTTACGTGAAAAACAGAAAATATCAGATACAAACAGGTGGGACTATATTATGTATTATAACGTTCGGTTATGTTGTATTATTTTTTCTTATTCAATTTGTAATACATGAGGACAAAATAAATTAGTAGAATATTACTACTAATTCATTTAGCAAAGGAATATAACTATTTTTTTGTAGAAAGAGATGAAATAACTAATTTAACAGTCAAAACTGACGCTACTAATTATATTAGCCAAACTTTGACTAATTCAAATTTAGAGAGTAAGTTCCTAAAATCTCAATAAAGAATTTCAAGCTCCAGAAATTAAAAAAACAATTTTAATAGATTTTTTAAGGTGTCCGACTACTGTCTAGAAGAAGGTCTATAACTGTGAGTTTGCTGGCCGATAACTGTCTTTTTTGTTACTTGTAAACAACACAATAGGGTAAATGTACCATCTACTACGAGTTTTCAAAATCGTCGTTTTTAAACCTACGTTTTAATAGTTTAAACTAAAAATTCATCCTTGAATTTTTTATAATAAATATTTGAGCATTATTAACATTGAAAAAATCGATGTATATCATTGGTAATTGTCTGTTAATATTTAAAAAAGGCAATTTAAAATATAAATACAATGTTGGTATTACTACGAGATGGTTTGCATTACGACACGTGTATTACTACGAGTGTTTGTGTTACTACGATGGCAATACTACGAATAAATTTCACCTTAGAAATTACTTAAAATTTTTGATTTTCGCTATTAATATGCAAATTATATGGGGAAATTATTTTTTTTATAAATCAATAGTTTTTATTATTTATTTATCAACATATTATATTTCTCTAAACTAATTTTATATTGAAATAGAATAATGTAGAATAAAGTTTAAAATCACTTTGTAAAATCACAAAAAAGAACAAATAGGTTCTGTTTGAGCAAAGTTTAAATTAAATATATATTAATATACGTATTAAATTAATGTTTCGTGTTTTTTTTTTTTTTTTTGAGATCTTTAATTTTTTTTCTCGATTTCCCCCTTCTATTTTCTTTTCATTAGGTACTGCTTCTTCGGTTTTTTGCTTTTTTCTTCAATTTCTTGCAGCTTTTTTTGATGCTCTCTTTTTAATTGACCACTTTTTCTTAGAAATAATATCTTTTTTTGGCATATTTTCTTTCACTAAAAGCACTTATATCTAAACTAATATTAACTCACAGTGCTCATTGACAGTTGTCATTATTCAAAACATATCTGTAGGTTAGGTCAATCAACTTTGTTTGTATTGTCGTAATAGATACATGCGCATAAAATGCTGTATGCATTACTACATTTAAAAATAAATAATGAAAATATTAAAAACATTAAAAATTGTCAACATTTTTAAATATTACAATATTTACTTTATCTGGAAATAACTTTACTTTAACTGTTTCTGTCTCAAATATATTCAAATAACTAAATATCAAAAAGGACTTTCAACCTACTGAAAGCAAAATTCTGTGTTGTGATGCTGAGTAGTAACTTTTAAAGCAATTTTAAATAAATTAAAAACAATTTTCCGGAAGTTTTCAGCAATAATAATGTTCTTAATACGTTAAAATGATAAAATATAAGTTTGTAATGCATTATTTATTCAAACAAATTTTTATTCCACTATTTTAGGCTGATTCGTAGTAATTGGAGCATTCGTAGTAATTGGTACATTTACCCTATTTTAAGTAGTAAAATAAATGTTTTTCTAAATCTTTTTGAATAGACAATTTAAGGCAGTCTTAAAATGCAATTAAGTTTTTTAAAAATGAATGTACAATGCTCAGTACAATTTTTAAACAGTTTTTAGCAAAACGATACGCTTACCTGGCCGACAACTGTCTGGTTTACCCTATTGCAATAGAAATTATTAGAAAAAAATTGTACTATCATCATATAGTATTATTATTCTAAAATTATTATTTGTTATTATGAATAAAAAACCAAAAATAATAATAATAATAACAGTTAATGATGTTAATTATTAATAATTATTTGCAAAAAAAATTTTAAAAAAATTGTTATTTATTTAAACCTAAATTTTTAATAATAAAACAAATTGTCATAACGTTAAAAACGTATGCGCGTAATTTTCTGCCAATCCCACTCATGAATGAAGTTTTCTCGGTATCGTATTAATATAATAGAAGATAGAAGATTACCATGTACAATTTTCTGAATTCTAGGAGAACTTAAAAACTCCATAATATATACCTACTAACTAAATAATTAAATTTTTAAAGAGATTTTTTACACAATAATTAAAAGGAAGATTTTCTGACAGTATAGTAATAAATTTAACCCCCCCCCTCCCCCAGTACCCCCAGACAATGGTTTTTCAAAGTATGAAAGATTGAAAACTTTTAGAACAAAATTGTTATATAATATAAATATTTTAAAGGAAAAAAGAATAAATTTAATAAAATTAAATAAATTTTTAACATTTTTATTAGTTTTTATATTCAATGAAACAAATTTTTTACTCACATTTCTTTAATTTCAAAATTGTTATTGCACATGAATATTCTTTTCTATTATTAGTCTTTAATTACAGTAATAAAGAAAAAAAACTACTGCGCATGCGCAAACTTTGAATTTAATTAAAGTACATGTGTGACTTCTTCTTCTTTCTATTTTACATTGGAAATTTGTGCGTTCTCTAGATGCACATATTTACATGTATGACTATCACAGTGCATCACTGCGCATGTATAATAGCAATAGTAAACTACTGCACATTGGAAATAACAATGTGCGTAAAGCGCACGTTTACTCAGCTGTAGTGCATTACTGCGCATGTGCAAGAATATGTTGTGCATGCAAAAATGTTGAATTTAACATGCCCGACACGAATAGTGCCAGTGCGCATGGTTAAAAACCAGGGATGCGTACGAAAGTATTGTTATGGTTCTGTTTCGGGCGCTCGGCACATAACAAAAGTCGATGAGCAATCGGTTCTGTATACAAACACGCAACGAAAACTCAAGAGACTTTCGTTTCGGGCTGCGGCACGGAACGAAAATCCAAGAGACTTTCGTTCGGGGCCATGTAACGGAACGAAAGTCGACTTTCGTTCCCGGCCTAGACACGAAACGAAACAAAATTATACTTTCGATCTGGGCCAAGTAATGAAAGGAAAGATACAGAAGGAAACTTTGTATGGTCTCGAGATAGCGCATTATATTTTTGTTTTAAACTTAATGAAATAGAAAAGAAATACAAAATATTAATTGTTAAATTACAATTTAATCAATTGTTGAAATTAATTATTTTGTTTATTTAATTGTTTTCTCCAATATTTAACACATTAAATACGAAAATAAAACTGACCATGCTAGAATCATAATAACCATTTGATTTATATGGGGCAAATTTTCTCAAGTGTCCAGCGTCAAAATTAAAAGTTGTTGAATCGGACTAATATTTGCACAAACTTTAGTGCTATGGGTAAAAGTACTTTAACCACCAAATATTATGCAATTTAATTTAAAATTGTAGAGGGGGGAGGGGGTTGAAGATTTGGGTAAAGTAAGAACATTGAGTTTTTCAAAAAATTGTAGCCGCTAAATAACGAAATGAAAAAAATTTTCACCTATATGTTTTCGAAAGGTTTTTTCCTTCTCTTTCACATGGTGAAAAAGTATTTTTTTAAAAATCGAAATTTAACCCTTTTTTTTTGAAAATTAAAAATTTTTTTGACTTTTTTTTCAAAATGGACCCTTTTTTTTCTTTTTTTTTGTCTTAAAAGAAAGCTCAAGTTGTGTACTTTAAACATACCAGAAGAACAAAATGACGTTTTTTGTTGTTTTCGAATTATTAATTAATTAATTAATAAAAATTTATAAAAATTGAAATAATTTACAAAAAAATTAAGTTACGACTATTCTGAATACACCACTTTGAATCTTATCAAAATGCGCATCCAACGAGACCTATATGAAGTATTTTGGATAATTTTATGATTTATAAATAAATATTTTTAAAAAATTAATTAACAAATAAATATCATCCATAAAAATAAAGGTAGAGTGCTAAATTTTTTTTTAATAGGAAGGTTTTACAAATCTTCATTAAATAATATCTAGCTAAAGTATTTCCAACCATTGAAAATTTAAATAAGACATTTTTATATCAAAATTCATAACACTACATTAAACCCGCACTAAAATTCAAACATCTATAAATTAAGTTTGGATAAAAAATGTTAAATATTTTCTTCAAGAGGAAGCAGATAGTAATTAAATCGAGTTTTAAAAATGATGCACATAATATTAAATATTAGGATCCAAAAATTTTAATTACTATTATAAAAAGATTTAAAGTTTTGTAATTTTGAAAACGATATAGGTATATAAAATTAAATTATACAAATTATTATAAAAAAATATAATATTTAATTGTTAAAAAATTAATAATAACTGTTCTGTAGAAAATGACATAAAAATATTAGGCTCGGTGGTTACACAAGTATTTTTAACGAAGTTGTGCAGCGCGACGCGGCGCATGCATAAAAATGTGGATGTAAAAATATCTTATTTAAATTTTCAATGGTTGGAAATACTTTAGCTAGATATTATTTAATGAAGATTTTTAAAACCTTTCTATTAAAAAAAAATTTAGCACTCTACCTTCATTTTTATGGATGATATTTATTTGTTAATTAATTTTTTAAAAATATTTATTTATAAATCATAAAATTATCCAAAATACTTCATATAGGTCTCGTTGGATGCGCATTTTGATAAGATTCAAAGTGGTGTATTCAGAATTGTCGTAACTTAATTTTTTTGTAAATTATTTCAATTTTTATAAATTTTTATTAATTAATTAATTAATAATTCGAAAACAACAAAAAACGTCATTTTGTTCTTCTGGTATGTTTAAAGTACACAACTTGAGCTTTCTTTTAAGACAAAAAAAAGAAAAACAAGGGTCCATTTTGAAAAAAAAGACAAAAAAATTTTTAATTTAAAAAAAATGGGTTAAATTTCGATTTTTAAAAAAATACTTTTTCACCATGTCAAAGAGCAGGAAAAAACCTTTCGAAAACATATAGGTGAAAATTTTTTTCATTTCGTTATTTAGCGGCTACGATTTTTTGAAAAACTCAATGTTCTTAGTTTACCCAAATCTTCAACCCCCTCCCCCCTCTACAATTTTAAATTAAATAGCATAATATTTGGTGGTTAAAGTACTTACCCATAGCACTAAAGTTTGTGCAAATATTAGTCCGATTCAACAACTTTTAATTTTGACGCTGGACACTTGAGAAAATTTGCCCCATATTCATTTTCTAAAAAGAAGTTGCGCCTACTTTTTTGCTTATAATTTCCTATTGTTTAAACACTTTAAACGCATTATTAAAAAACTGTCTTAAAAAATGAAGGTAAGCGAGCGTAAACATTGTATTTGTAAAAATACAAAAATACAATTTGATTGGAAATCATATCAAATTTTTTATTTTCAAAAAATAAAATAGAATAATTGTTTTACCTAGTATAAATATTTTTATTGTTTTATTATTTATGAGAATTGTACTGAAAAAATTTTCTTAATTAAACCTTGCCTCCGCTATAATCACCTATTTTACTTTCTTTATACTAAAATAACTATTTAAAAGAAGCTGTACTTTGTTTATAAAGTGGTTATAATTAATATTTTATGAATGAAATTAAAAACTATTATTTTAAAAAATGGATGAAATGTGAAAAATTATGAAAATTTAGTATTAATTAATTTTTTTTGCCAGTTGTATTTTATTCATTCAAACGGTATAAGCAATTAATTATTATTTGTCTAAAACTATTTTTTTTTAATCAGGGTTACCACAGACAGGGAAATTCTGGGAAAAGTCAGGGAATTTCATCAAAAGTACTGAAAAAATGCAAAGAGGCTCTAAAATGGATGAAAAATAATATTTTTCTGAAATTATAAGTATACAAATTTACTCAACAAATTTTTGGAAGTCATATTGTAAAAATTACTAAAAATAATTAATGTTTGCAACTTGAAAAATAATTGTCTTTTACAATTTTATAGTAATTTTATACCATACCAATTTGTTTTCAAACATTATTTTTTACTACAATTTTTGTTGCATTCCATTAAAAATATTCAAAGTTTGTTTATTTATTTAATTGTAAGTGGAAAATATCACATGTAGTACAACTTATTTTAAATAATTATAAATCGATATGTGATCAGATTGAAGTAAACCATTTAATAGAGTAAGCAACTACTCAACTGTTTAAAAGATTGTTTGAAATTTCTACTTTGAGAAAAACTAAAAATCCCAGCTCTTTTACTAAAAAAGAGCTGGGCTTTGCAACTCTTTATGAAGCAGTGATTCTAAAATATATTTGTTTGCATTTACGGCGACGACAGAGTTTTTTCAAGAAACAGACGCAAAATAATTAATTAAGTTTAATAATTGTTATTTAATTAATTATTTAATTATTTTTATATTGAAAAATTCTCTCATACTAAAAATTAAAAATTAGTAAACATTTCACTGTATTTTAATTTACTAGAATATGTCAATCAGTTATATTTTACTCATATTTATTTTGACTTATTATTTTTGAAAAATTTAATACTTAAAACAAACAATTTGTGGTATTTTACATTTGATGGTTTCTTTAAAAAATTAATTCTTTGTACAAACAAATGGTTTTAAAGTAAACTAGACACACATATATGACACAATGGCAGATAACCGAAGATTTTTTTAAAAACAAATAATAAAAAAATACGTAAAAAATGTTTGATATTTGCTTAAAAAGTATTTAATTAATTTACTTTATTCAATAAAAATATTCAATATCAAGTAAGATATGTAACAAGTTATTAAAACCTATGTACAAAAAAAAGAAAATGTCATTTACTGTAGGGGAGGTGGGGTTAAGACGGGGTTCCTAAGGTTTGAAGCTCAATAAAACTAATATTATCGATTCAAAAATATTTTATTTGTTATAATAATAATCTGTGGCAATCAGTCTTCCATGAAAAAGTCTTATTTGGAACATTTGTTACTTAATTAAATACAGAATTAAGAATTAGTAAAAAAATTCAAATTTTCCATTTTACAAAACGTGGGGGCAAGATGGGGTACCCCCTGGGGCAAGGTGGGGTAGTATAAAAATCAACCTATTTTTGCCTACAAATTTCGCAAGTACCTTTATTGATTTTATAGAATAAACTAAAAAAACCAGTTTAATGCGTAATTTTAATTCTCTCATGTAAAATTAAATTACAAAGCTAACCTCAAAAAACAATAACTTTAATAATAAAAATAAACAAGTGGTTACCTGCTCCTGTATTTGAAATGTATTATTTACATAACAGAACATTATAAATAGTGTGTAAAATCACTAAAAGAAGATTTTTTTTCATAAAATAAAAAAATGATTGGTTTTCAGTACCTTATCCTGCCCTCACTTCCTATACCCCGTCTTGCCCCCACATACGGAATTTCATTAAAAAATTAATTTCTAAAAATTAAGTTTCGGAACGGAAATAAACAAGTGCTTAACTTCAAGTGTAATCATTGTTGAACATGAAAAAAATTATATAGTATATAAAATGTTGTTATTAAAATAACAAACACGTTCTAAATAAAATGCAAAAATGACAAGAAAATCGTCAAAAACAGTTTCTTTCACGTCTTGCCCCCACCTCCCCTAAAGACTTTTTTGATTTTTGGCGTAAAAAATAAAAACTTATATTAAAAATGAAAGATTATGATATCAAAGAATCTTTGAATGTTTTAATTCATATAATCTTAAACCACTTTTTATTAGCATTGTAGAAAAATAAAAACTTTTAACTTTATAAAATTAAGGATTCTGGGTTTGAAGATGATTTTAAGTGATGCATTTAAGCGAGAAAATCAAGAAACAATCGAGTTCAATAACGTGTCTCGAAAGTCAAGAGTGAGAAGTTAACCGCTTCTTGACAATTGAGTCAATAAAATTAATATTCAAGCGAGATCAAGCAATATTCTTGATTATTGATTTCTTTTTTTGACACATGAAGTGAAACATGTAATTTTTTTATTTAAAGTAGTATTATACTTTGCATCGATCAAAAAATCAACTTTTTTTATTTTATTTTTGTGGTCTACATTACCTCAAAAATATAATTCCCAAATTACAGATTAAAATTTGAAGAAATAAAAAAGTTATACACATGTAAAATTTATACATATGCACATCGGTTCAGTACACACAAAACTTTAAACGCGTTTTTCTCAAAACCAAGTTTTTTAAACTGGCGGACAGCATAACTCGAGTTCTTTTTAATCGATTTTAAAAAACCTTAGATTAATTTCTTCGTTATGAAATCCTTCAGGCATCCCCTCTAAATCCGATTGTCTACTTTTTTTTAACGACTCAAAAATAACAAAAATTCCCATTTTTTGTATTTTTTTTTTAATTGGCGCTATTTTTTTATTTTTTAATATTTTTTATCGAGGTTAGGGGGGATGCCTAACCACATGTGTCAGCTATAAAACCACCTTGATTTTTTCAGATCATATTTGACTGCTTACAAAGTATAATACTACCTTAAAAATAATATGTTAAATATAATTTCTAAATATGGTTTTGCTCTGTTTTTTTATTTGTATTTATTAATTAAAAATACTAATAAAAAGAGTTCTTCTTTGTTTTTGGCCTAATCGACTTTATTTAACAATATTTGTGTTCGTTTTTAAAAAAATGTCAAAAAATGTAAAAACGACCACAAATATCAATAAATAAAGTTGATTATGCCAAAAACAAAGAATTCTTTTTATTAAGCTCCCTAATTTATATTAAATATAATCATATTAATATTAAATTAAATAAATATTAATTTACATAATTATTATTATTATAAGTAATTATTCTTGAAAAACCAAAAGAAATAACTTTTTTAACTTTTCTCCATGAGGTAGGTTACCACTTTCTCTCATCGGAATGAAAATTTTGAAACAAATTAATATCTTATAATTTGTGATATAATAAAAAAGGAAGAAAACTTTTATGATTATATTGAATATAAAATTTAAAAAAGTTATTGAAATTATTAAAATTATTAATATTGAATGTGTTATTGAAAAATGGTAAATAATTTTTAAAAAACTTTGGAATTAAATTCATTATTATCTTAATTTTATAATAATTGAAAACAAAATAAAAAAGTTTAAAAAATTTTAAGGTAACCTGTGACTACAATGACGTTTGGAATTGTGTATAAAAAACAAAGTTGGAATGGTTTTATATTTGACGTATTTTATGAATTTATATATAATGTGTTGATGACTTTGCGAAATTTTGAAATTTATACGTTTTGGTGAGTTTATTTTTATATGTTTTTTAACTTAATTTAAAAGAAAAAATAATTTTTGTTTCTCAAATTTTTGAAAGAATTAATTCTTATATATTGCATTATAGAAAATAAGACAATGAAATTACGAAGAGGAGGCTGGGTTCAGCTTCGAAATGTAAATGATTGAAAAGATTTATTTATAGATGTCCTTTTTATTCGTCTTCTGTGTATAATAATAATAATTTGGAAGGACGAAAAAATGTGTATATTTTTTAAGAGAGTTGATTCTACTATATTTAAAAAATAAAGAGTTTCTATTTTTATTCTTTTGATTAAGTTTGAAACAAAAACATAATGCGATATATCGAGAAGATACAAAGTTCCCTTCTGTGTCTTTCGTTTTATTACTTGGCCCAGAACGAAAGTATACTTTCGTTTCGTGTCTAGAACCAGGACGAAAGTCCACTTTCGTTCCGTGCGGCAGCCCGAAACAAAAGTCTCTTGAGTTTTAGTTTCGTGTTTGTATACAGAACCGATTGCTCATCGACTTTTGTTACGTGCTGCGGCACGTAAACATTATCCCTACCTACTTTCGTTATGTGCCTGGTGCCCGGAACAGAACGAAAATCATTTGCCGTTTCGTTCTGTTTTCGTATGCATCCCTGTTAAAAACTAAAATAACATGAGAAAATGTACATTTTTGTTAATTGCCTACCCAGTTAAAAATTTCGTGTATGTTCCCACGTGTGTTCCCGTATAGGATCCCTTGAAGGTTCCTACATGGGTTCCCATATGGAATCCTGTGTGCCAGGATTCCTTACGGGATCCCTAACGGGATCCTTAAGCTATCAAACAATTTAAGTGAGTCTACAAAAAGAATACTGTTAAGAAAATAATTCATTTGTCAGTAACTGTTACACACCCTATTTACAAGAACAAAAAATCCACTGCGCAGCCTTAAGTGCTATAGAAAACTACTGCGCAGCATGTTAAGTTTTCAAAAATTGATTTGAAATCCAATGTACATGTAATCCTATGTACAGTGTTCCCTCGAGGGTTCGTGCCAAAGTTCCCTGGTATACAGGATCCTATATGGGAACCCAAGTAGGATCCTTTAAGGGATCCCATACAGGAACACACGCTGGATCACCTACGAAATTTTTAACTCGGGATTTGGAAAAGTAGGTGAACTTTAAATTGTGTACGACGATGAACGAAGTTTTCTAGGTATCGTATTAATATATAATAGAAAATTGATATTATTTTTTTATTAGTTAAAGAAATAGCTCTCAACAAAGGAAGAAAATTTTGCCACTACACTTAGGTTGAAAAAATAGTATTTACAAACTTATTTTCTCCAACACCAGTTCTGAAACTGCAAGTTTCTAAGTTAAAAAGTGTGGCGAAAGTGATACTTTTCACAACTCTTAAAAACAGTGGCGACAGTAAATTACGGAAAAAACTAGCCGCTTGGAAGAGTAGGCCCACCACTAGTGTTTTTTAATAATTAAGCATGCGGAATTGTGTTTTATGAAAATTCCGCATACGGAATAGTGCTTTATAAAAATTTCGCATGCGGAATAGTGTTTTATGAAAATTCCGCGTGCAGAATAATGTTTTATGGTAATTCAGCAGGCGGAATAATGTTTTATGATAATTCCGCATAATAATTGCACATGAGGAATACTGTTTTAGATAATTACGCAATTGGAATAAAATGCAGAATACGGAATTCCGCATGCGGAATAAAATGCGGAATGCGGAAAGCCGCATTATAATTGCGCAGGCGGAATATTGTCTTATAATAATTCCGCATGTGGAATAAAATGTGGATTGCGGAATTCCGCATGCGGAATAAAATGCGGAATGCACTAAATGACTGCACACTAGTGTTCGATGCACTAAATACATGCGCACTAGTGTTCCACGCACTAAATACATGCGCAGTACTGTTCCACGCACTAAATACCTGCGCATTAGTTTTATATGCACTAAACACATGCGCACTAGTGTTCCACGCACGAAATACATGCGCAGTACTGTTCCACGCACTAAGTGACTGCGCACTAGTGTTGCATGCACTAAATACATGCGCACTAGTGTTCCACGCACTAAATAAATGCGCAGTACTGTTCCACGCACTAAATACCTGCGCACTAGTTTTATATGCACTAAACACATGCGCACTAGTGTTCCACGCACTAAATGACTGCGCACTAGTTTTCTATGCACTAAATACATGCGCACTAGTGTTCCACGCACTAAATACATGCGCAGTACTGTTCCACGCACTAAATACCTGCGCACTAGTTTTATATGCAATAAACACATGCGCACTAGTGTTCCACGCACTAAATACATGCGCAGTACTGTTCCACGCACTAAATACCTGCGCACTAGTTTTATATGCACTAAACACATGCGCACTAGTGTTCCACGCACGAAATACATGCGCAGTACTGTTCCACGCACTAAATGACTGCACACTAGTGTTCGATGCACTAAATACATGCGCACTAGTGTTCCACGCACTAAATACATGCGCAGTACTGTTCCACGCACTAAATACCTGCGCATTAGTTTTATATGCACTAAACACATGCGCACTAGTGTTCCACGCACGAAATACATGCGCAGTACTGTTCCACGCACTAAGTGACTGCGCACTAGTGTTGCATGCACTAAATACATGCGCACTAGTGTTCCACGCACTAAATAAATGCGCAGTACTGTTCCACGCACTAAATACCTGCGCACTAGTTTTATATGCACTAAACACATGCGCACTAGTGTTCCACGCACTAAATGACTGCGCACTAGTTTTCTATGCACTAAATACCTGCGCACTAGTGTTCCACGCACTAAATACATGCGCAGTACTGTTCCACGCACTAGTTTTATATGCACTAAACACATGCGCACTAGTGTTCCACGCACTAAATACATGCGCAGTACTGTTCCACGCACTAAATGACTGCGCACTAGTTTTCTATGCACTAAATACATGCGCACTAGTGTTCCACGCACTAAATACATGAACACTAGTGTTCCATGCACTAAATACATGCGCACTAGTGTTCCACGCACGAAATACATGCGCAGTACTGTTCCACGCACTAAATGACTGCGCACTAGTGTTCCATGCACTAAATACATGCGCACTAGTGTTCCACGCACTAAATACATGCGCAGTACTGTTCCACGCACTAAATACCTGCGCATTAGTTTTATATGCACTAAACACATGCGCACTAGTGTTCCACGCACGAAATACATGCGCAGTACTGTTCTACGCACTAAATGACTGCGCACTAGTGTTCCATGCACTAAATACATGCGCACTAGTGTTCCACGCACTAAATACATGCGCAGTACTGTTCCACGCACTAAATACCTGCGCACTAGTTTTATATGCACTAAACACATGCGCACTAGTGTTCCACGCACTAAATGACTGCGCACTAGTTTTCTATGCACTAAATACCTGCGCACTAGTGTTCCACGCACTAAATACATGCGCAGTACTGTTCCACGCACTAGTTTTATATGCACTAAACACATGCGCACTAGTGTTCCACGCACTAAATACATGCGCAGTACTGTTCCACGCACTAAATGACTGCGCACTAGTTTTCTATGCACTAAATACATGCGCACTAGTGTTCCACGCACTAAATACCTGCGCATTAGTTTTATATGCACTAAACACATGCGCACTAGTGTTCCACGCACGAAATACATGCGCAGTACTGTTCCACGCACTAAATGACTGCGCACTAGTGTTCCATGCACTAAATACATGCGCACTAGTGTTCCACGCACAAAATACATGCGCAGTACTGTTCCACGCACTAAATACCTGCGCACTAGTGTTCCATGCACTAAATACATGCGCACTAGTGCTCCACGCACTAAATACATGCGCAGTACTGTTCCACGCACTAAATGACTGCGCACTAGTTTTCTATGCACTAAATACCTGCGCACTAGTTTTATATGCACTAAACACATGCGCACTAGTGTTCCACGCACTAAATACATGCGCACTAGTTTTATATGCACTAAACACATGCGCACTAGTGTTCCACGCACTAAATACATGCGCAGTACTCTTCCGGGCAATAAATGACTGCGCACTAGTTTTCTATGCACTAAATACATGCGCACTGGTTTTCCACGCACTAAATACTATTGCACAATTTTTCTACGCACAGTACATATTTAGTGCATGGAACACTACTGCGCATGTATTTAGTGCGTAGAAAAATAGTGCGCATGTATTTAATGTGTGGAAGACTAGTGCACATGTATTTAGTGTGTAGAAAACTCGTGCGCATGTGTTGAATGCGGGGAACACTACTGCGCATGTGTTTAGTGTTGGAAACTCTATTGCTCAAGTATTTGGTGCTTAAAACAATAGTGCGTACGTATTTAGTGTGTGAAACATTAGTGCGCATGTATTTAGGGCGTAGAAAACTACTACGCATGTATTTAGTGCGGGGAACTCTACTGAGCATGTGTTTTGTGCTTGGAACACCAGTGCGCACGTATTTAGTGTGTGGAACACTAGTGCGCATGTATTTAGTGCTTAGAAATTTAGTGCGAATGTATTTAGTGTATAGAAAACTATTGCGCATGTATTTAATGTGTGGAACACTAGTGCGCATGTAGTTAGTGCGTAGAAAACTAGTGCGCATGTATTTAGTGTATAGAAAACTAGTGCGGATGCATTTAGTGCGTGGGACACTAGTGCGCATGTATTTAGTGCATAGAAAGTAGCGCACATGTATTTAGTGCGTGGAACACTAGTGCGCATGTATTTAGTTCGTAGAAAAATAGTGCGCATGTATTTACTGTGTAGAAAACCAGTGCGCATGTATTTAATGTGTGGATGACTTTTGCGCATGTATTTAGTGCATAAAAAGCTAGTGCGCATGTATTTAGTGTGTGGAACACTAGTGCGCATGTGATTGGTGCTTGGAACACTACTGCGCATGTATTTAGTGTGTAGAAAAATAGAGTGATTTATTTAGTGTGTAGAAAACTAGTGCCCATGTATTTAATGTGTTGAAGACTAGTGCGCATGTATTTAGTGCGGGGAACATTACTGCGCATGTGTTTGGTGCTAGGAACACTAATGCGCATTTGTTTGGAGCTTTAAACTGTACTGCGCTTGTAGAAACGTTCGGGTCTCGTTCATGGTCCGAAATTTTCGGGCCCCCGAAACATTAGAGAACTCGTCTTCTTTCGAGTGCTTGAATAATTTCGGGTATTTCAAAAAACCCGGCTTGAACCCGACCGGCTTGAGCCCAACGAAGGCGAGCTGAGCTCTGCTCGGCTCGGTCGGGCTTGAGTTTCGAGCTTTTTGCACAGCCCTAATTATAACGTTTTTTATTCTACGTTTCGTCAACATTTCGTTTACCTCTTCAGGCTGTAAATACAAAATATACACACTTGAGAAAATATTTTTAACACGAACAAAACACACTTTATAAAAAGTACTAGTCTAATGAATTCAATACCTTAAAAAACGGAAACGTCAAAATCAAAAGTAAAGATCACTAAGAAGTGACACAGTCAAACGTGTTGTCATGTTAAATGCAAGAGACAAACTGCCGAAAAATAATACAGATATTACAAATTCAGAAAGACTAAGGAAAATAAACGTAAACAGATATTGACAAATTCAAAATAATAAACAAGAAATTGAAATAATAAGCCTGGTGAATAAGAATTAAGAAACGGAGAATTTTCTCTGTAAAAGGAGCTTATAATTTTTGTTTAAATTGTCTATATTTTCCTTAATGTTAATGCTATTAGGGTCGTGGTTAATAAAAATCATTTCGGAAATTCGACGCCTACGCCAATCTCTTTCGAAATCTACAATTTTAGTACTTTTAAAATCGAATTCATGATTATTGTTTGTACAATGTAAATTAATGATGAAGTTTGGATTTTTGTTAGTTTTATGCTCACGAACTCTAGTTTCAAGCAATCTTTTGGTTTCATCATAATATGCTGCGTTACAATTTTTGCAGGGAATTCTATATTCCACTCCACATTTTTTCCACTTGTCAACAGAGTCTTTTCCCAATTTTACAATATTATTAAGCGACTTTTGAACTTTAGGAATAGTACAGATATTGTAGTTTTTAAATTGTTGTTTGCATTTTGTATAAAAATGTTTATTCTTAAAAGGGATGACAATTTTTTGTTGTTTAGCATATAGCGCTTTTTTTAAATTAGAAAATTCCACATTGTTATTTTTTATTTTTTATTTTAAATAATGAAGCATTGGCGGATCCAGGGCCCCCCCCCCAAAAGCCTCATATTTAACAATGAGAGTGAGAGAGATAGCACTATAGTGCTAACTCTTTCTCTCTCATGCAATACACCCTCCAAAAACCATGTCTGTATCCGCCACTGTAAAGAAGTCTCTCAGAAATACAATCGTTGACAAAGTTTACGGGGTAGTTATTATTAGAGAGTAAACTCTTCGTTAATTTAATGTTTTTTCTGTGAAAACTCTTATGTGAAAGAGAAATAGCTCTGTCAACGAGATTAACAACGATATTACGCTTTTGGTTAATCGGGTGATTTGATAAAAAATTAAGAAGTCTGCCCGAAGCTGTAGGTTGTTTATATCAGTCAAAAATAAAACGATTGTTTTTTCTTATCAAAGTTAAGTCTAGAAAATGTATTTTCTTAGTCTTTCTGACTTTGTAATTTCTGTATTATTTTTCGTCAGTTTGTCTCTTGCATTTAACATGACAACACGTCTGACTGTGTCACTTCTTAGTGATGTTTACTTTTAATTTTGACGTTTCCGTTTTTTAAGGTATTAAATTCATTAGACTAGTATTTTTTATAAAGTGTGTTTTGTTCGTGTTAAAAATATTTTCTCAAGTGTGTATATTATGTATTTACAGCCTGAAGAGGTCAACGACATGTAGATGAAACGTAGAATAAAAAACGTTATAATTTATGTGGTTAGTGTTTTTTGTTTTTTTTTGTTTAAAAATCAAAAACCTACACAATTTGGCTCCAACGAATCAACTATTTCTTTTATTTATTGACAATGGAGAGCAACAAAACATTTACCTTATCAAAATATTGTTATAACAGTTATGTTCGCAACGCCGAAATTCAATATCAATTTGCCCAAAAAGATTTTGGAATTTAGTTTAGAATTTACGTAACGATAAGATATTACACCTGACTCTTTATATGCAACTCTTCGGGCTGGGACTTTCATATAGCGAATTGTAAACAAACGCTCGAAACGCATTGTCCTTTGCTACCCCTCTTACGTCTTTGTCTCTACATGCTCGACGCTCAACTCTTATTCCCCTTTCTTCTTATTCGCAGAATGTCATATTTCGAACCTTCATATAAAGAAAGTGCGGTGTACCTAAAAATATGAAACTAGGAAAGACTGAGGCCAGCAATAACAAGGAAATCTCTGACTTGTTCGCTCATTACTTCAAAAGCGTTTATATACAAATTAGGATTCTGGCGGTGTAAGTTCGGATTCTGACTTCTTAAATACGAACGATCTCAATTGCTTTACCATTAGTAGATTATTTATTAGCAATAAACTTAAAGACATTGATGTCAATAAAGGAGCGGATCCTGATGACATAACACTCTCCCTTTTGAAGACATGTTTTACTTCCTTTATTGGACCCTTATATTACATATTCAATCTGTCTATTAAATCTGGGAATTTTCCATACGAATGGAAAAAGGGAGTTATTGTTTCTGTACATAAAGCAGGTAATAAGGACATAATGTCGAATTATAGGCCAATTGTAATTCTTAATTCCATTTCTAAGATCTTTGAGAGCGTTGTTTATGAGGTAGTTTACTCTCATATAACTCATTCCATTATCTCTCAACAGCATGGTTTTATAAAAAACAAGTCAATCTTAACAAATTTGGTTTCCTATTCTGAATTTTTGTGTAAAAATCTGGAACACGGCTTTCAAGTTGACGTTGTCTATACAGACTTCTCAAAAGCAATTGACAAAAGTTGGTCATGGCGTACTACTGATGTCAAAACTTAATGCTTTTGGACTATCAAGCGGACTAATTGATTGGTTCAGAAGTTATCTTACAGATCGTTGCTTATCTGTACGAGTCAATCAGGATTATTACCGTTTTTTGCTACATCTGGTGTTCCCCAGGGTTCGAACCTTGGCCCTTTCCTCTTTCTGCTTCACATTAATGATATAAAGGAAGTTTTCTAAATAATGATTTTTATCTATTTGCGGATGATTTAAAATTCTACAGAGAAGTAAAATCATCCACTGATTGTCTTTGCATCCAAACTGATTTAAATACTTTATTGTTTCAATGGACCACTAACAATAAACTTAATCTTAATATTGATAAGTGTCATGTCATATCGTTCTCCAAGAGAAGGGAAGGCAGTGAATATTGTGACGAAGCAGATCGTCACTTATATTTATTTAGTGTGTAAAAGGACGGGGAGGATATATTTAGAGAATGTTTGGTTTGTTTAGAGGAAAGCTCCCGTATATTATTAAGAGTTAATTTTTATTTAATCGGTGCAGCTAAGGTATTTTCCGTCTGTACGGCCCTGAATAAGCGCCCGATTTCTGCTTTGTCGCAGTCCCCGGAATTTTCTTAATTTTGAGTTCACGTGGGGTAACTAACCAATTAAATTGGTGATATGATTTGCGCGGTTTTTCCTATCGTTTTCCCTCGTCAGCAGCAGAGCCCCCTTTTTTTGTTTCAGGTAGAAGTTGTCATTGGTTGGAGAAGGACAGCGGCCGATAAGGAGGGTGTGAGAGAGAGGACGATACGGAAGGGGCGGAGTCCCCACCCCTCACGTGGATCCGCACCGGCTCGATCAGTTGTTCGATGCGGCACTTCTTGTCCACCGTGCCGTGCATTCAACACGTGTCCCGCGCCGGAAAGTTCAGTTGTTTAATTTAATACATTTTCTTATGTGCTTAGGGCCAATAATAGTGGTTAATTTGAGGAGAGCTTTGTTTTTTTTATGTTTGATTGTGTTCGAGACAAGGCACTGAGTCCTTGAGATCTTTATAAATCCTCGTTGACGTGAGAAGCTCTAACTATTAATAAAGAAATTTTGTTCAAGAATTTGTGTGTGATTATTGCGACCACCGAGTTTTGTTCCTTTTTGGCTTGGATTGTGTTTTCATCGGGAGTTGTGGATCACCGATTTGGTAAGTCATTGATCAGCATTCTTCTGGGTTGTCGTTCTTTGATTTCTCGAAAGCTCGTGCTTCCAGCGGAACTTCCCTTTGGCGGTAAATGGTGAGGGAATCGAGCGTGGAGAAATTAATGTGACTAAGTTTCGAATTGTTGGTTTTGTTTAAAATATTAAAATTAATAATCCGTTACAATTGGCATCCCTTGTGGAGAGTTTTGCTGGAGATCGAGAAGTTGAGGAAATGAGACAAAGATAGTGTGAGCCATTGTCGAGAGGGTTGAGCGAAAATTAGCGGTCGGTAATTACGTTTTTTTTCTTCGAATAAATAAAACCCGGAGAAACTTTTGTTGTTGTTGTTGTTGTTTTGAGTGTTTTGTGCACGATGTCTGGAGTCGAGTCCTCCGCGGTCAGTTGAAGAGAAGGGGAAAACAATCCGTTAAAATTAACGTACCGAGACGACGGATTTTAAGCGGAAAATTTTCCTGAAATGTTGGGAAAGCCACTCTACGGAAACTCCCTGTAAATTAATGTTTTTTTCTTTTTTTTGTTGATGTTATGGTCCTGAAAAATAATTCAGGAAAGCCACACAGCGGAGATCCGGTCCTCTAGCGAAAATTTCCGAATAGAATTTTGGAAAGCCACACAACTGAAATTTCTTCCCTAAACGAAATTTTTTTTCCTCTCTCTCTTCTCTTCTCGTTTTTGAAGAGCCTCCCAGCGGAAGAAAATTTAAAGAGCGAAATAGGCCAATTTCAAGAATTTTTTTTTGTGCCTTTTCAGCTTATTTATTATTTAGTGATTATTTTTGATTATGTAAATTTTATGTATTGTGTAATAATATGATTTCTTTTGTTTAATGTGTGTTCTGGTGGGGAGAAAAGAGGAGTAACGGGGAATTTCGAAACGACCGTAAGGGTCGTAGTTGGTTTTGTTAGTGGGGGAAATTTCGTTCTTTCTCTTGTTCTTCTTGGGACGCCGAGAATACGTGGGGTGAGAAAACACGAGCCAAGTTAAGTTGGATTGTGCGATAATTAAAAGTTTTTTTTTGTGTGTGAGTTTTTGTTAAAATAGCTCGGGGTTAAGTTAAAATTATTTTTTTTTTGTTTTCTCTCTCCTCATTTATTGATTTAATTGAGAAAGTTAATAATGATGGAGAGATACCGCGAACAGATGTGGCGGATTTTGGAGATTCCACAGATTGCGGAGGTCTGGCGGCATATTAAAAAAATGTTCCAGGAGCAGGTAATGGAGGTATTTACTCAGCAAGAGTGCAGTGTGACAGGCACCTTGCAGGTACTTTGCGAGAGACTCCTCCGTTCGGAAGTCAAATTTATCTTCCCGGAAACTGTAGTGGTTCCGTGGTTTGAGACTTTCGATCAGGAGGGAGCGGAAGTGGAGTTTAAATATGAGGCCTTGGTGGATCAGTTGGAGGGGAGGGCCGGACCAAGTCCTTTGGTTCCAAGGACCCGAAAGTCTAGATTATTGCCTGATTCCGGAAGTGATCCGGAAGTGATGGGCGAAGGAGCGACTTCGCCAACAGTGAATCCGGAAGTCCCGAGTTTAAGTGGGGAGAATGGAGATCGAGAGGAGGGGGGTAGTGGGACGACAACCACTGCCTCGGTAGTGACTACCTCGATTTGCGAGACCCCTAGGGTGATGCGTAGGGCAACGTTTGCCACTACTTTGACCACAACCTCATCGGGGGCCGGACGCGGGGTACCAACGTTTGTGACGTGGGTGGGGGGAACTGGGAGTATACCAGCCCCAGGAGTGACTCCCGATATGTGGAGTATGAAACAGGGAGTGGGAGCGTGGGGGTTAAGCCCAGATCAGCGTGCAATTTATGCACAGCAGCAAATGTTGGAATTGGAACAATTGCCTGCACACAACGCTTTCCTGTTGTAACAACTCCACGCCAGTTCCCACAATTACCAAAATACGCAAGCCCAAGTCGAGAGGAGGGGGGAAACTAGACGGAGACATCCGGTGCACGTGTACCCTGAGGAAAATCGCGAATGGGGCAAAAGATGGGGCACAAATGACAATTTGGGACAGGAGAATATACCTCCCCCACTCCCACCACCTCCCCCCCAGGAACATTTCCGGGGGTCGAAAAGAGAAGGGGGAAATCGACCGGAAGTAGAAGTTCCGGTTCTAGTAGTAAAAGGAGGCCTAGACGCGTCGTGTTATCGTCAAGTGGGACGGAAACGGAGACCGACTCCACT
Organism: Ganaspis brasiliensis; assembly: GCA_037103525.1. Taxonomy (NCBI): domain Eukaryota; kingdom Metazoa; phylum Arthropoda; class Insecta; order Hymenoptera; family Figitidae; genus Ganaspis; species Ganaspis brasiliensis. The sequence goes on along the minus strand of JAZKLR010000390.1, from coordinate 651,667 downwards.
CCGAATAAAAATCATCGCAATCAGCGTTTTTATTCGAATGCAAGTGGGGGGTCGAAAGTGGTGAAAATTTTTAAGGACTGGGACATTAAGTTTTCCGGAGGGGAGAAGGAGGACGCGGAGGAATTTCTAGAGAGGGTGGAGGATTGCAAGGAGTGCAACCTCCTGAGTGATTCGGAAATTTGACCGCCCTTCCGAGTGTCTTGCGTAAAAATGCGAGCCGTTGGTTCCGACTCGTGCGTAAAGACCTGTGTTTTTGAGAATTCTATTTAAGGGGCTGACGCCGGAATACCGACGTCAATTGTCAAATTCCGAATTTGACAATATCGAGGAGCTAGAGCGAGTGTTGAGACGCTACGAACGAGTCAAAGATCTCGATAAGAGGTATGTCCCACCTCCGTCCCGGGACAAGATGAGAATTCCGTCCGCGGCTCCGAGAGGAAATCTAAGAGGGGCAAAAGTGGATGCTTTGCTGGGGGTCTCGGGTTCAGAGACAAGTGGGGAAGAAAGTGGGACAGTCCGAACTGTCCCGACGAAAAAGGGGAAGAGTATGAAGACAAAGGGGAGTCCAGGGAATATAGGGACAACTAAAGGAGATAGTGGGACGCAAAGGGGGAAAGTGAATTTAGGGACAACTGGGACAGCACCAATAGCGGCTGTTCAGCAGGTAACAGCACAACAAACCCCAGTGACGTATGCCCAAATGGTGGCTACAAACCCTTCCGTCCCATCGACCAGTGGGGAACGTAATCTGGGACAACAGTTTCAGAACCGTCCCTTTGGAATGGGACAAGCTCAGAATCGTCCCTATGGAGGAGGACAAGTTCCGAATTGTACTTTTGGTGGAGGACGACCACCGGCGTTTAGGCATAGTGTCCCTGGGGGGTTTACCGGTGCATACTACCAGTGTCAGTCCGTGGGACACCGCGCATCGGAGTGCAAGTTGAGAACTTGTTTCCGATGCCAACAGCAGGGGCATTACGGTAACGAGTGTCCCTTGACACGTCCCACTGGCAACCGAATGTTCTGTCAGGTGTGTGGGACAAATGGGACAACGTTTAGGAATTGTCCCAATTGTGCGGATTTGAGAACGATGTTGGGAAACGGGGCAGGGGAGGACCAAGCAACCCTTCCCCCCCAGGACCTTCGTCGGTGGGACAATAGAAGAAGGGGATGTGGACCCGGAGATCTTTTTCACGTTAATTCGGGCGGAAGATTATTCCGGAGGGGAGAGATTGGATGTGGAAGAGGAGATAAATGAAGTGGGACATGGAGAGTTCAGTGGGACATTTGGGACCCAAGTGGGGCTACAACAGGGGGAACCGGAATTTCAGGAGGAAGTTCAGCAAATTGAGGATGGTGTGGTGGAAGAAAGTGTCCCAGCGTCCCAAACCCTACTACAGTGGACAGTAGTGGGGGGAGAAAATGGGACACCCATTCAAGTGATGCCAGTGCCACAAGAGGAAACTCAACCAATGTTGGATCAAGCAATTAGTACTGAAGCTGGAACGCAACCCAACAGTGAGGGGACGGAACTCGTTGGGACGCAACTTCATGACGTTCGGACACAACATACGGGTTCTGGGACGCAATCCTTTGAGTCCAAAAGCCAGTTCCTGGAAGTCCGGACGGAAGTTGCGAACTCTGGGACGCAACCCACTGAAGAACAATCCGGGACGGAACTCTCGGTGCAGGGGACGCAATCCAGTAATGAGGGGCTTCTACAAGCTGGTGTTGGGACTGAATTTACTGATGTCCCATCAGCATGTTCAGTCCAGGGGAGGGGTGATGCTGTAAAGAATACAGCAGCTCCTGAAGTTACAGAGGAGAGGATAGATGCCTCATCCATGGAAAATGTCTATTTTCTTAAGGAGGTGATCGCAGATAAGCCGTATATAGCGCTGTTTGATCCGGGCGCGACGGTTTCGTTAGTTTAGCCGGAATTAGCAGAAAAATTTCGGGATACACTGAGAGAAATCTGCTGCTATTATTGCTTGTGAAGTTTTGATGAATAGTATAAGTCATTTCTAGACATAATTTTAGCTTGCAGTTCGAATAATTAAAATATGAAATCATATGTTTAATGTAATAGAGTGTCAGATGCAATACTAACAAGTGGAAGATGCTAATTTTACACTAATTTTATATAGTAAGTGCAAAAGACACTTGCCATAAAACTATTAGATTCTTCATATAGAAATTGCTTGACAGTGGCCTGATATTCAGGCGGACTTTATACAACACAACGTTACTCTTGTGTATATGCATAACTTTCACACAATCAACCATTACACTAAGTAAACACAAGGAACGGAACGCATGAAGCGCATGCTCGTGCCGTATTTCAGCGCTCCATTCAAAATAATACTAATAGATAAAATTTATTGTTCACTAGTAATTGTTTGATTATTTTTTTGACTTAAAACATGGATAAATCATTAGATTTTAAAAAAGTTGTTTAAAAATGAGAATTATTGACAAATGCAATACTATTTTCAATTAAAATTTTACGAATAAAATTAGCAAACTGCATTATAATAAATTTGTTCTAATTTAAAAATGTTTTTTTTTTAATATTAAAATATCATTATGATTAAATTTATAGCACTAAATTTTTAATTTAATATAATTAAATTTCAGCGAATAAGAATTATTTTAAATTTATATATATAGAGTAGGATATATATTAGAGTAGGATTGATATCTTTTGGAGCAAAATTAATGTGCTAGTGTTTCTGTTTTTTTTAATTTACATAACAAAAAGAACATAACCTACCCAATTTTGCTCCAACAGATCAATCCTTGGATCAATCCTACTCTATTATATATTAATAATGGAGAGCGATCAAACATTCTTTAATTCTTTTAAATTTAATTAGTTGTGCAAAAATTTAATTTAAATTTACTACCTATAAAATTATGTTTATCATATTTATAAATTTATCATATATAAATGGTTTTGAATATAAAACAGGTTATTTTTGAAAAAAAAAAATTTTTTTGACTCATTATGTTTGTAAACATAATTAAATAAAGTTAATTAATTTGTTGCAAATTAAAGGCTGAATTAATTGTAAATTATTTTAAAAAATAAAGCTGATGCATTGAAATATTAAGAGCACATATAGTACTGCTAGTTTATCACTTCACTTATTTCTGGTTACCTTTTTTCACAATGGTTTTAAGGGTAAATTTTTTGTAAATGTATAATTTAGTTAATATAATTTCAGAAAAAAAATTTGTTTTTAGTATTTTATTCGTTTAAGAAAACAATTATTGATAAAGAAGGTTATTAATTTTACAAATTGTCATAATCTTTAAAATATTTTGTAGAGTTTTTCAAATCTTGTAATGAATAAAAATTAACAAAAAATTTATTTTGTTTCTGATTTGGAATTTTTATTATGCTGAAATGTAAAGGAAATTAATAAACAACTAGTAAAAATTTATAATATTTTTATTTTTAACATTTGCAAACTGTTTTAAAAATATACGCGTCATAGAGTTTGGGTTTTAAATTACAAACTAATCGCCTTTTCATCATTTTTCTTAATTTACGTGAATAAAGAAGAAATTATTCAATGTTTTATAAATTATATTTTGTTGCGATATATTCAACTTGATTTTTCTTTACATACAAGCAGGGAGGAAATTTGTGAATTAAATTGATTTTAATTAGTTTATTTAATTCAGTAGATTGCACTGTGTAGCAATGATAATAGTGATCGAAGTACATTGATTCAGATTCAGAGAAGTAAAAAAAAACGTCATTGCGCTGGTGAAATATTCGCTTAATAACTCCGAACCTTGGACCTTCGTCAGTAATACATGCCACAAAAACAGTTCCAATAGAAAATTTTTTACCAATAATATCTACAAATTTTAATGTTGTTGCAGAAAAATCTTCAGCACTAGCCCAAATTTTTTTTAGATCAGCTAAAGCATTTCCAGTCTCCATAGGCCCAAGAGAAATAGGACTTGTAATATTTTCGCACGTTTCTTTCATATAACAAAGTTGAAGCTGGTGACGAACAGCTACTGTGTATGGCAGGTTGATATTTGAAGTTGATGGAATAGCCATTTCTTTTAGTTTTTTATTTTTTCTCTCATACATAAATGAAGAAAAATGAATTACTGGACCGTTTTGAAACATTATATCTAGATAGTGAATCCAAAAGTGCATTTTAGGTGTCAGAGCACCAAAAAGTTTTATATACAATGCATGATGTCTTTGTATCAACTCTTTGAGATTCAGAATTTCACCTTTGCTTAATTTTGGAGATGTAACAACACCAATTATTTGACGAAGATAACGATATAACTTCCAGACCTCATTTTTTGGTGGAATTAAGTCTCCAATTATTAAGCATAAGTACCTAGCAAGACAAAGCATTTCAGCAGCCGATTGTTTGACTTTGAGTTTTTTACCACCCTTGGTTTGAACATAATATAACGGTCTTGGCTTATTCGATTTTTCCGTTTCAGAATAAGGGAAAGTTTCAATTCTGCTATTAATAATGTCTAGATTTAATTCTTTTACTTCTTCAATTAAACGTTCAAAGATATTTTCTATTGTGCAATTTACAAGACCTTCGGGACCATCATGCATAAAGTCAACAGACTCATTTTCTGTGATGTGAAAATGTTTTATCGAATTAAATACACATCTTTCTTTAACGCCTGTTAAAGTAAAATCATTTGTAAGCAAATCAGCTTCATACGACTGAATATTTCTCAATGACTTTTTGTTGACAACAGTCATTGTTTTACATTGTGTAGAATCAGTACGACACATTCTGCAGTAGAAGGTAGCGTTAAATCCTTCAGCAAAGCCACAAATGCAATTCAGAGCTAAATTATCCCCTAAGACTAGAACACACTGAAAATAAACTCTAAAACTTTTTCCACCACTTTCGACTTCGATACCATTTTCAGATAGATCATTTAAGTCCTCAATACTCTTTTGGAATATAGCTTTATTTCCAAATTTTTTTAAGTGCTTGCCATAGCAGATAGTTAAAACAAATATGTTTTCTAATTTAGCTACTAAGTGAGGAGGCAGACAAGTAATTGAAGCGAATAATCCTCCTAATTTTTGTTCGCCAGCATGGCTTCCCAAGGTATTGCCAACTTCAAATTCGTCAAAGTAAATAAAAATAGGGAAAACTACTTTTCCCTCGTTATTTGGGCAATACTTTTCCAACCACAATTTTCCGTTTATAAAGTTAGATAAGAATGTCGTATCTTCGGATAATTCTTTGTAATAATTGCACATTTCATTATACATCCCTGGTATTTTAAAAAATGCCCGTAATGTATCTTTGAATGGTACTTGAACAGCGTGACAAATTTTTGTACCCACTTTTACTTCTTCATCTTCATCTCCCTGTACGAAAACAGACTCCTCCCCAATTTCAAAGTTGTTTGGTGGCACATAAATACTCTCATTTTCGTATAAATTGAATCTTAAATGTTCAGTTAAGAATTGATTAAACATATGCTTATTATTTTCTAACAAAAATTGAATTCTGTAGTACAAATTGCTATCAGTGGAAGCTTTTAAATCATTTTTAACTTGATTTTGTATATAGGGAATAAGAAGGTCGGAATGAAGTCGTCAAACATTGTAATCACGTCATTAACAGCTTTTCTTGAAAGCAAAGGATTATTATACAAAGATAAAGTAAATTTAAGCATCTCCTTATCTAACATTGCTTTAGAGTGACTAGCACCAAAATTAAAGTTCATCGAAGAACTCATTTTTTCGAAAACACAAATCGATAATAAAAAAATAATAAATGGCACATCAGATTTAACACTTTCTTAAATTCTCCTTGAGTGTTACAACACTTGAGTAGGGATCTTCTACGTTCATTCCATAAACCTCTGACTCCAAAAATTGCCACAGATGATTACACACGCTTGAATATTTTTCTTGGAAAACTTTCATACACTGAAAGCATAGATTCACAGCTACAGTTGTAGTCGATACTTGATACTTAAATTTATCAAGAATAACATAAGCAGAGCTTATATTATTTAGCGTAGGACCATTGATTACAATGAAAGGTTGGACTTTAAGTTTATGCGAATTATGCATTTCCAAGAGTTGTTTAGAAGCATTTTTTAACAAGTCGTTAAAGTTTTCCGTACTCTGAAAATAAATATAAAACAGATGTTGAAATCTTTAATGTAATTTTAAAATATTTTTAAAAACAATGAATTGAAAAAATTAATAATTTGTATGAATACCTCGATGTGAAAAATAAAGGTTTGCAAAACTTCTTTTTTCTCGGGATTCCAAGGAGACTTAGTTTTTGAACGTACGGTTTGCTTAGTGATTTTGCGAAACAAATAGGGTAATAGAATCAAAGCGAGTGTTTGCCTATGTTCTGTTACAATAAAAACAATTATTGTTATAATTTATATATAATTTTCTATAGGTGTATTTTAAATTTGACTTAAGGCTGATCAAAACTGTGAACAAAGATACTCTTACCTGATTTTAATGTTAACGTTTCTCGCTCTTTAAAGACAAAATATATTAGTTAATGTTGATTCATTAGAAATAATAGAGTGGTGCAAGGGGTAAAATTTAAATTTTTTTACTATAAAAAAGAGATGAATTAATTTATTTTGTCTTTTAAGAGCGAGAAACATCAACATTCAAATCAGGTACAAATATTTTTGTTCAAAGGTTTGATCTGTCTCAAATAAATCAATGAATAATAAATCATTTTTTTTTAATTTTGAAATGCAAATAAATTTTATTTTCAAAGAGTTTCTTTTCAAAACAATTCGATTTTTATTCGTATTTTATACATATATTCTGAAATATGATACTTCTTAGCCACGAGTTCTATTTAGTGTTTATTTGAAGTATACTAACCTTCATTTTGAATAACTGAATTGTTATTTAAAATTTCTTTAATGCATTCATCTGTCGCCTTTTTTTTCTTTGCAAATTTTATAACTTTCGTAGCTACTTCAGACCATTTTTTTTCAAATACATCAGAGCCTTTTTTAAAAAAAGTTTCAAAATCAGCTTGCACCTGTAAACAATACAGTATTTATTTTATAAACATTTTCTGAACACTTTAAAATATCTAATTAAATTTTTTTTTTCATTTTACAATAAAAATTAAAATAGGGATTTTTATATAAACTAAAAGTAAGTAATAAATAATCACCAAACTGTAGCCAGTAGGATTAGCAAGATTCGGGAAAGTCTCAAAAATTTTTGGAATTTCTTTTCCTTTGTAGAAAAAAATTCTTTCTTCTAAAGCAGTTGAAGCCCACTTTTTTTTATACTCTTTGTCAATTATTTGTACAGAATTCTGTAAATCTTTTAACCCTTCACTTAATAAAGATTCTAAAAAGTAACAAATATATTCAATTAGAAACATAATTATTCATGGTTAATAATATTTGGAAATAAAAACAGTATAAAAGTGTTCGAATAGAAATAAAGTTAAACAGATCTATTTGAAGTCCTCAGTATTCAAGTAACAGAAATTTTAAATTCATATTTATTCTAATCCGTATACACTTTAATTAATTTTTTAAATAGAGTTGCAGAAGCACACAGATATTAAAATTAAAAAGAAATTTCTTTCACGTTATTATTCAAAACTTCAAACACATAATAGAATTAAATAACAAAAATCACCGTCTGTGTTTTCAGGATTCTTCCTTTTTTTTCTATTACCAACTTTTATGCGTCCAATAGCTGTTTCTTTTTCTCGATGATTTGCATAATAGCTTTGCAATACTCCTCCAGCACCTTTGGTTTTTGAAGAACGTGTGTAAAAACTTTCTTTAAAATACGAGGGGAAAAGTTTTGAAACTTCTAGAGCTAGTTGGTCAAATCTGTCTGGCGTAATTTTGTAAAATACATTAATTTAAGAAAAACAAATATAAAAGTCATTTATATACCATTTTAATCAAGAAATTTTATAAAATATTACGTTAAAGAATTTGTGCGATGGAATTCGTGGTTCACAATAATCCTAGCTACTTTCCATTTAGAAAAATAAGTAGTTTTTTTAGTTTCTAATAATTTTTCGTAATTTTCTTTATTTTCTTCAAATTCGTAAGTGGCTAGAAGGAATTGTCCTTCATAATCACTATTTAAAATCTGATAAATATAATTTGATAGCTTGGGATCATTATCTATAGAAAAGAAGGTACATGATCATAAAAAAATTTAATTTTTGTAATAAATTAGGAGATGTAAATAGCAGCACAAATGAAATAAAATAAATTATTTTGTTGACATTTTAGAACAAGGCAAAAAACCATCTATAAAAATATTATTTAAGAATGACTTAAGTTTTATTTCAATTTGTAAAATATTCAAGAAATTTGTATGCTTTACTTTCTATAATAGAATTTGTAAGATTATTTTTTTCTTGCATGAGATCAAATTTGGTGTAAAGTAAACTTTTTTACACTCGTATTAAATTACAATATTTTTACATATGATTTTCAAATTTTTTGTACTTTACCTTGAACTGCAGGAGAAAAATGATGCTCACAGTTCGTAATCAAACAGGAATCTCTTAAAGTAAAAGATAGACCAGTACTCTGATCAGTAGCAATAAATCTTTCCTGATTTTCATCCACATCACTTAAACTATTGTCAGTGTTCACTATTAAATCACGAACACACTCAAAACTTTTGTCCTGGCATGAAATTACCGACTCTCCACCACTAATAAGTACTTTGTATTCTAAAAAATCAAATGAAAAGACCACAATATATATAATGCATTAATTGTAAAGGTTATTAATATAATTAATTTATAATCAATAATGTCAACCTTGTCCCGTATTTGACGAATGATCTTCATTCACTATGTTCTTGTTCATTTTGAAAAAACTGGGAAAAACTTAACCTACAAATAAACACGTGTTCGTACGTTCATGCATTCATAAAAATATAGCACGTTTTAAATAACTTACTTTTTAATGACTTTCTTATCACAGCTACTACAGCCACTAAATTTAAATAAAACTATTGTTTCACAGAACAGAAAATCACGTCATTCATTTTTGTGCTAAAAAATATATAAGGTTAAAAGGTTTCAAATCGCACTGTAACGCTAGTAACAAGCACTTGAATAAGAAACGCGGACAAATTCACGTTTAGTCTAAAGCACAACGAATCGTAATCGCTAATCCTTAATCGTAATAATGAGAGAAAGCAGGACAGAGATATATGTCTGTCCTACTTCCTCTCATTCTTACGATTAAGGATTAGCGATTACGATTCATTGTGCGTTAGGCTTTTGTTCCGTTCCTCCAAATCAGACAGAGGAATATTTGTATGTATAAACTAATGTACATATACATAAGTAACGTTGTGTTGTATAAAGTCCGCCTGAATATCAGGCCGCCTTCGAGCAATTTTTATAAGAGAAATCTACTAGTTTTATTGCAAGTGTCTTTTGCATTTATTATACGAAATTAGACCAAATTTAACAGATATCTCTTATTATTATTGCATGGAAACTATTTTTACAATAAGTCCATAGATTAATGTTAAAAGTGCAAGAATAACGTTATATGATTATAGCAAAATCCTCTTTCATATAATAATTACAGCAGATTTCTCTCAGTGTAGACTTACGAAAGCGAATACAGCAATTGGGAGCGCGCTTGGAGGATCAACAGCAGCATTGGGGAAATTAAGGTTATGGATAACGGTAGATGGTTTTTCTCAACCGTTTAACTTACGGGTTGTAGATAATTTGTCCCATGACATGCTTTTGGGTCAGGATTTTCATCGAATGGCGGACATGGATGTGAGGTTAGGAAGGGGGTTGTGGAGAGTTCAAGAGGGGGAATGGCACAAATTTTTGGAGTATAGAGAGTTGAGTCCAGAGGGGCAGAGATCGAAAATTCAAAAATTGGTGGATCAGTTGCTTTTACCACAGGAGGTAGAACATGGTATGACTTCTTTGACTGAACATAGCATAAGAGTCACTGATCCAACACCAGTTAAACATCGTTCTCGTAGAATGTCGCCTATGATATTAGAATGGGCTAACCAGGAGGTACAAAAGATGTTGGAGAGGAAAGTAATTGAAAGATCGGCCAGTGAGTGGAGCAGTGCTCCAGTTTTCGTCAAGAAAGGAGAGGGATCATTGCGTTTTTGTATTGACTGCAGAGATTTAAATAAAGTGACAGTCAGAGACGCCTATCCCATTCCCTCCATTGACTCGATTTTGGATAAATTACGGAAAGCACGATATATTTCCAAAATCGATCTCAAGCAGGCTTACCATCAAGTGCCGATGTCACCTGAGAGCCGGAAATATACAGCGTTCGCTATTCCTGGTTCTGGGTTGTGTCAGTTCAAAAGAATGCCATTTGGACTCACAAATGCCCCGATGACATTGCAGCGATTAATCGATTCGTTATTTGGACCTGAGTTCGAGCCTTATGTGTTTGGGTACCTGGATGACATAATCATCGTTACTGATGATTATGAGAAACATCTAGAATGGTTAGAGATTGTTTTGAGGAAATTGGCGGAGGCTGGGTTGGTGGTAAATCGGGAAAAGTGCGAATTTGGGTGTTCGAGAGTTTCATATTTTGGTAATGTACTCGATAGTCAAGGATTGAGACCGGACCCAGAGAAAATCGCACCAGTGGTTGATTATCCGGCACCAACCAATATAAAACAGCTCCGTCGATTTTTAGGTATGGTGGGGTGGTATGCGCGTTTCATAGAACATGATAGCGAATTAAAGATACCACTTTTGAGGTTATTGCAAAAAGGTCGTGCTTGGGAGTGGGAAGAAGAGCAACAAGAGGCGTTTCAAGTATTGAAAAATAAATTGACTTCGGCACCGGTCTTGGCAAGACCAGACTTTACGAAGCCATTTACGATTCAATGCGACGCAAGTGGTTACGCAATAGGGGCAGTTTTGACTCAGGAGGAGGAGGACGGTGAACATCCCATAGTGTTCGTGAGTAAAACTCTTTCTGTGCATGAGAGAAATTACAGTGTGACAGAGAAAGAATGTTTGCCGTTGTTGTGGTCCATTAAGAAATTCAGACCATATATCGAGGGGTACAAATTCACGGCCATTACAGACCACAGTGCTTTAAAATGGTTGCGAAATTTAAAAGAACCGACGAGTAGATTGGCGCGTTGGGCCCTCGAGATGCAGCAGTGGGATTTTGAGATAGTTCACCGAAGGGGAATTCACCATCATGTTCCGGATGCCTTATCTAGGATGTACGAGGATGAGTTTGAAGAAGTGGCGGCGTTTGAAACAATTTCAGACCCGTGGTATCTAAAAAGACTCGATTTGGTGGTGAAGTTTCCTAATAGATTCCCAGGTTGGGAAGTTCTAGAGGGGAATTTATATCGATTTAGGGAGGATCCATTGTTATTGCCGTATACAGGGGATAAAGAGGGGTGGAAGTTAGTCGTGCCTCTAGAGTATCGCGAAAGAGTGATCAAGAGTGCGCACTCAGAGTTCTCGGCAGGACATTTGGGAATTGAAAAGATCTATGACCGAGTAGCGAGAGAATATTATTGGCAGGGTGTGTGGCACGATGTTCAACAATTCGTGCGAGCGTGTCCTCAATGTCAGTATCATAAGGTACATAAGGTCCTCTTGAGGAGGAGGATCGGCGGAATCGGGAGCTGGTAGATAACCTCAAACGGAGACGAGACGAAGCCGTGGAGAGGATCCGTCGGAGTTATTTCTGCAAAGACGATTTTGTCAGCCCTCGGGACATCTCCTCTGCAACCCCACGACGTCCGATTACGCCCCCTGGACCACCGGAACATCGAGTTGCGAATGAGCCTGTCCCTGGGCCTTCGGGATGTCAACCGTTGGTTTCTGGATCGGCAAATATCCGGCGTCCCCCAGATGCAGGGAGGGCGTTGCCGATTAAAACCAAGGGGGTATGGTTCAATGGCCTCAAGCCGATTCCGACGGTGGCTTCTTTGGACCCTTCCTCTGGGTCTTGTTTCAATTGTTGGCGTCGTGGACATCTGCGAATTCGGTGTTCATACCCATCAAGTGGGGATTTCTGCAACAATTGTGGGAGGAAGAAGATGCGCATAAACCGTTGTCCCCGTTGTGCAGAGGCCTATATCCTGTGGCAGCACCGCGCCAAAATGGAGCTTCGGGAAATTAGTTGAGCACGAAGTCTGGAGGGGAGATACGGTTGAGTTAAAAGACTAGTTATGTTTTTCTTTTGCTTATTAATGAAAAAGTTTTTTTTTTGTTTGTTAATTTTCTTTTAATGTTTTCTTGTGTAGCCGATACTAAAGAGTAGTATCGGCCTAGGGGAGGGGATTGTGACGAAGCAGATCGTCACCACTTATATGTATTTAGTGTGTAAAAGGACGGGGAGGATACATTTAGAGAATGTTTGGTTTGTTTAGAGGAAAGCTCCCGTATATTATTAAGAGTTAATTTTTATTTAATCGGTGCAGCTCAGGTATTTTCCGTCTGTACGGCCCTGAATAAGCGCCCGATTTCCGCTTCGTCGCAGTCCCCGGAATTTTGTGAATTTTGAGTTCACGTAGGATAACTAACCAATTAAATTGGTGATATGATTTGCGCGGTTTTTCCTATCGTTTTCCCTCGTCAGCAGCAGAGCCCTCTTTTTCTGTTTCAGGTAGAAGTTGTCATTGGTTGGAGAAGGACAGCGGCCGATAAAGAGGGTGTGAGAGAGAGGACGATACGGAAGGGGCGGAGTCCCCACCCCTCACGTGGATCCGCACCGGCTCGATCAGTTGTTCGATGCGGCACTTCTTGTCCACCGTGCCGTGCATTCAACACGTGTCCCGCGCCGGAAAGTTCAGTTGTTTAAATTAATACATTTTCTTATGTGCTTAGGGCCAATAATAGTGGTTAATTTGAGGAGAGCTTTGTTTTTTTTTATGTTTGATTGTGTTCGAGACAAGGCACTGAGTCCTTGAGAACTTTATAACTCGTCGTTGACGTGAGAAGCTCTAACTATTAATAGAGAAATTTTGTTCAAGAATTTGTGTGTGATTATTGCGACCACCGAGTTTTGTTCCTTTTTGGCTTGGATTGTGTTTTCATCGGGAGTTGTGGATCACCGATTTGGTAAGTCATTGATCAGCATTCTTCTGGGTTGTTGTTCTTTGATTTCTCGAAAGCTCGTGCTTCCAGCGGAACTTCCCTTTGGCAGTAAAGGGTGAGGGAATCGAGCGTGGAGAAATTAGTGTGACTAAGTTTCGAATTGTTGGTTTTGTTTAAAATATTAAAATTAATAATCCGTTACAATATGTATTTGATTATACTATAAACGTGTGTTCACTTGCAGAGGGTCTAGGCAGTTCGTGACCTTGGAGTAACCTTTTGTTCCATCTTCAGTATTAACACAGATATTACTGAAACTATATGCAAGTCTCTGAGAATGCTCGGTTTTATCTTCAGGAACGCACATTCGTTTAGAAACATCGCGGCTCTAAAATTTCTTAATTTTTCCTTGAGTAGATCTATTCTGGACTTTGCAGTAATTATATGGATGCCATGTCAGCAGTCCCAATTACTTAGATTGAAAAGGGTTCAGAATAGGTTTCTTAGATTCTTAGCACTGAGAGCTTGTGATCACCATGATCGGTTCAACCACGATTATTTAAATTTAAGAGCTGATTTGTCGATTCCAGAATTTTCACAGAGATTAATTTCCATTAATCTGGTCTTTCTATTTTAAATAAGGGGCAACTACTATAGTAATACTCCAGATTTCTTTGGAGTGACTTTGTGTAAGTTTATCGCTGATGCATGTGAAGTTATTTTCTCGTAGGCAGAATACTGGCAGTCATGTTTGTACAAACAAATCTTTGCGTTTGTATTATATAAATATATAGTCAATCTTGTTACTATGTCCAAACCCAAAGATTTGTGTAATATTTTTTTTTATATTATATTTTAATACTAAACTTATACTAGCGCCTTGTCGCAAAAGGCCAATTTTTACTTTATTTTTAAGCTTGTATACTTCTGTTAAATAAATAAAAAAATAAAATAATTGAAAAATGTTATAAATTTATTAGATTCGGTGATAGATGGTAGGCAGACAATGGGCGTAGGTAATTAAAATATTGCTATAAACATTCAGATAATGACTCTTCATTTAGTCTAAATTTATTTGTAGTTTCCAGGAAAAAGATTACTGAAGTATCGTTTTGTCACAAAACTTACCATGAAGATAGTTCGGTACCTCTGAGCAAAAAACCACTCTCGCTTTATACGCCTAAAAACTCCTCTCTGACGTTGGTTGTCTGAAACATCTACTGTGTTTTTTTTTTTGGTTAAATAAAATGTCATTTAACATTTTAACACTGGTTGCACTGAGAAAAATGAGTTAGCTACTATATAGATAGCTAATTTTTAGCTGTGGTAGCTAATATTCAGCTGTGATAGCTAATATTGAGCTGTTTCAGCAAACAAAATGAGCTGTGAAAGTTAATTAATATTTGTCTTAGCTAAAAAATTAGCTATCCATATAATAGCAATTAAGGTTAGCTAAGGTAGCTAAGTCTTAGCTTTGGCTGCTAATTTTTTGTTCTCCGTGTGTTTTAGACAACCAACGTCAGAGAGGACTTTTTAGGCGTATAAAGCGAGAGTGGTTTTTTTTGCTCGGAGGTACCGAGTTATATTGTACAAACATAGGTAAATGTTATTTTGTACAACTATTAAATTTAAAAGATTTTTAAGTTCTAATCTTTAATTATTTTATTTTTATAAATTAATAGACCGAGCTACCGATAACGCTGGACGGAATGGACCCGAATGACCGCCGGACGCAGTTCGAGTAAAATCGTTTCTCTCTCTCTCTCTCTCTCTCTCTCTCTCTATCTCTATCTCTCTCTAGCAAATCTCTAGTAAAACTAAATCTCAATTTTAGAAATTAAAGCTGATGCAGTCTGCTTTTGAAACCTTTTATACTATAGTATAAAAGGGTATAATATATTATTAAATATTAATTATTGTATTTCAGTACCATCAACCTCTTTCTGAAATTCTATGTAAAAGTCAACGACTAGTTGACAATTTACCTTAGCCACTTCTGATACAAAAGATAGGAACTAAAAACTTCTAATTAATTTTGCTCTATTCTCTTAAATTGAATCAGTCAAAATTTTCACTTATTTTGTTACTGTTAATAAAAAATATAAAAATCTATTAATGGAACCATAATTATTATATTTTCTTTCTTATAAAAGTAGGACGTCCAATCTTAACTGAAAATTAACCTCCCAGTATACCAATTAATTCATCTGAAAATATATTACGGACAATAAATGAACCTAGTAATATTAGAGTTCTAAATGATACATTGATATATTGATATGATATTCAGGTACATATAAGATAAAATTTTTTATTTAGAAACGGTCAAAATTAATGGGATACGTCTTATTACATACATAAATACTTCTGAAATACTGATGCAAAGTTTAAAAAAAATCTGACGAAAGTCATTCTACGCGACAAATACCTTAAAACTTAGTATCAATATATTAATATCTTCACTGAGAAAATGGATGTTTACCCTTAACATCTGGATGTTAACGCTTAACATATTTATCACTTAACATAGGGACAGCTATCTAGATGTTCAGGGTTAACATCTAGATATTAAACTTTAATATGTAGATGTTAAAATTTAATATCTTAGATGTTCACCTTTAATATTTAGAGGTTAAGCGTTACTATCTTGTTTTAAACATCTAATTCTAAACATCCATTTTTCTCAGTGTTGAAATTCAAACTTAATATCTTAGATATTAAAAATATTAATTTTAATGTTTAAAATATTGAGTTTGAATATATCCATTTTTCTCAGTGTACATATATGAGCTGTTTCCATGCCTTTCCACAAAGATACGTACTTTCTGCTTTGTTTTTAAAAGTTACGCGTTTTCCAAATTGTGACAAACATTTGCGTACATTCTACTTGGGGTGAACGACATGTAAGGAAACTTTTATTCAAACAAATAATGATTTAAAATATAATTTGCAGTTGTGAATGCCTAACAGTTAATGATTTTTCGATTCTAAACGAGTATGAAAAGAAAGGAGAGTTATCTATAATGTAAACCAGTCAAAATTAGTAAGAGCTGTAATAAATCGAGAAAAAAAAATATATTGAAGGAAAATAATTTTCAATTATTAGATAAATTTTAGTAAATAAACATTACAGTATTCTAGACAACACTAACACATTTACTATTTTTATTAAATTAAAAGTATTTTTTGCAGTACCAATCGAAATCAATTCATATATTGGGCATAACAATTTAATAGACTTTTTGGTGATTCTCCTGATATTTATGTCATACCATATGCTAAAGTCAATGAAGAAAAATTAAATGCTACTAGAAAATACGAGAACAGAAGGAATTTTAATTAATAAAAAAAAATCACAAGAAGAAAAATAAAATGAACCTGCAGATAATATACAAAGTATTTTTTTCTTATATACTATACACTTGAGTAATAATGATTGAATAGAGCTAAAATTATGATTTTTTTGTAGATGAAATAATTGAAAAATTAAGATGGTTAGAAACTTATATTGAGACTTGGAAAACTGTTGTCGAAAATTGGAGCCTAACATATGAACTGAGAAGATCGATTTTAATAAACAGTAAAATTGTAATAAATAACTAAAATTATCAGTTATTTCTATTAAATTTCTATTTATTTTTAGATAAATATTGATTTTACTTTACTCTTTCCTGGAAAAGAGAAGCTGCTATCTGAAAATTGGTCTTTGATCAAAAAGAAAATCATTCCTTTATAAAAGGACAACCTCAAATTGGATGCCAACAAGGAACTTGTTTTTAATATTTAAGAGTTACCAGAAGGTATCAAACAATTCTATTTGTAATCGATTGATTAGCTTTAATTTTCACTTGATTTTCTTAATAATATTTCTTTGTATTTTATAGTAAACAAGGACGCAGTTGTTTTGTTTTTATTGACAAAATATTTGAACCCTACGTTTCAAAAATATGATATACAGCACAAAATAATAAAAGAAGAGAAGTGCCCAAAACAAAGAAAAAAGAACAAAGCTTACCAACAATGAAATGCAAGAGGTCTTTATTTGTCATGTGCAGGTAAGACTTCTTACTAAAACCTAGATGTATGATTACAATCTCACTAAATCTGAATTAGTAATTTTTTACTAACCAATTAGCGAGAAATCGGTTACTAATTAATAGTGAAAAATTCCACTAAGTATTAGTAGAAAACTACTAATTTTACAGTTAAATAACTACTAATTGAAAAAGTGAACTTGCACAATTTCAATTAGTAGATATATCACTTTCAAATGTGTAGTTGTCTACTAATAATTAGTAGATTTTTACTAAAAAATAGTGGAAATTTTCACTATTTAATAGTAACAATTCGGAAGCTGGAAGCCGTATACATCAATTGCTGCATTAGTTTTTTCGGTTGACGTAAAGTATCCCCAGTCATCTTATTCAATGTGCCTGATTTTCCAAATAATTGGTTTACAACATTGTTAGTCCATTAGATAGACTTGGTACATCTTTAAATGTATTATTAAATAATATTTTAAAAGGGATTAAACGAAAGGTTTAATATTTTTTATTCAAAGAGAATACTTGTTATCTCTGTAAAGAAATTTTATGTGCAAATAAATTACTTTTACAACATTTAAAACTTATGCATGAAAATTTAGTAGAATATCGATGCCAAGATTGTTTGATGTAATTTACAACAATGTTGGGGAAGGTTTATCTCAATGTTTGCAAAGAGACGCATCTCTTTTTATAGCTGAATTATATAATTATGGAGAAATTCCAAGAAAAAGAGTTCAAGATCTCTTAAACAATTATGTAAAATTTATAAATGGGAAAGTATTCCAAATGCTTGAAAATCAAATTCTTAGTAGACTAGATAAATTAGAAGAAAAGTCAGATGAAATTTCAAATAAAAGACTGATGTTTGAAAAATTAAAAAATTCTTTTAATGGACTCCATTCTGAGTACTTACGTTTCAAGCATTTTGAAAAATGTGGCACCTATATTCCCCCTATTTATGAGAAGCTAGAAGAGAGGGATGATTTTAATGAAAAGAACGGAGTTTAAGTCATATGAAATGTTCTAGTATTCGCAGCGTTTATATCGTTACTTTTCGTCTTGATTAACTTTTTTCAGCTTCTAAATGTGTATGATAAAACAATTTCGTACATGAATGAACTTTATCAAAATAACCAGATTATTTCCAATTTTATACAAGGGTATTATTGGAGTGATCTTAGAAAAAGTTTGGGTGATAAAGTAGTTCTTTCAACTTTTCTATATTTTGACAATTATGAGAATAATAACCCTTTAGGTAGTCATGCAGGTATATCAAAATGTGGAGCAGTATATATTTCAATTCCTTGCTTACCGCCAAAATATCAGTCTAACTTAGAAAACATATTTCTTTTTATAAGATAAAGGAACCAATAGTCGATCAACATCTTGAGATAAAAAAGTAAGATTTTCAATAAAACTCAATAAATTCAAAACGAACTATGCATTTTGAATTTTCTTTTTTAAATTATGTAGTGGAAGCTCTGCAAATGCGTAATCGTTGACATCGAATTATTTAGTATAAGTTATTTATTGTAAAATTAAAATTTAAAAAGGACCTTCTTTTGGGGGTTAGGGACCCAATAGTCGATCAGCGGCAAAAATGGCTGAAAACCTTTTGCACCAGTAGTCGATCAATCTTGGACCAATAGTCGAGCACACAACTTGAAATACAATTATTTAGTTAATTAACTAGAAAAATAAGTCGTAGTACTTAAAAATTAATGTATTTATAAATTTTACAAATAAAATTAACAACAAACAAATAAAAATTACATGTAAAGCGCAAATTAATCGACTTATATCAAACTGTATCAAACTGATCGACTATTGGTACCCGATCGACTATTGGTGCCGTTACCTTACTCTTTAATTATCTAGACCGTAAAATTTGTACGAATGAAATAGTTTTTCAAAAAGTGATAGATGAAATACGAATTCTTGAATCTAAAGGCATTACTTTTGATCACCCATATGGAATGATTACAATATACTTTTCATTAGCTTTGTTTTTAGGCGATAATTTCGGTGAACATTCTCTTGTCTTACACAGTACGTTCGAAATGAGCAATATAGATAGATGATTACCATTTGGTAATAGAGCTCTCTCAGTTTGGTACAGGAACCGTACGAAAGATTAGTGCCTCAGCAGTCTTACGTCCGGGGGGGCACGTTTGGTACTATGTATGTACCAAAATAATGCAGGAGCGACACTAAAGTGTCGCTGCTGTTATTCGGAGGTTATAATACTTTTGCTATAAGGAATTAAGTTTGACTGATTTTCTAACCTCTTTTCGGTGTAAGGATCAAATAAATTCCGTATTTACAGAAAAGAAGAGTTCGCTTGAAAATGCGATTAATTATGACAGTGATTTAAGAAAAAATGACTTATCAAAAACTAGCATTAAAGAAGAGTCAATATTTAATTCTGCAGTAGCTAATTTTCACGTCACTAGAAATATTGTAGCGGATTGGATGCACGACATTTTGGAAGGTATTGCTCCAAAAGATATTTCAAAAATTTTAGCATATTTTGTTAAAAATCTAAAAATATTTTCTTTGTAAGAACTTAATCAAAGAATACGTGGTATTCACTACAGATTAGCAGACAAAACACGTAAACCTCCAGAAATAGCGGAAAATTATTTAAAGAATGAACATTTGTCAATGAGTGCATCGGAATGCTTTACATTAATTATAAATTTGGGATTGATTATTGGCGATAAGTGCCATGCCAGAATTTATATTGGCGTTTAATAGTTTTATTAAAAAGTATTGTATAATTTCCAATATACTAGCAGCAAAATTTCATCAATATGGAATGCACAATTATTTGGAAAGTTTAACAAATGAATATTTGATTGATCAATTATTCCCTAATAGTTTAACTCCAAAACAAAATTATTTTTTACTTTATGCTCGAATAATGTTTTTAATGGAACCTCTATGTAAACTTTCATCTATGAGATATGAAGCTGAACATATAGGAAGGTAAAGTTAGTTTATATGCTATTAATCGAATAAATGTTGCTCATATCACAGCAGTTAGGCAACAATTAAAGTTGAACCGTCGTTTTTTTGCGAAATCAGATTTATCTTATTTATGCGGACCTTCAAAATTAATTCGAATAAATTCTTTAGAATTTTATCATATCTTTTCTTCTTGTCTGACAGTTAATTTAGGTAACTGTATTAAAATACCTAACTGGGTTAAATATTATGATAAATATATCGACCTTAACTTAGTTTAAATGATTTCAACTAAAAATGGTCCTAAGTTTCACATCGTCTGCTATTGTATTTTACCGAAAAATGTTAATGTATTTTTTATCACAAAAAATGTAGAAATAGAATGTTATGATGAACATTTTCAAGCTTTTAAAGTATTAAATGAAGAATGTAACGTTGTTGTAATGAATGGAAATGCGTAACTTGTAATAATTTAAGTTCAAGCATAATCACACATTTAACAAGAGCTTGTAATGGCACATGTTCTTGTAAGAATGTAAATAAAACCTACAATAATTGTAAATAATAAAAACGAAACTAAAACAAATATTGATTGATATAATTTTTCTATTTTATTAATTAAAGACTTTTTATTAATTAGAGACTTTTTATAACCATTTATAATAGATTGCTCCTTCTTTTTTCTATCTGCGCTGAAAGTGCCATTCTAGGCTGTACAAAGAACTATGCTAAATAGCTTAAGGTATATTTTTGAAAATTATAACGAGATGTAATGACAAACTATTGCTCCTGTAACCTGCGCTAAAAGTATATTTTTGAAAAATATAACGAGTTCTTCGCTACACTGACAATGAAAAAATAAGCCTCTATTCAAGTATAGTATAAATACACTGGTCGACAAAAAAAGGATTTTTTTTTGCCACAAGAGTAAACGATAGTGATTCTTATAGGATTTTTCCCGTAGATTACGAATCCGTAAGTGAAATTTGTCCATCACGTCTCAATTTTGAGAAAAACGAGGTTAAAATGTCAAAAAATGTCATTTTTGGCAGTTTTCAAACAGCTGTAAAATATTAACGCGATGTGATAAACATCTTAAATAGTGCTTAAAATAGAGCTCAAACCTTCCACATTAACCTTCAAAAGCAAAAACCTATGTGGCAATAACAGAAAATTGCGGGGAACAGCTTTTTCCCCCGTCCGCACCGCAGTTTTCATTGCTCCCGTGATTTGAAGCAATGTTTTATATTGGGTTAAAATTTTTTAATTCCTTACAACTATAATAAAATTTCCACTAGTTTGGTAAGTTTTCGGAGTCGCTGATCACTAATCTGAAGTCAGTTTGTAAAAATTCAAAATGGCGGATCCAATATGGCGAACGAATTTTTGAAAAATCAATGGTTTTTTCGTAAAGTTTTGTATCTGGGGGTTTTTGAGGCCGCAGATTAAGAATCTGAAGTCAGTTTGTAAAAATTCAAAATGGCGGATCCAATATGTTTTTGCACAGTTAAGTTTCAAATCATTTTTTAATAACATTATTAAAGCTATAAAAAATGAATTTTTTGCCTTAAATAACTATTACTAAAATAAATTAGATTCGTGACAGTACGAAAAAAGAATTACAGGATATTGAGTATTATGAAGAACCAGTTAGGATTTATCATATACTTTTGACTTCTTTGTGTTTGAGACAGCAGAAATAAAAAAGTTATTCTATAACAGAAAAGTGTTGGCTGAAACGTAGATTTTTACGCATTCCTCAAAGTGTCATTCAAAATGTATGTTAAACCTTAAATTAGATAACAATCAAACATTTGTTAAAACAAGATTAGTTCTGGCATTTTTAATTTAGTACAACTGAATTCAGATTTGTAATTTGCGACCTCAAAAACACCTAAAAACAAAATTTTACGAAAAACCACTATTTTTAAAAAATTTGTTCGCCATATTGGATCCGCCATTTAGAATTTTCATAAACTGAATTCAGATTCGTAATCTGCGGCCTCATAAACTCCCAGATACAAAATTTTATAACAAACTATTAATTTTTCAAAAATTGGTTCGTCACATTGGATCCGCCATTTTGAATTTTAATAAACTGACTTCAGATTCGTAATCTGCGGCCTCAAGAACCCCCAGATACAAAATTTTACGAAAAAACCATTGATTTTTCAAAAATTCGTTCGCCATATTGGATCCGCCATTTTGAATTTTTACAAACTGACTTCAGATTAGTGATCAGCGACTCCGAAAACTTACCAAACTAGTGGAAATTTTATTATAGCTGTAAGGAATTAAAAAATTTTAACCCAATATAAAATATTGGGTTTATAATATAATATTGGGTTTATAATATTTTTTTCATGGCAAAAATTGCGGTGCAGACGGGGGAAAAAGCTGTTCCCCGCAATTTTCTGTTATTGCCACATAGGTTTTTGCTTTTGAAGGTTAATGTGGAAGGTTTGAGCTCTATTTTAAGCACTATTAGAGATGTTTATCACATCGCGTTAATATTTTACAGCTGTTTGAAAACTGCCAAAAATGCCATTTTTTGACATTTTAACCTCGTTTTTCTCAAAATTGAGACGTGATGGACAAATTTCACTTACGGATTCGTAATCTACGGGAAAAATCCTATAAGAATCACTATCGTTTACTCTTGTGGCAAAATTTTGTCGACCAGTGTTATGGTACGTAATTAAGAAATAAATTTTTTAAAACATTTAAAGTTAAAAAATTTTTCTATTTATCATTTTTATTTCATAATTAAATATTAAATATTTTTTATTATAAGGCCAATCAAATATATTTCATGAGAAGGTTTTAAAAATTATTATTATTATTATTATTATTATTAAATCCAATTTAAAGATTTTGTCTTATTATTAACTTTTATTTTGCTTAAAAGAATTCAATTCTTATTTCTAGTATTTTTAAGAATAAATGACTACATGCCAATCGAAAAGCTACTGTTTCATGACTTTATTTTAATCGTGGAAAAATATTTTTTTGTGTAGAGAACTATTCTTTTAAATAAATAATTATAAACTATGCATATTTGTATATTCTCTAAATGATTCAAGCGTCTTCTTAAATTCAGATTTTGGAAAAATGCTAAAAAAAAGAGTTACCTCTACCAAATACTAAAAAAGTTGCCGAAAAGTGAAAAAAGTACGGAGTATCTCTTTTTAGTAGACAAAGGTCTACCAAATGGTTTATATACTGTTCGTCATTTCAGGAGAAGAAATATCTTAAGTAATTGAGAAACTATCTTCAATTATAGGTATAACAAACATATTTTATAAAAACAAACTGTGTCAATAAATGTTACTCATCCCTTTCTTTATTTTATCTATTTTTAAAATACTTGCCTTCATACTAAGTTTGGCAAGATTATTTCTTAAAAGAAAAAAAAATTAAATTAAATTTCAATATGAAGAAAGTAATAAAAGATTAAAGCAAACACACACCAAATAACACATTGAATACATACTGACAATATTTAAACAAAAAAAGATAATAACATTAGGTTTCAATTTTTAAAATAATTACTATTCTGTGAAAATAATGTCAAACATTTTTTCTAACTTTTTCATTACAACTTGGTCAGTTTTTAATTAAAAAAAAAGAATTGACAAGTTTATTACTTGTTATTTTTAAAACAACCCTTTAAATATAAAAAATTGTTTATATATTTTCCGTAATAATTTAAATATTAATTGAACAGGTTATTTAAATTTAAGTTTTCCAATTTTTAGGGTTCCGTACACCATAAGTGTACGCACGGAACCCTATTGGAAAGACTTTGTCAGAAATCGTATCCCCCCCCCCCCCTGCCACCAAACTATTTGACTAAGAAAGTTCAAATTTGGCCCACATATGTATTTTCACGTGTAGATGAAAGGAAAATTATAGAGAACATGATTCTAGAGGTTGATCATAACGTTGTCAAGAAAATAACAAGATTTTTGAGAAATTTTGATATTTTTGGCTGAAAACTCTTGCCTTTTCTTTGGCAGCCCTATTACCATCACGATCTCTATACTTTTTTTGTAATCTACACATAACAATACATTTGTGTACCAAATTTGCACTCTCTAAGTCAAATATTTTGGCAGATAACAGGGGAATACGCTCATTTTTTAGAAAAAAGCGTTAAATTTGTATCATTTCTGCCCTTTATCTGCCAAATTATTGTACTTAGAGTGCTGAAATTTGGTATACATATGTAGTTTGCCATATATATTACAGAAAAGCTATAGAGAACTTTTTTGCAGATCGTTATCATAGTGTTTTCAAGCAAAAACAAACGATTAAAAAAAATGCTAAAAAATGACCGTATCCCCCCTCTCATAACTTCCAAACAATTTGACTTAGAGAGTTCAAATTTGGTACACAAATGTATTTTCACATGTAGATTACAGAAAAATTGTAGAGAACATGATTATAGAAGTTGATCATAGCGTTGTTAAGGAAATAAAATGATTTTTGAGTATTTTTTATGGATATTTGCTACATTCTCTGGATTTTTCGTTGACAGCGCAATTACCATCACGTTCTCTATAATTTTTATGTAATTTACACCTAACAATACATTCCTGTACAAAATTTGAACTCTCTAAGTAAAATATTTTGGAAGATAGGGGAGGGGGTGGTGCATTTTTTATAAAAAATCCATTATATATATATTATATTTTATATATTATATTATATATTATATATGTATAATATATATAATATATTTATATATTATATATTTAATAGTATCAAATATATTAAAAATTATTTTGTTTTGTGTACGGAACCCTCGGTTTTAGTGCGAGTGTAACTCGAACTTGCCCGATTTTTATTATAAAAATAACTTTTTAATTTTCACAAACAAATCCAAAAGTTAAGAATATTAACTATATAATTATTTAATAATTTAAGAAGTCTCTCTACGACATTTCAGGCATTGCAAGGGTCAATTAACAATTGAAAATACTTTTGACAACGTAACTGCTAGGTATAAAATATTACAAGGATCAATGAATTTTAAACTATCTACAGCTGAAAGTATCATCCAAGCATTGACCTGTCTTCATATTTTTTTAATAACAGAAGAATTAGAACTTGTTCGTCAAGACAAGAGATACTTAGCTCCTGATTTTGTTGATTACAATGATGAAAGTGTCAACTTGATTCGTGGATACTAGAGGGAACAAATTTTTGAAGATGAAGTGCAAGAAAGCCTTTTAGATAGTGCAGAGATTCTCAATGCTTTATCTCAAAAAGGTAATCTTGCAGATTACTTCTTGAGTCCAGAAGGTGCTGTAACCTGGCAATTGGCACATTTGAGAAAAAATTAATAAATTAATGATTTTTCTTATATATTATACTTTTACAAAATGTGAAATAGTTTTTTCTTTGTTTTACAAAATTTTTTGGTAAACTGCTTGGCGAAAAGTTGGGCCATAGCGTGGACTCAATAGAGTCCACCTTAGGTCCACGTTAGGTCCACCTTATGTAATTCCCTATTGAAAAGGTCAACGTCGAAAACAACGTCGCAAACTACGTTGACCACGACGTCATAAACGACGTTGTTTTCTGCAACGTATTTTCAGAAAGTACTCGACGTCGTACACGACGTTAAATTTTTAGAAACAGAAAAAAAATGAAGTCTAGTCGGCTTCAGTCCAGTTCACTCTACTGGTATATAGAGTGTAATCACAGGAAATAATGTCAAATATGGGTTAGTTATAAGGAGGGTCACCTACCCTTCAAAGTCAAAATTGAGAAGCATAATCTAAAATAATTCTGAAACAATAAATCAATTTCAAGAATAATTTTTGATCAGGTTCTAAATCAATAGAAAGTACTTAGGAGGGTACAATGCAATTATACAAGATGATGAAAGGGGCACCTACCGTTAAAAGCAAAAGCTGAGAACCATAACCAAAAAAACTTCTGAAAAAATAAATCAAAACCAAGAAAAAATGTATGATTACGTTCTAAATATCCACAAATGTAAAGCGATAATGTGCATCGCATGCAACCGTTAATACAATGCTAAAGAATTTTTTATTAATTTTTATTATTTTTGCTTCCTCATAGAGGAAGTATTGTTTCACCCCTAAATTATCAATTGCGATTTTTTGACATATCTCGACATATTTTGACCTGAGGATGTCGAAAATGAAATTTTTAATTCTAACTATTTTTTTACGCATTTAAAAATTTAAAAAAAATTGTTTTTTTTGCTAAATTGTATTTTTTTTAAAAAAGTTCAAATGTAAGTATTTTGTTCGTTTTATTTTTTGAAAACCCATCGATTGAGCTATTAGCGAACTCCCTAGTGCAAATTAATCTAAAGTTTTTATGTTCTTTTGCTTTTTATATAAATTATATGAAGAATGATTTCTGCTCGTTTTATAGACGATTCAAAAATGCATCAATTGGCTTATTTAATATTTTTTTGCGAGCTATTAATTAAAACTTAGTAATTTTTGTAGCAATGTCTATGAGGAAGCAATGTTTTCAAAAAATGAATATCAGAAATTACTTAGACCAAATAAATACTCGAGGTACAACATCGCAGCGAATTTTATTAATTTTTATTATTTTTTATTAATTTTTTATTAAAAAATATGCTTCCCATCTAAAGCACTAAGACAAAGAGGAATATTCCAAATCGACTCGTAATTTTCCGCAAACTCCATCCATTCTTCGCAAGCTTTCATTTTTAAATAAATAGAAGATAAAACTTCCCAAATAGCAGCAGGGACCTCAGCTATAATGCTGTATACAGTTTCAACTCTAAAGAACCAAGCAGACATATTAACATCACAACCATGGTCAAATAACTAAAATGAATGATTGATAATATTATTTTTTTGTTACGTAATTCAACAACAATTAAGTTTCCGGAAAAAATTTATAATTTTATTTTCAATGAAAAAACATAATTACATTGAAATAATAAAGCATATAAAAATATTTTTTCAAGACTTAATTTAGAAAAGAAAAAATTATTATACGTACAACCCACTGTCAGATTAAAATTGTAAAGTAGGGTAATCGGTACAATGATTGGCCTCCCTACAATGATTGGCCCCCTTGATAAAATATAAATATAATAAGAAACAACTTACATCAAATCAGTTTTTAATTTGTGCTTAATAAACTTTACACAATTAAGCAACGATCATTACAATCGGGGTTATCTGGTCCT
This sequence comes from Ganaspis brasiliensis, assembly GCA_037103525.1. NCBI lineage: Eukaryota > Metazoa > Arthropoda > Insecta > Hymenoptera > Figitidae > Ganaspis > Ganaspis brasiliensis. The sequence goes on along the minus strand of JAZKLR010000390.1, from coordinate 624,368 downwards.
TCATTATTAATTTTAATTTAATTATTTATTTACGTGTACTGAAAAGAGAGACAGAAAGTAGAAAACACTATGGTCGTATGTAGTGTACCTTTGTAGAAAATTGGCATTTCTGATCGTAAAAATATGTTTTTGAGAGAAAATTTTTTCAAACATAAACTTACGTTGATTATAGAAAGACTATAAAAGTAGTTTTTATTTAAAAATATAAAGTTTTTTCAATTTATATATGGGCCAATAATACCCTCTTCGAATTGCACGAAAACACAATGATTGACCGTAGTGGCTTAAGATGCCAATGACTATATTTCTTAAAAATATTGTGAAATATTATTAAAAATCTTTTACAAAATTTAAATACATGTTTTTAAATAAATCCTTCTATGTAAAAGTGTTAAATAATCTTAAAAAACAATTGTTGGCCACTGCCAATCATTGTACAATCTAGGGGCCAATAACTGAAAATTCGAAGTTTTATTATGCCGGTAGTGTCGCCTCTGTCAGATAGGTTAGTACGCCCGTCAGCTGACAGCTGACACGGCTGGCACACAGTGATTTTATTTGGTTGGTTAATTTATTGAATTAGCATTACTTTAAATAATTATCTTTGACAATTTTGCTAGAGGTTAAGATGCTATTAAACAATTTTCAGTATTATATTGCGACGTTGGTTATTTTCTCTAGTTCAAAATGTAAACAAACTTGTGCCCATAAAGTGCATGCTTGTGCCTATATTAAACGGTCTTTTTTCCAGTGTGGAGTTTTTTCAGTTGATTTTATAGATATAAATATTATTTTACATATATTTACAAGTGTTTGTGAAACAATTTTTGGATAAATCACTCGAGACAATCCGTTTTCTCACAACATGCCAAAAACTAATAGAAAAGGCCAGGCGGACAATCTTTGTATTTAATAACTTTTAGAGGCCAATGATACAATTATTGGCCTAGGTCAATCACTATGATTTTAAGGCCAATAAATGTATTTTTTGACATTTATATTATTTTCTTTAAATATCGATTATTTAAATTTTTTCTATTCTTTTCTAATTATTTACATTTAAAATAGAATAAATTTACTGTCGATTAGTGTTTTTCAAATATTTTTTTGACAACTGGTGTAAATTTGACAATGTGTCAAACATAAAAATTTTCTTAAAGGGCCAATCATTGTACCGATTACCCTATGTACTATTTTTAAACAAAATAATATTACTTTATACTTATATAATTATTTACATTACTCGCAAGTAAATGTATAAATATACAGAATTAATAAACTTTTCCTTTATACCTCCATACCTATAAAAAAAATTACTTTTCCGCAAAAAAGAGATTGTAGATTCTCCTCTTAATTCTCATTTAATGTAATAAACTTCAAGTGTTTCACTTTAAAAATACAATTTCTTAACAATATTAACAATAATACGAATATTTTCATTAAAAAACTATAAATAAACAGAAAAGTATTAAAGATTGTCAAATTCTATTAACCAATATTATATCACACTACATTTTGAAAATTGTTTATACCTACAAAAAAGGTAGACATTCAAGTAAAAAGCAACTTAACAAGTATAAATTACAAGTATTTACAATTAAAAAATATGTATACTCACAATAACGTTAGAGCTAATCTCAACCTTGTTGACAATGTCATTCTCACAAGAATTTGTTTTTTCAACTTTCTTTTAACATGCACTGCAATTTATTAAATTGGGCTGGTGTCATTCTAGTAAATTCAAAAAACTCGTCGTGATCATTTTATAAAAATATTCAAATAAAGTGTCATAAACACCAAACCTTAACCTCCAATCAAGTCCAATATGAGGTTTTTCCCACCATCTTTGACCGATTTTTTTCATTTTCACTTCTTTCTCGAAATTTTCGTGTCAATTGCAAGTAAGACATGCACAAAAAACCCAAACTTAAATCTTCTTCAGTCATTTTTACACTTTTCAGTTTAATTTAATTTTCAATAACAGTCTACTTTGCCGTAGTTTGCCGATTAAAACGACTTCATAAATTTGTAAACAAACATTCTAGGGACTTTTCCTAGCGTGTAACATATGGGCCTAAGCAGATAGAAATACGGATACGGGACCAGATCTTAAGACCGAAAAGGACAGAAACAGTCTCTGTTCTTTATTATCTCATACCCTGCTCCCGTTAACGTATTCATTGTGCGTTGGGCTTATCACCGACAATTGGCAACAAACTAGGCGTTCCGCGTATTTACGCATAACCGCAGAATCAGCTCCCATGTAGATAGGGGGTAAGGGTGAAATCTCATGTAAGCAGAATGACTGTCTCTCTCACTCTCATGATTTTCTTGGTTGGTTGGTTGGTTGGTTTTTGGCCTTAGGCCTCCGAAGGTCCAATAGCCATTAAATTCTCAGGATTTTCTGCTTTCGGTTTTACGCTTTCTGCTCACATGGGATTGCACCCTGACTTAATAAATGACTTAATAAATGACTTCTTCAATAATTTCCGGTTTCTCCTTTATTCTTCGATGCTGGAGTCTTCAACTCATCGGGTTTTGTGCTAGAGGTAATTTTCGCCTTATCATTTTGTTTAAGGACCCCTCAAAGCTTCTTTAGCATCCCTTCATTTAAATCTTTGGCCGCTTTTTATCAACCTTATCAACCTGTACCCATCCCTGAGACCCCTTATACTCTTAGTGCAAAATATCTCAAACCCTTCCTTGCAACTGTCAAACTAACAACAATGTCAGCTGGTTGAATACAAAAGTAAAGTATTCTAAAAGAAGGGATAAAAAATCCAAAAAGGAGGTGAAAAATGGAGATATCAACCTGCACTGTCTCATGGTTTTTATGTATTTTAAGATGTTTTGATTTTTTATGCTGATATGAACTAAAATGTTCAAATTGACATTAGTAAATTTTTTGAATTTCACTGTTGCACACTCTAAGAATATTCTAGTATATGAGATGTTTATAACAATCTTCTACCTTTTTGCAGGCGTTATGATTTGTGCAATTTGTTTGATATATATATATATATATATTAATGTTATTTTGTAATTTTTTTCTGACTACGTGACAAACTGAAAAACTTATGTGGTATGTATTACATAACTTATGAACTGTCAAATGTATTATATTAAAGCTGTGTTAATAAAACATCGATGGTTTTTTAGAAAATAAATATTCTTAATATCTGAAATTTTTAACTAAATTTTTTTTACAAAAAGCCCAAAGGCCACAAATCTTTCCACCATTTGGAAAAATAACGGTCTAATAAGAAATTTCAAAATTTAATATAAACTTTCAGATAAAAATAATTCCGAGCACGTGCATTTATTTTTTAATGCAAAATTGATGATCTTGTGGCGCATGTGTTTTTAAGCACATGCCGAGTTTTGTTTCAAATGTTTTGACTGTGTAATTAATTTCCTTTTAAATGAAAGTGCAAGATGATAATAAAATTGATAATTCTGTTCTTCTTTATACTGTCTAAACCAAATAGTTGTTGTAATCCGCTAAACCAAAGTAAACATTATTATGTTAACTTCATAATAATAATTTATAGTATGCAACGAGGTTTTTCAGAAATCTTGTTACAAAATTTGATTTTTAGGGTTTTTCCCAAAAAGTCCAAATTTAAATTAGTCTTCCGCGACTCGTGAGCGGAACTAAAAATATTTGTCTCCGCTGAATTATTATGTTGTACTAGAAATTAAAACATTAAATTATTCTGTAAGAAGCAAAGTGAACCGCACTTTTTATAGAATAAATATTGTAAGAATAAACTGGTCAGTTGACTTCACTGGATCTGGAAGTCAAACCAAGGGAAAGGGAGCGCAGCCAATCTGGAGCCAGCTTCTAATGTGACGAAGCGACGATCGTAGTGAAGACCCAGTCGGTGCTGCCAACTACCGAAGGCGGGCCTGAAGCTAAATTGTCGGGCCGCGCATGTCCCCGCGCGATGCTTGGGACCTGCGTCCCAGCAGTACGAGCTTGGCTGACGCGCTAGATGGACAAATTTGATGAGTTAACGTTTTGGTGGTTTCACGCAGTTGACGGCGTCCTGGGCCAATTTGAGAGCCAAACCCAATAGTAGACGAAGAGCGGATCTCACTTGTGTGCCTATTGTGTGGATTTCATATTAAATCATTCTGAATATTTCTATGTGCCCTGTTTTTTTAAAATCAGTGTTTTCCCTGTGTCGTTCTCTCTCTCACACGGTGCCTACGACCGCTGAGAGCGCGGTGCGAGTCTTAACACGTGGTTTGAGCTAGCCGTGAGAGGCTTTCGGTGACGTCGGTGCTCGTGGGGTCCGGATAGCATCCCAGTCTAGCAGCTGGGAAAAGCTCCCAAAAATAAATAAACGGTTCTTGTGGGTTGTTGACGAGTTCAAACTGTGGAACTCGTCAACCTGAATTTCGAAACTGCCAACGTCGCCATTTTTGTGGCGTGGTTTCCGGTCATTCTCTGACCCACTAATTGTAAGTTTCGTCAGGAATTACGTCACAACAGTGGCGCCCAACGTGGGGCGCCACTTTGTAATTGTGTTTTTCACTTTTCACCTATTTTCAATTAACGACGTAGACGGCACCGACTTGGAATTCACGGACTCCACCCTTGGAGCCCGTGAATTAACCCTCGAAGTCCGTTTATTTATTCGGAGATCCTTTTTCCGGGCGCTAGGTAGATCGAGTATCTACCCGGACTCTGTTTTCAAAACAAACGGCACCGTTTTCCTCCTGGCTAGCTCGACGTCCGAGCGGAAGTTACGTCACAAGTTCGTAGGTAGCGTCGATATGGGAGAGGGGGCTGACAGGTACGAACTCTGCACTAATCAAACAAATTTAACTAAATTTAATTATTAAATTATATTTATTTACTATAACACTGCACTGAGAATTCTCGCAGAGTGTCTGATAAGGGAATTTACACTTCGAGGCGGATGGTCAGCCGGCCGGCGTGGTTAAGATGGCGGCGTCTTTGCTTCACATCGTGGTCGGGAGGTTGACCACTTTTAACAGACTGTTCACCAACCTTTTAACTGTTGCAACACATTCCGGTAATCCATTTTTAGTGTTTTCTCAGGAAACATCAGCCAAATCTGTACTAAAGAAAACGTGCTTCACGCGATTCCCAAATCACTATTTTGGAATCACTTTCATTTTCTCTCCTTGCAAAGCATTGAACTATAATACTACTGGAACAGGCACCACGCTTGTTGAGCTGAAAAAGAGCAGCGGCTCTGAGACAGACAGATGGGGGGGGGGCATGCTTTCTCTCTCGTAGAACGCGTCATTTCAGTGAATGATAAAACTTTAAAACTAATGCGTTGGTCAGTTTTGCATGTTGTGAGTGTTTGGCACAAGCAAACTTCACAAGCGGACTGTACAGAAAGAGAAAACATGCCCCTCCACAACTCTCTCTCTCTCTCTCTCTATGCCGCTTTTGTAGCGCTGTGCCTGTTCCAGTAGCATTATAGTTCAGTGTTGCAAAGCGCAAAAACGAGGCGCTTTGAGCGTCCATGGGGTTTTACTCTAATAAATCCTTTACCAACTCGATCAAGGACCTACACGATGTTCTGTAATGGTCCTCCAAGTTCTGAGCCAAGTAAGACCAGTATATTTGAACTGTTTGGTAATGGATGCCACTAAGAGACTCAGACGGGTTATTACTATTATTATTATAATTATTACTTTTTTTTGTCTAGGATCTAAAATCTTGCTCTCAGGTACCTTGTAGCTCGTACTACAGGGTTGTGCAGGTATGGAGACTTCCTGACCCGCTAAAAACACACCCTTACTTAAGGAGTTTGAGACAACCCCTATGGAAAGCAAATTTCTGACATATCAACTTCAGGGGTGATATGTCCTTCGAGTGGAAAATCCTCCAAAATATCGAATTTATTCACAATTCATAAAATTCTCAAATGCATGAGTTTTTTTGGTTGTTTTATAAAAAAACATTGCTTTATATTATACATTAATTTTTAATAAAGTAAAAATTATTATTATTAGAAATTAATAATCAATTAATTAATCAATTTAATTTATTATACATTATCAATATAAAATGATTAGGTACTAATTATACATTATGATTAAATATTATCGATATAAAAAATAATTTTATATTAAATATAACAATATAATTTAGTACATTGTTAAATTCTTTGAAGATACCGGGGGGTTCTCCTGGGTTTTAAAGCGTCTTTTCATATAGTAATATAATATAATTCTTCCAAGATACAGGGGATTCCAAAAATCTGATTTTTATTTTCTTACACTAATTGATAGTTTTTGAGTTGCTCTTACATTTCCAAAAAACAGAAATCATCTCCTTTGAATATTTTGTTTAGTACAGAGCTGCAAACATAGGCATTTTTAGCGTCTTTTCTAACGACTGACGGTGACAACGAAAAGCAGTCCCACCACTCATTACTACATCGCAACACTCGTATATCGTTGAGCCCAGTGACTTTGTGCATTTTCGGTTACCGTTATACTTTTTCTTGTCTCCCTAATATTTATAAAATCTAACGTACGTGTGTTGTCCCGGAAAATTTATTTAACTCATTATAGTTTTGGCTGTACTTTCGAATTTTTTTTCAAAAAAATCAATAGTTTTCGAGAAATCTGCAAAAACCAACTAAACACAGTTTATACTTACATTAATACAAAGTACGTTATTTTTAAAGTAATTTACGTATTTTTGTGTAGTCTTTCGAGTTGGATTGTTGACTAAGGAGGCGAAGCCCCACGAACCCCTCGTCTGGGGGTTTCACCTCTGGACCCTAACGGGAGGGGGGGGTGAGCCCTCCCGAACATCCCATAGCGCCTTTTACTACCTCTGAGTACATTTTAGACAAAATACCGGGGGTTGGGGTGCCCCCCGAATCCCTCGACCGGAGTTTTACCCCTGGACCCCAAGGGGGAATAAACTCTCCCGAACCTCCCCATAGCGCCTTTTATTAACTCGGTGTACATTTCGGATAAAATAACAGGGGTTCGAGTCCCCCCCTAATCCCTCAACCAGGGTTTGGACTGGGACAATAAAAATGGCTCTCGTTTCACGACAAATACCGCCAAACACCCAAGCCCCATCAATGATTCTACCACGATAGTATTTTCTTTTTCCCAACTTTGCCTCGTCAATCTCGACAATTTTGTGAGGTCCACCAATTTTATTTGTGCAATTGTTTAAACACCACAAAAAATGTCTTCCCTGACAAAATTTGCCCAATCCACGTAGGTTGCAGAAGATATATTTAATTCGTCCATTATGATTTGCTTTCGTGGCGGCGACAGGAAAATGTACCAAGCTACAAATTTTGACACTTTTTCTAGGGAAAGATTACTTTGTTTGAACCAAGTATCAGATCTAATTGATAATTTAAAATTACACTTGGTTCAGACAACCTTTTTTCCCTTTCGATTTTCATTAGTCTCTTGGCACCTCCAAAATTGACTTGCAGTGTCATGAACCGCTTCTTTGCCACAAGTATTGCAAATAGCATTTTTTTTATGACATTATGTGACGGGATGCTGTGCCAAGTAATACCTTATATAAGGCTTCGGAACCCTATATGTAGTAACAAACAAGAACACCTTTTTTATATATTGTATTAATAAATAAATATTAATAAATATTTAAACACTCTTAAAAAGAAAACATTGTCTCACATTATGTACAATGTAATATGTTTGTTTAATAATAATATTTATTATTATTAAGACAGATTAAATATCATAATTTATAATTTGCAATTAATTTATAATAAAATAATAAATAGCACTTCATTTAATAATAAGTTAAACATTAGGAATGAAATTATCTAGAAAAATAAAATAATAAAATAGATTTTAAACTGCAATACCGTGAGTCACGTCGGCAAAATATCAAAGCGGCACGAAATCAAATAGTCGGAACTTCAGCGGCAAATTCTGTAAGCGTATATTAAAACCTCAACCATGTAAATGATATAAATGTATTGAATCTGCGGTAAAGTATCAAAGAATCCAATGCAAATCAAAGACAAAAATAGTATCAAAAAGTGACCTAGGCGCCAGCTAGACCAGACATCAAATCTTAACGTTAGATTATAATCGAAAAATTGTCAATCGTCACTTGCGAAATATGAATTGAATTTTAATAAAAACTGGCTAATTACTATTGGATAAAAATGACGTGACCTAAATTTTAATAGGACAAGATTTTATAGTAAGGGAAAAATTGTAGAAATTTTAGGAGCAGGATTAAGTCTATACGAGGGTGGTTTCTAGAATTTACCCCTAGTCCCGATTACGGACGAATTTCTCGGGGGCGTATACGCGCAAAATTAATTTACATTAATTCTATGAATCTTAGCATCATTAACTATTGACGGTCCTGCCCGACACGAAACTATTGTAGAGAAATAGGATTCGGATGTTACCGGGATGACACGACCTGAGGAGCACCTCAAGGACGTCATTTCCTGTTGAACTAGGAGCACCCCCATTCAACAGGGTAGGTTGTAGTGGATGGTGGTTAGAATGAAAGTCGAAGGAGAACCTGGACTCGGGAGCACCCGCAGGCCATGGTACCTCTTCTTCTGGGAAATCATCTGAGCTGGTGAAGGAAGAGCACTTCTCTTCACTTACTCTTTTGATAGGGACATCTTCTTCTAGCCAGGAGGAGCACCTCACTAGCTAGAGAAGATAAGGATGGCTTTTAGAGAGTGAGACGCCGTGGGTTGGTCTCGAGGCTAGCCTCGGAATCAGGCAGACTGACTGAAAATCCTGCAAGTCGACTTGTATATAGAAGTCGCTTGAACAACGAGCGGTGGTGGTGAGCGGAGAGGGAAGCGAATCGACGCGGCACGAGTGCTTCTTCGTTACTCCCGACTCGCCGAGCAGACTGTCCACTGAATTGTATATTCTATATACTTTCCAGGCAAAATTAAATGAACTTATTTCCTCGCGCTAAAATTAATTTTATTTTCAGCTATCGTTACAAAGCCATTAATGTTTTTTCATCGTCAAGTATTTTTAAAAATGCAAAGCAAGAGAACACACAACCTTCGCTCTCCATGGTTGCAAGTATAATGAGAGTTAGCAGTCTCAGTATTAAATGTATCTATAAAGATCCAGGGTTCTGTAGTGAGATGCAGAGATGGGTAGTCAGTTGATATTGCTGTAGTGGTGAGATGCAGAGATGAAAATTTAAGGTTCTGTAGTGAGATGCAGAGGTGGGTCGTCACTAGAGATTGCTGTAGTGAGATGCATAGATGGGTAGTCACTTCAGATTGTTTAAATTTACATAATCATTTACAATTGCCTCATTACACATGCTTTCTTACAACTCAATACAATTTTAAAATTTGTAAAAATTAAAGTTGTCCTTAAAGAAAAAATGCAGGTTTACTGTAAAAAAGTAATAAAATTTGGTTTTTTTAAAAATAAAAAAAAGTACTTAACTTTTTTAGGCTCCCCCACTGGAATATTAATTTTGGTGCTAAAATATGCCACTTTGGATTGGTCCCGATTAAAAAACTCAACAATTCGAAAAAGCCGCGATTCTGAACAATTACCAAAATTAGTTTAAGAATTGTTACACGATGTTCGTTTTTTATTTACTACAATTTTCTCTCACAATGTTCTCCGAACATTTGTGCTCGACAAAAAAACACCGACTTCTCTCTCTAGATGTATAATATACTATTATTTGGTTTGGATTCGACAACAATAAGACGAAAGGGTGTCCAACTTGGGTCTATCTCCCCTATATTTATTGAAATTAGTGAACTTTTTATGAATCCAGATTTAGAGCAATTAACTACAATAATATAACTTACCATTTAAAAAATTATAAGGCAATTAATAAAATCCCTATAAATAAAATAAGACTTTCGTCTGTACATCGCACAAAATTAAAAATTTCTGTTATATTTTTTCTTTTTATACTTTAAATTTTCCGAAAATACCATCGACAAAAATATGTCTGTATGTATGTATGTATGTCGTCAAAACTTCGACCAGGCATCACGTAAAAACTTATCGACTGATTTAAGGAAAACTTGGCAGTATTTTAGGTATTAGCCTAACTTAAAATTCTATCCATATTAGATTAAAAAATATTAATATGAACTAAAGTTATGATATTTTTTGAAAAATTCAAAAATCCAAAAATTTTGATTTTTTGTTATATTTTAATCAATATGACTTAAACTTATTGAATGGTTATTTTTATTGTTTCTGATTAAGATTTTATCGTCAAATAGAAAAATTTTGAATTAAAAATTCAAAACATTTGAGTAAAACATTAAATTTTCAAAAAATCAAAAACATAATTACTACAATCAATGGTGTTTAACTTTGATACTGGTTTATGTTTTAGGTCTTCAATTCAGATATTTTTATTTGAATTATAAATTTACTCAGCTAAAAAATGTTCATTGTGAAGGAAGATTCATCAATTTTTCAAAGTATGTTCACAATAAAAAAAGTATAAAATTAAATATTTTTTGATAATTTTTAAATTTTTTTTATAATAAGTTTTTTTATATAATTAACTCCCTAAAAGAAATACATAACACTACAACATAATTGACTTCAATTTATAATAATTCTTATAAATTAAATCAGAGTTTTGTCTGTACATTGTTTCAAATCTCAAATTTTTAACATAAATTTTCGTTTTGAGCATCAAGGAATCCAAAAACGACAATAAAAAATTTCATGTCTGTCTGTCTGTCTGTCTGTCACAGAACTTTGTGTACACTAATCATATTTAAATGACTTAACCGTTTAAACAAAATTTGGTAATACATTAGGTGTTGACCCAAGTAAGGTTTATAATAATATTTGACTATAGATTTTAAAAAATAAATGTCAAAATCAATTTTGGATGAAACAATAGAAAATATCAATTTTTGAATCTGAATCTTTTTTACGTAAAAAAATGAAACATCAGGTAATCAAAAAAATTGCATTTAAACTTGATACAGGTGTGTATTATAGGTTCGTAACTCGGATTTCATCAGAAATAAAAATTGGGCCTTATTAGGAACAAAGCGATTATATGGGAAGCATGCAATAAAAATTTCTAGAAAGGCTGCCTTGGGAACTTTTAAAAAACTTCACTTAAAACCTTCTCAGAAACTTCGCGGAAGATTCTTTTAAAAAATGCCCTTGGAAACTTCCTGGAAGCTTCCCGAAACTTTCTTGGAGTACTTCCGTTGGAAACTTCAGCTGTAACTTTGCAGTTGTTTTTTAATTTAAATAATAAATCATTTTATACTACACTATTTTGTAAGTTTTAAAATCAACCATAGAAAATCTCTTTAAATGAGATTAATTGTTAATTATTTAATAGTATACGTCACTGCAAAATTGTCAGCTTTCAAACTAAGAAAAAGGAGCATCTCTATCTTAAGGTAGTATTATACTTTGCATCGATCAAAAAATCGACTTATTATTTTATTTTTGTGGTCTACATTACCTCAAAAATATAATTCCCAAATTGCAGATTAAAAGAAAATGAAATAAAAAAGTTATACGCATGTAAAAGTTATACATATGCACATCGGCTCATTACACACAAAACTTTAAACGCCTTTTTCTCAAAACCATATTTTTTAAACTGGCGGACAGCATAACTCGAGTTCCTTTTAATCGATTTTAAAAAACTTTAACTCAATTTCTTCGTTATGAAATCCTTCAGGCATCCCCCCTAAATCGAATTGTCTACTTTATTTGTTTTTTGTTTTTTAATGACTCAAAAATGACAAAAAAAATATTCATTTTTTGTGATTTTATTTTAGATTGGCGCCATTTTTTTATTTTTTAATATTTTTTATCGGGGTTAGGGGGGATGCCTAACCACATGTATCAGCTTTTAAACCACATTTAAATTTTTCAGATCGGATGTTTCTGTGAGGCTGTAGCTTGTCTGCCGATTTATAGTTTATTTTTTTTATCTTGCCTTTGGCGGCCTCTAGTGATGAAACATGCACAGTAAAAAAAATTTATTTTTTCATTTTTGACAGACAAAAACGTCAAAAATATGATGAAAAAACTTTCATTGCTTTAAATAAAATTATTACCGAGAAAAAATATTGTTTTTTAAAGTCATATTTGTTAGCTTACAAAATATAATACTACCTTAAGAAATTATTTATCATTTAAGTTAAAAAAAGTAACTGAAAGTTTCCAAGGAGTGTTTCCTGGAACTTTCCAGAGGATGTTTCAGAGAAGTTTCGAAAAAAAGTATACAGGAACACTTCGGGAAGTTTCCGGGAAGTCTCCGGGAAGATTCCAAGGAAGACTTCCAGGAAATTACAAGACAGTTTTCAAAAAAAGTTGCTAAGAAGTTTCCAATAAGTTCCCAAGGAATGTTTCCAGAATGTTTCCAGGAAGTTTCCAAGTGATGTTTGCGGGAAGTTTCCAAGAAATGTTGTAGTAAAGATTCCAAAGGAAATTTCTTGGAAGTTTCCAAGGTAAGTTTTCAACGGATGTTTCCTGGAAATTTTGAAAGGAAGTCGCCGGGAAGTTTCTAGGAAGTTCCCAAGGAATGTTTCCGGGAAATTTTCAGAAAGTTTACAAGGGAAGTTAAGGAAACTTTCTAAAAGAAGTTGTCGGGCAGTTTACAAGGGATATTTAAGGGAAGTTTGTTGGAAGTTTACAGGATGTTTACAAAGGAAGTCTCTGGGAATGTTTCCGGGAAATTTCCAAAAAGTTTACAAGGGTTTTTTTAAAAAAGTTACCAATAAGTTTTCAAGGAATGTTTCTGGGAATAAAGTATATAAGTATATAAGGGCAAAGCATTAGTGACACAAAGGCGGATGCAGACAAGGATTTTGGAGGGTGCGTCTATATGAGATAAAAAGAGACAACAATATATTGCTGTCTCTTTCTCTCTCATAGGATAATCTTTTGGAAGAGGCGATGGCACCCATCGTCCCATACTGGATCCGCGGTTGCAGTCGTAAAAGTTAACTTCCCAGTACTTGTTTTTCCTGTGAATTAGCAAAAAGCTTCGCTCTAATGGAACTGCCGTTATGGTGAGTAAAGTGGTGATAATTCGTTAAGTTTTTAATTGGCTTAAAATGTTGTAGAAAATACTTATCCTACTGTAACCAATTAGTATTTTTGGTATTAGTAGTGGGATCTTTACCAGGTACCGCAAGATTGAAATTGTTTGGCGAAGATGAATTTATTACATCTATAAAATTTTGATGACAATTAACGACAGACTTCGAAAACTTTGCTTTTATAGTCCAAACAAACATCAGCCTAAACAAATGGATGTTTTTAACCCCTTGTTGCTTAATATACTATTATTGTAGCTACAAATTTTGCAGCAGTCTTCTCTTTTTATAACATCAACAAATTATTTTAGTTGCAATTACCAAGATGTTGATGCCCTTGAAAATATTACAATAATTTTTTGTGAATGTATTAAAAGAATACAGTTAACGATAAATATAGTTATTCACTTTATTTCGAACTTTATTTTTAAATAATTGAATTTAAACTATTCCTTAGATGAGTATAATGTGAAAATTACATTTTTGCGGAAACAGTACTTTGTTTTTATTTAATTTATTAATCAAAGCACTGAAATAACTAATTTCAACTAATAAAGTTCTTGCTATTACTTACATAACACAATATTATAATTTAAACGGAACGAATCACACTATATAATGATGCCACTGGTAACTTGTCAAGTATGGAATTTCTTACCTTTGCAACTATTTTTAACTAATTTTGTTTATAGCATTAACAAATTAAGTTCAGTTGAAAGAGCAAACCAATTGCTATTATAGGAAAACTGTTCTATATATATGTATTTCCTGCGTTTTCTACGAGGAAGTAGAATGTTCATTAAATGAACAAATTTTTTTTCTAGTTTATCACTATTTTGTTTTATCTTAAAACACCCTTGTTCTTCAGTTTGAATTTCTCAGCAAATTATAAGAAGAATAAGATGCCTTTAACACCTAAGCAAATATAAGTGAACTTTAAACTTTAAAATTAATAAAATATTATTAAATATTTTCTTCTTTATATAATTTTTCAATACTCAATTTTAAATTTAAATTGATAGAGTACTAATACCAAAATTAAATAGATAAACACAAACCAAAGTTTTCTTCCAATTATTAAAAAGAATTTTGTTTCACACCTGCCAACCAAATATTTTGTTGTCGAAGCAAATGTTTTATCCCGACACGAATTACCTTGAAAAATGTTTCTATTGACATGCTAATTATTGATGACCCAGTAAGTTGTGTAGGACGATTAGCTCTCATCATTATTATTATCAATTTTTGTTTTGTTTGTATACTTAACGAATTCCAGTCCATTTTGTATATTCCATCAGCAATAGATAAACTCTGTAATTCCAAATTCACATTAACTATTATTTTATGACGTGCGACGTGTTTGACAAAATTAATACTGATTATTGACAATACACAAATACATGGTTTGAATTAAAAACAGATTTGTTTTTATTTGTAGCTAGGGAACCCACTGATTCTTTGCTGCAACATATTTTCAGCATGAAATACAAAGAAAGATTTATTGAAGTTTTTGACTATTAAAGTGTATTTAACAGTGAGATATACTATTAAATAATAATATGTTATGCACTCGCAGGATAACGCCAGACTTTTTTCGACAAAGAGTCAACTCGAGTGCTAAAATCGTTGTCCGAGTCGCAAAAAGGTTATCCCAATGGTGCATACGATTGTTTTTTGAACAAATGCACGTTTCGAGTGTCCCAATCTGTGAATAATAGGCAGGAAATTAAAAGCTGTCCGAGTTATACGTTGACACAGCAGAAGGCAACAACAAAAACAAATCAACAAAACAAAAAAACTAACTCAAAAGATTCAAAACACTTAAAAGTTCATGAAACATGTAACCATCAAATTCTGACAGTTCACGGCAATGGCGCATGTCAGTAACTAGAAGTTACCAAAATGCTGCATGCAGAAACTGCAAAACAAAACTCCCTAGACGTGTGAAACAACAACTATTTTAATCAGATGAATTAAACAAAGTAATTTTAACGACAAATTTATGATATATTTTTTAAATCAAATACATGTTTTGTTTGCTCTGTAATTGGCACTGTGTATCTACATAAAACTTATTGAAAAAAGTATTTTTTGAATAAAATTACATTCTTTTAGTTAAAGTTACGCGCACATTCTTGACTTATCTTTTGAAGTCTCTGATTGGTTGAATGGTTTAACTCTGTTCTAAAAACATTGACTGACGTGATTTTCTCAGCTAACAGGGTTAAAAAAATTTTATTTACCTACTTTTGCTGTCGGAGGGAGAAAAAATTCTGGAAAACTTCCAGCGTGTAAGAAAGGTTAGGTTCGCCTATGTTATTTGAGGGAAATAAAGACTCAAGAAACGTGCATGAGTTGTAAAAAATTATTTATTGTTTAAATTAAAAAACAGTAACTGCAAAGTTTCGACGGAAGTTTCCAAGGGATGTATCCGAAGGTAGTTTCTGGAAAGCTTTCAAGGAATTTCTAATGGAAGCTTTCACAAAGTTTCCAAGGAAATCTTCCGGGGAGTTTCTGAGAAATTTCCAAGTGAAGTTTTTTGGAAGTTCCCAAGAGAGGCTTCCTAGAAGTTTACAATCCAAAATTTCCGAATGTTTCTAAAAAAAACTTCCTAGGAGGAAGACATTGCGCTATGTTTTGGAAGTTTCCTGAAGACTTTCGTTGTAAACTTCCGACCTGGCTATGGGAAAGTTCCCGGAAATAAGGGTACCATAACCCAAAAGATTATTCTCACATGTAAAAGAATGTTCAACTTATTATAGGACTCAATATTATTTTTCAATAAATAATAGAATATTGTGGAAAGAAAATCATTTTTAAAATCACACGTTCACTTTTTTCTTAACTCCAACCTAATTCAAACGTATAAAGAAGGGATTGGAGTGCCCATGGAGTAGTATAAGGAGACCGAACGACGTTCATACGAAATGGACCGATTTCGCGTGCCTGCAACTACTGAAGCCGTACCTCAAGCAGAAGTGGCCCTCCTATCGGGGAAAGAAAGTACTAAGTGTCGTCTGCTGCTGTCATGTGCATACCACGTATACATACTTGTGATCGTGATGCATTTAATCAAATTAAAGTTATTAGAGTGCATATTTACATAAATATAATAGTAATATGAAGAGTAACAATAATACAAACTCTAATATATGAGTGAAATATGTATTGAGTAAGAAAGAAAGACAAAATATTGTTTTTGACGCAAGTGAGTCACACTTGTCCACTATGCAAGAAGAAGGCATTTCACTCTTTAAAAACTTATAATACAACACTTCATTAAAAAATCTTAAAAAGCACTTTGAGAAACACACGGACTTCACAATTCTGTACGCTCTGTACAATGCAATTAACAACAACTACTTGAGGTACGGCTTCAGTAGTTGCAGGCACGCGATATTGGTTCACTTGTGACGTGTAATTCGCTTTGACGTTCGGTGTCCTTATAATACTCAATGGGAGTGCCATACTAATTTCAATTTCCCCTGGTAACTTCCTGAAAACTTTCATTGGAAAGGTATGTCGTCGTCGATAAAAAAAAATTAGTGGAAAAAGATTAGAAGTAATCTAACAAAATTTCGAAAAAATTTGTGTTTTTCAATTTTTTTGAAAAATTGGCATATCTTCCGTTCTAATTAAAATTTTGGAACTTTCTAAGTTTAGAAACTAACTTGGGTCAGTACCTAATATATCACCAAATTTTGTTTAAATCGGTTCAGTTGTTTAAATGTGATTATCGTACAAAATTTTGTGACAGACAGACATAAAGATTTATAAGGATACAATTTACCTTCCTCGTTATGTCTTCGCCAAACCAGCAATATAGAAAAATTTGGAAGATGAAACAACTTCCACACATTAATGTTGACCAAAAGTATGTACTGTTTACACTCACTTTAGTTAAGTAATAGCCAGATGTGCATAAATTTATTACAGAAACAAGAAACTGGAGAAAGATAGGAAAGCTGAAAATTTCATTCAATCTTTTTGCCATTCTGGAAATAAAATATATTTCATTTTGTTAAAAATCTTTATAATAATATAGTGCGTTCAAAAGAGTAATTAACGTGACTGTTCGACAATCTAGGTTCAAATTTAGATAGGCTTTAAGGTCATTATGCTTATTAATATTCAATCACTTAATTTAACGGTCTAAAACATCAGGCGTTAATAAAATAAGGGATAAACATAGTTGTTCAGTCAGTGTTAACCAGAGATCTTGATCCAGAAACAGCCCACAATTAATCCAAGTAGTCTCTAGTTTCATTCAGTACTTAAACGTGGGTTTTAAGCTGTTTATGATTTCTTATCGGTACGTTTAAGCAGATGAATCTAACAATATTAAATCTGTCAGTTTAAACAAACCGTCTTCAAACTTTTCTCACGTTTTCAAAATATGTTAGCGTTGTTGTCAAACGTAGAAGGTGTAAGCAGTGTTGAAAAATCTTCTTTCAAACCTTTTGAAAACTTTTCTCTAACTCTTTTTTGATACACAGAGAGAAAATTTGACAGGATTTACGTCGAGTATGTTCAGGGCAGATAGCCTCAATACCTTCGAGGCAATACCATGGATTCTCTTTAGCGCCAGCACTATGATAGCACTCTTTGCTATGTAGCACATCAGTCTTAGAAATTATAGATGATATTTATTGCAAATAAAGTAGATATACTATTAATATCCTTAAAATTAAAAAAAAATGCAATTAAAACTTCTTACGAGAAAAATAAAAATCAACATAACTCTACTAGATAGCTTTTTGTCAATGTTATCTTGTCAAATCGCTATATATGAAGTAGAGTTAAGCTCATATCTATTTTTCTTGTAGAATATTGTAATTAGTTTATTTTTTAAAGTCTAAGCATATTAGTATTATTGGTATTATCCTATTCTAAAAAGAACGGACGTTGTGGTTAACTTCAGACGTGTAACTCCATTTCCGAGTCTTCCATTGGTCAGTAGATATCAAACTCAGCAATCTAAAATAACAAAAAATTTTATTAAAATAGTTAATACAAAGAAATTAGCTTTGACCTTGACCTCCTTATACGAGAACCCTTTCGACCAACTTCAGAGGTGTAACACGTTTTATCGGGCTTCTGATTGGCCAGCAGATTTTCGATATTTTTTGTCAACAATAACATCAATGTTTAGACGTTTATTTGGAGAATTTTTTAAATTAATTTAAAATCTTACTTTATTGAATAATTGCATTTTATAAAATAATAATAAATTAGAAATAAATTAAATTCTAATAATTAAGAAGTGATAGTGTAAGAAGTCACAGTGATTTTAGTGAAGTTGTTAAGGTTATAGTGTTTTGATTGAAACAATGTTTTGTTTACATTGGCAATATTAATATCTTTTATTTATTTTTATTTTATTTGTAACTTATTCATCTGTTTTTAGTACTATTATTAAATGTTTTTTCACTAAAAGTATCATAAATATTTATGTTATTTAAGGTTTTGATATTTCTTTTTATTCTGATGCACGTGGTAATTGTCATCGGATTTCTTTTCGGTCACGTGGAAATTGTGAAACTGGTAAGTTATAATAATTTTTAGTTCTTTATTTGCGGTTAGGATGTTTGTTTCTATTGTAATTCAATAATTACATTATGTGATAATTATCATTGAAGTTCTTTGACAATTAATTAATTTTATTAAGTTTATTTAAAACATTAGTTTATTAAATAATTATTTTAAATTCATAAAATGAGTTTAGTCATAATAAAAATAATCAAAAAATATTTGTAGGTATAGTGAATAATAACTTTTTTAAATTTCTTTTGTTTCTAAATTTCTAATTTCTTTACATTTTAAACAATTGTGTTGTTTATCATTTAGGTACATTTTTTATTTACTAAATTAAAACTAATAACAATTCAATTACTTTTAATTAATATATTGAATTATTTATTATTGTTTTAAGAATAAAATTTTATTAATTCTTTTAAATTATTATTATATGAGTAATTTAAGGTTAGAATGTTTGTAAGCGCGCCGTGGTGCGCAGGTCGATCTCGTATACTTTATTTGCAATAAGTGTCACGTAAAATTTTCTAAATTTATGTGTTAAATAACAAAAAGCGCTACCATAGCGCAGGCGCTAAAGGGAATCGATGAAGAACGACGAAAAGAAGGTTGATATTCGAGGCCCCTTTTGTCGATAAGTCTATCGGGCTGTCTGGTCTCAAAGTTCAACTCCTCGTGCCTCGACGATCAGGGGGAAATCCGCCTAATTTTAAAGTATGAGAAGTTGTTCGTTGAGGGAATCCGCCCTGATAGACTATGAACATAGCGGGCCTCGAATATCAACCTTCTTTTCGTCGTTCTTCATCTGGCATTGCCTCGATGGCGTATCGAGGCTATTTATCGCGTTTCAGTTGACGTAAATCCTGTAAAATTTTCTCTCCGTGCACAGGGGCGGACTAACACATTTTGCCGCCCTAGGCAGTTATTAAAAATTGCCGCCCTTCCCTGGGCCCTTCCAGACATACCTTTTTTTCAGTGTGACTTATCGAAACCTGCTGCCCTAGGCAGCTGCCTACATTGCCTATCTAGTTAGTCCGACACTGTCCGTGCAGTTATCTGTCTACTCTTGAGAGAGCAAATCGTCAATTGTAAGCTCTACTCAACTCAAGTTTTAATTTTCTTTAATTTTGCCATATCCGTTTTTTCTTAATTTAAATTAAATTAAATTGTGGTTATTTATTCCTTTCCTAAAACTTTTAGATTCACAGAAAAACGAGTTATGATTTTTGCTGCATGTAGTCTTCTGGTGAATGAAATTCTTAAGATTAACTCTCGATCATTGTTAAATGTCACATTATTGTGATGTTACTTCTACATATGTTGTTGACTTTGTGCTACATTGAAATTTTTACCTAAATCTTATTTTACATTAACAAAAATTGTTTTTAAAGTTGAGTTGTTTATTACTAATTTTAATCGTTAACAATAGCTCTTGAGACAATTTTGATTTACATATTTGGTGTATTCAGATTTATACTCTGAAAAAAGGTTAACTCTTTAACCCTAGAACCCCACACTATGTTTTGCAGCCTCAGATATTAATGCAAATTTCTAACATAATTATTCGAATTTTTTAAAGATAAAGATTAGAAGTAATTGTCAGGGGTATGATAAACCCAACAAGGGTCTCTAGAAATATATAATCTTCAGTGTTTTCCAAGAGACAAAGTTTAAAAAAATTGTCTGGGGTGCGTTACACCTAGGGTTTGGAACGTAAATCACTTCACGTAATATACTAGGTTTTCTACGCGTAAATTACTGTAGAAAACTAATTTTTTACGTGTAAGTTACTGTAAAAAACTATTTTTTTACTTGTAAAAAACGAATATTACAGTAAAATACTTATGTTTATTACGTCGAAAACCTCTAAATTACGCGTAACTTCGAAACCCTGATCACGCAACAGTGTGGAGTTCTAGGGGTAAGTTGAATAATAAAGAAGTAACTATCGCGTAAAAAACAAATCATTTTTTAAAAGTTATAAATAGCGAGTATGATATGTTCGGCTGCAGATACTGGGACGTTTCATGCGAGAGACTTGACGTCCACAATTGCTTATCCATTTATATCATTTGATCAACTCTCAAGGTCTCTAAGGTCAATTAACCAAGAATTATGTATGCAAATGCCAAATGTTTCAGGCAAGCTTCCACTAAATCTTTAGATGTAGGTTGCGTACATAACATACTCATAACTCGTTGTAAGATTTATATTCCTGTTTGTTATTATAAGTAACCCACGCATGTTACTTGCACAGTTTGTTACACAATGCATTTTTGGAGGAAGGTAACATTTAAAAAATAATTATGTTTCGTAAATAACAATTTAAAAAACGTGACAAACCTCGGATTCGTTATATTTACCGATTCTCACTGCAATTGACTATTACCGAAATTTCAAAATAGCTCCACAAACATATTTAAAAAACTAAAAAATCTCTCGTGGGAATTCAGTGTCAACTTTGCTGGAAATTTGCTGGAGCTTGAATCTTACGGGATTCCGGTGGAAGCTAAGCTTTCTCGAGATTGCCCTCAGTTTCCAGAGGAAATTTTCATAGAGCTTTTTTGGAGATTCAGTAAAATATTTTCTGAAGATACCTTAGACATGATATAAAAGTTTCGATAAAGTTTGCCTAGAGAATCTTTAGAGATCCTGAATGAAGTTTAACTACAGCTTCCATAGAAATACGATGAAGACCCACAGAGATGATACCTTGAAAAATCCATCAAAAATCTCTGAATGATTTCTAAAACTTCCTTGAAAATTCAGGTTTAAGCTTTTTGTATTCCCAAATGCTTCCCTAAATATTTCGTTGAAGATTCCTTGGAACTTCCCTGGAAAATATCTTCTGAAAGTGCCGATTAAAAGTCTTTTGGAGCTTCCTACGAGAATTCCATTAGCTTTCTTGGAGCTTGCTCAGAAATTCAGTAAATCTTTATCGAGATTTTTTAGAGATTTGGCTTAAAATTCGACATAGAGTTTCCATGAAAATTGGGTGAAACCTCTCCTGCAGATTGCATTATATTCTAGAGAGACATTTTTTGCATATTTAAATGGAAGCTTCTCCTAATCTTTCTTAAAAGTTCAGTGGAATTTTCTCTGTCAATTTTTTTAAGATGCCAATTAAAGCTTTCTTGAAGCTTCAATAGAGTTGTTTTGAAACTTCAGTAAAAGTTTCCCTATGGATTCAATAGGGATTACGGTGGGAGCATCCTAAAAATCCCCTGTATAGTCCAGTGAAATATTACCTACCTACAGCTTTTTTATCGATTCGGCAGAAGCTGTTTGGTCTGGAGATTCTAGTAAATGCTTCCCTAGAGCTTCCATGGTTATTCTCTAGAGAGTCCTAGAAGTTTCTTTAGTTTCCTTGAGATTTCATTCAGAAGCTATTTTATCAATTGGGTGCAATCTTCCATATCCTAGTAGTAAAAGTTAATGATGCTAGCTATCAGCGCTAGATTGCATACAAAATTACAATATATCTAGCACTGTTAGGTAATGTCACGAAATTGTTCTACCAGGGTCGAGCTGCCCTCGCGATTTGTCGAAACCTCCCCTGAAGATTTCTTGGATCTTGATTGATTCAAGATTGCTTTTAGATTTGGTGAAGATTCAGTGAGATTCTCTGAAAATTCTCTGATGGTTTCATTGTAAGCTTTATACGGAATTTAGTAATTATATGCTGACGATTTAGTGAAGATTATTCATTTTTTTACTGAATCAACAGTCTATGTTTGGGATAATTTAAATGAATGGCAAATACAACTATCACTGCGAATTAGCGAGGTTCTGCCCCCTCACATTTCGAAACAAGAAGTTAACGTTATCACTAAGCCTTTGAAAATTAACATTAAATTCCTATAAAAAAGATATACTACGTAAAAAATTTTATGTAGAATCGTGTAAAATTGTTACTCTTAAATCTGAAAACCGGTGCTTTTTTGCACAATTTTACAACAGATAAATCAATAAATAGTTAAAGCGTTGGTGAATTCTGCAACAACAAAATATAAAATTAATGGTATGTAAAGTACTATGTCATTACTGGTTTAGGCAAAATTTGTCCGAAAATTTTCTCACAGAGTACTAAATATTGTATGACGAAACTTTGTAGAATTACTTCCTCTAGAAACTTCAAAACCTTGATGTTGGTGGGAAAGCTTAGAGGTTAAAGCCTGCAAAAGGTTCTTTAAGAAACCGGGTTTCTCGAAGGGGACAGAAAATCGATCTCTCCAAAAGGGAAGGCTTTTCAAGAAACTGCGTTAGAAGTTTTTGTGGTAGTAACACAACTTCTAGGGATTTGACAGCGATGTCAGATAACTATTAGAAATGAAGAAACTCGCACTTGTTTTGGTCTTGACTAAAAAGAGGTTTTTCTGGTCTTCCTGTAGCCAGGGAGTCTGATGCAGGTTAACTTCCCAGACTTTGAAAAAACAGGCAAAAACAATTAGAAACAAAGAGCCGATATATTTCATGTGGTCGGCAAAGTTGAAAACCTGCCTCAAAGATAGTCACTCCGGAAAGAGTAAACTGATCCATTAGCTTATTCAAATCCTTTAAAGTCTAACATTCTTTTTATTAAAGGCTCTGGAGAAGCAGGTTGATAAGCACATTAGACAGGAATGTCTAATAGACAAACCTCTTCATTTAGGCCAACACGTCTATAGAACAGGGTTGTTTGTAGAAACTACTCTCCAAGTCTCAGTTGGGAGAATTACAGAAGAATTAAGCAATCAAGGCTATGCCATGTGCACCTTTTTAAACATAGAGAGAGTATTCTCAAGCACTTCTTGTCAATTCGTGTGCGAAAAGGCTAGAAACTGTGGTATACCCTTATGAAAAAATGTGACATGAAAATAATGACACAGATGCGTATCATTACTTCATAATGTCATTGCGTGTCATCATTTCGCGACCACACGAAAAAAATGACACGAGAAAAATCACATGACAAAGAATGTACGATTAAAAACTTATTATTATTATTAGTTTTACAATAATTTCGTATAAACATACATTGTGCACCATTTAGGGGAGGAAGAAATTTACTGCGCAGCCGTAGGGGGTCGTCCACATATCACGTGATATCTTTAGGGGTGGGAGGGGGGTAGGCAAAATATCACGGTCCATGGAAATTTAATTTTTTAGCAATAGAAAAAGTATCACGAGGAGGGGGGAGGGGGTTCAAATTAGCTCAAATTTGTATCACGTGATATGTGAATGATCCCTAGGTGCTGTAGAATAAGTAGAATACGTCTGCGCATCTTGGCATTTTTATGTATGCTTTGCCGTGTCATTTTCTCCCGTGTCATTTTTTTCGTGTGGTCGCGAAATGATGACACGCAATGACACGAAAGTAATGACACGCATCCGTGTCATTATTTTCATGTCACACTTTTCCATAAGGGTACTGGAACCACTTATAATGTGGATCAATAGTATGTTGCAGGGACGTTGCTTTGAAGCAGAATATTAGTAGGCAAAACTGAAAGGTTTTTTCTCTAACGGTTCCTCACAAGGAAGAGTATTATCCCCTCTACTATTGTGTTGGTAGCAGATGAACTTCTTAGGGAGCTCAATAGCCAGGGGTTTTTCACGGAAGCTATGTGGACAACTTTGTGGTAATTTTGAGAGGTTTCTGCTTGTAAGTCTTTCTTTAATTAATGCAGACAATCCCAGTGATCATAAGGAGATAGTGCGATCAAGCCGGGCTGTTTGTTAACTCTTAGAAGACGAATTTAGTTATCGTCACTAAGAAATATAATGTCCCAAAATTAAAAGGACATATATTTTATGGAAAAGAAATGGCAATGAATGGGCACGGATTTTTTTTAGCGACATCGCTATGGTAGCGCTTTTTGTTGCTTAATACATAAGATGTAGATGACCTTTATTGCAAATAAAGTATATAATATTAATATGCTTGTACTTAAAAAAAATTCAATTTCATTTTATATACTTTATTTGCAATAAATTTTACCTAAAATTTCTAAGATTTATGTGCTAAGTAGCAAAAATTTCTACTATAGCGTAGGCGCTTAAGAGAATCCGTACCCTAGAATGAACATTTCAAGTGTCGATGCAATAAATTTTGTACTGTCTTTTGGATCTGCAGGAGGGCAATATGATAATCCTGAAAGCTAAGGCCGAACATGGTATACTGGCTTTACCAGATAGTTCTAAAACCCAGATTTCTGCACGCTGCAATAGTCTGGTGGCTCAGAACCAGGGCGGCGCTAATTATGAACAGACTCAAAGCATAAAGACACTTCCGTCTAGAAAAGAGTTAGAAAACAGTTTTCTACTTGGTGGGGACGTATGGTATACGGACGGCTCCAAGTTAACTGCTTTGAAAAATCCAATTATCGAATCAAAAGTGGTTTCAGAATGCCGTAAGGCGTTAGACAATCTTGGATCGAGAAATAAACTCAATAAGATAAATAGATGCTACGGGGTACAATCCAGATGGACCAGGTAACATATTTGATCTTACATATATGGACAGCAATCTAGATTGTACGGGATAGCATCTAGATTGTACGGAGTAGTATATCTGATAGCATCTAGATGGTACGGTATAGTATCTAGATGGTACGGAGTAGCATCTCTGATGGTACCGTGTAACATAACCGCTCTACAATCTCAGATAGTAAAATTATTACCATCTATTTCTCTCCGTGTTCTCATTGACCTGGATTCCTAGTCACTCAATGATAAAGGGTAATGACAGGGTGGATGATTTAACTAGAATAGGGTCAGTAACACTGATGATAGGACCAGAACCAGTGTTAGGCATTGCACCAAGCTGGGTTAAGGGATTTATCTATGGGTACTAGGGTGGCCGTTAATAATGACATTTTGGAATTTTGTCCATTTCCGGGTCTCATTTTATCACAAATTGAAAAAAAAAAGATACGTATTTTTTCATTTTTTTTTAAATTAATATTTAGTGGTGCCTGTAGGCTATTGAAAATTTGCATGTATTTTGCATGGTAAAAAAACTTTTTTTCGTAGATTTCCTGTAAAATCGTTGAAAATTAATATTTTTTGACCGGACTACTCTGTTTCTCTTCATAAATGTTCAAAGAATAATATGCAATTTTTAACTTATGAAATTTGTTAAGTTTACTATTTTTTACAGGACCCAAAAGTTGACCAAAAAAAAACTAAAATAGGTTATTATTGGCAAAAAATATTAATTCTCAAAAAAACGAGAAATTTAAACTGCTAATTATGGTTTCTATTGTTTTTGAGGTCCCTGATTACAAATCTGAAGTCATATTTCAAAAATTCAAAATGGCGGATTCAATATGGCGGCCATGAAAATTTTAAAATTAATCAATTTCTAGAAAATTTCGTACCAGGGGGTTTTGGGGGTCTCTGATTACAAATTTGAAGTCAGATTTTAAAAATTAAGAATGTCGGATCCCATATGGCGGACATCAAAATTCTTAAATTAATCAATTTTTATGAAACTTGGTATCATAGGGTTTTTGGGGGCCCTATTTACAAATCTGAAGTCAGATTTGAAAAATCCAAACTGACGGATGCAATATGGCGGGCATAATGTTTAAAAAATTAATTATTTTTTTTAAACTTAATTATGTAATATCTTATCCCAGTAGCCAACAAAATTTTTGTGAATGTTCTATCTAAATTTAAATTAGTTAGTATTTATTAGCAAGAGAAGGTTTGTTTACAAATTAGATGACACGATTTTATAGATGGGTGATTCTCCTGAAAGGGATCACTTCACGTGTTTCCAACGTGAGTTTCAACATTTACAATAGTTTTTAATTGATATTTCCTTGAGTTTGCAATTTAAAAAAAAAACCCCAAAAACCCTATGATACCAAGTTTCATAAAAATTGATTAATTTAAAAATTTTGATGTCCGCCATATTGGATCCGACATTTTTAATTTTTAAAATCTGACTTCAAATTTGTAATCAGAGACCCCCAAAACCCCCTGGTACGAAATTTTCTAGAAATTGATTAATTTTAAAATTTTCATGGCCGCCATATTGAATCCGCCATTTTAAATTTTTGAAATATGACTTCAGATTTGTAATCAGGGACCTCAAAAACAATAGAAACCATAATTAGCAGTTTAAATTTCTCGTTTTTTTGAGAATTAATATTTTTTGCCAATAATAACCTATTTTAGTTTTTTTTTGGTCAACTTTTGGGTCCTGTAAAAAATAGTAAACTTAACAAATTTCATAAGTTAAAAATTGCATATTATTCTTTGAACATTTATGAAGAGAAACAGAGTAGTCCGGTCAAAAAATATTAATTTTCAACGATTTTACAGGAAATCTACGAAAAAAAGTTTTTTTACCATGCAAAATACATGCAAATTTTCAATAGCCTACAGGCACCACTAAATATTAATTTTAAAAAAAATGAAAAAATACGTATCTTTTTTTTTTCAATTTGTGATAAAATGAGACCCGGAAATGGACAAAATTCCAAAATGTCATTATTAACGGCCACCCTAATGGGTACAGAGAAGGCCTGAAGCCTAATGGGCAGGAACTGAGGTGGGAAGACAAGCGGAGGACCTTCTGAGCTTAAAGCTCAACAGGAAACTTTCGGAAGAACTTCTTGGTCTCAGCAGAGCCACGGTGAAAACCGTGGCTATGTCATTGCCCAGCACTCGCTGAGGCTAGACGGTTAAACTATGTATCAGCATTTATTAATCCCGGGCAGGTTACGAACTTATTATTAAAGGAGATATTGAACTTCTGGGGAAGGACAGGTCTCTGAATGGGGTGGCTTTTTCTGTTTCGAGCAAATGGATGGGCGAGTACAATGGGTATTTACCTAAGTGATAATATTCTTCTTCTTATGCTAAGCCTTTGCAAAGCTCATTTAGATTAGATAACAAAAAGTGTCATAAAAAAGTCTGCCTTATCCGGGTTGGTTCAGATTTTAATTTAAAATTATGTTTTGAAAAATATGGTGGCTTTCGAAAATTTTTTAAAAATTAATTTTAAATGAAAATCTAAATAAACTTTAATTAGATACAGATCTGTACTAAGTTTTAAAAAAAAATATTAAGTATTTACAGAAAAAATTTACGTAGGGGAAGGTGGTCCCAAACCGACCCCCTAAATAGCAAAAGCCAAAAAGGTGCCAAAAACTTGTTTGATTGCTAAGGTCAAATTTTTTTTCAGTAAAGGAATCATTTTTCTATGTTTCCACTGGTTGCCGAGGCTCTGGATCTCATTAAGTGGGAGATACAGAAAGAAAATCGAAAACTGACGTTTTCGACAATCTCAAAAAGGGTGGTATGAAACCGACCCCCTATTTTTATTGCAGGAAATAGCGAAAACAAACAAAATTTTGAACTCGTATTGTAATTTGAATTAAGAAACAACAAAATAGAATAAACTTAAATTAATTTTACTTTAATTAAATACATTATTTAAGGCCTTTTTCAGAATAAGAGTAAAAGAATTATGATTACAATAAAAAATGAGTGTTTTTAGTTTGATCTTAATTACAAGCTATATTATCTTAGCTTAATTATTGTTATTTTATTAAAATACATTTGTATGTATTATTTGGTAATTACAAATAATTTAGTTAGTATTACAATACAAGAAAAGGGAGGGGGGGGGTCGATTTCGGACCACCTTCACTATTTTCACATAATGTCTTGCCGAATACTCATGTCAATGAAAGCGTTTGAATTTGAATATTGTGTATTAAAGTTGAGGCCATAAGCAACCAAAAAAACTTATACTTAAATTTTTCTAAACTCAATTCAACACTATTAACTTAAATTCAAGATAGGTCAAAAACAAAAAATATTATTGCAAAAAACTAATTTTACATAAAATTCCGAGATACAATATTACCAAGAGATTATTACCTATGGTCAAAATGTCAGAGTTATAAAAGTGTTCTTTTGATGGTATTCACGATTTGTCTAGTAACACGATCTCTGAGAAACAGAGAGGGGTCGGTATGGTACCAGGGGTCAGGATGGTATCACTCTCCCCTACGAAATTTATTTATACCAGTATCGCCGTACTCATTCACCTGCCCGTAACGAAATGTTAGATGAGTTGAGTAAACTTTGCGTAGTACACTGTTAAAAAAATGGTATATGCGCTTACAACTTTACACCGGTGTTAAGAAATCGGTGCGATTTTGGCCGTGCACTACACCGGCCGAGTGTAAACTTAAAACAAATTGGCATTTACAACCAAGCGGTGTAAACGGACTATCAAATCGCACCAAAAAGTGCGATTGTCAGTTTCTTTGTCTAACTGTCCCTCTCTTTGCCCCCTTTGTCGACATCTGAGAATAGCCATTTTTACGTTTTCTTCTAATTTTCGTTTTCACTGAATCAACTAGCAGACAACTATATATATGACATGACTAGAAGTTTCCGATGCGCGAACGCGCGACATGTTTTTCCCACGTTCAAAATTGAAACAGCCCATTATTAGTAAACTAAATGATTACTAAATATTTAAATATGATAAATTCAGTTTATCAAAAACATAATATAACTAATGTAACTTAATATATAAAGTGAAAAACAATAAAACACAGAAGTAAATAAAAACAAAAAAAGATTACTCGACGACATAACCTAAAAAAAGTATTGAAAATAATGTCATATCAATTTATTCAATTCTCTAGTCTATTCTATGTGGCATATAAATTTCCAGAATATTATTTCAGCTTCTTTAAGATATTTTAAATTCAGAATTCTATTTAAAAACAATTGGAATTTATTTTTATAATTTAGAAAAACAGGAACAGGTTTTATAATAGAGAAAAATATCAATTGTTGTAGAATCGAATGTTTTTTACAAAATGTATTCTATGTGGCAAATAAATATCCAAAATATTGTTTTAGTTTTTTTAAGATATTCCAAACTCAACACTGTATTTAAAAAAAATTGGATGATATTTCTATAATTTATTAAAAAAGTCATAAATTTCCCAATTATTTTTTTAGATTCTTAAAGATATTTTAAATTTAAAATTGTATTTAAAAAAATTAAATGATATTTTTATAATTTATATAATACATTTCTGAATTTAAAATATCTTAAAGAATATAAAATAATATTTAGGAAATTTATGTGCTACATAGAATAGAATTCGAAAAAAATATTCGGTTTGACCAAAATTAATGTCTCTAATCTAAAACCTGTTTTTGATTCCATAAAATAATAGAAATATCATTAAATTTTTTTTAAATACAGTATTAAAAATTAAATATCTTAAAAAATAACAATTAAAATTTGGGAAATTTATATGACACATAGAATAGAAATTAGAAAAGATATTCAGTCATACAAAAATTGATATTTGGCCTCTAGTATACAACCTGATTTTGTTCCCATAAATTATAAAAATAAAATATATATTTTTTTTAAATACAATTCTGAATTCAAATTTTCTTAAAGATTCTAAAATAATATTTGATAAATTTATTAGCCATAGAATCGGTAAAAAATATTCGATTCTACAAAAATTGACATTTGCTCTCCAGTCTAAAACCTGATTTTCTTCTCATAAATAATAAAAATATGAGCTATTTTTTTTAAATTCAATTCTGAATTTGGATTTTCTTAAAGATTCTAAAATTATATTTGGGAAATTTATTTGCCATAGAATGTGTAAAAAATATTCGATTCTACAAAAATTGACATTTGCTCTCTGGTCTAAAACCTGATTTTGTTCTCATAAATTATAAAAATGTCATCTATTTTTTTTAAATTCAATTCTGAATTTGGATATTCTTAAAGATTCTAAAATAATATTTGGGAAATTTATTTGCCATAGAATGTGTACAAAATATTCGATTCTACAAAAATTGACATTTGCTCTCTGGTCTAAAACCTGATTTTCTTCTCATAAATAATAAAAATATCAGCAATTTTTTTTAAATATTGTTCTAAATTTGGATTTTCTTAAAGATTATAAAATAATATTAAGGAAATTTCATTTCAATAGAATGTGTAAAAAATATTTGATTCTACAAAAAATGATATTTGGTCTCAGGTCTAAAACCCAATTTCGTTCTCATAAATAATAAAAATATCAGCTATTTTTTTTTAAATTCAATTCTGAATTTGGATTTTCTTAAAGATTCTAAAATTATATTTGGGAAATTTTTTTTCCATAGAATGTGTAAAAAATATTCGATTCTACAAAAATTGACATTTGCTCTCTGGTCTAAAACCTGATTTGTTCTCATAAATTATAAAAATGTCATCTATTTTTTTAAATTCAATTCTGAATTTGGATTTTCTTAAAGATTCTAAAATTATATTTGGGAAATTTTTTTTCCATAGAATGTGTAAAAAATATTCGATTCTACAAAAATTGACATTTGCTCTCTGGTCTAAAACCTGATTTGTTCTCATAAATTATAAAAATGTCATCTATTTTTTTAAATTCAATTCTGAATTTAGATTTTCTTAAAGATTATAAAATAATATTTGGGAAATTTTTTTTCCATAGAATGTATAAAAAATATTCGATTCTACAAAAATTGACATTTGCTCTCTGGTCTAAAACCTGATTTTCTTCTCATAAATAAAAAAAATATCAGCTATTTTTTTTTATTTAATTCTGAATTTGGATTTTCTTAAAAATTCTAAAATAATATTTGGGAAATTTATTTGCCATAGAATGTGTACAAAATATTCGATTCTACAAAAATTGACATTTAGTCTCTGGTCTAAAACCTGATTTTCTTTTCATAAATAATAAAACTATCAGCTATTTTTTTTAATTTAATTCTGAATTTGGATTTTCTTAAAGATTCTAAAATAATATTTGGGAAATTTATTTGCCATAGAATGTAGGGGAGAGTGGCCATCAATGTACCAGTTTTTTCAATGAACCATTTCAATTTTCTCAGAAACAATTAAATAAAAATTCTCCTAATTTTAAATATAAATTAAGTTTGCGTAAACACACTACGTCCATAAATTTGAGACGTGTGGATTTATTCATTACAGAGAAAACTGGAAAAAACTGTTTTTGATGTACTGAAGAAAAAATTTACCTAAAATAAAAACACGTTTTTTAATTGAAATAAGGCCATTTAAAAATAAATGTACTTACGATTTATTTTGTTTTGGACCTTAACTACAATATTCTAATGAGATAAAGATTTTGAAATATTGGATTAAGTTATAAAAAACCATTTTTGTTGCAAATGTCATGTTGATTCAATGTACCAGGGAACAATGAACCACCTGGAATTTTAGTGTATTTTCGATTTCTAGAGTGGTATGCCTGATTATAAAACTAAGCATGCGTACAGCATGTTACAGCAATTGTTATCAGTACTTTTCTCAACATAGCAGAACTAAAATGCCATTTTAGATAGTTAACTTAAATTTGAGGTATATTTATGTTATACATTATCAATTAAAGGTGTTAAGTAATAATTTTTTATAGTATTTGATAGAAAATAAGTTTTTTTACAAAGTGAAAATTGCAATGTTACTATTGTTAAACATTTTTAGTATTTTTATAGAGGTGGTTCATTGTGTACCCAGGTTGTTGAAAATGAAAATAGCTTGTTACTTTAGAAAAACCCTAAATTCTATTATTTAATCAAAATAAATCGTGTAAAATATGTGTGCATTACCTAGATAAGTGTTGTAGTTTTATATTGATGCAAAGAAGTGCTTGAAATTGGTGAAATTCAATAAGTACTATGACCTTGAAAAAAACCCGGTACATTGATAGCCACTCTCCCCTATACAAAATATTCGATTCTACAAAAATTGACATTTGGTTACTGGTCTAAAACCTGATTTTCTTCTCATAAATAATAAAAATATCAGCTATTTTTTTTTAAATTCAATTCTGAATTTGGATTTTCTTAAAGATTCTAAAATAATATTTGATAAATTTATTAGCCATAGAATCGGTAAAAAATATTCGATTCTACAAAAATTGACATTTGCTCTCCAGTCTAAAACCTGATTTTCTTCTCATAAATAATAAAAATATGAGCTATTTTTTTTAAATTCAATTCTGAATTTGGATTTTCTTAAAGATTCTAAAATTATATTTGGGAAATTTATTTGCCATAGAATGTGTAAAAAATATTCGATTCTACAAAAATTGACATTTGCTCTCTGGTCTAAAACCTGATTTTGTTCTCATAAATTATAAAAATGTCATCTATTTTTTTTAAATTCAATTCTGAATTTGGATATTCTTAAAGATTCTAAAATAATATTTGGGAAATTTATTTGCCATAGAATGTGTACAAAATATTCGATTCTACAAAAATTGACATTTGCTCTCTGGTCTAAAACCTGATTTTCTTCTCATAAATAATAAAAATATCAGCAATTTTTTTAAATATTGTTCTGAATTTGGATTTTCTTAAAGATTATAAAATAATATTAAGGAAATTTCATTTCAATAGAATGTGTAAAAAATATTTGATTCTACAAAAAATGATATTTGGTCTCAGGTCTAAAACCCAATTTCGTTCTCATAAATAATAAAAATATCAGCTATTTTTTTTTAAATTCAATTCTGAATTTGGATTTTCTTAAAGATTCTAAAATTATATTTGGGAAATTTTTTTTCCATAGAATGTGTAAAAAATATTCGATTCTACAAAAATTGACATTTGCTCTCTGGTCTAAAACCTGATTTGTTCTCATAAATTATAAAAATGTCATCTATTTTTTTAAATTCAATTCTGAATTTGGATTTTCTTAAAGATTCTAAAATTATATTTGGGAAATTTTTTTTCCATAGAATGTGTAAAAAATATTCGATTCTACAAAAATTGACATTTGCTCTCTGGTCTAAAACCTGATTTGTTCTCATAAATTATAAAAATGTCATCTATTTTTTTAAATTCAATTCTGAATTTAGATTTTCTTAAAGATTATAAAATAATATTTGGGAAATTTTTTTTCCATAGAATGTTTAAAAAATATTCGATTCTACAAAAATTGACATTTGCTCTCTGGTCTAAAACCTGATTTTCTTCTCATAAATAATAAAAATATCAGCTATTTTTTTTTATTTAATTCTGAATTTGGATTTTCTTAAAAATTCTAAAATAATATTTGGGAAATTTATTTGCCATAGAATGTGTACAAAATATTCGATTCTACAAAAATTGACATTTAGTCTCTGGTCTAAAACCTGATTTTCTTTTCATAAATAATAAAACTATCAGCTATTTTTTTTAATTTAATTCTGAATTTGGATTTTCTTAAAGATTCTAAAATAATATTTGGGAAATTTATTTGCCATAGAATGTGTACAAAATATTCGATTCTACAAAAATTGACATTTGGTTACTGGTCTAAAACCTGATTTTCTTCTCATAAATAATAAAAATATCAGCTATTTTTTTTTAAATTCAATTCTGAATTTGGATTTTCTTAAAGATTCTAAAATAATATTTGGGAAATTAATTTGCCATAGAATGTGTACAAAATATTCGATTCTACAAAAATTGACATTTGCTCTCTGGTCTAAAACCTGATTTTGTTCTCATAAATTATAAAAATGTCATCTATTTTTTTTAAATTCAATTCTGAATTTAGATTTTCTTAAAGATTATAAAATAATATTTGGGAAATTAATTTGCCATAGAATGTGTAAAAATTATTCGATTCTACAAAAATTGTTTTTTGCTCTCTGGTCTAAAAACTGATTTTCTTCTCATAAATAATAAAAATATCAGCTATTTTTTTTAAATATTGTTCTGAATTTGGATTTTCTTAAAGATTATAAAATAATATTTGGGAAATTTATTTGCCATTGAATGTGTAAAAAATATTCGATTCTACAAAAATTGATATTTGGTCTCAGGTCTAAAACCTGATTGTGTTCTCATTAATGATAAAAGCATCTTCTTATTTTTTTAAATACAGGTTTGAATACAAATATCTTAAAGAATTTTAAACAATATTTCTGAAATTTATTTGCCACATAGAATAGAATTTGGAAAGAGTATTCGGTTTTACAAAAATTTATATTTTGTCTTTATTCTAAAACCTGATTTTGTTTGCATAATTAATAGGAATATAATTAAATAGAGTTTTGAATTTAGGAAATTAGAATATCTTAAAGAATATTTGAAAAATATTTAGCAACTTTATGTGCCATGTTGAATAGAATTTCAAGTAAATATTGTGCTTTACAAAAATTGATATGTTGTCTCTAGTCTTAAAACCGTTTTTGTTTCCATAAATTATGAATATATTTTTGTTAATTTCTTCTTAAATTTTGTTTTTATTTGAACATATGTTCAAGAATTTAAAAAATACTTAGGATCTTTAAGTGCCACATAGAATAGAATTTGAAAAATATATTCTCTTTTACAAAAAATTGGTATGTCATATTGTCATATGTTATGTTTGCGTTGTCAATTCTGTTGAGCATAACCATTAAAACGTTTGTGGCTTTGTTGTTTAGCTGTGTGTAATATCATTTGTGCTCTTGAGAATTTTAAATATTAACTTGAGTGTATGACTTTTGAGTAAAAATGTGTATTGATAGTTTAGAATTTGTGTTTTTATGGATGTGATTGTAGGTTATGTGTAATCGCGAGTGGCACTCGCACCAATCAGTGTTGATGTCTCATGTGTCATAACAACTTCGCACCGTAACACTGGCGTTGCAATTTAAAAGTGTAACTTACAAAAAATCAACACTTTTAAGGATGCATTGCATTTTCTTCGCACTTTTTGGTGTAAAGTGCGTTTCTTTTTTTTAACAGTGTATGCATTAAAATCTAGTGATTAAAAGGTTTCCAATATTTGCTGATTTTTCTGTGGAAAGCTGATATTTGACAGAATCTTATGTGACACAATGTGCAATAGACCAAAATTTATTTAGCCGCATATTTAAATTCCAGGAACTTCATTTGTCAGAATATTTAACTTCCTAAACTTTATTTGTTAGAGCTTTTAATTTTCTGCACATGCAGTTGTCAGAAATTGTATTTATCAGATTTACCATTTGTTAGAATATTTAATTTGCCGCAATTCGTTTTGTCAGATTAATATTTCCTAGTTAAAAACTCCTTTACAGGAACTTTTAAGGATCGTGTCATGAACCTTTAAGGAACTTCAAATGTTCCTTTATGGATCCTCAAAGGTCCTGCAATAATTCCTTAGAGGATCCTGACACGATCCCTTAACGGAATTTGGAACAACGATCCTTCATCGTTGTTCCTAATTCCGTCAAGGGATTGTGTCAGGATCGCCCAAGCAATTATTGCAGGACTTTTGAGAATCCTTAAAGGAGATGATTCTTAAAAGTTCCTAAAGGAATTTTTAACTGGATTGAATTTTTGAATTTGCATTTTTTAGAAACTGTATTTATAAGATTTACCATTTGTCCAAATATGTAACCTCTAAAATCTCCATTTCTCAGAATATATAACCTCTCGAATTTGCATTTGTCAGAATATTCAACTTTCTGAAAATGCTTTATTTCTTAGCAATCATATTTATCAGATTCAACGTCTGTCCGAACTTTTAAGGCTGATACTTGGAAAGTCAAATAATCTGAAAAATAGAATTTCGGCTAATTAAACATTCACACAAATAGTAAATCTGATAAAGACAATTTCTGACAAATGGATTTTTGGAAAGTTGAATATGTTGATCAATGGAGGTTTGGTTTTTTAAATATTCGGACAAAATGTCGGCATCCCTTTTCTGTAATTATTACTCATGTTTTTTCAGTACAAACTTACAAAAAAATACAAACATGATGATTTACACAGTCTTTTACAAGGTTGCATTCTTGTTGGAAAGTGTTTATTTTTCTATATTTTTTGCCTAATTTTGGAATTTCAAAAAGACGAATCAGGAGAATTTCAAGTTGAGTACAAATTTGTTGCATTAAAAGTAATAGAAGCATTTCAAGTGACGAGTATGCAAAACTGTTGAAATAGACGACTAGACACTGGTACGTATAAGTTAACCAAAATACGATTTTTGTGTTAATAGAATATGGAATCCAACATTTTATTGGCAATAAAATTGATTTACTATCTGTTAATGGCCACAATAAATATAGTGTTGCTGTAAATATTGTAGAAAGTAAGAAGGCGCGTTCACTAAATCTGAAATAAAACTTATAAAAAAAGAATAGATATATATATAGAAAATAGCAATTTTTGTATTGAATTATAGGGAGTGTCTACTAGTCTACATTTTATCTGATGTTAAAAACTTAGTTGTTGTTAAAACAATAAAAAATATCAAAAAAAAAATTGTGTTTGTTTAAACCATTATAAAATAAGAAAAAATTTGATTCTTTAATTTTTAAATGTTTTAATTTTCTTATAATTTTAATGCATTTGTTTTACATTATTTTTTTAATTTACTTTAATTTAACTTAATTACTTTAGTCTGCTTTAATAATTTCTTTAACATAGAAAATATATTTCTTAAAAATACTAGAATAATTAATAATTCGATTCCTATAATAACAAATATTATCATTATAAAAAACTGTTTAAAATTTTAGTTACTAACCGTCCTTGATTTTGAGATTTTTTGAATATTTCAACTTCTTCTTTATTGCGTGGGAGATAGTGCTTTTGTACAAACATATTTAATAAAGAAATAATATCTTGCCGACATAAATTAACATGAGTTATTTTAAATGCTAATAAAAATGTTGCAGAAAATATATAAATATTTTCTGTAACTACTTCCGAGTTATATTTATTTTGACACAAACTAATAAATATACTTAAAGGAAAAAAGTAATTAAATGTATAGATGATAATAGTATAAAGGTTATAAAAACGGATTAACCATTTTGATGTTATAGACATCGGCCTCCAAATTCCAAATAAGGACATAACTTTAATAGAAAAATTAGCTATTGTTATGTTTTGCATTTTATTTTCAGAAATTCCTTTAGTAAAACTCATTTTTAATTTTGGTTCAGTTTCTATCTGTAAATCAGTTTTATTAATTTCAGAAAATTATTAAATTTCAAAATAAATACTTTTTTAGAACTCTCAATAATTTGATAAAATTATTATGTTTTATTACACATATTTTTTAAAAATTGTGAACGTTTTTTCATAAATGAGAAATAATACGCGATATACAAAAAAGTAAAAGGCCAACCAAATTCACTTAATCCTTTTATTCAAAATGAAATAAAGGCAATTTCACATAGATTCGCCTTTTTATCAACTTATAAATATTCGAATAGTGACAAATCTTATTCCAAACCAATGTTTGGTTTCTTTAAGTTCTTTCGTTGATATGTCGTTTAGCCATTCTGACTCTACCATAAGTTACTGACTGTAGAATATAATAGCATAAGAAGAATTTTTGATATAATTCTCGCAACTTACAGCCTATAATCATACATAATTACAGGCAAGAAATTACAATTGTCGCGGAGGTACAATTTTCTTACATTCGCTTGAATAAAGTGGCTACTATTATTCTTATATATATCTAGAGTCAAGAAAAAATCGATTTAAGTTTGCTTATAGCTACAATCAGTCTTTCTGCAGACTCCATGAAGTTAAGTTGATTTAACTTTGAATCGTGGCTATAATATCACTTCCCAATAAAAGTATTTTTTTCTTTCCTTTTTTAGTGCTGCCTTTTCGGTTCTACATTCTTCTTATGTAAAAGCTCGCCTTACTCCCACATTTTCTCTCTGTTGAGTGGTTCGTAAAGCCGGCCTTTACAAAAGTACTAGGATTTATCTGACTGTATCTAACTACAAGAAAGCTCCACTGGGTAAAAGACCATTTATTGAAATTTGGAATAATACACAATCAGTCACTAGCCTCTAATCTTATGTTTAAAAATATTCCAACCGCAATAAACAATCAAACGCGATAATTTCAGGACGAGCCGGATACATATATGTATATGCCTCTGCGCATATTTTGTAACAATCTCCAGCTGCGAGTCTTAAATTGAAGTGAGTTCATATGTTTACGTTTCATTCATTTTTTATGAAAAATATAATGCGATGCACACTTAACGCCTACTTAACTACGGCTTGTACTAGTAACATTCCACTCGAAATAAGTGCCTCTTTTCCAAACTTGTATCGCAATGTAACATTAAAACACTAGTGAAATCAAATGGACTATCAATCCTAAAAGATTTGGACTATTCTGTAAACGTAAACTTACTACCATCAAAACAGGTAGCATAAAGAGTCCACAATAGGCCCTAGAAACCAAGTTCGACCAGTGCGCATCATGTAAATTGAATATAGGTACAAATAATATAAATATTGTAGGAATATTAAAAGTGGAAATTCACTGAAAATATTAACACATTTTCCAGGAACTTTCGCGTCCAATATTTTCTATAGGCAAACATTTTAATGCTTCTACATAACTTCACTGAATATTAGGTACGAATATTCGGGAAATTTCCACCAATATTCAGGAAAGTTTCGGTGAATTTTTGGTGTTGGGGAGGTTGTAGTTCTAATGTGGCAAACACAAGCGTGTACCCACTATTCTTAGATCTCCGAACGTCAAATCCTTTCTATTTGGGACTGCACCCAAAATTACTTTGTTCTTCTGTCGGGCAGCAACATCTATTATCCAATACACTTATCCTGGATGCTTACCGGGAATCCAGGATAAGAGAATCCAGAGATACAGAAACATAGCTGCTCGGGATTTTGGAAAAGAGTATAACCAAAATCAGCTATTTCGATTACAGCAGCAACTATAAACCAATATGAGAAACCTCTGAGATTATGGTGGGACTACTGTACCAAAAACCAACTTTTGCCTTTATGAAGTGAGCATACTAGTGATTTAAGTTTTTTGACGGTTATCTTCGACCAGGTAAATTCCTACACATCAGCAGTATCTCTAATTTCAGTAACTCACTTTGCCTTCGACCCCTTAATAAAAAGATATTTTAAAGGCGTTGCCATTGCAAAACCCCAAAAGCCATGGTATTCACTGAAAAAATGTTTAGCTGGGGAAAGAGTTTCATATGTTACAGGGACCCCAAGGCTAAGAGACCAAGAGCGTGCATCCTGGTAAAAGGTGTATCAGTTACTCCTTTGTTGGACATGTGCACTGGAGACTTAATGGCGGTGATCACTGACTTTAAGGGAATTGGAAGGACCGTCATTGGATCGGCTTACTTCCCCTACGACGGCAGGACCAATCCACCAGTAGAGGTTGCAAAACTGGTTGATTACTGTACGGTAAGGGGGCTTCCCCTGGTGTTGGGGTGCGATGTTAATTCGCATCACACACTATGGGGGAGCTCTGATATCAATCAAAGAGGTTTGAATTTGTTGGACTATCTAATTAATACTAACTTAGACATCCTAAATACAGGTTCAACACCGACTTTTAGGACCAAGAACAGAGAGGAGGTGTTAGATATTACACTTGGCTCTGATTCCATATCCAATAAGATAAGGAAGTGGAGAGTATCGGATGAACCTTCACTTTCTGATCATTTACAGATAACCTTCGAGCTGATGACCACGGTTAGTTCCACACCTAAATGGTTCCGTAATCCTAGGAAAACGGATTGGGCTGGCTATGGGACTAAGCTTAAGAAAGCGCTGTTTGGATTTCCAAAGAAGATCAGGGATACTGTGACTCTTGATAGGGAGGCGGAGATTTTTACAAAAGCCGTTCAAACGGCCTTTGAGTGTAGTTGTGTTCCAACTAAAACTCATAGGGCTACTACCATCTGTTAATGGAATAATTATTTGGACAACCTCCGTAAGGAAACTAGGAGGTTGTTTAGACGTGCTAGATCAAGTCGCACGGAGGCAAGTTGGGCCATCTACTCCAAAACTAGGAACAACTATAGGGATGCAATTAGGAAGGCTAAGCAAGATAGCTGGGCTTCCTTTTGCTCCAATATTAACAAAGGAAGGGACGCGTCCAGATTGGATAAGTTGCTTTCTAAAAACCCTGACTCAATCATGGGCACTATGAAATTACCCGATGGAACTTTCTCCGAGTCGGACGAGGTGACATTGGTGCACCTGATCCGGACACACTTTCCGGGCTTCACAAGGTCTGGTAGTGGTGATCCCGTATCCTGGCCTACGGCTGATCTCCCGAGGGCTAATTATGGTCCTCGTAGAGCGTTGGCTAACAGGATCGTGACCGCAGACGCGATCAGGTGGGCCATTGAATCCTTTATTCCCTACAAGTCTCCCGGACCGGACGGCATCTCTCCCGTTCTTTTACAAAGGGCGGGCGAAAGTGTAGTCGGCCCGTTGGTAAGGCTTGCTAGAGCAAGTTTGACTCTGGGATATGTTCCAGAGATATGGAGGGGTACGAAAGTGGTTTTCATACCTAAAGCAGCCAGAATTGGTTACACCTCACCGAAGGACTTTCGACCAATCAGCCTAACATCTTTCGTCTTAAAAACAGTAGAAAGACTGGTGGATAGATATATCCGCTGTGAGATCCTGTCTAGACATCCGCTTCACAGAGATCAACATGCCTATAGAGCAGGACGCTCTACTGAAACAGCCCTAACTAGAGCTGTACATCTAATTGATGGTCAGCTAGAAGTTAAGGGTTTTGCTATTGGGGTTTTTATGGATATCGAGGGGGCCTTCAATTACACCTCTAGGGATGT
Source organism: Ganaspis brasiliensis (assembly GCA_037103525.1). NCBI lineage: Eukaryota > Metazoa > Arthropoda > Insecta > Hymenoptera > Figitidae > Ganaspis > Ganaspis brasiliensis. The sequence continues at coordinate 583,172 of JAZKLR010000390.1, read as the reverse complement.
AATACGAAGGGCTATGCGCGTCCATGAAATTCCGGAGACAATCGTTGACTGGACGTGCCACATGTTAGGCAATAGGAACCTTATAACGAGTAAGGGTGGTACTACCCTGCGGGGGGTCATTGATTCTGGCTGTCCGCAGGGAGGAGTTACCTCACCTCTGCTGTGGTGCCTGGTGGTTGATAAGCTGCTAAAGTTACTCACAGAAAAAGGCTTCCATGTGATTGGGTACGCGGATGACATCTTGTTGATTGTCCGTGGCCAGCACCTGGAGGAATTATTTGGAATAGTGCAGCAGGCATTGAACCTTGTCGACAATTGGTGCCGACAAGTCAACCTGTCCGTCAATCCAAAGAAAACTGAGGTTGTCGTCTTCACGAGACGCTATAAGTGGAAAGCTACACGCACGCTGAGGCTCTCGGGACAAGAACTTCAACTGTCAGTGCGAGCAAAGTATCTTGGAGTCATCCTGGATAGTAAACTGGCCTGGAATGAACACTTAGAAGATAAGTGCAAGAAATTCATGGCAGCCCTCTGGCAATGTAAAAGAGCCATCGGGCATAGCTGGGGTTTAAAACCGGATACACTAATGTGGATCTATAAGGCGATTCTGCTTCCTAGGCTAACTTATGCATATGTGGTCTGGTGGAGCAGAGTCGAATTGTTGTCGACTATCGATCGACTTGAAAGTGTAAGGGGAATGGTCCTGAGGTGCATAACGGGGGCGTTGGGTACCACACCTATAATGTCCCTGGGTGCACTTTTGGGGCTGGAACCACTACACCTCACCATCAAAGCAGAGGCGGTTAAATCTGCCCTGAGAATAAACGATGGACTTGGGCGAAAGTATGTCAGAGGAAAGGGTTACGTGACACTTCCTGCTAGTTTGGTGGAAAAATCTATCTTCAAAATGAGAAGGGATAGAATTTTTCCGCAATACCTCTTTGACAAGAAATATAAAATTAGCTTACCAGCAAAAGAGGACTGGAAAAATGGACTCGTGGTCCTCCCCACTGATGGTGACATCTGGTTTACAGATGGAGCCAAAGGGGAAGTGGCTGCGGGTGCAGGTCTATATCATGAAACAACTATGGAGGGCTCGGCATTTAAGCTTGGGTCCACTGTAACTGTTTTACAAGCCGAGATAACGGCACTGCTCTACGCGGCCGGTGAGACCGCGGAGCTCTGTCGTGGTAGGAACATATTTTTTGTCCTACATGCACGGAAAGTATGTAATTTCAGGCACTTAATGCGGGCGCAAAGTGAGTCATTCCCGACCGGGGGTAAGGTAAGCGGGCGGAAAATACTTTCCTGCCCGCTGACGTCACCGAAGCGGGCGCAAAATACTTTCCCGCTCGCTGTCGTCATAGAAGCGGGCGCAAAAGTCATGAACACATGTGCAGTAATTTTTATGCTAGTATTACATGCACTGCAGTTTTCTATGATAGTTACACATGTGCATTATTGTTTAATATTTACACATACGCAGTAGTTTTTTTTATAGTTACACATGCGCATTAGCATTTTATGATGTTTACACATGCGCAGTAGTTTTTTATGAGAGTTATACATGCGCAGTACTATTCTATGACACACACATTTTTATGGTATTTATACAACATGTTCATTAGTTGTTAATTAGCTGAAGGTTTTGCCGCTCGTGCCCTCAATGCCATACTTACCATGCAAGTAGGACAAAAAACGTTGTTCGCACCACGGGCGCAAGGTGATTGTAGCTTGGGCGAGATTAGGAAAACCTCGGCGATCCTCCCGCGACCTCGGCTTCGCCTCGGGCGCTTCAGCTCCCCTCGGTTTTCCTAATCTCGCTCTCGCTGCAATCACCTGTTTTGCGCCCTTGATACGAAAATAACTATTTCCTTTCGGATAGCAAGGCGGCCTTACTGTCCTTGAATCATTACTCAACAACATCTCATCTAGTTTGGGAGTGCCACTGTGCACTTAATCACCTAGCTGAGACTAACCGCGTCACGCTCCTATGGGTTCCAGGTCACTCTGGAATTAGGGGAAACGAGAAGGCGGATCGACTTGCAAAGGCGGGTAGTAGGAGCCGCACTATTGGCCCTGACCCGCCTGTAAATGTCTCTAATGCAGTGTTGGCCTTAGAATTCAAACAATGGCTACGCGCAGAACACCAAAAGGAGTGGAATGGCTACGCTGGTGGCAGACAGGCTAAGTCACTCCTTGGTAACACTATCAACCTAAAACGAGCTGCAGATTTCTGTAAGCTCAGCAGGATAGATGCCAAGACCCTAACGCAAATATTAACTGGCCATGGGGATCTTCGCTATCACCGACACAAACTGGGCATTGTCAATGACCCCGAGTGTCGGAAGTGTGGGTTGGCGGATGAAACCTCTACTCATGTACTCTGCCATTGCCCTTCGCTAACTAGCGAACGACTTCACCTCATAGGAAAACCATTCCTTGAGGAAGCAGATATCGCGGCCATGACTCCGGCTCGGGTTCGCTCCTTGTGGAGGGGGCTCTGGGCTTAGGATTAGATGGCTCGTTTTCTTTTTTTTTGGGGGGGGGGGCGTAAAGGGATTATCCAAGCGCCGTTGGTTGTACAACAATTCCCCTTCTCTTAATAATAATAATAATAATAATAACAGCTAGAAATATATGACTACCTGTGCTAAGCAGTTAGAAAAGGCAGCTATATTTTTAGCTGTTACACATACATTTTTAGCAAGACGAAGTCCAGCGATACTTTCAGGTGGATCAGCTAAACATTTTTTTAAGTGTATGTTTTTACACATGGGACCCGCAAGTTCCAAACAGAGTCAGAATTTCTGAAAAGTGCCACCTTAAATTAAATAACTTTTTTTTCGGCAAAATATTGTTTTTCTTATAATATTTTATGCTAAAAATGACTGCCTAAAAGGATTTTACAAAAAAAAAAATTTATAATGTGTTTTTGAAAATCGAATATAATTAAAATTAAATTAGAAGAAGTACAAAGCAACGAATAATTAAAGTCGAAGACCTATTTAAGTATAAATAAACGTTGAAAATTAATATTAGAAAGGAGAATTCATAAGTTAATAAGTTCGAATTAGATGTATAATACTTATCTCCTGCTTTATTAAGAGGAAAACTATTTTTTTTTAGCTACAACATTTCTAAAAAACACGTTCTTTATAATCTATTTAACGGTCTAAAATCATAGCATCATCCCAATTAAATTCATGACTAAAGCACCAAAATTAGAATAAATTTTTCTCCTATTTCTCCTGTAATCATTAACGCGTGCTTTTAATGTATTTTGATTCGTCTATGTAATTAGTTCCACAATTTTGGCAATTTATTTTGTAAACTATGTAACTTCCTCATATTTTTTATTTGGTTCTTTACCCAATTATACTAAAAAGGTTTTTGCTAGAAATGATTTATTAACTTACGTATTATTTTTCAATATATATAACCCATAATTAATAACGAACTTTTGTTATCGAAACATTGCTTAGAACACTACGAAAAATATAACTTTGTTTATGTTTTTTAACATTCCTTCCATGGACCAAATTTAATTTTCTCTAATATAATTAATGCTCTCTGAGAAATTCTATTAGAATGGGACGATTTCAATTGATTCAAGGGTTTTAAGAAACTTCGCGCGTCTCGGTACGCGTGAATCGTGCCAGGCGAATATTAAAAACCTTAAAAAAACCAATTGAACCAATTGAATTTTTTATTAACTTTTTATAAATAACCAAATTTTTAAACAAGTAAAAAGCAAAATGTTTCGGTAACAAAAATTTTTAAATATACTTTGATTCAAGACAAAAAGAATGCCACTTGGATCATCCAAATCGACCAAAAAGTTTTTGAGATATTAATTTTTGAAAAAAAGTGGTAATAATATTTAATTGTTAATAACATGAATAAAATTTTTTTTTGTAAAATCCTTTTAGGCAGTCATTTTTAACATAAAATATTACAAGAAAAACAGTATTTTACCGAAAAAGAAAATCACTGAATTTTAGGTGGCACGTTTCAGAAGTTCTGAAACAATTGGGGATTTAAAGTTGCAATGCGACACTAGCGTCGATCAGGTTAACTAAAAAACATGGCCGCCGTGGGTGTACGCCGGTCAGATTATTAACAGTTGTTTACGTTTGTAGTTTTTAATAACTAGTTTTGAAATTGTTGAAAATTATGGAGTTCGATTCACAGCATCGAAAAGGTGGAAAAAATTGAGGTGTTTGTTGTGCCGATGGTTGTGATTCTAAAATAAATAAAGATAAGAATTTGAGTTTCCACAAAATACCAGCTGCCGGAAAATACAAAGTTTCTAGGATAAATATTTTTGGGAAAGAAGAATTGGTTGACAAACGTTCACAATGGTTAAAGCACTTAAATATTAAAGACAACAAAAAATATTTTCTTGTTTGCTCTAAACATTTCACAAAAGAGGATTATCTTTATCCAGGTAAGGTTAAGTTGACATTGATTTCGAAGATATATTGAAATTAAATTTCGTTTATTTTTCGTATACGTTACCCCGGAAAAAAAACTTATTCACTTTTTCTGAATCGGTCATGAGCTCAACTAAATCTGCTATAAAATATGAAAATATAACCTCAAAATTATCAAACCGATTCATAATTGTCAAAACCGATTCAATAAATTTTGTATTATTAGAAAATCATTTATTAAAAATAACTCCGATTCAAAACTATTCAGAATGTCAATCATTAATCTGATTTTTTTAAATCTCCGATTCTCTGGAGTTTTTATGTAAGTTTTTTTCCGGGGTTACTTTACGAAAACCTTTTTTAGATGTACACGCAGAAAATCGTGTGTTGAAAAAAATGCTGTACCACAGGAAGTGAAGAAATCTGAAACGAGAGAAATATTAGAACAGAAAAGGCAAGAAAGAGCGGTATGTAAGAAATTAAATTTCTAAATGTTCAAATGACAGAAATTTTTACTTTATTTATTTTTCAAACTTTAAATTAACCTAAAATAATGTTCTGCGTATCAAAAAATTAATATTAAAAATAAAATTGTCCTACTGTAAAAGTTTTAAAAAACTACAAAGAACTGACTTAAATGAAATACACTAGCATATTATTTTGTCTGGAAATTTCTATTTTTTTCTATTATTGAGAAGTTTTTACTATTGGTTACTTATTCATAATTGTTATTTAATAACATATTTTAAATTTTAATATTTTAACTTTTAAAATATTTAATTACATATTTTCCAACAGATGAAGAGAAAATTATTGATAGACAAATTAAACATTGGGCAGGAAAGAAACGAGGGAGAAGTGCCCTTAAAACCATAGAAAAGTAATATTGAAAGCTTCGATATAAATTGCATTAATTTAAATGAGGATATATTAAATTTAAAAAAAAAGTTGCTGCCTTTGAACAGTTTTGAACCAGGATATAAGGATTTCAGTAATGAAGTTGAAGAGATAGATCATCATGACCCTGACTGTGAAATAGAGAACGACACAGTATATAATGTGCAAATTTCAACAACTGAAAGTCATCAGTGCCAGGAAGAACTAAGAGATTTTTACAATAGTGAACAGGAAAACTGCGGAAAAAATATTACTAATGATATTGGAGTTCAAATATCAAGCGGAGATTTTACTTATACACTTAAATCTTTTATGAAAACTGAAAAAAATTTAATGACAATATGTAATATAAAAAGTTTTAAAATTTTGGAGAAGTTAGCAGAAATCATTGACAAATTTTATCCAACAAAAAAGAGACTATTAAACACTTCAGAAAGCATAGTTTTAACAACAGCAAAATTGAAATTAGATATATCTTTTCAAGCTCTTAGAGTTTTTTTTTATCACATCAGTGATGTCACAATCAGAAATATCTTTTATGAATATGTTAAAAAGTTATCTAGTATTTTATAATCGCTGCTTGTTCGCGTACCTAAGGAAAAAATTCAACGAAATATGCCAAAATGTTTTGCCGACTTTTCTTCGACTACATCAGTTCTCGATTGCACTGAGATAAAAATACAAAAACCTAAATGTTTAAAGTGTAGGATAAAATAAAGGTGATTTAACTGTCAAATTCATGACTGAAGTTACTCCAGCAGGGATTATTACAACTATAAGTGAATCTTTTGGAGGAAGAGCGTCAGATAAATGTATATTTAATCATACAGAAGTTCTTAATGACCTGGAGAGTACAAGAGATTCTGTAATGGTTGATAAAGGTTTTCTTATTGATGAAGAATGTGAAGAAAAAAGAATTAATCTGATAAGGCCACCTTTTGTAAAAAATCACAAACAGTTACCTGAAAATGAAGCTAATGTGAATAGAAAAATTGCTAGTGCTAGAGTTCACATCAAAAGAATGAACCAACGCATAAAGCAATTTAATATTTTAAATAACAAACTGCCATGGCATCTGATAAATTATGTGGATGATATATTTATCATTTGTTGTGGATTAGCAAATCTGGGAACACCTATACTTGCGGATGATAAATTTTAATTCAAATTATATTCAAATAGTACTTCAATAATTTTTCTTCTCAAACATGTAGAATAATAAATTAAGAAAAATAAATTTATTGAAATTCATTTATAATTTCGTTTACAATTTTTTTATAACAAAATTAATAAAGTTTCATTTTTATCATTAACACTAAACACCATTATTTGGAATCACATTTTGGTCTTACGATTATATAAATAAAGATTTTTTATTATTGTAACACTATTGAATTGTTATTTGTTAACAATATATTAATAATCTTTTATTTTTAACAAGAATATTTTTAAAATATCCGTTTGAAATCCTCTCTAGTTTTACGATAAATTAATTAAAATAAATTTTTAACAATCACGCTCTTAAAATACATATTTGGAATCTTTTTACTATCTTACAGTTATAAATTATTTAAGTTAAATTTAAAAATTGTAACACTCTTAAATAATTAATTTAACAATATATTAATAAAGTTATACTTTTAACAAGAACACTTTTGAAATACTCGTTTAAAATTCTTTTTAGTTTTACGAATATAAATTGAATGGCACTAAGAATTAGTATTGCACGAAAGTAAAGGAATACTTTTTCAAAATTATAATACTCTTGAGTGTAAGCAAATATTATGCACCATGTTTTCAAAGTAATTCTTCTTTAACGTATATAATAATTTAGTTGCAAATTCTTTGTTATAATCAACAGTTATAATTTCCATTGTTTTAGATTCACTAGAATAAATAACAAAATCACATTGTTTCAAATTCAATAAGGCCATGCCTAATTGTACTTGACCGTAGTACACGTGTTTTTCTTTTAAGGTAAATTCTCCTTTTTTCAAAAATTTACATTTTTGTTGTAAAGTTTTTCGTTCGGTGTTTTGCAACTCTAAAGGACATTTAATTTCTAAAAGTCGATATAATTCTGCATTTTTTATAACAACGCCATCTGGAGAATATGCTAACCATGGCTCGCTCTTACAAACAATCAGTCCACATTCTTCAACATGTAATAAAGACTTATTTATGTAAGCTTCTCGAGCTTCAGGTTCATATTTATTTCCATGGTTCGTCGCTTAATTTTTAAATTCTGTAGGCCAAAAGTATTTTATAGATTTATTTGTCCAGTCACCTTTAGAGTAGGTATAAAGATTATAACACCTGAAAAGTAATTAAAATAAATTATTTTGTTCCATTAAAATAGAAAAACTGAAATGTTCATTAATATGCAACTTTATTGGGGCTTAAATAAATCATTTTTGTTTAAAAAAGTTTAAAAATATTGAAAATAAATGTACTCACGTACTACCAGTAACTCTAAACTTTCTTTCCTTTTTCCACTCGATCTTAGATTTTTTTGTTTTTACTGCCGTTTCGAGTACGTCATTACATACAATTGTAGAATCATAGAATGTTTGACAGCAATCATTCATTTCAAAAACACTTTCGGTTAATGACGAAATGGCCTCGGATTCCAAAGAATTATCAATTATTAACTTAATATGCTGATCTTTTGAAAGTTATGTTGAGGGTCTATTTGGATTCTCAATATTTTGCGAAGGAGTTAAACAGCCGTCACTGTCTCTATCTTGATCGACAACATTTTTTTCATTACCTTTTCTTAAACTATACACAAATACTGTTGTTAATAAGATAGATAATAGGTTATGAATAAACAAACCATTTACAGTTGTATATGACCCACAAATGCTTAGCCACAGCTGATTCTTCATCACACTCAATTAATTGCTTTCTTATTTCTTGCAAAATATTATCAGGAAGTTTGGGTAATCTGTCCTGGTTTACGTGACAAAACATTTTTGTAGGCTCTGTTACAAATTGCTCCAACACTGGTCCTTTATGTTTTTTCCAAAGACATTTTTTTTCAGTTGACGATACTTCTTCTAACTGCTGAATATCTAGTCTGTTAATATTTTTGTATTAATATAGAATTGAGACAGATTGTAATTTTTATTTTACAATATATATATATATATATACTTGCCTGCTACAAAATAATAACACTGCGACTATGTGTTTGCATTTTTTACTTGCCCCAGCTTTACACAAGCAATGCATTTTATCAATTTTAATCTGATTGTATTCTGCACTTACTAATAAAACACCTCTAATCTCATGTGGTTCACTGGTTATAAAGCACTCGTTTGTAAACATAAAGAAAATATTTCTATACGATTATTTTCAACTTTCGTGGTACCACACATTATAATCATTCCTGAATTTAAACAAATTTGACCTTCTACGAGATTTCGCGAACAAGTATTGACTCTGTGAATTTGTAAATAGTATCTAATAGCAGTGTCAACATTGCTTACTTTTTTATTTAAAAAAAACTAATAAATTAAAGACTTTATATTGCTAAATACACGCAATGTTGATTTAAACGTGTACACCTAGAGCGGCCATGTTTGTTTTGGAACACTAGCGCCGCTTTGCCCGCGGTGGTAGTTTTCTTTCCCAATAGCACTAAAACTTCCAGGAAGTTAACAGGAAGTTAACAGTGTTAGTTAACGATGTTAATGATGTTAACTTCCTGGAAGTTTCGGTGCTGTTTGGCGTAGTTCTGAATTTTTAAAATCTTGTCACTTAAACGAAGAACTAACTCTAGAACGTCTAACCTTAAAATTTTTCTTTTTATTAGGTTTGCGTACACCTTTGGAGTTTGGCGGAACCCTTATAGCGAGATTCTTTCGTCCGTAGCTAAAAATCATCACCCCTCCCTCTAGCGGCTAAACTATTGAACCTAGATGGCTAAAATTTGGTACACATATATATTTTCACGTGTAGATTACAGGAAAAATATAGAGAACATGATTCAAGTTAATGCTCATATCGTTGTTAAGGAGAAAACAACTTTTTTTGCAAAAATGCATTAAAAATTGAAATTTGGTATACTGATGTACTTTTATGTGTAGATTACACGAAAAATATAGAGAACATGATTTGGGTTGATGGTCAAAACGTTGTCAAGGAGAAACTGCAAATTTTCAGAAAAAATATTTCTTTTTCGAACTTTGCCATTATTTGAGCTGGAGAGCTAAATTTTGATATACCTACTTATGTATTTTTATATGCAAATTATGAAAATAGTATATTAAGCAACAAGGAGTTAAAGGCAGTCATTTATTTACACAAACATCATCGTAAACAAATTGGACTGACTTTAAACCTATGTTGCTTACGATATTTTTTTAAAGGCACAAACGAAGCGCATTTAAATGCTTGTAGGCAGGGTCTAAATAAGTTCATTGGTTTGATCGTATGTATGAAAATGGCGTCCATTTTTTTCCCAAGGCAGAAAAAATGCATGGGTCAGATGTACGTTTTTTCCCTAGGGAAAAAATGGACGCCATTTTCACAACGTAGAAAAAATGGATGTGATTAGACCTTGCCCACAGGTATCTATAAGCGCCATGTTTGTGCCTGCGGGATAAAAAACTGTTTTTTCGAAAATTTTCAGTTTTTCTTTGATAACTTAATCATTATCTATCTAGATCACGTTCGCCATAATTTTCTTGAAATCTTTACGTAAAAATACATTAGGACACCAAATTTTAATCCTCTAGGTCAAATAGTTTGACCGCTAAGGGAACAAATTTTTAAGTGGTTTATTTTGTTTTTAATGTATTTTTGCTAAAAAAAATCTTATTTTTTTCTTGACAATGTTATGACCAACCACTTTAATCATGTTCTCTATAATTTTTCTGTAATCTACACGTGAAATACATTTGAGTACCAAATTGGAGCTGTCTGTTTGTTGATGTATACCAAATATCTTTGTTTCATATGTACGGAACTCTGAGTTTTAAAATGTGAGCTTCAGTGACATCTTTTTGACTTTTCCAGGATCCTCTTAAAACAGGCAATTTGCCGAAACCAGCTGAATTTCTAATGTCTGCAACCATTCTTGAATGAGGCCTACACAGAATGTAGAAAGACTCTTTCTGCACTGTGAAAGTGCTCCAACTAGTAACTATGCTTCACCAAATCGAGCATCACTGCTGACTTCTGTTTGGGTCGCCTCAGCTCTCACTACAGAATCGCTGGTGACCCAATACGAGTAAGCAGCGAACAATCCTTGTTGATACATCAGTGCTTTCTGCAATACTGGTTGCGCAGCTCTGCTTGTCTGTGAAAGGACCTCCTTACCTCTGTGGTACCAATGCGATCCCAAAAACAGTATATTAGATCCCTTTCAAGTGTAAAAACGCAGCTCCACCAACCCTGTGACGTTTGTCTGCCCAAATTTTTGTCAGTGTACTTACCCAAAATGTAAATTCTGTGGAAGAGTTAACTCCTTTATTCTTGCACATCTACTGTCAATGAACGCCAATTATGTTCCAATTGTACTAGAGAACATTTATCTTTCACCAGGATTTGGCCCATTTTCAATTATGATTTGGGTTAATGAGAGAAATATATTTGAAAAACATTTCAAAAGACGCGACGGCGCTGCAGCTCGACAGAATATGAAATGCATTTACAAAATTAGGGTTCCGATTACTGACAACTTTTAAACACAGATAACATCTATAGACAATTAGGCATCTAATGTCTCCTAAAAGCAACAAAAAAACTAAAAATGAGAAAATTAGTGAAGATGAACCGGATCATCAAAAACATTCGAATAAAAATAAAAATCAGACTTCTGATCTAACTCATAGTGCAGAAGAGAAACATGTATATTATCCGATGAGCAACAAGACTCAGCTAATACTGTGACCTCTCTGATGAAAATTCTACTGCTCATGTTTGTGACCAATATGAGTAGAATGTCTCCTCAAAAACCGACCCTATTGCAGAGGCGGCAAACAGTCTGCTTTATCTATCTGATACAGACAAAGAAAAAGAAGATACGAGTCTAACTTCATGGTTTTTTTGGGAGAATTTGAAGCCAGTATCATTTTGACACAAAACTTATTTTGAAGATTGTTATATTGTACAGAATGAAAATGTTATTTTGTACAAATGTTAAATGTTATTTTGTACAATTTTGAAAAATGAATTTGTTGTTTTGTACAATTATTTAAAAAATGGATAATTGTAATCCCAAAGGTTTTTAGCTTTTTTAAAAAATTGTACATAATAACAAATTCATTTTTCAGAATTGTAGAAAATAACATTTAGCAGTTGTACAAAATAACATTCTCATTCTGTACAATATAGCAGTCTTAAATATAAGTTTTGTATCAAAATGATACTGGCTCAGAATTTGGAGAACAAATATATTCAAAAGATTATAATTTGAATAAGAAAAATAAAAATTGGGACGACATGGGAATTGTGGACTGATAAGGATGATAGTTAAACCAGGTTACATTGGGTCTTGGGCCCTGAAGTTCGCTTTCTACAAATTGCTTCAGTAAGATAGTTTAAACTACTCCCTACGGAAGGTGCATACTCTATGCGATATTTTCACAGCGAACAAAATAGAAGAGTAGATAATTGTATACCTTTCTATTACGCTTTTCCAAAGATATGATGTTCCAACGATTGATAAGGAAAATGAAGACCAAACCTACACATCGTAATCGTAATCTTACCGTAAAAAGAGAGTTCAAAAGAACTGCTTTCTGCATTCTACCTGCTAACAAATTGGCTTCCCACACAGCACCGGAAATTCCCTGAATTTTCCCTGAATATCCGTCTACATTTCTCGAATATTCGAACCTAATATTCAAGGAAGTTTCGAGGAAGTAGTAAAATGTCCGCCTAGAAAAATATTGGGCGCGGAATTTCCCTGAAAATGTATTTCTAATTTTCAGGGAATTTCCGCATCTAACATTCCTTTAATATTCAGGGAAAGTTAAAAAAAAATTTCCAAAATTTTTTTTGATCTGGTAATTGATCAAAAATATATGATATTCAACATCCGTAGGATTCTAGAACATTAAAAACTACTGCGCAGCCGTAAGTGTCATAGAAACCAAGTTCGACCAGTGCGCATCATGTACAGTGAATATACGAATACCATGAATATTAAAGGAATGTTAGATGCGGAAATTCCCTGAAAATTAGAAATACATTTTCAGGGAAATTGCGCGCCCAATATTTTTCCAGGCGGACATTTTACTACTTCCTCGAAACTTCCTTGAATATTAGGTTCGAATATTCGAGAAATGTAGACGGATATTCAGGGAAAATTCAGAGAATTTCCGGTGCTGTGTGGGTTGACGTTCGCAGGTTGGGATCTTCTTCAGTTGGCTCACAAATGAAGCCTTCATCCCTCCTAAGCAGCCGAGAATTAAAATAATCAAGTGGACTCTATATCCTGGATGCATTTTACTCAATTCGAATAAGAGCTCTTGATATTTGATCCGTTTCTCTTCCTCCTTTTTAACTTTTAACTTTTATGATCTTGAAGGACCATATCAGGCTTGATGACACTGATATGATGAGTGATGGGGAAAGAAAAATTCCAGTGGATCATGCACTGGTCATTTTCTAAAACGGACTCTTGATCCATTTGGGCATACGGCAGAATGGGCTCCTTATCTATACCGTACTGGTGACGAAGCTGGTAATACAAAACTTTCAGTGCAGCATTGTGTCTTTCTATATATCTGTTACATGCATAAATCGGACAGGCATTTAATATATGACTAAGTGTCTCCGGGTATTGTTTTCATGCACGACAGTTTGAATCGTCAACAGGTATATGCATCACACGGCTGCGGTACCCCAAAGTATTTATCACCACATCCTGACAAACGAACAAAAATCCCTCTGTCTCCGATTTTAATCCAGCCTATTTAAGGAATGCAAAAGACAAACCTACAGACAATCCCATTTCTCTGACGATATTACAAAATTGTCCGTGAACAGGCTTAATAATATGTTTTTCTAAAAGAAGTACATGTTCTGCATTCTTTACATGTTTTTTGGGCATCAAAGGTGGTAATGACGCTATTCCATGTTCGGTATTATTTGTATTAATTCGAAGATTAAGTTCTTTTGCCGCTCTATTTGCCGCTTGATATAAAAATGCCCCATTATTTGCAACTTCATTATGATGGACAAATTGCATTAAAGGATCCGTACTATTCATCACTGAGCATGCCACAGCCAGTACATTACGTCGATAAAGACATTCTAAAGTTAGTAACCCTCTTCCTCCCTGATCTCGTGGAAGGTAAATTCGAGTTACGGAAGACCTTGGAAAACTCCTCTTTTGTAGATGATGACGTCAGCCATCACCTGTTGTTGTTTGATGTTAATTCAAACCTTGTTCTCCATAAGAGCATAAGCTCTCTCAAGCATCTCACTATGTCTGGATGTACCGCAAGACATTCAAAAAGCTTAATAATAAGCTCATGACTGGTGGAATCAAACGCCTTACGGTAGTCAATACAAGCCACGGACAAGTTTCGTCGATAAAATATCGAGTCTTGGGTGACACACCTATCAATAAGTTGGTTCTCACTACAACCTGCCAGACCTCTCTTGCATCCTCGTTGTTCGCCTATTGTACTCCATACTGTTTGAATAGATGACAAAATTCTTTCCTTAAGGATACCAGTAAATAGCTTGTAGCAGGTGTTAAGACAAGCTATTGATCTGTAATTCTTTGGACAAGTCAAATCTCCACATTTTGTCAATAGTACCGTACGTCCATCCACCAACCACTGTGGTACGGGATGTTCTCCGTTGAGAAAAGTTGAGAATGTGCGGGCCAGATGTTGGTGTGTTGAAGTAAACTACTTCCACCACATGTTGTTAATTTTATCCGGCCCAGGCGCTAAAAAGTTTTTAGTTTTAGCAATTACATGTCTCACTTCCTCCTCAGTAATTGATGGTCATTCCTCTGCATGATGGTGAAGCCCTTGTCTAAGACAAAAGCTACGGAAAAGAGGCAAAGAAGCGTCTTCTTCATTCAACGAATATAAGGTTTCATAGATGTTTTTCCAGAAGTTTTCGATCGCTTCGCGACATGGTGGTCTGTCAACGACCGGCGATGTTATACCGAATAGGCGGGAAGGATTAGTTTCGAAAACATTATTTTGTTTTATCCACTTAAGGTATTAGTCGCGTAAATGCTCCCGCAAAACTCCCGCAAAATAAAAAGAACAAAAAATTAACTTTTATATCAACTCACTTGCTTCCTTGTGACCTCTTCTAATGTAATATATGTAATTTTAACGATTTTGAGTCAGGTACTATAAGTTATCGTGATGTATTGCTCACACGTTTTCGACATTTTTCAATGAAACCATGTGAAAATGAAAAATTATGAATTTTTAAATTATTGTATTTTTTATACGGCGTGGTCAATAAAATTAATTTTTTTTTTAAGGATTTATTTTATCTCAATGTGTAACTTAGTAGTTTTATTTGAAAAACTGACGACTTGTTTTTTTATAATTGAATATAAGAGACATTTTTTACATGCATTTTGTGCTATTGCATGTAAAAGGTATAAACTTTGTATTAATATTTTGAAGCTCAGAAGTGGTCAAAATTAATAGGATAGATCTCATTTCATAGATAAATACCTCATGAATACAGATACAAAGTTTTAAAAAAATCTGACGAAAATCATTTTACGCGACTAATACCTTAACCCGACGTTCTAAACGTTCTCTTATGGCCACAAGAGAACGTATCTTCTCAGTCCAATGATGCTTGATGGTCTGCAGCTTAGATTTATTCAAAGTATGATGCAATCTTTTCAGAGATCGGGATATTTCTAACACTGTAGGTGTAAATCTCCGATTCGTCTATAGATAAGCAATCACACTCTGAAGGTGAGAAGCATTCCGTCTAGCCACCCCAATTTTGAACTAAACCTGCCTAATTCTTTTACAGGTATTGGCAACGCGTTCTGAAACAGATTTTCTGGTACTGTCACGAATCAAGAAAACTACTTTTTCATAGACTGCACAGTTCAGTGTCCAGAGATCTACATCCTCTAGAAGTAATGAAATTCCTCTATTCAATTCACACACCCGCTCCATAGAGCACCGTGGGGATGAAAACTCCCTCATAAATTTGCCTAAGGCCGGCGTACTTTACGCCCCAACTCCTTCTCGCAATGGCTGTTAAGGCCGCGAAGATTGCGGTACCTTTATTTGCAGCCCTGGTGACATGTGCTGTCAAAGACATCTCCTGAGAGAGGTAGATACCCAGGTATCTGACTTCCTTTGAGTATCGAATGTTCGTATCGTCCAACTTTATTGTTGGAGCTCTAAGTCCGCTTTTGCCGGTCTTTTTAAGGGATCCGGTCGTTTTTCCAGCGCGGTTCTTGGTGGTGTTTTGGCCGTTGTTCACTCGACTCTTGAGCATAATCATCTCGGTCTTGGTCTTGGAAATCTCGAGACCCTCATTAGTACACCACCTACTAATGATGTCAACGAGTTTCTGAGCCCTTTTTTTAAGAAGTGACCGACTGTTCTCGGTCACTATCAGTATTATATCGTCGGCATAGGCGACCACCTCAGTCTGAGGTGAGTCATCCATGCAGACGATCCAAAAATCTGGTCCAAGGATTGAGCCTTGCGGGCAACCCTTGTAAAGAGTGCGAGACACACTCTCATATGTCTCCTCGATCGCCACCGATCGCTCCGAGAGGTAACTGTCTACCAAGGCCTGTAAAAAGAGGTTTGTGCCCCTACGTTGGAATTCGGCCCGTATAGAGCCCCATCTTATATTATCGAAAGCCCCTGTGATGTCGAACAGTATACCCAGGGTCAAAAGGCCCTCGGAACTCTGCACGACTCGCTTGACTTCCTCAATGGCGTCCTCGGTGCTGCGGCCGGCTTTAAAGCCGAACTGCCTAGGTGATGAGAAGCGCGGGTCGTTAATCCGCGGCTCTAAGGCCGTTCTCATCAACTTCTCCAAGACTTTACTGAGTACAGGTAAAAGGCAGATCTGTCTATAGGACTTCGCATGTGTTCGGTCCTTATCCTTAGCCTTTAATAACACTCTAAGCACGCCATGTTTCCAAACTTTTGGAAAGCGACCCATACGGAGACACGAGTTGTACAGGTTCACGAGGATTGGGCCCATTTCTGAGTCCAATGCATGTTTAATAACGGTGACTTCGAGATAGTCGCCTCCAGGGGCTTTACCGTTCTTAATGGGTTTCGCAGCTCTACGGACGTCATCGATCGACTAAATTAATGGAGGATCTCCATCCAGGGGACCAGTGATGCTAAGATCCTCCTCAGACACTGTGCTTTTACCGAAAAGTCCATCTAGCATTGCGTTAGCACTGCCAACCCAATCGCACGGGGAAGAACCATCATCATTTTTTATGTTGCTCATGGAGGTTCTAACATTCATTTTGTTTCGGGCGATCTTGTACGCCACCCCGTAGGGGTTGCTACCACACGTGGAACCGACGAAGACCTTCCAGCTATTTAGCCTGGCCTTCGTCAGTTGTTTGGTGTAGGATCTTCTTGCCGTCTGGTACTCAGACTGTAGCATCTACCTACGGGCCGGGTCCCGAGTTGCTTGGTATTTTTTCCTGAGCTTATTAACCGTTCTCTTGGCGTTCTGTAACTCGACATTCCACCAAGGCACAGATTTACCGAACTGTCTCTTTCTGGGCATTGAAGCCTCAGAGGCAGCAATGAGAGCCTCGCTCACAAGGTAGGCGAACTTCTCGACATCCTCTGCTGTCTCAACTTGATATCCTTTTAGGTGTTTTTGATCTACTTGAAGGGCCAGGTTGCGATCAAACTTGGACCAGTCAGCGTATTTGACGTTGAACCTGGTCCTCGCAATTCTTGGTGGTCTAGGTAGACTCCCGAAAGTAGTGATCAACGCTCTATGATCACAAGATTCCGGGTCGTCTACGGCCCTCCAGCTGATCTTTTTATCAATAAATGATGAGCTCAGCAAGGTAAGGTCGATATCCCTGTTACCGAATTTATATGTACAGGGCTGGCCTCTCTCGTTGGCGGCCGATAAGTCCCATTGAGCCATAAGACTTTCGACAGTTCGTGCCCTTGCTAGGTTCTTTTTGTCCTTATCGATACAGCGCCAAGACCACATAGGGAAGACTGCATTTGCGTCCATCCCGATGATGATCCTTTTCGATTTACCGATCTTTCGTATAGCAGTGTTAACTTGCTCGATTATCGGTTCAGCCTTCAACGAATGTTGGAGGTACACCGAAATCGCATATAATGATCCAGATGGGCCCGAGATGTATGCACAAACACAGTGTGTAGAGCTGACATCTCGAAGCACCGTACCTGAATAATCTCTGTCGACAATCACAATGCCGGACCAAGGTCTTTCGCCGGGTTGATTACCGGTCAAGATCTGATTGGAGTCCTTGCCAAGTCCAGCAACCTTACCCCTTACGGAGTTATGCTCCTGAACAAGAAGGACCGGAATTTTGCGGTCCATCATGAGATTTATGGTCTCGTCACATGCAGCTCTACAGCGGGCCGAATTGACCTGGCAGACTCTTAATTGAGGAGGACAGTTACTGTGCTCCGTAATCTGTCCTCTAAATCACTCTCTCGATTGCGATTTTGTAAAATGGGCAATCCTTACTGGTAATGTCATGATCTGCTGACCACCTACGCATCTTACAGGCGGCACATATCGGCGGTCTGTCGTCTTTTTTGGCTTGACACATAGCCACTGCGTGACCAGCTTCAGCGCAATGGGAACAAATTTCAGTTGTTGCATGGCAGTTCTTCGAGATATGCCCAAAGCTTTGGCACTTGAAGCACCTCGAGACGCCTTTGAAATCTTGTACTCTGCACGAGTTCCAGCCGATGTAAAGTCTTTGTCTGTTGGTTCTTATGCAATTCCTGATGGGCGGGGTGACCTCGATAACCCAAGTTGATTTGGGCCCTGTCCTTCGAGCCAAGCTTGAATCTAGGTACAAATCCTTTCATGAAATCCTCGAGAGTGATTTGCCCCAAGCAGTGATCATTCTGCTCGAAGACAGCCACCGCTAGCTCCTCGGGTTTGAGGTCCTTTGGAATGTCGAAAATCACAAATCTCGGGTTCGATGGTCCAGGTTTGGTCATCTGGAGACCCGCATCAACCAAGTTCTTATTTAACATGATCTTATCGATGTCAGCCTGCGTCGCCACCTCGACGCTTATCTTGCCGTCACCCCTCTTTCTAACTCCTCTGATTTTAATTTTTTCTTTTGTCGGATTTTGGGAGCTTATTATTTTCGCTTTTAGAGCCTCGTTGGGCCCTGCAGGAATTTCAACTCCCTCAGGTTGCGATATTACCACAATTTTAGGCATAGGTAAGACCTTTCTGTTCACACCAGAAATCGGCGGAACTCGCGGAGCACTAGTTTGTTTTGGAGCGGTTGTGACCGCTTCTGCAAACGTGGAAGCGGCTTTTGGCCGGGACTCTATTTTGTCTAGTCTGGAGGAGATAAAATCTCTTTCGGCTAGACGTCCGTTTATGTAGCCGTGTAAGGCTACATTTTTAGCTGCTATTTGGGTAGCTACATTTGCCAGTCTGTCAATAGTTTTTAACAGCTGGTTTTTGCTTTCCTGGCTTAATCTCGCCTGTTCTTGTATTTCTCTTTTGATCTGTTCATGTGTTGCTCTTATGTCTACCAGTTCGTTAAAACTGGATAGGAAATTATCAGAATAGTCATTATGTTCCGTGGGAGACAGTACCTCCTCACGCGGTCTCTTAGATCTCTGCTTCCGGCCTAATGGCTAGTGAGAGCCTGGTACCTGGGGTCTAGGTGTATTAGCATTATTGGAGCTTGGGGGCTCCGGGGTTTTTAATGGCGCTTTATTAACGTCATTATCATCTGTTTCCATTTTCATGTTAGTTATTTAAGATTTTTAAGAAGTGGCAATGGATTCGGATCAAGGATTGCCATCCGGTGAGACGGGGCCGACCCAGAGCTAGCTGGGGACCTTCAGACGGAGACGTGGCCTCGTGTATAGCCCCCCGATACGGTGCTGCAGGGCCCAATACGTTCACCACACGTCACTACAACACCGTCGAGATTTTCACCTCATGGTCAGGCAGCCAGGTCATTGAGCTAGGCAGCCAGGTCATTGAGGCGGATGAACAGAGAGTGTACGGCAAGATACATGGTGTTGTTTTGTATCGTGGTCCCTCGAGCGCAAGCTCATACCCACAAGAACCGTTTATCTACCTCCTAGCAAAACCGGTGGCCAAAACATGGCTTGGAAAAACCCCCGTCCGTCATCACAAGTGATGACGGTCGGGTTCGCATTTACGTATGGATTTCCCACGGGTGCCCCTAGGCTGCTCTAAAAGGGCAACACAGGGCCCGCGGGATATCCTACTCGGCTCGGTTAGCCGCCACTCCGACGCCAGCCAAATTGGCTGGGGTCGAGAGAGACGTTACCAGCGGGGACCATCGTGGAGGTCGAGCCGCAAGAAGATCTGTTTTACTTTAGGGCGTTTTTATTTATTTAATTTATATCAGGAGGCGCGTAATCATTTTATTCCGACTGCCCAAGCTGAGTATTGGCGCATTAGTTGTAGTGCTCGTGTGCTTAAACAGATTATTCTGGATTGATTTATTCGAAGTCAAGTTGATGGGCATGCACAATATTAAAAGATGCGGTCTTGGTACAATTTGTACCACGTTTACATTTAAGACTAAACAACATTAAGTTCCTCCACCTGGACCAGCACGTATAGTTTTACGTGTTACGGCCAACTTCCAAGTTAGGGTAGCTTTTCTTACAAGTGTTGTTTATTATTTTCGGATTTTGGCCTTTAGCCAAAAATCCGAGAGAAGTCTTTTGTGTCAGACAAAGTCTGACTTGTATTTTTTGTTTCTAGGCAACATCATGTTTCCGGCTTAACCAAATTAGCGAAGTATTTTCTCGGTGGGTCCAATCAAAGATTGGTTCCCATCCGAGACAGACACATTAAAAGACGCAAATTTACGGGAGGATCCATGACTGGCGTATAAGAAAACAGGCCATTTCAGGTCTCCCATGCGTCAGTGTATATGACAAGAAACAAACTGATCCTATTAGGATCTTAGTCAACAGTGTAAGACATAATATATTTGAAGATGCATTGCATAGAAAAGATCAAGAGGTCTCTCATGGAGAGATTCTTGGATCTATTTGTCGATTATTAAAATAATAAATTAGGACAGAACAATTGAAATAATAAATTAGGATGAAACAGTATACAGGGTGTACAAGACTATTAAAACTAAATTGGTATTGCGTCCGAGGAGGCGCTGCCATCTCTCTCACTATCGCTCTTTTTCTTTTCTTTTTATCATTATAAGATGACATGTATGAGCGAATAACCTTAAGGTAAACTTATTTTTGTATATTTCAGCGAGTGGTGGTGGCCACTCGCCAAATACCTCGCGACATGATTCCACGAACTCAATACGTTGGAGATCGTGGTTTGTGCAGTGCAAGAGGACATGCAGCGAGTCTTCGGATTCGCCACACGAGCATAGGCCGTCAGGCTCAAGACCCAGCCTGAACAGGTTTCCACGGAAATCTCCATGTCCACTAATTATGTGCACACAGTTTTCATCTATCGCGATGTTAGATCTTGCCACTCGGTCCTTTACACTGGGGAAGAACTTAAAAGTATTTCGACCTTTTTGTTCGGCATCCCACCGGGATTGCCATTTGCCAAGAGATATCTTTCTTAGTTCTCGGTGGATAAAGGTGCGTCTCATTGGCAGAGCCGACGAGAAGCCATCCACCTGAAAGGCAATGCCCTTTCTAGCGAGATATCGATACCGATATTCTTCCGCAAGGATGTCTATCGGTATCGCTCCACAAATTACTTGTAACGAGACGAGGGAAGTCGTCTCGTAGGCCCTAGAGACCTTTTTCAGGGCAAATAATTGGGCTGACACCTTTGCCTGTATTTTTTAGGGATCCGGTTGTTTTCCGACCCTATTTTTTGATGTGTTTTGTCCGTTATTCGATCGGCTCTTGAGCATGATCATCTCGGTCTTAGTTTTTGAGATCTCGAGGCCCTCGCTGGCACACCAATCATTGATTATGTCGACCAGCTTCTGGGCTCTTTTTTCTAATTTGCTTCTACTATCGTCAGAGACGATAAGGATTATGTCGTCTGCATAGGCGACCACCTCAGCCCCGGCAGCCTGCAGGGCGCTGAGGAGGCCATCCATACAGACGACCCAGAAGTCAGGACCCAAGATGGAGCCCTGAGGACAGCCTTTGAATAATTTCCTCGAGACGCTCTCATATGTCTCCTCAATTGAGACCGAGCGATCATGCAAGTAGCTGTTAACGAGCCTCTGAAGGTACGGATTCGTACCTCTCCGCCTAAATTCAGCCCGTATAGAGGTCCATCTGATATTGTCGAATGCACCAGTGATATCGAATAGGATACCCAGGGTCAGATAACCCCTGGCCCTCTGTACCACTCGTTTGACCTCTTCTATTGCGTCTTCGGTGCTGCGACCAGGCTTGAAGCCATACTGTCGATTTGACGAGAATTGTGGATCATTGATCCACGGCGCTAAGGCCGTTCTCGTCAATTTCTCGAGGATTTTTCGCAAGATCGGGAGCAGGCATATGGGCCTGTAAGATTTCGCTAGTGCTTTATCTTTGTCCTTGGCTTTAAGCAGCACTCTTAAGACGCCGTGCTTCCAGATTTTAGGGAAGATTCCCAATCTGAGGCACGAGTTGTACAGTCTTACAAGGATTGTTTCTAAGTCAGAGTCCAGGGCATGTTTCACCACCGTGACTTCAAGGTAGTCGCCACAAGGGGCTTTATTGTTCTTTATTGTTTTTATTACTCTTCGGACGTCATCGATAGTCCATATTATAGTCGGATCTCCGTCTGGGGGACCAACGGGGCCGGGTTCCTCCTCCTCCGCTGTGTCTGTACCAAAAAGCCCGTCAAGTACCGCGTTAGCGCTACCGACCCAATCCGTCGGGGAAGAACCATCAACGGAAGTGACGTTGCTCATAGTGGTGCGTATGTTCAGCTTGTCTCTAGCGATCTTATATGCAACACCGTAGGGGCTGTCCCTACACGTTTCGCTGACGAAGTTTTTCCAGCTACTTAGCCTGACCTTCGTCAGTCTGTTCGTGTAGCTTCTTCTTGTTCTCAGATATTCTGTTTTCATTAGTTCCCTACGGGCTGCATCTCTAGTTGACTGGTACGCCCTTCTGAGGTTATTTACCTGTTTCTTCGCTTCCTGTAACTCAGAATTCCACCAGGGCACAGATTTGTTAAATCTCTTTTTTCTAGGTAGGGAGGCCTCAGTTGCTAGTATGAGAGCAAGGGGGCCAACGTTCGGTCGAATAAGGACCAGTCGGCGTACTTGACGTTGAATCTGGTCCTAGCTATGCGAGGTGGCGCTGGCAAGCTGCCGAAGGTGGTGATAAGGGCCCTGTGGTCGCTAGACACAGGGTCATCTATGACCCTCCAGCTTTTTTTTTTGTCGATAAAGGCTGAGCTCAGCAGAATGATGTCTATGTCCCTATTCCCATATTTGTAGGTGCAAAGCTGACCACTCTCGTTAGCGACATATAAATCCCATCGAGCCAGGAGCCCTCCTCGGAGCGTGCCCTGGTTACATTCTTTTTGTCTTTGTCGTTACAGCGCGAAGACCACATCGGTGAGACAGCGTCAGCGTTCACTCCAATGATGATTCTTTTCGACCTGCCAATCTTTTGGATTGCTTGATTGATTTGCTCAACTATTGGTGCGGCCTCCAACGAGTGTTGGAGGTACGCCGAGATTGCATAAAAGGAGCCAGTAGGCCTAGATATATATGCACAGATACAGTGGGTAGAGCTTACATCTCGAAGCACGGTGCCTGAGTAATCCTTATCGGTTATCACGATACAAGTCCACGGTCTTTCATCGGGTTTTTTTTCTCGTGTTTGCCATGACGAGAGTCTCGTCACCAGCAGCTCTAGTACGGGCTAAATTTATTTGACAAATACGCAAGGGTGGATCATTGATCCCTTGCTCCGTAATCAGTTCTTTGGATGACCCGGTCTACTGCAGCCTTTTATGAGAGGCACTCTTTGCTAGTAGACTCGTGATTCGACGGTCTCTTGGCTATTTTACAGGCCGCACAAGTTGGCGACCTGCTCTCTTTTTTCGCTGGGCATTCTTTTATTGTGTGTCCAAGCTCAGCACAGTAGGAGCACGCTTGCTGTGTCCCCTGGCAGTTTTTGGAGATATGTCCGAAGATCTGGCACTTAAAGCACCGAGACACTCCCCTGAAATCCTGGACCCTGCATGAGAACCAGCCTATATAAAGCCATTTCCCATGGGCCCGGATGAGGTTCCTGATTGCCGGACTGACCTGAATGACCCAGTTTACTTGGGTCTTGTCTCTAGCTCCCAGTTTGAATTTAGGCTGGAAGCCTTTAGAGAAGTCTGTGCTAGATATGCCTGATTGGCATGATTCATTTTGATCATACACTGCCGAGGATAGTTCCTCGATCAGTGCATTTAGCGTGGCTGGTAAAGGTCACTTTCAATTTAAAGTAATGCCCTTTGGCTTGCACTCGTCGACAGCAACCTGTCAAAGAACTCTAGAAAAAGTTCTTGGCAGCGATTTGAATAAAATAGCCACCGTGTACCTCGATGACATAATAATTTGGGGTAAAACACTAGCCGAACACCTTCGAAATTTAAAACGCATTTTAAATCGATTACGAAAAGCTAATTTAAAAGTCAACGCCGCAAAATCTGAATTTTTAAAAACTAAAATTTGTTACCTTGGCCACGTAGTGGACCAAGAAGGGATCAGAACGGATCCAAAAAAAGTGCTGGCTATAGAAAATTTAAAACAGCCAGAAAATGTCACAGAACTCAAGAGATTCATGGGCATGATCTCCTGGTATCGACGATTCATTCCTGACTGATCGACTATAGCAAAGCCTGTAACGATGCTTTTACAGAAAAAGCGTCGTTGGAACTGGGGAATCCAACAATCAAATGCATTTAACACTTTAAAAAAATTGTTAATTTCGGACCCAGTTCTGGCAGCACCCGATTTCGACATGCCTTTCTGTCTACTAACGAACGCAAGTAACACTGGATTAGATGCTGTTTTAACACAGGTCCAAAAAGACAAAGAGGTAGTAATTGCCTACGCAAGTCGGACTCTACATAGAGCCGAAATTAATTACTTCACGACAGAAAAAGAATGTCTCGCCGTGGTGTGGGGCATTTCAAAGTTAAGATGTTACTTAGAAGGTTACCATTTTCTAGTCGTGACGGATTACCTTTCACTAAAATGGCTACAAACGATTCAGAGCCCTGCAGGCAGAATCGCTCGATGGAGTGTTTTCCTGCAACAATTCGATTTTAACGTAAAGTTCAGAAAGGGTTCACTGAACAAAGTTGCAGACGCATTATCCCGAGATCAGTGTACCGAAAATAACGATGAAAACGAAGAAACGGACGAAACGATTTGTGCAATCACGGAAATAAACAGTGCGAATGGTACCGAAAAACACTGGATTCAGTTACCAAAGAGCCGAGTAAAAATCCAGATTATATGATTAAAAACGGTAATCTGTATCGTCACATGCATCACAGTTTAAACTTCGCAGATCGAAGTAAATCGTGGAAATAGCTAAAACAATAACGAGAATTTCGCAAAATTACTACTGGCCAGGTATGCATGGAGATATTGCAGGATACGTGAAATCTTGTGATATCTACCAAAAATACAAGCCTTCTCAAGAAAAGACGCCCGGGAAAATGAGTACGTGTAATGCGACGCAACAATGGGAGTATATAACAATGGATATCGTAGGTCCGTTAGTGAGGTCTAGTAAAGGCTATAAAAATTTACTAGTTATGCAAGACAAGTTTACCAAATGGGTAGAATTATTCCCTTTAAGAAAAGCAAAGACGAAGACCGTAGTGCAAGGTTTTAAAGAAAGAATCTTGTTACGATATGGATGTCCGCGCGTGTTAAGAACTGATAACGGTAGTCAATTCATCTCGAAAGACTTTCAAAATATTATAAAACGATTCGGTATAAACCATCAGCGCACCCCCCTTACTCTCCGCAATGTAACCCGGTGGAGAGAACGAATCGTACCGTAAAAGTCATGATTGCCGCGTACGTTAACGAAAACCAGAAAAAGTGGGATATGCACCTGCCTGAATTTCAGTTTGCATATAACACAGCCCTTCATGATTCGACTAAATTTTCGCCAGCTTATTTAAACTTTCAACGAGAAATTTTACCACCAAACACGTTATGCGGAAATTTAGAGAAAAATACCGAACGAGAAAATGCGTGCACGGAACCGTTGAGAGAAACGCTAGAATTAGTAAGAAATAATTTAGCAAACGCGTTCACAAAACAAAATAAACATTATGACAAAAGACGTAGAGATTGGGTACCGAAAATCGGTGAAAAAGTGTCGCGAAAAGAACACCCTCTCTCCTCCGCCATAGATAATTTCGCAGCAAAATTGGCTCCTAAATTCACGGGAGATTATAATGTTTGTAAATTAATAAGTAAGAACGTCGTCGAAATCGAAGATTCATCGGGACGAAGACACCGCTGCCATGTCAAGGATCTTAAGCGATTTACCGGCGACTGTCTCGTCATGATACTTCATAAACAAATCTAATTTGTGATTGGCAGTTGCGCTCTTGAAACACCAACCGCGATCCAATTAAAATAATCCATCCCGCTGATTGGCTATTGAGACCATAAAAGAGCCTTTATTTCACCCCGGAGGCTCATTATCATTTTGGATCTCAAGGTGTAAAGAACAAAGATAGGAAGTCAGTAAACGATCTGGTGGAAGAAGTCTTCGGACCCTACTCATCGGACGAGGAAGATGTTGTGCACCAAATAAACAAGATTCTCGAGGAACCAACGTCAATGAAAGAATACTTTTCGACGCAGCACGCAGTCCCCGTGCAACGCAGCACTGCTCGTGGTGGCTGGCAAGCAGAGCAGTGCGACACCAAAGCACCGCCACTATATAAAAAGAAAGTTGCCTCAACCGTGCTGAAAGAAACAACGAAAGAAAATACCGAAACAGAAACTATTGCCGTCACTTGTGATTTACGAAAACAATCGAACTCACAAGACACTGAAAACATTCGACCTGGAAACAATAATAAACTCGATGATATTGTTGTTGAAAATATGGAAGTTGAAACAGGAGCTGAGTGCGGCATGGAAGTCCAGAGTCCAACATCGGAGAAAGACAGCGAGTGTACCGCACCGGAAACTATTGAAAACACGCAAATCCAGAGTCCACCACCCGAGAGGAACGATAGCATCCAGAGTCCAGCGAGTAAAAAAAATTTTGAGTTTCGAAATTCCGAGACAGATTATAAAGCAATGGTAGCGGGCGCTCTCGAGGAAGCAATGTGCAGCTTCGCACAAGAGCACGAAAATGATCCAACGAGAATTCTGGAACCTCTAGAAATAAATTGGAAATTGATTCCTATCGTGGTGATAAAGAAGCCTATCCCACCCTACTGGGCAAATCTGAGAAGGCAGCAACAGCAAGTGCTTTTCAATGTCCCGAAAGAGATACCTGGTGAGAGAGCATCGGAGAGACCGGAACTTTCCACGTCGAGGAGGGTACGATCCACCTCGAGAACGGAGCCTTCCACTTCGGGGCAGCAATTTCAAGCCCAGCCGTCAACTTCCAGAGGAACTGGATCGAATCGAGGTCGCCAACAACGTCGGCGAGGAAATCGTCAAAGTTTTTGAAGGATATTGACGGTCAGTTGTACGAGGTGAAAATAAACAACCGAGGGGAACAGACCATGAGACCGATTCATAAACAACCCAGATCGAAGAAACGATGAGAACAACGAACTTTCACTTTTTCATGTATTCCTTTTTTTGTATTTTCTATATTATCACTACCTGTAAATAAAATGCATTATTTTTCCTTTATGTAAAACAAAACAAAAAAAAATATTTCCTACGAAGAATTAACTTGTGAAAACATAGGAAAGCCTCCTTTTCTTTCACGAAAGGGGGGTGTGACGAAGAACCTGAAAATTTTGTCATGACACGAATGAAAAACCAAAAATTTGAGCGGCCGGAGGAATTGTACCTCAAGCGCGAGCAGTCGCGATACAGACAAGTTCCAGAGCGCAAGGCAAGAGCGACGAGTACCCCCGTTTTTACGGAAGGACCAATGGCGTTGTGTTAACCCCGGTTTTTCGCTACCGTCCAATCAGAGCTCAGGCGGCATGAGCCCACGGATCGCCGCTTTTCATAAAAGTAAGTCTCCCAGTTCGAAATGGTCATTCTGATCCGAGCCAGGCTAGGTCGACTTGCCCATACATTTGCGGTCAAACTTTTTAGTTCACCCTGTTTTCCCACCTGCGGCGTGATGGTCGTTCACGTGACAAACGAAACTCGTCGCTCATTGGCTGAGGTGTGTCACGTGGGCACATCACTGTATTTTGAATACAAATAAGTACCCAACCGATGTCCAGGTCATTTCCGGTTAACCTCTTCAGGGAAGTTAATCTCAAAATTTGAAAATCGCCTTGTCTGAACCAGACAAGTACCCAACCGATGCCCAGGTCATTTTCGGTTAACCTCTTCAGGGAAGTTAACCTCAAAATTTGAAAATCGACTTGTCTGAACTACACAAGTGCCCAGCGTATGTCCAGGTCATTTCTGGCCAACTTCTTCAGGGAAGTTAACCTCAAAATGTGGAAATCGACTACTCGGAACTACCAAAGTACCCAACCGATGTCCAGGTCATTTACGGTTAACCTCTTCAGGAAAGTTAACCTCAAAATGTGAGAACAGATTTCTCTGATGTACCCAACCGATGTCCAGGTCATTTCCGGCCAACTTCTTCAGGGAAGTTAATCTCAAAATGTAAAAATTAACGTCTCTGAAGTACCCAAATACCCAACTGGTGTCTAGGTCACTTCCGGTCAACTTCTTCAGGACAGTAAACCTCAAAATGTCAGTATGTTAGTTTATTTATCGTTGTTTACTATCACATTATATGGTTAACTTCCTTGAGAAATTTAACTGCAAATGAAATGAATGTCGGGTAGGTACGGGGGTAATTCTGAGAAGTTAATTTATACAATTTGAGGTTAACTTCCCTAAGGATAGGGTTGTAAGCTGTGAATCGTTTCATTGAAAGTTTCAATGTTTCATGGACGAAAGTTTCAAAGTTTCATGAAACTTTGAGTGGAGGGGATAGAATTTAAATTTCACGCCTTAAAATTTATTTGTCAAGTAAGGTAAGGTTAGTTTGTCCATGTATTTGCGCCATATTGAAACTTTGAAATGTTTCATGAAGCATTGAAACTTTCATGAAACATTTCAATTAGGAAAGTTTCATGAAACTTTCCAACCCTACCTAAGGAAGATCTCCAGAAATGACAAAGGGGACTTACCAAACTTTGTACTGGGATCATCCGTGGGTCAACCTTGGGCCATTCCTGGATTATTCTTGGGTTCATCTTGTGACAGTTTAGGATATTTCAGGACTACTCTGTCGTGAATGTTTTTATAAAACTGTTACCTCGAAAAAGTTGCCTTAAAAGCTCTTAAATACATGGTGTCTATCTCTCTAAATCTGAATTAGTGGTTTTCTACTAATGAATTATCGAAAAGTGAGCTACTATTAAAATAGTAAGAAGCTTACTAATTCTTAGTAGAAAACTACTAAGAATTAGTAGAAAACTACTAATTGAATTAGTAAAAAAATCTACTTTTTTTAAAGTAAAGTTTCACTATTTCAATTAGTAGTTTTCTACTAAGAATTAATAGTTTTTTACTAAGAACTAGAGAAAAATAAGCCATGAATTTGACTAATTCATAGTAGAAAACTACTAATTCAGATTTAGAGAGATGAGTGGTGTCCTAGAGCTTTTTAGACAACTTTTCGAGGAAGTTTCCATCAAACCAGTACTACTAGTCTTGAAATGGACTCATCCTGGAGCATCCAACCTCATCCGTGGGTTAACCTTGAGCTTTCCCTGGGACATTCTTGAGTCCAACTTGGGACATTGCTGGATCAACCCTGGTAAATCCCTGGGTGATCCTTGCATGATTTCTCTGACGAATTTTTCATTTTTACTTACTAACAAATTTTCCAGTTAATATCAATATTGCTCGCTACATTGAAAATTTTGTATTAATATTTATTGTTATCACATTTAAATAACTTTACGTAATGCGACCATGATAATTGCAAATTATTTTCCGTGACTATTTAAAGTAATAAAATTTTGAATCTTGATTTCTAGTTTATTTGAGCAAACTTTCCCGAAATTTTAAGTTTAACTTATCCTAGAGAATCCTAAGCTTATCCATATGGGTTGGACCTAAAACCATCAAACGTATTCCTGAAGACTAATTTTTTACGCAATTGAGACATTAGGACGATTGAAACCAAAGAAATAATAATATAGAGTTTCTAAATATTAAAAGAAAAAAAAAATATTAAAAATAATTATTTAAAATATTTTGAGTATTTTTTTGATATCACAAATCAATATTTTATATAAATTATTTAAATTAAATTAAATGATTAAAGTTTTATTATTTAATTTAAATAAATAAAATTATAAAAATAATTGGGATTAAATGATTAAATATATTTATATATTTATATATTAATATAATATATATTTATTATATTTATTATATTTATATATTTTAAATAAATAAAATAATATATAAAATAAAATGAGTAAAAAAATTTTATGAAGTAAAGTTATTTACTTTTATTAAATGAATATAATAATGGAATTTTTATTATCCATTCTGCAGACGTAAGTAACCGTAACAATGCACAAATAAAAAATCAAAGTTTTATGCTTTAAATATTCGTGAGAACCAATTTGCAACTATCATAGTTACATTCTGTAAAATTATAAATGTAATAACAATGAATATGAACATAAAATTTTCAATATACAAAGCAATATTTATAGTAACTGAAAAATTTGTTAGTAAGTAAAAATGATAAACACGTCAAAGAAATCCTGAAAGGATCACCCATGGATTTACCAGGGTTCACCCAGGAATGGCCCAAGGTGGGCCCAAGAATGTCCCGGGGATAGCCCAAGGTTGACCCATGGATAAGCCCACCGACGATACCATAACTGAGTTTAGTAACTCTTGGACACGTGGTGTTCTTTTAGTGTTTATTAGTACCGTTTTTAGGAATACTCCCAAGAAAAAGTTTTCCTAAAAACTGCTGAACTGGGTCCTGCAAGGATCACCCAGAGATTTGTCATGTTTGACCCAGGCACGTCCCTGGGATAGCCCGAGGTTGACCCACGGATGAGCCCATGGACGATCCCAGAACCCAGTTTGATTAAAACATCCTCATAAAAGTTGCCCCAAATTTCTCAAAATCGTATTGTTCTTCAAATATCTATTAATTCCGGTTTTATGAATACTTCCACCAAAAAGGTTGTCCTAAAAGCTCCTAAACGTCAAAGAAACACCTGGTGTCCTTTCGGTCTCTAGTAGTGCCGGTCTAAAGAAAACGGAATAAAAAATATTGCCTTAACAGCACTTAGACACCGAAAGGACGCCTGATGTCCTTCTGGTGGTATCTAGTAGTACCGGTTCGATGAATACTTAATCGAAGAAGTTGCCCTAAACACACCTAGATACCGACTAGACAATTAGTTTCCTATCCGCTTCTTGAAGTACCAGTTTGATGCAAACTTCCATAAATCCTAACTCGACTATCAGAGAGCTTACTGGGTCCTTACATTTTAATTGTTGGTAGAACTCGAATCAAGGCGCTAGACAGCCTATGGCCGGGGATCACAGATTAAACTTGGGAGCTGATCTGGCACTGGTAGGGGCACCTGGACATCGGTTGGGTACTTGGGTACTTCAGAGAAGCCAAATTCTCATTTTCCGGTTAAATTCCCTGAAGAAATTGACAGAAAATTACCTCGACATCGGTTGGGTACTTCATAGAAGTCAATTTTCACATTTTGAGGTTAACTTCCCTAAAGAAGTTGACAGGAAATGACCTGAAGATCGGTTGGGTACTTGGGTAATTCAGACAAGTCGATTTTCACATTTTGAAGTTAACTTTCCTGAAGAAGTTGACCGGACATGACCTGGTGATCGGTTGGGTACTTGTGTACTTCAGAGAAGTCAATTTCTACATTTTGAGGTTAACTTCGCTAAAGAAGTTGACAGCAAATGACCTGGACATCGTTTGGGTACTTTGGATGTTCAGAGTAGTCGATTTTCACATTTTGAGGTAGGAAATGAGCTGGACATCAGTTGGGTACTTAAGTATTTCAGGGACATCAATTTTCACATTTTGAGGTTAACTTCCCTGAAGAAGTTGGCCGGAAATGACCTGGACATCGATTGAGTACTTCGGTAGTTCAGAGTACATGATTTCCACATTTTGAGGTTAACTTCCCTAAAGAAGTTGACAGGAAATGACCTGGACATCAGTTGGGTATTTGGGTATTTCAGGGACATCAATTTTCACATTTTAAGGTTAACTTCCCTAAATAAGTTGATAGGAAATGACCTGGACATTAGTTGGGTAATTGTGCACTTCAGAAAAGTCAATTTTCACATTTGAGGTTAACTTCCCTGAAGAAGTTGACAGGAAATGACCTGGACATCGGTCGGGTACTTTGGATGTTCAAAGTAGTCGATTTTCACATTTGGAAGTTAACTTCCCTGAAGAAGTTGACTGGAAATAACCTGGACATCTGTTAGGAACTTAGGTACTTCAAAGAAGTCGATTTTTACATTTTGATGTTAACTTCACCGCAGAAGTTAACCGGAAATGACGTAGACATCGGTTGTGTATATGGGTACTTGAAACACAATTATTTCAGAAAACATAATACCCTGAGCTGCCCTGAGCGTGGCTCGCGGACTTTTGCCACTGATAAGCTGCGTTTCAGCAACGCTTGAGCAGTTATTCTGCTACGCGTAAGCCATTTATGTCCCGTCCTATAGCCACGATTGAGCCACTCTTATATTTTTTTTAAAATCATTGTCAATTAATTTTTATAAAAAGGTTTTAAATCTCGCAGTGCGTACTATATGAAGCCAATAAAGAAAATTAATGAAAAAATTTCAGCCTTACAGAAAAAATTCACATAATGTCGAAAAATGGTTAAGTTAACTTTTGAATTTCAAATTCTAAGAAAAAAATCAATTATAACGTATAAAAATAATAAAAATCTCAAATTTAGCTTTTACGAAACAACGCCGATGAACGCCCACACGCCGATAGTCTATCGGCGGCGCGCTGGTGTACGTAGTAAATGAGCAGCGGCGTCGGCGTGGCGCGGCGCGGCGGCGCAAGGTTCTAATTTTAATATTATCTACTTTATTTATAGTACAATAAATTTAATCTAAAATTTCTAAGATTTAGGAGAGAGTCGGGTAAATTCGGACTGCGGTTAAGTCCGTTTTTGTTAATAACTTTTGAAAAAATGAAAATTCAGTAAAACAGTTTATAGTAATGAAGTTTTGTAAAATAATGATGGTTTCTACAAAAATTTCTAGCAATCAGTTAGTTATTAAAAAAAATATTAAATAAATGTAAAAATGAGACTTCCAAATGATAATTTAAAAATTTTTAAATTTTGGAAAACTTATCGTTATTGTTTACTTATCGTTGAATGATTTTGATAATTTTTTTTTATTTTAATCTTAAAATACCATGCTTTATAAAAACAATTATTTAATAACTAAAAGCATCTTGTAAAACTAATAAAATTGATTAATGTTTTGACTAATCCTTGCAGGTAAGTAGTTCGGAATGTTAAGCTCGTCAATTTTTAAGACGCGCAAGTAAGATACGTTGAACATTCGTAAGGTATGCAAAACTACTCATTTATGAGATAAATTATTATTTTTTCAAATACGGTTAAATGTTTAATAACATTATTTCAAATGTAACAATAAAAAGAATTTTCTTCTAAAATGTTACATTGCATAATTTAAATGTTTTTTAATTTATATGAATATTTGTATTTTGTATCTTAATTTATATCATGCATAATCTCAATTATAAAACAAGTTTATGATTACTTGTTAATTATATTGTTTAGTAATTATAGTGATTGTTATGGTAATTATTTATTAAATAATAATTATTATTTATAATAAAATAATACAATAAGTTAATACAAAAAATCATTAAGGTTAACTCGTTTTTTTATTTTCAATCCTTTATCAAGTTTTTTCAATTATTTCTTTTAAAATTTATTATTTATTTACAACTAAAGCTATTGTTATACTTTTATAATGCTATGCTATTTAACTTCACAGATTTTTTTACACTTAGGTGTGTTATTTATATTTTAAAATATGCTTTTTCTTTCTTTGAGACACTGAATGGTTTGGATCGCAACTTTAATTTTTCAATAAAAAATGTGTATTTTATTATTAAAATGTCGTCTGATAACTGATAACCGGTATATGACCATGACGTTAAGAAGATTCATCAACTGTGCGAACAGTTATTAAACTTATTGATAGATATAGCATAACAGTGACTAAGGGAATCACATCTCCGATAACAAACACAATAACGCAATTTTTTCCACTTTAAGAATTTCCAATTATTCATCTTTATCATTTTTATGATGTATTTACATTATACTTTACAATTCCTGAGATAAACTGTTAAAGCTAATGTAAATAATAAAAATATTGAATTTCAAAAATCCTTGTTATTATATTTTTCTGAAAATCATCGATTCGATCCAGAAAAAGAGGGACGTATGATTAAGTTCTAAAATTAATTATTTGGAATATTTACTTCATAGAATTTCATTAGGAAGAATCTTCTTTTAGTCGAAATTTCACATTTTCGAATATGTTTTCCATCAAACATAAATTAATCTGAATTTTGACCCAACAGAATTTTTAAGTCACTGAATTCATATTTAACAGAATTTTCATTTTACAGAAATCCTTTTAACCAACTTTTCATTCAAAAGAATTCCAATTTGAACGAATTTTAATTTAGAAGAATTTTTATTTTATAGGATTTTAGGTTAATCGAATTTTTAAATACCAGAATATTCATTTGACAGAATGTTCATTTGTCTGAAATTGTATTAGTACGAATTGACATTTGATAGAAAACTTAAAATACAGAATGTTCATTTGTTAGAAATTGCAAATGACCGAAAAAGTATCCTACAGAAATATTTTGGCGCGAAATTTGAAATTGACCAATTAGTTTCGGACATTTGCAATTTCTAACAAATGAACATTCTGCATTTTAAGTTTTCTATCAACTGTCAAATCGTACTAATACAATTTCGGACATATGAAGATTCTACTATTTAAAAATGCGATTTGATAATAATAAATCTAATAGAAAATAGATGTTAAAGAAAAAAATATATATTTAAAATTTTTCGGTTACAAATATTTTTGAAGCAAATTTTTAAAACTTTAAAATATCAAAAAATATAAATACAGTCTTTATATTATAATTACAATTGAAGCGTTGGGTGCAATAAGGGCGTTAGACAGCTAACGCCCGTTTTGATATTATTAATCCCAAATGGTAACAATATACTCTAGTTTATATTTACAAAATTTTATTTCAATCTAAGGCTTCTTTATGATGCTAAGAATAAATATCTGGAAGTATGTTACATAATTTTATTGCTTTGAAAATTTCGTAAATCAATTTTTATTAAAAAACAATTGACGATATACACTGCATGGCAGGCTCTTTATAGTTAAAAGGAGGTTACAAAATTATAGATATACTGCGAATGGATAGATTTAAATAGTTTAAAAAGTTGAAATGGTCCTAAATCTGAGTTATAAAATAATCAAGAAAAAAATAAGAATGTTTTTATACCAGTCAACAATTATTATTCTATCATTTAAAAAGTAACAAAAAAGTTTTAAAAAATCTTGATTTTTAATACATTGAAAATTTTTATTTTTTAAATGATTTAAGGCTTAAAATTATGTTTTAAGGTTAAAAATTTATGAAAAATAACAGAATATAACGAAATATAACGAAATATTTCTTAAAATTAAAGTTATATTAAGTTTAAATTCAAAATTTTACTAACGCCCAAAACATTTAGTGGTTGGGTGCAAAAGGGGCGTTAGTCTTGGTTACGAAAAAAATGAGTTTTTTATAGTTAATCACAACTTTCAGTCAAGTAAACACATGAATTGGAGAGTTTAATAAATGGTTAATCAAATTATAAAAAGTTTATTCAATTCGCATTTACAGTTTTTAATCTATAAAAGTTTAAAAACTTTGAGTTAAAATATCTCCGATCGTCGTTTTTTGTCTAACGCCCTTATTGAACCCAACGCTTCAATTGTACCAATTACAAAAATTAATCTGTCAATAATTTATTTTCATTATTACAGCAATTCTTTTTCTGTGTCTTTTATAAAAATAGTAAAAATCAAATATTGTAATACTGAAAACAATATAAAATATATTGATATTCATTTGTCCATAAAATTTAACAAAAATAATTAAAAGTTGTTAAACCTTTAAAAACATTTTTACAAACTTTTAAATAGTAAACAAATCAAGATTTTTCTTAAATTAAATATAACTGACTTATATTTAATTTTTTTTATATTTAATTTTATATGAGTTTGAAAAAAAACTTTATATTTCCGCCAAAAAAGCCATTTTATTAGTTACAAAAAAGATGCAAAACAACTGTATGAAAAAACACTTTTATTGTCTTTGAGAAAAGAATATTTCTGAACTTGTTACATTTTTCAACCTTCCAATGTAGGGGACCCCCTTATTTAGTTTATCTATATGTATTAATATTTATAATTAACTAATAGCAGGAATGTAACAAGACAAAATGAATTAAATAGTAAAATATGATTTATCGTTTTATTAGCAAGAATTATTTACAGTAAGTACACATTCAACAATAATTTAAATATCTTTAAAAAATGAAAACAAACTATCATATACGTATTTTACAATACTTTCATTTATCTCACTTATTCAGCAAGGACACATGTTGAAAATATCAAGATGTCAAATAATGTGTATAGCTGTAGACACTCAAAGGCGCTGAAATCAAAAAAAAAGTTTATTGAATATGATAAATTACACGCAAAACTAAATAAAATGTATCAACCGTATACAGAATCATATATATTTTAAAAACCAAATGAATTTCTATAAAAAAGGTTCACAACATATCAAATAAATTGTGTAATTGTATAATAATATTTATAATCACAAAAACAAAAGTTAGCAAATTACTTTTCTTTAAAAGCATACAAAAATTTATTTAAATTTTACTAAATAATGAAAAATTTCACAGCATTAAAAAAATATTACGTTACTCTCTAAATTTGAATTAATCAAATTTTCGCCCATTTAATTAGTATTTCAGTATTTAACTATCGTGAAAATATAAATATAAAAACAAGGTAATTGATATTACTCAGGTCCGATATTACTCAGGAAAAAACAGTGTTTAAGCACATGATATGAAAAAAAAAAACAAGGTAATTATTGATTATTACATATCGAGTGAAAAATGATAAATTATAGATTATTAAAAGAACATACTGGATGTGGAGGTCTAGGTCTAATTGGAATTGGTTTAGGCCGTGGCATATTTCCTGGACGGCCAGGTTCTCGACGAACTCTCTGAAAGTTTATTATTATATAATTAAAAATTGGAATATTTTAGCCAATTGTTCATTTTTGTTTAAATTTTAAAATATATTTCAATTTTCTTAAATAAAATGTTATAATTGAGGGGCTGGATGCAATAAGGGGATACGCGAGACTTTCGTTGGCCCCGCGTACAGCGAGTCTCCGGCAGAAACGGGGGACTTCAAAATTTTCTATATCCCTTTATTGCATCCAGCCCCTCAATTATATTTTCACACAATAAAAAATCGATCTTTTGTTACCTCTAAGGGCAAAACTTCATCAGCTTCAAGGTCTTCTGCTTCAAGTTCTTCAGCTTCACGACGAAGACGCTGAAAGATGAAAAAGTTAAAATTAATTTATTTTTTGACAAAAAGAGTGTACTTATAATTATATGAATATGCATTATTTTTTTCCTGTAACTACTATTAATTATTATTTATTTTCAATAAATGTAGTACTCACTGGATGTGGTGGTCTAGGTCTAATTGGAATTGGTTTAGGTCGTGGCATATTTCCTGGACGGCCTGGTTCTCGACGAACTCTCTGAAAGTTTAAAATTATAATTAAAAGTTGGATTATATTAGACAATTGTTTATTTTTGAATAATTTTATTTTTGTTGTAATTTTAAATTAATTCCAAATTTTCTTAAATAAAGTTTTGTTATAATTATATTTTCATATAATAGAAAATCGATATTCTGTTACCTCTAAAGGCAAAACGTCATCTGCTTCAAGATCTTCTACTTCAAGTTCTTCAGCTTCTCGGCGAAGACGCTGAAAGATGAAGAAGTGAAAATTAATCTTTTTTTGACAACAGAAGTGTACTTATATTTTTTGAAATGGTTCAATAATTTTTCTTATGTAATTTTAATTTTAAACTATAAGTATAAAATCAAACAAATATCGTGTACAAAAGTTTTCGATATATCGTGAACCCGAAAAGATTTGGATTTTTGACACATTATAACTTAAAAGTATCTCGCTTTTTGATGAAAGGGGCTGATGAAAGGATAGAAATCGGTCAACATATTGTTGACACATTCTCACCCTACTCATCCAAAGTAAATATTATTAATTACGCATATATTAACTGTAAAACACATTGAAAAACCTGTAAATACAAGTTATACTGGCAAAAAATTTAACAGAAATAGGGGGTGAATCGTATACAAAATCAGAATTATTTTTCAAAAAATTTACTTAAAATCATCACCACTAATAACATTGCATTAAAAATTGAAAAAACTATTACAATTTAAAAATATTTTTAAATTTTTTGAAAAAATTGATATTTGAAAAAGATAAATGTAATACTCACTGGATGTGGAGGTCTAGGTCTAATTGGAATTGGTTTGGGTCGTGGCATATTTCCTGGACGGCCTGGTTCTCGACGAACTCTCTGAAAGTTTAAAATCGTACTTTAAATTGGATTATATTAGCCAATTGTTTAGTTTTTTAATATTCTATTTTTGTTGTAATTTTAAATTAAATTTAAATTTTTTTAAATAAAATTTTGTTATAATTATATTTTCATACAATGGAAAATCGATCTTTTCTTACCTCTAAAGGCAAAACGTCATCTGCTTCAAGGTCTTCTGCTTTAAGTTCTTCAGCTTCACGGCGAAGACGCTGTAAGATGGAAAAATTAAATTAATTTGTTTTTTGACAACAAGATTATACTTATTATTGTATAAATATGCATTATTTCTCTTTTTGTTATTACTATTAATTATTAATTTATTTTTAATGAATGTAGTACTCACTGGGTGTGGGGGTCGAGGTCTAATTGGAATTGGTTTAGGACGTGGCATATTTCCTGGACGACCCGGTTCTCGGCGAACTCTCTAAAAATGCATAATTATTATTTATAACTATAAATTATTTTATTATAATTAAATTATTTTTTTACTTTATTTTTGAATCAGTAAATTCGTACTTGTATTTTCTATTTAAAAACTGGATGGGTATTTAGTCATAATAGGTTTTAATTTATGTAAAGTTATTGTTTATATGTTTTCTCTGTTTTAATCATAAAAAATAGAATATATCATAACTATATTTTTCTACATTAATAGTTTCATCTAGTTCTTACATCAAGAGCAACTGCAGGTTCTTCCACTTCTTCAGTTTGAAATTCGGCTACATCTTCTGCGAGGTCTTCAACGTCACGACGAAGGCGCTATAAATCAAAGATCATTTAATATTAATTATTTTATTTTTACTTTATCAATTTCATTTTTTTTTTTTTATTACTTATACTATTGTTTATATAATGATTTGTTTAACAAATAGATTTACATTATTTTTAATAATTACCACGCACATAGTAGCAAAAATTATTTATCCGAATGTAACTTTCGCAGTATTTAGATAATTTGTTATACTGTGTGAGTATAGAATAAAAAATCCTATAATTATATGAAAGAATTATGTTTTTTCTTAAGAAATTATTGAACATTCAATTTTTTAAAAAAAAAATAATTGACTTACAGGATGTGGAGGACGGGGTTTGATTGGAGGTGGTCTAGGACGCGAAGGTTTACCACCCCGAGCAGGTTCTGGTTCAGCATGAACAGATAAAGCTGCAAATGCAAATAGTGCTACGATCAAGAAAGCACTAATCTTCGCCATTTCAGCCTAGTTCTGAAAAAATCACAACTATTAATAATTGAATAAAATTTTTAACATATATTTGTTGAGGATGTTCAACCCACTGACAAGCGGAACTTCAAACTATAGAAAATGGTTTTTCACATCAAATAAAAATAATATACAAATTGACTTTACCCAATTTTGAAAGACCCAGTTGTGCATTTTTTAACAAAAAATTGTGATGATACAAAATTTGTTATCAAATAATTATTATTTACCATTTTGTATTTTTTCTTTACAATTTGTGAACAATTGTAATTTTGCATCCAATTATGAAAAATAATAGCTCAATTCGATCTTCCAAACATTCTACAAATTGTTTGGATGGATTTTGTTAATATTTTGTTAAAAATTTATTTAACAAATTAAATTTTTATATTACATTGTTTTTAAAGAAAAATTATATTTTAACAAAATCAAACGAAAAAACTTGTAGAGAATGTTTGAAAAATTAAAATGAGGTATTATTTGTCAAAATTGGAAGAAAATTATAATTGTTTACAAACTTTAAAAAGTTATAACAAATTTTATATCACTAGTCTGTTATAATTCTCATTTGATAAAATTTTCATCAAGTCGTTTTTTCATTTTACAAATGTATACAATTGTAGAATTGTAGAATGACAAAGTTTTTGTCAATAAAATTTTACATTAACCCGAGTTTTTACTTAATAGAATTCGCAAGTCGCAGAATTTTCATTTGCCAGAATTTCTTCTTAACCAAGCGTTTATCTAAAAGAATTAGTTTTACCGAATTTCAATTAAGCAGAATTCTCATTCATCAAAATTTTAAGTATAAGTCGAATACTCGGATCTTATCTTTAAATGACAGAATTTTTATTTTCCAGAAATATTTTTTCTGTTGGATGTTTCTCAACCATTTACAATTTTGGTTAAATACATTTCGGCGCTTGAAGAATAATGATATCAAATGACAATTTGTGCAAATAAAAATTGGGACAATGAAGATTCGATTTACTTAAAATTCTGTTAAACTGGTTGAAGTGGATTTCTACAAATTCGGTGAGTTAAAATGAAGTTAAATAAAAATTCAACTAAACCTTCTATCTAATAAAATTCTGTCAAATGATAAGTTTAATTATAATGATGACTTTCGTGAAATATCTATGCGCTTAATTTTGTACTTTAATTTGTTGTTTTATAAATATAATTATATTATTTAATATTTTTTAACTTATTACATTTTATTTTTACACATTTTGCATACTCACATTTCTATTAGATGTTTAAACTGTTTGACTGCCTCTAAAGTTTACTGTTTTATGATTTACTTGAAGGAGAGAAGGAGTTTATATATACTTACTCAGAATTGAGAATAGTTTTCTGTCAAGAAAGCACGTGTATTTATTATTTACGCCAAGAAGCTCGGGGAATCACCCTCTTCTTCAATGTGAATCAATATTTGCAACAGATGCTTTGAAACTTTATGTGAAAGTTTCCTTATAGTTTTTTAACAATCAAGAATTATGTATACACGAGGATAAGCAATGTATTCATTGCTTTATGTCACGCGCAAAGACCAACAATTCGTAAGACTTACACCGAAAAAAATATATTCTTCTTTTGAGCGTATTTCCTCTACAATATGGTATCAAAATTCCATCCTCTCATATTCAGTAGAAATCTGCTTGTTTTAACAAGAATATACTTAATTTGACAGGAATTATTCTTTAATTAAGTGAAATATTCTTTATTTGAGAGGAATATTATTTATTTTAGAGGAATCTTCTTCATTTGAGAGCAGTACTTTTAATCTTAGAGGATTTACTCTTGATACTATTTTTAAGAGGATCCTCTGCAATGAAGAGTATCTTCTGAAATGAAGAATATTCCTCTCAAATGAAGAATATTTAACTTAATTGAAGAATAATTCCTGTCAAATTAAGTATATTCCTTTTAAAACAAGCAAAATTTTACTCAATTTGAGAGAATGGAATTTTGATACCATATTGTAGAGGAAATACGCTCAAAAGAAGAATATTTTTTTTTCGGTGTAGCTTTACATATTGCCAAGTTTGATTGGAGGATGACCAATTTGTTGGACTGGGAGTCCAGCTCCGTAATCAGTTCTTTGGATAACTTGCTCCAAGGCAACCTTGTAGGACTCACATATTTTATCTATGGCCTCATGGAAGAACGATCTATTCGCTGTTTTACATGTTGCACATTTGGGTTCAAGTTTTGGAATATTCAAATGAATGTTCAGACAACATTAGTGACATTTTTATCCCGAAAATAGCTTAAACATTGCAATCCAATGTTTTAGGAAATATTGCACAAAAAGATTCCTGCAATATTTCAGAAAAAGGTAAAAAAAAAATTTTTATTTGCAATTAATCAAAATCGCATGTTATGTTTGACACCCGAAGGCTGTCTAAGAAATTTACAACTGCTGCGTAGATCTAAGGGCTTTAACAGACAAGATCGACCAGTGCGCATCATTTAACATTGAAAATTGACTGAATATTACCATGAAATATTTTCTCAAGTTTTATGTCAATATTGCCTCATAAGGGGACATTTTAGTACTTGCACCAATGTTGCCTGAACATTCATTGGAATATTTCGAAACTTGCGAGTGCTATAGGGTCAGGCAAGTTTTAGGAAATATCTTGTGCTGTGTGGGCCCTAGTATTGTTCTATATCAAAAAAATACCCCTTTTTCTGAAAAACAAAAAATATTTAGAGGTCGCTCAAAGCACTCAAAGCGCCAAAATACTTTTTCGTAGAATTCACTGCAAAAACATGGTGTCTTAAATTGGCCAAAAATGTCTTAAATTAAGATACTTTTGGTGTCTAAGACACGAAAAATGTCTTATTTTAAGACATTTTTGAACAATTTAAGACACCTGTATTTGCAGTGTTGGTATAGAATCCTTGAAAATGAATATTTTTCAATCAGCAAACTGTGTTTCACTTCAGGAGACTTCAAAGAATAAGGCTAAATTGTTTATTTAATCATTTTTTAATATTAACAATTTTTTATAGGGACCTAAAAAACCCCAGAAATTACAAAATTAAGAAAAAATTGTTAAAAAATATTTTTTACTATTTTTATGAAAGTTTTTTCTTAGATTTTGAATAAATAACTTAAATATTGATTTTTATACATTGTCTCATGTAATTGCTAATTTTTTTAACAAATTATTGGCAGATTCTTCAAAAAAATCGAAATTGATGTCCCTAATAATTTCTGTAAATCAGGATCGTCAATTATAAAACTTTTTTTTTTAATAATACTACTGTACTGGATGTACGAATTTATGAAACAAATTTATTTCTTATATGATAAACAAACAAGATATGTGCAAGAGAGTACCCTGAAAATCATTCCCTTACTATGTCCCAACTACTAAATTCGAAGAGAATCATGAACTCAAAACGGAAAATTCCTTATTAATTGTTTGTTATCTTATTTTTTATTTATTCAAGATAGTATTGACTGTAACTACATATAAGTTTATAATTGAAAAACAGCGAATGGAAATATTTTTAAATATACTACAATATTTGTCCTTGAAAAACTTATCATTCCCTCACCGCTTTGAAACAGTGTGATTTGAGCAAAAATTGAATGCCTACCAAGCCCCGCTTTAAGTTAGGGACCATTATAATTTTCCCTTTTTTTAGCTTGAAAAAAATATAACAATATCATTTAAAAAATTAAAACTTATGCTCTGAATAAGTTAATTATGGAATATTCAAGTTTAACTTAAGAAAAAAATAACTGTCATTAACGAACTTTATATCAAAATAATTTCAACTTAAAGAGAAAAAAATGCTATTTCTGAAATTAAAAATATGTATTAAAAATATGTAATTTTGTATATTAAAACTTTACAATTACATTCGTTAAACAGTGTGAACATTTTTAAATAATCCACATAATTTTCATTAATTTATTGCAAATCACTGTTGAGTGATTAATTCTTCTTTAAAATGTTGTTAAAATTTGTTAATGCAAAAAAACTAACAAAGACATGGAATTTGAAAAAAACAATTAAAAGTGTTTTTTTGTTATGTTGTGAACTACAGATTTTCATGAAAGTTTTAACATTTCAGAAAATCAATGGAATTTTGTTGATACGGTTGAGCTGGACTGAGCCATAAGACAAAAAATAAAAAGAGCGACAGATCAAAAGTCCTGTTTTGTGGACTTGTAATCGTTATTTGCCCGGGTTCAAAAGTTATATTAACTAATTGTTTCCACAATAGCAAAGAAAATAGCCAACATAGCACCGAAAATTTGATGAAATTTCCCTGAATATTGGTCGACATATTCAAGGAATGTTAAAAATAAGTTCAAAAATTTTTTTGTTCTTAAAATTGGTTAAAATTGTATGTTATATAACGTTCGTAGAATTCGAAAACACTAAAAACTGATGCACAGCCGTACAGGCTATAGGGCCTAAACAGATAAAATACGAATACGGGACCAGAGTATGAGACAGAAAAAGTCTCTGTCCTTTATTATCTCATGCCCTGCTCCCATCCTTATTGAGAATTCCTACATGAGATCCTATGTGGGATCCTATATAGGATCCCAAATAGACACCTACACGGAAAAAATTAATATCAAAATTTGGCATGTAATATGAGATTCAAGCATAAATTATCTCTAAATCAAAAGTAAGATGTAATTAATTCTTT
This sequence comes from Ganaspis brasiliensis, assembly GCA_037103525.1. Lineage (NCBI taxonomy): Eukaryota > Metazoa > Arthropoda > Insecta > Hymenoptera > Figitidae > Ganaspis > Ganaspis brasiliensis. The sequence goes on along the minus strand of JAZKLR010000390.1, from coordinate 538,777 downwards.
AAAATAAAAATAAAGATTATATCTGTTTAAAATATTAATAATATAAAGAACACATATTCTTATGCCAAAAAACGATATTAGAAATCTCTAATTCTGTTATATATGGAAAAAAAACAGCAAATGACTGATCCAGCCAACGTATCGCAGCAACATTCACAACTATTATGATTATCATGTTCCTGCAGTTTCGAAATCACCGAAACTTTTTTGCAGGGAAATATTTTGAAAAATAACTTTTGCTACACAAAATATAAAAAAAATATAATTCTTAAAATATTGCAATTAATTAATTCATATTTATAAACATAATTTTTTATTAAGTTTGAATCTAAAAAATGTCAAAATAATAATTTCGTTCATTTAAACGTTCATTTAAGTTTAAACAATTATCTATTTTTTCAATCCTTTGTAGAAAATTTTAATATTATTAGAATAAGAAATAATATTTTAATGACATACATTGTATAATTCAACATTCTATAATAGCACATGATAAATAAAATTTAATTTATTATTGAAATTTATAGAGCAAAAATGAATTAATTAGAATGTATGTGTTTTGAAATTTAAAAGAAATGGTAAAACGTTTTGTTTACAAGTAATCGACAAAAATAATTATTAATGGGAAACAAATTATTAATGAAAAAAAGAAATCGATTTAAATTTAGTCAAATCTTCTTTAAATCCCACAAAATGAATATTTTTAAATATTATATTTCCGAATAATAGAATATGTTTTAGCATAACCTTTATATAGGTTTATACATGTATAGGTTGTTAAATGAACATATCTTTAAATTAGAGATTTCATTAAAATATCATTTTCTGATATAACGTTTTGCAAAATGAAGCATAACTTATTATAAAAAGTTTGATTATAATGCTTAAATTAGATATATTTTTAACTCTCTGCAATTAAGAATTAAACTTATTTCAAGTTTTGTGATTAATTTTTTTCCGTGTACCTGTCAACAGAAAGGACTTATCCTATATGCTGCCACGTAGGTGTCTTTATAGGATCCTATATGGGATCTTATGTGGGATCCTATACATGGGATCCTATGTGAGATCCTATGTAATGTATGGCTTCACATTATGGTGGTTTAAAAATGCATGGGAAAACAAAATTTTTTTATTTTTAATGTTCTCACCCCCTAGGATTGTTCTATATCGAAAAAAAATACCCCTATTTTTTTATTTTTTATTATTTAGATGGGGCTCAAAGCGCTCAAAGTTTCCCATGCAAAATGCATGGGAAAAAAGACTTTTTCGTAGAAATGGTATAGAACCGTTGAAAGTATGATCAAATAGTAAATTTTACTCATAATGTCACAATGACATTTGTTTAAACAAATTTTCATTGCTATGCTATACGCCGTTATGCTTCTGCAGTATCGCGTTTTTAGCATTTTTTTTAACTCTACTATCTATAAATTAGTTATAACATTATTTCTACGGGTATATAGGATACGAAATTAATGTTTTTGAAAAAGAAATTTTTTTAAAAAATAAATCCATACTCACCCCTTAAACAAATTAATATTGTTTATTTGCAACTTTTCATCGAATAGAGCTAGAGAGTTGTAACTTTTTCTTAAATTTGCAACTGTGCAAGCCTACAATAGATTAATATTAATAATAAACAAAAATACACAATTACAAAAATTGTTTAAACAAATTAAAATTGTTTATTTGCAGTTTCTTTATCAAGTAGTTACGAAATATTGTAAACAATTCCCAGGCTGTATTAAAGATGCGAATAAACAATATTAATTTGTTAAGACAATTTTTATAATTGTTGGTTTTCGTTTATTATTAATAAAGCTTTCATAGTTTTGGATAGTTGCAAAATTAAAGAAAAGTTTTAACTCTATAGCTCAATTACATGAAAAATTGCAAAAAAAAAACAATATTAATTTGTTTAAACAATTTTTATAAACGTGGATTTTCGTTTATTATTAATATTAATCTTCCATAGGTTCGAAAAGTTTTAAAATTAAGAGAAAATTTCAACTCTGTAGCTCAATTAGATGAAAAATTACAAATAAACAATATTAATTTGTTTAAAAAATTTTTATATTTGTGGTTTTTCGTTTATTATAAATATTAAGCTTTCATAGGCTTAAAAAGTTTTATAATTAAGAGAAAGTTTCAACTTTCTATCTCAATTACATGAAAAATTGCAAATAAACAATATTCATTTATTTAAACAAATTAAAAAATAAATGTAACAATTGTTATTAACTAATTTATATGTAATTAAAGGAAATTTTGGTAGAAATTATTGTAAAAGGTGGTAATGAATATTTTTTAATGATTTAGTGAATTGGCACTAACCGGGTTGAGCATTACAAGCCCACTAATTTCCCAGTGGGAAGACCCAATTGGGGCCCACCTTAAATCTGGGAAACCCATATGGGGCCCAACTGGCGCCAACCGAACTTTTCTGCACGGGACATGATTGAGAATTCAGCCATTAGCTCAAAGGTCTTAAGGGCCATATACTTAAATTACGTAACGCTTTCTTCAAGAATTTTTAGACCCCCCCCCCCCCTTGTAACAGTTTTTATAATGTAAATATTTGACAATTTACACAGGTGTAACAACTTTTCAGACCCCCCCCCCCCCCCTCTCTAGAGCGTTACGTAATTTAAGTATGGCCCCTTAAAGTATAGCAAGACGTTTCATCAACCTAATAACAAGATTAAGGACCGTTATTATTTATTTATTTATTATTTTATTTATTATAATTATTTTATTAAAAATACAAATTTATAATTAACAAAATCATTTTCCTCATATTGTAGTGTTATTTAAGTTTAATATATGAACTTATTTCGTGTATGTCTGATATCTGTTAACCGATCAAATAAAATCAGTATGTGACCATGACGTTAAGAAGACAAATCAACTGAACTATTAATAAACTTATTGATAAATATAACATAATACTGACTGAGGGAATCACATCTCCGATAACAAACGCAACAACGAAATTTTTTTCAATTCAAGAATTTCCAATTATTATTCATCGTTATCATCTTTATATATGTTATAATTACATTATACTTTACAATTCCTGAGATTATCCGTTAAAGCTAGTGTAAATAATATGAATATTATCATTCAAAAATCTTCGTTATTATTTTTTTCTGAAAATCATCATCGATTTGATCCAGAAAAAGGAAATTTCAAAATTGGCATAAATAAATTAGAGCATCTGTTAATAAATTTATTAAAGACTAATTTCTATTTGGTATTATAAATCTAATAGAAAATAGATGTTAAAAAAAAACTTTGAACATTTTTCGATTACAAATATTTTTAAAGCTAATTTTGAAAATTTCCAAATATCAAAAAATACAAAAATAGACTTTATATTATAATCACAATAGACCTTTTCATTTAAGACCGGAAAAGTGAATTGATGTGAATAGCAATATAGTTTTGAGCTTTTGAGCACTTTTTGTATAGAACCTACTATACAAAACGTGCTCGAAACTATGTTGCCATTCACATCAAATCACATTTTTTTCCGGTCTTAAATGAAAAGGTCTGGTGTATCAATTACAAAAACTATTCTGCCAACAATTTATTTTCATTATTAGAGCAGTTATTTTTCTGTGACTTTTATAAAAATACTAAAAATTAAATCTTGTAACACTGAAAACAATACAAAATATATTTATATATATTCATTTAAAGATATAAAGTTTAACAAAAATAATTAAATTTGCATGATAAACTTTTAAATACATGAATCGTATTTAGGTAGTAAGAGTAACGCTTACTTTAGTGAGTTCAAAAAAATTTGATTTTTTTAAAATAGTCTTAACTGTAAGTACAACTATCAGAAACTATGTTTCTAAAATGGTAGATTAAAATATAAAATTATAATGTATTTTTCGATGTTTTAGCCTGTTAAGTGTCATGAGCCACGCGAGCAAGCGCGCAATTTAGCATTTTCTGAAAACTTTGAACGGGTTTATCTCAAACCATTTTATTTAAAATTTGCGTAAACGATAAACAAAATTATAATCAGCCAATTAGGCTCTACTTTAGCTTTTTTGTAGATAAATAGTTTCTCTTCTATGTAAACTGAAGTCTTTTTTGATACAGTACAGTACCGTCGGAAATTGTCAGTCCACCCATTTTTTAAGGTTTGAAAAACATCTTTAAACGTACAAAGTACAAATATTAAAATTTTTCTGTGTTTATTTTCTTAAAGTAGATAAAATTTTGAGGAAAATAAGGCCTGAGTGAAGTGAGTTAGTCAATTTTTCTTTGAAATATGTTAAAAAATGTTGAATTTTTAATGTTTTAGAAAAATTGAAATTACTCTCGAAATAATATAGGTTTTTTAAAGTTTCTATGCTTGTTTTAAAGAAAATTTTCTGGAAAATAAGACTGTTGCTTAGGCATTAATGTGCAATTTTTTTCCTAGCATATGCAAGGCTCGGAAGTTGGACCAAAAAATATAAAAAAATTATTGTTTATATCTTGATACCAAATACAGCTATATAAAATATACCAAGGTCATAATTGTCAATAACTTTTGGAAGGAAGTAATATAATATATATATATTGGAATTTTAAAAATTATTTTTATGTCAAAATAGTGTCTTCAAAATTTGATAAATTTTTTAGTCCAACTTCCGAGCCTTGCATATGCTAGGAAAAAAATTGGACATTAATGCTTAAACAACAATGTTATTTTCCAGTAAATTCCCTTTAAAACAAGCATAGGAACTTTAAAAAACCTTTATTATTTCAAGAGTAATTTCAATTTTTGTAAAACATTAAAAATTCCACATTTTTTAACATATTTCAATGAAAAATTAACTAACTCACTTCACTCAGGCCTGATTTTCCTCAAAATTTTATCTACTTTAAGGAAATAAACACAGAAAAATTTTAATAATTATACTTTGTACGTTTAAAGACGTTTTTCAAACCTTAAAAAATAGGTGGACTGACAATTCCCGACGGTACTGTAGAACTAAACATTTTTATAACAAATAAAATGGCTCTTTTGGCGAAAATTTAAAGTTGTTTTTTTTTCAAACCCATATAAAATTTTTAATTTTTACTTTTTATTCTAATATTTTAATTCACATAAAAGTCAGTTATAATTTAAGAAAAATCTTGATTTTTTGAATTTAAGAAAAAATTGTGGACTCTAAAATGTATACAGTGAGGTCATCCTAGTAGCAAGGTGGTTCAAACATAATGTTGATTTTCGAATAATTTTTTATAAAAAAATTATGTCTTCAAAGTTTAAATATTTTATAAAATATATGCTCTAAATGTCAAATTAATATATTTTATTGTCTTTGAGAAAAGAATTTCTGAATTTGTCACATGTTTCGATCTTTTAATGTAGGCGACCCCCTTATTTAGTTTATCTATTTATTAATATTTATAATAAACTAATAGCAGGAATTTAACAAGACAAAATGAATTAAACAGTAAAATATAGTTTATCATTTTATTAACAAAAATTATTCAAAGTAAGGTACATATTCTACAATAATTTAACAATCTTCAAAAAAAGAAAACAATCTATCATATACGTATTTTACAATACTTTCATATATCTTACATAGGTATTCAGCAGAACACATGTTGAAAATATCAAGATGTCAAATAATGTGTATCCTCAAAGGACCCTCAAAGGCGCTGAAATCAAAAGAATAAATTCATTGAATATAATAAATTACCCGCAAAACTAAATAAAAGGTATCGAAATGATTTTAAAGAAAATTTAAAAACTAAATGAATTTCTATAAAAAAAGGTCTACAACATACCAAAAAAAAATTGTGTAATTGTATAATAATATTAATATAATCACAAAACAAAAGTTAATTAGCAGGTCAGTATTTGACTAAATGAATGAATGGTTCATTCCATTTTAACTTACTGGAATAGTAGTTATTTCAAAATGACATAATCAATTAGTAAGGCAATAATTATAAATTCCTATTTCTATCTTCATAAAATGATATTATTCCCTTATACACTTATAAATAAATAATGTAACTTTTACAGACGTATTATACAACTCAAAAGTGCAATTATAGAAACTTGTGGCCAAAAAATCGAAAAAGTGCACCTTACTTAAAATGAACTTTCAACATTTATTTAACTTTCAACTATGGGCTCAATTTTAAGGAAAATGATTGTCGGTGTATTAGGTAGATAGAAATTCGGATAAGTTCAACCCTAAAAATAGATTAATTTGCTTTTTAACGTAACATTAATTGTTCAATCGACATGTAAACCAAATATCCTCTTTTAGAGGATTTTTGTCACTCGCAGAGTTACTAATTTAATTTGTAGGTTTTCACTGTTTTGAAAGTGAACAAGTTTTCTCTTTTTTTTTTAGTAAAATAAAACTCTCAAATATAGTCATTTTTCACTATTTCAGGTTTGGAGAGTGCATATTGTCCGCAACCATAAAACAATGCAAATACATATAAAAAGAAGGTAATTAATAATTAATACATATCGAGTGAAAAATTATAAATTATGGATTATTAAAAGAACTTACTGGATGTGGAGGTCTAGGTCTAATTGGAATTGGTTTAGGTCGTGGCATATTTCCTGGACGGCCTGGTTCTCGACGAACTCTCTGAAAGTTTACAATTATATAATTAAAAATTGGATTATTATAGCCAATTGTTTATTTTCAAAATTTTTTAATTTTGTTTAAATTTTTAAATAAATTTTAATTTTCTCAAAAAAATTTTGTTATACTTATATTTTAATACAATAAAAAATCGATTTTTTGTTACCTCTAAGGGCAAAACATCATCTGATTCAAGGTCTTCTACTTCAAGTTCTTCAGCTTCACGGCGAAGACGCTGAAAGATGAAAAAGTACAAATTAATTTATTTTTTGACAAGAAAAGTGTACTTATAATTATATAAATATGCATTATTTCTTTTCCATTAATTATTATTCATTTTCAATAAATATAGTACTCACTGGGTGTGGTGGTCTAGGTCTAATTGGAATTGGTTTAGGTCGTGGCATATTTCCTGGACGGCCTGGTTCTCGACGAACTCTCTAAAAGTTTACAATTATATAATTAAAAATAGGATTATTTTAGCCAATTGTTTATTTTTGCAATATTTTATTTTTTAATTATAATTTTAAAATAAATTTTAATTTTCTTTAATAAAATTTTGTTCTAATTATATTTTCATACAATAGAAGAGCGTGGTTTTTTACCTCTAAAGGCAAAACTTCATCAGCTTCAAGATCTTCTGCTTCAAGTTCTTCAGCTTCACGACGAAGACGCTGAAAGATGAAAAAGTTAAAATTAATTTATTTTTTGACAAAAAGAGTGTACTTATAATTATTTGAATATGCATTATTTTTTTCCTGTTACTACTATTAATTATTATTTATTTTCAATAAATGTAGTACTCACTGGATGTGGTGGTCTAGGTCTAATTGGAATTGGTTTAGGTCGTGGCATATTTCCTGGACGGCCTGGTTCTCGACGAACTCTCTGAAAGTTTAAAATTATAATTAAAAATTGGATTATATTAGCCAAATGTTTATTTTTAAAATATTTTATTTTTGTTTTAATTTTACAATAAATTTTCATTTTCTTAAAATAGATCTTTTGTTACCTCTAAAGGCAAAACGTCATCTGCTTCAAGGTCTTCTACTTCAAGTTCTTCAGCTTCTCGGCGAAGACGCTGAAAGATGAAAAAGTAAATATTAATTTATTTTATGACAAGAAGAGTGTACTTATAATTACATAAATATGCATTATTTCTTTTCTTGTTATTACTATTAATTATTATTTATTTTCAATAAATATAGTACTTACTGGATGTGGTGGTCTAGGTCTAATTGGAATTGGTTTAGGGCGTGGCATATTTCCTGGACGGCCTGGTTCTCGACGGACTCTCTAAAAATTTAAAGTTATTATTAATAAATAGTTGCATTTTCTTAATCAACTTTTTATTTTCACGATTTAATTTTGAATTTAAACTGCAATTCTCTTAAAATAAAATATTGTTAGAATAATTTTTTGAATTTTTTTATTTCTTTTTACCTCTAAAGGCAAAACATCTTCTGCTTCAAGTTCTTCAGCTTCACGACGAAGACGCTAGAAATTAAAAAAAATAGAATTAGTTTACTCCTGCCTTTAGGAGTTTATTTATATAATAAATGCATAAATATATTTTATAATTATTGTTAATTTTTAAATTTTTAATAAAATATAGTACTCACTGGGTGTGGGGGTCGAGGTCTAATTGGAATTGGTTTAGGACGTGGCATATTTCCTGGACGACCTGGTTCTCGACGAACTCTCTAAAAATGCATAATTATTATTTATAACTATAAATTATTTTATTATAATTAAATTATTTTTTTACTTTAATTTTGAATCAGTAAATTTGATCTTGTATTTTCAATTTAAAAACTGGATGGGTATTTAGTCATAATAGGTTTTAATTCATGTAAAGTTATTGTTTATAGTTTTATCTGTTTTAATCATAAAAAATAGAATATATCATAACTATATTTTTTTCATTAATAGTTTCATCTAGTTCTTACATCTAGAGCAACTGCAGATTCTTCCACTTCATCAGTTTCAACTTCGGCTACATCTTCTTCAAGGCCTTCAGCTTCACGACGAAGGCGCTTTAAATAAAGAGATGATTTAATATTAATTATTTGATTTTCAATTTATAATTTTATATTTTGTTTTTATTTTAATTATTTATACTATTGTTTATATAATAATGTATTTAACGAATAGATTTACATTATTTTTAATAATTACCACGCACATAGTACCAAAAATTATTTATCTGAATGTAACTTTCGCAGTATTTAGATAATTTTTTATACTATGTGAGTATAGAATAAAAAATCCTATAATTATGTGAAAGAATTATGTTTTTTCTTCAGAAATTATTGAACATTAAATTTATAATGAAAAAATAATTGACTTACAGGATGTGGAGGACGGGGTTTGATTGGAGGTGGTCTAGGACGCGAAGGTTTACCACCCCGAGCAGGTTCTGGTTCAGCTTGAACGGATAAAGCTGCAAATGCAAATAGTGCTACGACCAAGAAAGCACTAATCTTCGCCATTTCAGCTTTGGTTCTGAAAAAATCACAAGTATTAATATTTGAATATAATTATTAACATATACTTGTTGAGGATGTTCAACTTATTGACGTGCAGAACCTCAAACTATAGAAAATGGTTCTTCTCATTAAATAAAAATATTATTAAAATTGATTTCACCCAATTTTGTAAGACCCAGTTGTGCACTTTAAAAAAAAAATTAGGTTGATACAAAACTTGTTATCAAATAATAATTATTTAGCATTTTGTGTTTTTTCTTTAAAATTTGTGAACAACTGTAATTTTCATCTAATTTCAACAAATAATAGCTCAATTCGAACTTCGAAACATTCTCTACAAATTTATTCGTTGGATTTTCTTAGTAATGTTTTGTTGAAAGTTTATTAAACAAATAAAATTCTTCTATTATATAGTTTTTAATTAAAAATATATTTTAACAAAATCTAACGAACAAACTTTTAGAGAATCACTCTAAAAACAAGTGTCTTATTTTGTCCTCACTTTTAAGACATTTTAGGGTGTCTTAATTTTAAACCATTGAGAAAGTGTCTTAAAAATACCTGTAAGACGCTTTCTAAACGTCTTATGTCTTAAAATAAGACACTTGTAAGACACCTGTTTTTACAGTGATGTTTTAAAGATTGAAATGATTTGTCAAAATTGGATGAAAATTACAATTTTTTACATACTTTAAAAAGTAAAACACAAAATGTTAAAGAATTATTATGCGATAACAAATTTTGTATCAAACTAATTTTTTTTAAATGTACAATTCACTAGTTTGTTTTATTTCTCATTTGACAAAATTTTCTTTAACTCGTGTTTTCATTATTCAAATTTTTTATCTATAATATTTAAAATTAACCCAAGGTTTTACTTAGCCAAGCGTTCATTTAAAAAAAAATTAATTTTACCGAATTTTAATTTATCATAATTCTCATTCAACAGAATTTTAAGTAAGTGGAATGTACTGGATCTTAACTTTAAATGACAGAATTTCCATTTTACACTAATAACCCCATGTATTTCTTAATTAAAAACTCATTAAACACATTAAAAGCGCCGGAGTTTAGGTATGCCTATTTCGGCGTTTTAAGTATAATAATCATATGAAATATTGAGCCAGTATCATTTTGACACATGACTTAATTTAAAATTATTATATTGTACAGAATGGAAATGTTATTTTGTACAACTGCTAAATGTTATTTTGTACAATTTTGAAAAATGAATTTGTTATTTTGTACAATTTTTTAAAGAAGCTAAAAACCTTTGGGATCACAATTAAATCCAGTTTTTAAATACTTGTACAAAATACAAATTCATTTTTCAAAATAGTACAAAATAACATTTAGCATTTGTACAAAATAACATTCTCATTGTGTACAATATAACAATCTTAAATTAAGTCATGTGTCAAAATGATACTGGCTAGAAATATTAATTTGTGCAAATAAAATTTGGGTCAATAAAGATTCGATGAAATGGAAATTTGGCATATAAAAATTCGATTTACTTAAAATTTTGTTAAATGAGAATTCTATTAAATTAAAATTCGGTTAAATTAAAATCTACTTAAATCAAAAGCTGGTTGAAGTGAATATATAAAATAATATTATTTCTATAGTAAATAATAATTCGGTACGGTGGCTTAAAATGATGAAAAATTGAAAAGTCGGCTAAAATATTCTTTCGAATAAAATTCTGTCAAATGATAATTTTAATTATAAAAACTCATCTGAAATATCTATGCTCTTTATTTTCTACTTTAATTTATTGGTTTATAAATATAACTACATCATTTAATATTTTTTAACTTATTACTTTTTACTTTTACACATTTTGCATACTCACATTTCTATTAATGTTTAAACTGTTTGAAAGCCTCTAAAGTTCACTGCTTTATGATTCGTTTGAAGGAGAGAAGGAGTTTATATACTTACTTAGGATTGAGAATATTTTTCTGTCAATAAAGCACGCGCATTTATTATTCTCGCCAAGAAGCTCGGGGAATCACCTTCTTCTTTAATGTGAATCAGCATTCGCAACAGATTCTTTGAAACATTATGTGAAAGTTTCCTTCTCGGTTTCCTTATACTTATTTATTTATTTATTTATTTACAAGTTCCTAGGGCTAAATAGCCCTTCAAGATTCTAAGTAGGTATAAAAATCAACCTACTGAGGTATGTAGGTAGTATTTATAAAAAATTAAGGTAAAACTCTGATAAAACCAGTGGCGCCCATTGGATTTCAAGCAGGGGGGGCCAGATCAGATTTCGGGATACGACCCTCTTTTTATGAACCGTAATTTTGACAAGCAAAAAAAAAAGAAGGTTCACATAATAAAATTATCTATACTCTCTAAATTTAATTCAGTGAAATTTCACTGATATGCAGTGAGAATTTAGCCACTGGTTTGATTTAGTGAAATTTGACTGATTCATTCATTGAATTTCATTGGTGAATCAGTGTCTTTCACTGAAGGCTAAATTCTCACTGATTCAAAATTTAGAGAGTAATAATGAGTTAACTACTTTTTTAAAAATGCCTTTGAATTGATCAAAATTTAAATTTATAAGTAACAGTTGTAATTTTAATTTCATTATTCAATAAATCTATAATATTTTATTAAATTTTAAACTTTTTTTAATTTACAATTATTCTTAAATTTTCTAAACTACCTTGCTCCGTTGTCTAATATTCTCAACAGTTTTCGAATTTATTTTCAATTGTCAACAATTATCGATTTTTTTTCAATTGTCAAATATTCTCAACAGTTATCTAATTTTTTGGAATTGTCAAATATTTTCCACTTATATCTCAATTACTTTCTTTCATATCGAATTATTTTCGATATTTTATAACTGTTTTTTTTTAATTTTCAATTTATTCTTGAATATTTAGTAATTCCTCTCTTTTTTAATCATAAATATTGTTTAAATATTTCAATTCAATTGTTTAATTCTTTTCTTCAATTTTCAACTTCATTCTTCAATTTTCAAATCCATTCTTCAGTTTTCAATTATTTTCTTCTATATTCAAGAATTCACAGTTCAATTTTTCAATTACTTATTTCAATACTTAATTATATTTCTAATTTTTCTTTGAATTATCAATTATTTCCGTCAAATTTCATTGGAAATTTCTGTGGCTGAAAGGTAAAACAGCACAAATCCATTTTCATGGTTTCGAGATAAACGAGTTTTAATTTTTTCATTGTTTTGTGAATTCGAAAAATCAACAAATGTGTTTGGTGTTTTGCATTAAGTCTTATTATTAATTGGATTTTTTAAATACATTCATCAAATTTAGTAAAGCGCTTAGATTTTAAAGAAGTTTAATATTTTTTCACCCTAACATTATATTTTGTTGGAGATGTGTCGCTTTACCTTTAAATTGTAATATCTAACTAACTTCAATTTGTTTTTAATGTCATTTTCAAAAAATGGTTATGATTTACTTTCTCTTAAACTCTTGCCTAAATAAGATATTTTTAGATTCATATGGGTCAAACCATTGACTTTCGTCTGAGGGCTGTCGCTGACATATTTTTTGAAAAAAAAAGTTTCAGAAAATATGAAACTTCAAACTTTTCTGAATCCAATAACCATAGTGTTATTATGTAAATTCTATTTTTTTAAGTGTTATTATTAATCAAATGTAGGAGGTTTACGATGTGATTTCGTAACCTTAAATTCTTCACTTTTTAAAAACACGTTATATTTAAAAAATTATTAAGTATTGTTACGTCTTAAATGACATAACACACGAAAATTTATTATTAAATCAATCAGTGGTTGTCCAGTGACGGGTTAGGTGTACAGAGAAATGAATTGAGAGACATTTGTACAAACGGATATCAGTATTTATTGTTTACACAAGATTTGACGATAAAAATCTAAAATGCTGAAGAGTTGAGAGAGCGGCGAGAACTGGTGGCAGAGAATGGATAATCTGAAACAGATTATATGTTTAGGAAAGATATAAGATAAGAGACAAGGAGAAGGGACAAGGGATTAAAAAATTGTTAAACTTACTTTTATTTTAGAGGTAGAACTCTTATCGAAACTCAGTTTCCAAAGTTGACCCAAAGTAGCGAATGTTGCCCAAAAAACCGGCAACCAGCCAGCTGAGATGTTGGGCCGATGTTGGTTGAGTACTGTTGAGTTACTGGCAACCAGCCAGCTGAGATGTTGGGCCGATGTTGGTTGCGTACTGTCGAGTTACTGGCAACCAGCCAGCTGAGATGTTGGGCCGATGTTGGTTGAGTGCTGGATCGTTTGAATGTTGATTCTCGATTTTTGGTTTCAAATCAAGTTATAATTTTCATAGAAAATTATAGTTTTACAGAAGGTCGAAAGTTTCTGGTTTCAAATCACTTAACTAAGAGTCGACGAACAAGGTTACTGGTTTGAATCACACTTGGTAACTTGGTATAATTTAACGAAGAGTTGACGAACACTTGCTGGGGTTTAATTGACAATCAGAGTTTCGGGGTTTGAATTAGACTGGTTTGTTCTGGGGGTCCTTGCAGCTTTTATACACATATAATCGATGAAAAAGCTCGTCCTCCCAATGGGTGAGATACATAAATTTTAACATGGTTCTCGAGTAGAGTTTTTTTTGGACAGGTAAACAGGAGGGTGCGAGTAATCTATAAAAACGCCTAATTCCCACATAATCCCTGAGTTGAGTTTTGACATACATGTGGGTAGGTAGAATACATTATAATCAATAGGCTTTAACTCATAAATTTCAAATGAAACCTCGCTAAACATGCGAGTAGATTCTCTTCTCGGTTTTTGGTTCCTAATTGATTTGTCTTTTAAAAGAGGGTTCTTTCTAACTTGTGTAAACATGGTGTTGATATCGATTTGTTTAATGTTTTTAGACATGCAACTTTAATATTTAACATTTTCTTAATACAAAAAGTTACTGACGTAACACCTCGGCCCTCTTTTCCAAAACTTATAGAGTGAGTTTTGGTCCAGAAAATAAATTTATAGATTCTAAATCTTGACCTTTAAGTGTAAGAAATTTAATTGTCAATGATTGATTATTAAGCGAGATGACGAGTTGTTACGTTTACAGAAAGATCATAACCCATTCATTTTATAAAAGAATTTCGTACATTCGTGCATTCTTATTCAAGAAACTTAACTAATGGTTTTACAAACAATGTTTTCAAAGAATTTACTTTATTCAAATTCAAGCTTTATGTGTGAGTTTACGCACAAAATTATACTTTGGATATGAAAAACATACTAAAACAATTTGACATTTTTAAATTAGTACGCAAACAATATAAAATTTGTTTACGTAATTTTACGCAAACTATACCAATAATTTGTACAGAACATTAATTGATATACTTTAAATTACAGACATGAATCAAACAGTAATATGATCAATTTTGAGAAAAAGTTATTTCCTACGTAATTTACGTTTACAAAACATCAATAAAGCAGTAATATTTTAGGTTTTTCAACAATCAATTATATCTGGTAAAAAACATCAATTAGGAGTAACATTAATAATTTTTTAAGAAAAAGTGTTACTTACGTAACTTACGCATTTTATTACCAAACATCGATTAAACAGTCAATTTTTCTGATTTGAACGCATTCTACTACATATCTGATATACAAAACTAATTAAAAGTAACATTAATAATTGTTTAAGAAAAAGTGTTATCTACGTAACTTACGCATATTTTTCGAGTTTGTTACAGTTAATTTTGAAATTTAAAAGGACATAAGCACTTAGTACAATTTTTCAATTTATAAGAGCCTACATGATGCTATTTATGTTTAATATGGCAAACACATTTATATATGGAAATTATTCTAAATTTAAAAAGATTTATTTATTGTTTTTGTTTTTTGTTTCCTTTGACAACCACACACATACATATATTTGCAAAATACATTACGCTAAAAAAAAAAATTTGTATTATTTTTATTTTCATAATACAAAGTTATCCGACGTGCATACACGGAGTCCCTCACCCCTTACTTTCAAACATGAGGTGAGATCCAAATCATGTTTGATTTATAAATTAATTGATTATTTATAATTTCTTGGTTTTTCTACGGTTATTTCTTAAGGATACATTATTAAATTTAATTGCATGATTTCGACAGTAGTATTTTTCGCAATAATTTTTTTATATAAAAAACAAAGATTATATTTCTTGTATAGAATATTTTATACTATTTGTTCTCTCTTTTGTTTATTTTTTATCCATATATGTCTATTAATATATTAGGCATTATATAACTGACTTATGGCGAGCATTTTGCTCTATACTATACTGATTTGACAAATTCTCTAAAAACTGATAATCATTATGTATTCTCATATAATGTGACGTCAATAGAAATAGTTCTGATATTTGTATTAATATTTTTAACAATATAATGAGTTGTGAAGCTATATTTACATTATCTAGTTTTGCTATCGATAGAACCATGTTTTTTATTAATTTTTTTTTTTTAATATTAAAGATTTTTTCAGTAATATAATTTGACGTGAAATTTAACAATGGCAAGTTATAAAAAAAATTTACCTAAATAAAATTTTGTTTGAATTATTCGTTAAGTAAAAATAACTCAATGTTTAAGAAAAATAATGCAGTTTTTTATTCTGCACATCTTAAATAAATAATGTGTTAAATATAAAAATTTTTTTTGTCTTGAAACGATCCCATAAATAAGTTTTTCTGACATTATTTATATGATTTCCAAGATGAGGTTTAGTGGAAATTTGGAAACAGGATTGTTTGCAAAAGATAGGATTAATGTGGGCAAAGATTTTAATATTTGAATAGTAATGTTGAATTTCTTATGGGGTATCAAATTAATATAAATTTAAGATAGTAAAAGGTTTTAAAACAATCTTTTACTCTTGTTTATTTTATTTTTTTACAACAGTTTTTCATTGAAAATTAGGTTTTAATAAAATGAAACAGTTTAGCAATTTATGATTTTATGCAGACTAAAAGTATGTAATTTGTTTCAGTATTAAAAAATATAAGTTCGTTAAATGTTTTAAACAAATTAAGAACATCTTTTGAGATTGCTGAAAATTGTTTACAACAATAGTGTAGTTTTTTATTTGTATGCAAAAAATCGAAATATTTAATTTTAAATTTTTCTTTCCTTTTTTTCATGAACTACAGATAATTTTAATGGGAGGGTTTATTAATCAAAATTCTATAAAATAATTTTGCTTTGATTTATTTAAATTTCTGTGTAAAAAAAAAAAGAATGTATAGAATCATTAAATTTTTGTTGACATCCATGGTTGGTCGCTTCCTAAAAAAGATGTAAAGTTTTAGATTAGTAAATGTTTTCAATTTTTTGATTTACAATAATATTGTTGATCTTTATAAAATTGATAAACAAAGATTTCAGAGTAAAGACTTGACTACAGAGATTGATTTATTTGATTTCTATTAGCTTAAATGCTTCTTGGATGAATAACAAATTTTATTCGTGAACAAGTGGAACAATTGAGATGCTCGTGGATTATTTAATTTTCTTAGGACATTAGGTATTTTAATAAGTTTACATATTCTTGCTAAAACGTATAGGTTTTTGCAATAGCTCCTTATTAGCAACATGAAAAAGGGTGACAAAAAAAATCCACTGTATTTGAATTGCATTATCTGGAAAAGGGGTTAGCATGTATTTGCTGTATATACAAGTACAAATATTGTAAATACATATATATATAATTTTAATATTTAATAACTTTTATTTAATAAGGTCTGAATTACTCTTTATAATACTAATTTTTATAAAAATTACTCTTAGCGTTTATTTATTTAATGTGTGATAATTTTAATCTATTAATGTGAACAACTTTTGGTTTATTTTTAATTGAAATTTTCACATTTCCGTTTTGAAAAATTTCTAGTACTTGATGCGGGCCTGTATACTGATTTCCAAATTTGTGTGGTTTCGGACCACTTAGTAAAAATACATTATCTCCAACTTTAAAATTCTGTGGATTAATGTTCCTATCATGGTAGTGTTTAGATTTTTCTTTTGCTGAAATTAAGTTTAATCTTGCTATACTCCTTATTTCATGTAATTTCGTTACAAGATCCTTTAAATAGTCATCATATGTTTCTAATTTTTCATGTTCCAAAAGAGGATCGCTGGACGGTTGACGCGCTAACTTTCCGAAAACTAATTCATGTGGTGTACATTTTGTACCTTCATGCATACTGGTATTGTATGAAAACATGGCTAATTCTAGCCAGTCATCCCATTCTGAATTCTTCTCGATAAATTGCTTCAAATATTCTCCTAGTACATGGTGTGATCTTTCTATTGATCCGTTCGATTGGGGGTGAAATGCTGTAGTTTTGAATTGTCTGATTCTAAATCGTTTTGCTAGACTTCTAATTAAATTACTCAAAAAATTTCTTCCTTGATCTGTTAATACTCCTTTTGGAGATCCAAAAATACATATAAATTTTTTAGTAAACGCATCTGCAATAGTGCTAGCTTGTTGATTCGGTAAAGCAATAGCAAGAGAAAATTTTGTAAAATTATCTTGAATAGTGAGAATGTATTCATTTCCTAAGCTTGTTTTAGGTAAAGGTCCTACAATGTCCATCGCAATTTTTTCAAAAGCAACCCCTGGAGTATCTGTAATTACCATAGGGTTCTTTGTTTTTACACGTACAAGTTTTTTAAGCTGACATTTAAGACATAGTTGAATATATTTCTGTATATCGATTTTCATGTTACTCCAGTAAAATTTTTGCCTAATTCTATTATATGTCTTTGTTACTCCTTTATGACCTCCTATAGCCGATGAGTGCGCTTCTTCGATTGATTTAACACGTTGTTCTTTAGTAGGATATTGTACGAGTCCATTACAAATTATAATTTTTATTTTTGACTTTGAAAAAGTAGAGTTTAATATAGATACAATTTCATCCCATGATATTTGATTTATTCTTATAGTTTTTGCAATAGAAATTGATTTAAGATTTAGTTTTTCCGCGATTTCATACATTGAAGAAATTGTTAATTTAATATTATTTAAAGTTTGTTCAAGATTTTCTTTTTCTTCACCTTCAATTGGCATAGCAATATGATATTGTTGACCCTTTTTTATTTCTTTCGCTTGACCTTTTAATAAATTCTTAAATTTTGGTAATTTATTATTTTTATCTAAACCTTTAGACCCATTATCACGTGGTACTCCATTACAAGTTACAAAATACGCATAATTATCTTTCCTCATTGTTAGTTGATCCCGACATTCTACAATATTTTTCGATTTATTTTCGGTTTCTTTTGAACATGATTGGGACGGTAAACCTTCAAAATTAATTTCTTCTATTTCTTCATTATCTTCAATATTTTCTCCATTAATCTCTTCATTATTTTCTTCGTTTCTTCCTTCATTTATTTCTTCGTTTATGATTTCTTCTTCCGACGAATCATCGCTTAAATTACTTTTACTTACTTCCTCATAATTTGATATTTCATTTAATTCATCTCTACCTTTTTTCTTCCGATGATTCCTTGATTTCTTAACATCTAAATATTCAGGATTTGGATTTATTCCAGGATTAAAAGGATTTTCAGGATCAGAATAATTTTCAAGGTCGGATACATTAGTATCTTCGGATTTATCATCTGAGTCGGTATCAGAATAATAATTATTAGATTCATTCATTTTTTCTTCGATTCCATTACATTTAGGTTTCTTAGGTCTACCACGTTTTCTTGTCACTGATGCATTTTCGTTTCTTTCGGGGTCCTTAAGAGTTTTCCTTGGTCTTCCTCGTTTTCTTGATTCCTTAGTAGTCAATTCTTGATTTTCTTCTAAGTACTTCTTAGGTCTACCACGTTTTCTCTTGCTAATTCTTAAAGGATGATCTTGATTTTCTTGTTTTTCATAAATTTCTTTATTTTTCATGTTATTTTTATTATAAGATTTATTTCGAGTTGTTATATAACATTTTTCTTCATTTATTTCTTTCTTTTCTTCAGATGGAGAAAATAAAGTTGAAAGAAGTGTAAAAATTTGTAAGAAGCATTGAAATTTATTTTTCTTAATGTGAAATTGATGAAATAAATTATTTATGAAATTTCCATTATTGATTGTTAAAATTTTTGACGTTGAAGGGTTCGCAGAATTTATTTTTATACTATTATCCTCAATTTCATCATCGGTATCAGATTCATCATAAGACTGATTAATTTCTTCATCGCAATACAAGTCAATAGAACCTTCATTATCAGATGCTTCTTCTTCAGTTTCATAGTCATATTCCTTTCGTATAAATGTTACGGGGTTTCTTGATAATGCGTCTGCGTTCACGTTGCTTTTTCCTGCCTTATAAACTACATCGAATTCATATTCCGCGAGCTTTAAACGCCATCTAGTTACTCTTGAGCACGGGTCTTTGGAATTTTGAAACCATACTAATGGTTTATGGTCGGTAACTAATGTAAATTTTCTTCCGTATAAGTATGGTCTAAATTGTGTAACGCAGTAAATTATTGCCAGAGCTTCCTTTTCGTATGTATCGTATTTCCTTTCGTTTTCATTTAAAACTCGAGATGTGTAAGAAATTGGTTGATCTTTTCCTATTGGGCCTTGTGACAATATGCCACCTATTGCAAATCCTGAAGCATCAGTCGTAACAACAAATGGTTTAGAAAAATCGGGTCTAATTAAAAGAGGTTCCTCGCATAATTTTGATTTAAGGTATTCGAAAGCATCATGTTGTTCGTCTGACCAGGAAAAAGGTACGTCTTTTTTTAAAAGATTTGAAAGTGGTGTAGCTATTTTCGAGAAATTTTTAATAAATCTTCTGTAATAACCGGCTAAACCGAGAAATTGTTTGATATTTTTCTGATTTTTGGGAATTGGAAATTGCTTTACGGCTACTAGTTTTTTCGGATCGGGTCTAACGCCATGTTTATCAATAATATGACCTAAATAGTTAACTTCAGGTCTTAAAAATTCGCACTTATCTGGTTGTAATTTGAGGTTAGCTAAACGTAATCTTTCCATTAATGCATTAAATTTTTGTTCATGTTCCTCTAATGTATCTGCATATATTACAATATCATCTAAATAAACAAATAAATCTGTATTAATTAATCCGGTAAGACAAGCATTCATTAGACGTTGAAAACATGCTGGCGCATTCTTTAAACCAAAAGGCATGCGGTCAAATTCATAATGACCGTCCGGTGTAGAAAAAGCTGTTTTGTGTGAATGTTCTTTATTCATTTTAATCTGATGAAAACCTGATGCTAGGTCAAAAACTGAAAAATATTTTGCGTTTCCAAGCTGGTCTAACAAATCAATTATATTAGGCAAAGGATGATTATCTTTAATTGTTTTTTCATTTAATTTGCGGAAGTCCAAGACCATTCTCCAACGTTTATTTCCCTGAGAATCTGATTTCTTAGGTACTATCCAAACTGGTGTGTTATATGGGGATTGTGAAGGTTTAATTATTCCTTGATCTAAAAGTTCATTAACTTGTCTTTTAATTTCTTCTTTATGAATCGGTGGAAAACGGTACTGACGTGTAAAAATTGGTTGGTCGTCGGTAGTGGGGATAGTGTGTTCTAAAAGATTAGTAGCTTCTAAAGTTTCTCCTGGGAT
This sequence comes from Ganaspis brasiliensis, assembly GCA_037103525.1. Taxonomy (NCBI): domain Eukaryota; kingdom Metazoa; phylum Arthropoda; class Insecta; order Hymenoptera; family Figitidae; genus Ganaspis; species Ganaspis brasiliensis. The sequence goes on along the minus strand of JAZKLR010000390.1, from coordinate 518,005 downwards.
TTGAAAACGATCGATATTTTTTGTTATTATATTTATTACATGAGTTAATTCTTCTTCGTTTAAATGATCTAACCTTAAAAATTTCTTTACTGTTTCTATTCGATTGATACCTGTAATATTAAATACTTGACAAAGTTTATTTAATTTTTCATTATTATTATTAATAAATCCATGTAAAAAATTTTCTGATGATTTAAACTGAGTATTAATAGTAGACTGTATTAAATTTGAATATTTATAATTGGTTTTAATTGTTGCTACATTTTCTTCTTTATTTTCTATAAAATCAAGTAATTCCACTGTTAATATAGGAATATTCATTGCTTCAACACAAGTATTAGCAATTTTTAAATAAGCTCGACCATTTACATTTGTTACTAAAGCATTTCCAATAAAAAGTCCTTCACCAATAAGTAATTTTGGAATATAACCAACTTTTTTATCTTTATTTTTAATATTAACAAAAATTGTTGCAATAGTTCTTGCTGGTACTGTTATGTATTCTTGTGTAGAAAATGGATAAAAATTATCATCGATTTCAATTCGTTTTTCTGCATAATTTATTTTTACATTGTTGTTGTTAAAAAACTGTGTGCCTAGAATTCCATCATGACTAATTGGAACATCATTAGGGATTAGATTAAAAATCGTTGAGTGACCGAGTATATTTAATTTTATTTGTCCGAGGGTGAAAACAGGATGTTCGTTGATACCAGTGAGTCGCAGGCATTCTTCCGTATTAACGTAAACATCAGGTCCAACAACCCCTTCTTTTAAAAGGTTCGGACCTGCTCCAGTATCGATCATCATGGTTACGGTGTTTTGTAAGCCAGCTGCACTTATCGAAATATATGGGATACTACTTGACATAGTAGCTTTAATTTGTTCGCTATTTTCCGGTTGATTTTCTTTTTTATTATTATTTTCATTTTTAACATTTAAAGATGCGTTTCCTCGCTCAAGACCTCCTCTGTCGCATCTACTAAGAGAAGGTTGCTCGAGTTTCCCGATTGCGGCTGTTGTAATCTTCGAGCATTATTACGAGTTCTTAAAACACAATCATTTATAAGATGACCTTCTTCTTTGCAATAATTACACATCACTTTAACTTGAGAATTTTGCGGTTGTTGACTTTGTAAATTAGGATTTGTAGTGGGAGAAAAATTGTTAGCTTTTTGATTTTGATTATTAAAATTTATTGGTCTGTTGTAATTATTTTGAAAATTTTGTTGCTTTTGAAAACTTTGTTGATTTGAAGAATTTTGTCGGTTTTGATAATTTTGTTGAATTTGAAAATTTTGTCTATTTTGAAATCCTTGTGGATTTGTGTTTTGAATATTTTGGTTTCTTGAAAAATTTGAGCCTTGAAAATTTTGTTTAGGAAAATTTGGATTTTGTCTAGAAAAATTTGGATTTTGAAATTTCTTAGAATAATTTGGATTAAAATTAGGATTCTGAAAATATCGATTAAAATTTGGGTTTTGAAAATTTCGATCAAAATTTGGATTTCGAAAATTTCTAAATTGATTTGTATTAAACCGTTGATTTTGACTATTAGAAAAATTACGTTGTTGACTCGGTAAAAGTTGTTGATTTGAGAATGTTTGGTTTTTCATATTTAATTTGTTACATACTGGGGCAATGTGACCTTTTCCGCCACAAATTTGACAGTTTAATGTATTTTCTTGTAAGGTATTCACTTTATTGTTTCGTGGATGAATATTGCTACTTCTTTGTGGTGTTTCTAACTCTGAATTTGAAATTTTATTTCTTCTTAAATCTTGACTCGCTTTTAATCTTTTTTCTACTTCTATTGCCGAAGTTATCGTTTCTCTTAATGTATTTGCTCGTTGTACGCGAATTTCTATTTCCGGCCTTAATCCTCTTATAAAACAATCTATTAAATCTCTATTTAATCCCGTACTAAAATTTTCATCGGTTACTTGATTATTTGACATTTTATGAGCGTCTAAAATTTTTTCTGATATTTCTTTAAGTCTAGTCGCGTAAGATAAAACATTTTCTTCTTGCCACATAAAGGTATTTCCTAGCTCACCCTGTAGTTGATAAACCGATTTTGACACTAAATATGATCTTTTTAAGGCGTTTATAAGTTCATCTACATTATTGAATGCGGTACCAAAAATACTTTTTCTAGCTTCACCAATAAGTTTACATCGTATCATTTTTACTAAATTTCCCTCTGCCGTTGCTGGAAGCATTTGCTTTGCTTCTGTGCAACCTTCAATAAAATTTTCTAGAGACATTGTTTTTCCGTCAAATAATGGAACTACTTCAATTGCATCGCGTAATGATATTGTCTGATTGTGGGGGTAATATGCTGCTTGTACATTAGGATCTCTTATACCCTGATTTTGTGAACTACCAGCTGGATTATTTTCATTAGCCATTTTTGTTTCTATCTTAGTTTGATTTTCCGTCTTAATTGTTTTTAAAGAAGGACTATTCAAAAACTTATTTAATAACTCACGAGATTTATTTAGGGACGATTCGAATTCTTTATCAAGGATATTTTTACGATCTAAAGTTTCTTCAAATTTTTCAATTTCTAATTGTTTTTCAATTAATATTTTATCAAAGAATTCTGGACAAGGAGTATCTTCTAATGGATTATTTGTTAAAGTTTTTTCAAGGATCGTGGAACTAGTAAGACTATCACTCAAATTAAAATTTTTGATGGTTGAGTCTAATTCAAAAGAATCCCCGGTATTTTGAGTGATAATAGAGTTATCAAGGTTTATTGGAAGTCCACTTTTAGAATCAAGATTAATTTTATTATTTTTGTTAACCTCTTTAGCCAATTCTTCGTTATTTCTTGTTTTACTACGCGTTAATTTACTATGTTCATCAGATTGCGACATATCATACTTGAAGTTAGAATATTTTGCACAATATACATATAAATATATCAATAATAATATAGTTTACCAAAATTCTCTCGCTCTCTAAAAACCTTGAGAAAAAATTTAAAAAGAGAAAAAAAAATGCACAAAATGCTCCCAAACATTTAACCCTTGCTGTACACACAGGTCGATGCACCAAATTAATGTATGTTACGTCTTAAATGACATAACACACGAAAATTTATTATTAAATCAATCAGTGGTTGTCCAGTGACGGGTTAGGTGTACAGAGAAATGAATTGAGAGACATTTGTACAAACGGATATCAGTATTTATTGTTTACACAAGATTTGACGATAAAAATCTAAAATGCTGAAGAGTTGAGAGAGCGGCGAGAACTGGTGGCAGAGAATGGATAATCTGAAACAGATTATATGTTTAGGAAAGATATAAGATAAGAGACAAGGAGAAGGGACAAGGGATTAAAAAATTGTTAAACTTACTTTTATTTTAGAGGTAGAACTCTTATCGAAACTCAGTTTCCAAAGTTGACCCAAAGTAGCGAATGTTGCCCAAAAAACCGGCAACCAGCCAGCTGAGATGTTGGGCCGATGTTGGTTGAGTACTGTTGAGTTACTGGCAACCAGCCAGCTGAGATGTTGGGCCGATGTTGGTTGCGTACTGTCGAGTTACTGGCAACCAGCCAGCTGAGATGTTGGGCCGATGTTGGTTGAGTGCTGGATCGTTTGAATGTTGATTCTCGATTTTTGGTTTCAAATCAAGTTATAATTTTCATAGAAAATTATAGTTTTACAGAAGGTCGAAAGTTTCTGGTTTCAAATCACTTAACTAAGAGTCGACGAACAAGGTTACTGGTTTGAATCACACTTGGTAACTTGGTATAATTTAACGAAGAGTTGACGAACACTTGCTGGGGTTTAATTGACAATCAGAGTTTCGGGGTTTGAATTAGACTGGTTTGTTCTGGGGGTCCTTGCAGCTTTTATACACATATAATCGATGAAAAAGCTCGTCCTCCCAATGGGTGAGATACATAAATTTTAACATGGTTCTCGAGTAGAGTTTTTTTTGGACAGGTAAACAGGAGGGTGCGAGTAATCTATAAAAACGCCTAATTCCCACATAATCCCTGAGTTGAGTTTTGACATACATGTGGGTAGGTAGAATACATTATAATCAATAGGCTTTAACTCATAAATTTCAAATGAAACCTCGCTAAACATGCGAGTAGATTCTCTTCTCGGTTTTTGGTTCCTAATTGATTTGTCTTTTAAAAGAGGGTTCTTTCTAACTTGTGTAAACATGGTGTTGATATCGATTTGTTTAATGTTTTTAGACATGCAACTTTAATATTTAACATTTTCTTAATACAAAAAGTTACTGACGTAACAGTATTAGAAATCAAAACTTACCAGAAATATAAATCCTGTTATTTTGATTCTAAAAATAATAGAAATCTTATTAAAATACATTATTTTAGAATAATAATATAATTTGAAAAATTTGTACTTGTGAAAATTTTCAAGATTTTTTAAAGCATCTACCTTTTTTTTGGGAGCTCCAAATAATTTGAGGATTTGAATATATATTATTATTAATATAACTTAATTGCTATCAAAATTTGGCGAAGGCGTTTTGCTTTATTAAGAAAATATTAAATTTAAAAATTTTCTATTCTAGAAGGTTAAAATTTAATGTAAATACAGCAATGTGAAATTGTTTTGTTTACTTTAAGTACCAGAATTAACCTTTTTAAAAAGACAATTTTTAATTTTAATTTATTCCAAAACGAAGCAAAACGCCTTCGCCAAATTTTAATAGCAAGTAAGTTATATTAATAATAATATATATTCAAATCCTTAAATTATTTGAAGCTCCCAAAAAAAAGTTAGATGCTTTAAAAAATCTTGAAAATTTTCACAAGTACAAATTTTTCAAATTATATTATTATTTTAAAATAATGTATTTTAATAAGATTTCTATTATTTTTAGGATCAAAATAACAGGATTTATATTTCTGGTAAGTTTTGATTTCTAATACTTAATAATTTTTTAAATATAACGTGTTTTTAAAAAGTGAAGAATTTAAGGTTACGAAATCACATCGTAAACCTCCTACATTTGATTAATAATAACTCTTAAAAAAATAGAATTTACATAATAACACTATGGTTATTGGATTCAGAAAAGTTTGAAGTTTCATATTTTCTGAAACTTTTTTTTTCAAAAAATATGTCAGCGACAGCCCTCAGACAAAAGTCAATGGTTTGACCCATATATATATTTTTATTATATATTATAATTATTGTATATTATATAAATAAATAATCATATGTCAATTTAATCAATAACTTAAAAAACATTTTGTAGAATCAGTGATTTTTTAAAAGCGTCAATTGTTTTTCTCAGCCTGAATGGAGTTGTGTCGTTATACTATTCTATTGACGGCAAAAATGGACTTGTGTCATTAAATTATTTAAAATTTTCAACGTAAACAAAATTTTTTATCATTTTGAAATTATGATACTTTAAAAAGCATATCTAAATGTATAGAAATCTAATGTTATCTTAAAATTGAAAAAATTGTAGTTGTGCTGTTTTACCTTTCAGCCACAGATTTAATTTACGATTATTTTAATGAAATTTTAAATTATTTTCTTCAATTTTTAATTTTTTTTAAAATTTTAATTCTTTTCTTTAATTTATAATTAAATTTTCAATAATCAATAATTATCGGCTTTTTTCAATTGCTTTTTTTCAATTTTTAATTATATATTTAATTATATATATATATAGATATATAGATTATATATACCTATATATTATATATTATATAGATTTAATTATATATGCTTCAAATTTCAATTCGATTTTTCAGTTTTCAATTAGTTTCTTCTATATTCAATAATTCTCGCCTTTTTTCAATAACTTTTTTGAACTTGAAATTATAATCTTTAACTTTTAATTACATTCTTTAATTTTCAGTGATTTCCTTTAATTTCAAATTATTTGCTTCAATATTCAATAATTCTTGCCTTTATTCAATTTCATTTAAATTTGAATTAAATTGATCAATTCCATGCATCAATTTTTAATTATTTTCTTCAATATTCAATAATTCTCGGTTATTTTCAATTATTTTTCTATTTAAATTTTATAATTATTTATTAATTTTTGAACTACATTTAAATTGTGTCAATTATTCTGACCTTTTTGAATTTTTTACAATATTCAATAAATATTATCATTTGTCAATTATTTCTTCCATATTCAATAATTCTATGTTTCTTAGTACAATTATTTTTTCAAAAATCCGACTTTTTCCTCTATTTTCAATTATTTTCTGCAATTTCACATAATTTCCTACCATATTCAATCATTTTCGTTGTCTTTAATTATTTTCTATAAAATTTCAATTCCATTCTTAATTTTTCAATTATTTTCTTCAATTTTCAATTATTCTTTCGATTTTTATTTAATTTTTCAATATTAAACAATTCTCGGCTTTTTCAATTATTTTATTCAATTATAAAAAATAGTTTTTAAATTGTAATTCAATTGTTTAATTCTACAAATATTTTCTTTTACTATTCAAAAATTCTCGCCATTTTTCAATTATTTTTTCCAGTATCAATAAGTTTCTTTAATATTAAATACAATTGTTCAATAATTTCGTTCAATTTTCTAACCAATTTTTCAATTTTCAATTCGGTTTTTTAGTTTTCAAATATTTTCTCCTGTATTCAATAATTCTCGCCTTTTTTTAATAACTTTTTTAAATTTTTATTTATAATCTTTAAGGGCATGTGATGGATTATGATGTCACTGGTATAGGCAAAATTTGACCGTAACTTTTCTCTTAAAATATTAAATATTTTTTCATGAAACTTGGTAGAATTACTTAAAATGGCATTAGGAAGGTCTCTCAGACCCGAATTTGTTTAAATTTTGGTCCAAAATTAATTTTGGGAAATTTTAGAAAAATTGCAAACTTTTTGAAAAATCAATTTTGAGACAAAATTCAAACAAACTCGGGTCTGAGAGACCTTCCTAATGACATTTTAAGTAATTCTACCAAGTTTCATGAAAAAATATTCAATATTTTAAGAGAAAAGTTTCGGAAAAATTTTACCTATACCAGTGACGTTATAATCCATCACATGCCCTTAAATTTCAATTACATTTTTCAATTTATAGTGATTTTCTTGAATTTCAAATTATTTTCTTCGATTTTCAATCCAATTATTCAATTTGCAATTACTTTCAACAATTATTCCTACAATATCCTTAATTTTTGAAATTATTTCAGTTTAATATTTATAGTTTGATATAGCCAACAACAGTGAAAATATTCTGCTGCTTGGCGTGCGTTCATTTTGTTATTTCCCATATGGTACTCTTGAATTTTTATAGGAACATATTATTAATGCTTAAAAATATATTTAGTTAAAATTTTATGGTTATACTTAAATTTGAAAACCAATATTTCAAAGACATTCTAACTAAAAAACAGCTACAGGATTAAATATTTGTTTTACAATTAGGGGAGAGTGGCCATCAATGTACCAGTTTTTTCAATGAACCATTTCAATTTTCTCAGAAACAATTAAATAAAAATTCTCCTAATTTTAAATATAAATGAAGTTTGCGTAAACACACTACGTCCATAAATTTGAGACGTGTGGATTTATTCTTTACAGAGAAAACTGAAAAAAACTGTTTTTGATGCACTAAAGAAAAAATTTACCTAAAATACAAACCCGTTTTTTAATTGAAATAAGGCAATTTAAAAATAAATGTACTTACGATTTATTTTGTTTTGGGCCTTAACTACAATATTCTAATGAGATAAAGATTTTGAAATATTGGATTAAGTTATAAAAAACCATTTTTGTTGCAAATGTCATGTTGATTCAATGTACCGGGGAACAATGAACCACCTGGAATTTCAGTGTATTTTCGATTTCTGGAGTGGTATGCCTGATTATAAAACTAGGCATGCGTACAGCATGTTACAACAATTGTTATCAGTACTTTTCTCAACATAGCAGAACTAAGATGCCATTTTAGCTAGTTAACTTAAATTTGAGGTATATTTATGTTATACATTATCAATTAAAAAGTGTTAAGTAATAATTGTTTATAGTATTTGATAGAAAATAAGTTTTGTTACAACGTGAAAATTGCAATATTATTATTGTTGAACATTTTTAGTGTTTTTATAGAGGTGGTTCATTGTGTACCCAGGATGTTAAAAATGAAAATAGCTTGTAAGTTTAGAAAAATCCTAAATTTTATTATTTAATCAAAATAAATCGTGTATAATATGTGTGCAATAAATAGAGAAGTGTTGTAGTTTTACATTGATGCAAAGAAGTGCTTAAAATTGGTAAAATTGAATAAGTACTATGACCTTGAAAAAAACCCGGTACATTGATGGCCACTCTCCCCTATATTAAAATCGAATTAACCATTATGTACGTAAGTTCATGGGGTGTTTCAATTCCGTACTTTTCTGATTATTTTGTTAAGTAAAATTAAATTTTTTGTTTATATTTTTTACCATCCTCCTGGCACCACCCGCCCCTCGACTAGGGAGGGGGCAGCCACCCCCCCCCCCCCCCTGCTCCAGCCGATTGAGCGCCACTGAACTGAACTATTAATAAACTTATTGATAGATATAACATAACACTGACTGAGGGAATCACATCTGCGATAACAAACGCAATAACGCAATTTTTATCACTGCAAGAATTTGCAATTTTATTATTCATCTTTATCATCTTTATGTTATATTTACATTATACTTTACAATTTCTGAGATTATTTGTTAAGGCTAGTGTAAATAATATTAATATTACAATTCAAAAATCCTTGTTATTATATTTTTCTGAAAATCATCGATTCAATCCAGAAGAAGGAAACTTCAAAATTGGCATCAATAAATTAGCGCATCTGTTAATAAATTTATTAAAAACTAATTTCTATTTGTTATTATAAATCTAAACAAAATAGATGTTCAAGAAAAAAGATTTAAAAAATTTTTAAAATTCCAAAATATAAAAAAATATAGAAATAGAGTTTGAGTATATTTAAATTACAATTATTGTACCAATTACAACAATTTGTCTGTCAATAATTTATTTTCATTATTCGAGCAGTTATTTTTCTGTGACTTTTATAAAAAATAGTAAAAATCAAAAGAGTTTAACAAAAATAATTAAAAGTTATTGAGTCCAAAAAATCGATTTTTTAAAAATAGTCTTAACTAAAAGTACAACTATCAGAAACTATGTTTTTAAAATGGGAGATTAAAATATGTATACCTATAGGGGAGACCGAGGAGGAAAGTAACAGAGGTGGAAAGTAACAACGCTTATAACTTCTAAACCAATGAGCGGACAGACATAGTCCTTTCATAATTTTTAGTCAGTTTTGCCCCCTCTATCTCCCCCAAATTATGTTAGGGGTCTACCGTAAACTATTATATCTGATACTGACTTTTTGTGCAAAAAAAAAGTAAGTTTTTGCCTAAATTTTCAAAATATCATATTTTTTTGATTTTATAGATATTTTAAATATGCTTTTCGTTTTTTTGAAGCTTTTTTATTTATCTTTAAGTCGTGCTAGTGCATAATTAGAAAATGCGAAATACTTTTATGTAATTTAAACTTGTTTCTTGAAATCCAAGGAAAAGAGGGGTGAGTTGGAAAGTAACACGTTGTTACTTTCCTCCTCATCTAATGCTTAATTTTTATAAACCTTCTCCTTTTTTATAATTATTTCACTTTATATATTTATTTTATATTTTAAAGATTAAATATTGGATTTTTGATTTGAATTTTTAAGAAACGATGCTTTTTTAATGTCATTGATATTCAACGAATACTAAATAGATCAAAAATACTTGATTTCAAAAAAGTGCAAAAATATCTGCCAATTATGTACAAAATTCAGTTAATATCACTTTGCTTTTTTGTATGTTCATAATAAAAATAATTTAAATTAATAGCAGTTTTATATTTGAAACGCTAGCCTTAATTTTAAAGTGTTACTTTCCTCCTTCGTGCTGTTACTTTCCACCTCAGGGGTGAGGAGGAAAGTAACAAATAAAGGGCTGATTAAAAAGTCCTGCAGTGAACTATCAAATTATTATTAATGTTTAATTCCAATTTTATTTAATAGGTGAAAGTCCAAGCTTTCGATTAATATGTTTACAGAACTTATCCGATAAATAGTTTTAATGCTAGCATTAAAAAACTGATTTTTGTTACTTTCCTCCTCGGTCTCCCCTAAATTATTTTTCGAGATGTATTATGTTCAGTGTCATGAGCCACGCGACCAAGCGAGCGATTTGGCATGTTCTGAAAACTTTAAACGCATTTTTCTTAAAACCTTGTTATTGAAGTTTGCGTACACGATAAACAAAATTCTAATTAGCCAATTAAGCTCTACTTTGGCTTTTTTGTAGATAAATGGTTAATCTTCTATGTAAACTAAAGTGTTTTTTGATACAATTGAATTGAACTTTTTTTGTAACAAATAAAATGGTTTTTTTTGCGAAAATTTAAAGTTGTTTTTTTTTCAAACTCATATAAAAATTTTATTTTATATTTAAAATACTAAAAATTTTATTCTAATATAATTCACATAGAAGACAGTTATATTTAATTTAAGAAAAATCTTGATTTGTAAACTTTTAGAAACAATTGTGGACCTTAGAGTGTACACAGTGGGATAGCCTCAGCAGCAAGGTGGTTTAAACATAATGTTGATTTTTGAATTATTTTTTCAAAGATTAAATATTTTAAAAAATATGCTCTAAATGTGAAATTAATATATTTTATTGTATTTGAGAAAAAAATTTCTAAACTTGTCACATGTTTCAAATTTCTAATGCAGGCGACCCCCTTATTTAATTTATCTATTTATTAATATTTATAATGAATTAATAGCAGGAATGTAACAAGACAAAATGAATTAAACAGTAAAATATAATTTATCGTTTTATTAGCAAAAATTATTCACAGTAAGTACATGTTCAACAATAATTTAACTATCTTCAAAAAATGAAAACAAACTATCATATTCGTATTTTACAATACTTTCATATCTTACACATTCAGCAAAAACACATGTTAAAATATCAAGAAGTCAAATAATGTGTGTAGCTGTAGATCCTCAAAGGCGCTGAAATCAAAAAATAAGTTTATTGAATATGATAAATTACACGCAAAACTAAATAAAATGTATCAAACGTATATATATACAACATATCAAAAAAATTGTGTAATTGTATAATAATATTTATAATCACAGAAACAAAAGTTAGCAAATTACTTTTCTTTAAAAGCATACAAAAATCTATTTAAATTTTACTAAATAATGAAAATTTTCACAGCATTAAAGAAATATTATAAATATAAAAAGAAGGTAATTACTAGTAATTACATATCTAGTGAAAAATAATAAATTTTAGATTATTAAAACAACATACTGGATGTGGAGGCCTAGGTCTAATTGGAATTGGTTTAGGTCGTGGCATATTTCCTGGACGGCCTGGTTCTCGGCGAAGACGCTGAAAGATGAAAAAGTAAAAATTAATTTATTTTTTGACAAGAAGAGTGTACTTACAATTATATAAATATGCATTATTTCTTTTCTTGTTATTACTATTAATTATTATTCATTTTCAATAAATGTAATACTCACTGGGTGTGGTGGTCTAGGTCTAATTGGAATTGGTTTGGGTCGTGGCATATTTCCTGGACGGCCTGGTTCTCGACGAACTCTCTGAAAGTTTAGAATTATAATTAAAAATTGGATTATATTAGCCAATTGTTTATTTTTGCTGTAATTTTAAATTAAATCTAAATTTTCTTAAATAAAGTTTTGTTATAATTATATTCTCATACAATAGAAAATCGATGTTTTCTTACCTCTAAAGACAAAACGTCATCTGCTTCAAGGTCTTCTACTTCAAGTTCTTCAGCTTCTCGACGAAGACGCTGAAAGATGAAGAAGTTGAAATTAATGTATTTTTTGACAAGAAGAGTGTGCTTATAATTATATAAATATGTATTATTTCTTTTCTTGTTATTACTATTAATTATTATTCATTTTTAATAAATATAGTACTTACTGGGTGTGGTGGTCTAGGTCTAATTGGAATTGGTTTAGGTCGTGGCATATTTCCTGGACGGCCTGGTTCTCGACGAACTCTCTGAAAGTTTAAAATTATATTATTAAAAATTGGATTATTTTAGCCAATTGTTAATTTTTAAAATATTTTTTGTTTGTTTTATTTTAAAAATAAATTTTAATTTTCATAAATAAAATTTTGTTATAATTATGTTTTCATACAATAGAAGAGCATGGTTTTTTACCTCTAAAGGCAAAACTTCATCAGCTTTAAGGTCTTCTGCTTCAAGTTCTTCAGCTTCACGACGAAGACGCTGAAAGATGAAATAGTTTAAATTAATTCATTTTTGGACAAGAAGAGTGTACTTATAATTATATAGATATGCATTATTTCTTTTCTTGTTATTACTATTAATTATTATTCATTTTTAATAAATATAGTACTCACTGGGTGTGGTGGTCTAGGTCTAATTGGAATTGGTTTAGGTCGTGGCATATTTCCTGGACGGCCTGGTTCTCGACGAACTCTCTGAAAGTTTAAAATTATTATTAAAAATTGGATTATAATAGCCAATTGTTTATTTTTGAATAATTTTATTTTTGTTGTAATTTTAAATTAAATTTAAATTTTCTTAAATAAAATGTTGTTATAATTATATTTTCATAGAAAAGAAGATCGTGGTTTTTACCTCTAAAGGCAAAACGTCTTCTGCTTCAAGTTCTTCAGCTTCACGACGAAGACGCTAGAAATTTGAAAAAAATATAATTAATTTACTCCCGCCCTTAACAGTTTATATTTATAATAAAATATAGAACTTACTGGGTGTGGAGGTCGTGGTCTAATTGGAATTGGTCTAGGACGTGGCATATTTCCTGGACGACCTGGTTCTCGACGAACTCTCTAAGAATGCATATATATTATTTATAACTGTAAATTATTTTATTATAATTAAATAATTTTTTTACTTTAATTTTGAATCAGTAAATTCGTACTTGTATTTTCTATTTAAAAACTGGATGAGTATTTAGTCATAATAGGTTTTAATTCATGTAAAGTTATTGTTTATAGTTTTATCTGTTTTAATCATAAAAAATAGAATATATCATAACTATATTTTTTTCATTAATAGTTTCATCTAGTTCTTACATCTAGAGCAACTGCAGATTCTTCCACTTCATCAGTTTCAACTTCGGCTACATCTTCTTCAAGGCCTTCAGCTTCACGACGAAGGCGCTTTAAATAAAGAGATGATTTAATATTAATTATTTGATTTTCAATTGATTATTTTATATTTTTTTTTTTTATTTTAATTAATTATACTATTGTTTATATAATAATGTGTTTAACGAATAGATTTACATTATTTTTAATAATTACCACGCACATAGTACCAAAAATTATTTATCTGAATGTAACTTTCGCAGTATTTAGATAATTTTTTATACTATGTGAGTATAGAATAAAAAATCCTATAATTATAAGTGAAAGAATTATGTTTTTTCTTCAGAAATTATTGAACATTAAATTTTTAATAAAAAAAATAATTGACTTACAGGATGTGGAGGACGGGGTTTGATTGGAGGTGGTCTAGGACGTGAAGGTTTACCACCCCGAGCAGGTTCTGGTTCAGCTTGAACAGATAAAGCTGCAAATGCAAATAGTGCTACGATCAAGAAAGCACTAATCTTCGCCATTTCAGCTTTGGTTCTAAAAAAATCACAACTATTAATATTTGAATATAATTATTAACATATACTTGTTAAGGATGTTCAACCCATTGACATGCAGAACCTCAAACTATAGAAAATGGTTTTTCACGTCTAATAAAAATATTATTAAATTTGATTTTACCCAATTCTGTAAGAACCAGTTGTGCACTTTTAAAAAAAATTAGGTTGATACAAAATTTGTTATCAAATAATAATTATTTAGCATTTTGTGTATTTTCTTTAAAATTTGTGAACAACTGTAATTTTCATCTAATTTTGACAAATAATAGTGCAATTTGATCTTCGAAACATTCTCTACAAATTTGTTCATTGGATTTTGTTAATAATATTTTGTTGAAAATTTATTAAACAAATAAAATTCTTCTATTATATAGTTTTTAAACAAAAAATGTATTTTAACAAAATCTAGCTAATAAACTTTTATAGAATGTTTCAAATATTAAAATGAGCTATTATTTGTCAAAATTGGACGAAAATTATAATTCTTTTCAAACTTTAAAAAGAAAAACACAAACTTTTAAATAATTATTATTTGATAAAAAATGTTACATCACCAATTTGTTATAATTCTCATTTGTTAAAATTTTCATCAAGGCGTTTTTCCATTATTCAAATTTTTTGTCAATAAAATTTTTACTCAATAAAATTTGTAAGTCGTAGAATTTTCATTTGACAGAATTTCTTCTTAGCCGCAACCGTTTACTTAAAAGAATTCTAATTTTACCAAATTCTAATTTAGCAGAATTCTCATTCAGCAAAATTTATTTATCAAATATCAATTTGTGCAAATAAAAATTGAGTCAATGAGGATTCGATTAAATGGAAATTTGGCATTTATAGATTCGATTTACTTAAAATTCTATTAAATTAAAATTCGGTTAAATTAAAATTTACTTGAATAAAAAGCTGGTTAAAGTGAGTTTCTATAAAATGACATTTCTGTTAAATAAAAATTCGGCTACTTAAAATGATGTTAAAAATTTGTTAAATAAAAATTCATCTAAAATATTCTGTCGATTAAAATTCTGTCAAATCATAATTTTAATTATAATGACTTATTATGAAATATCTATGCGCTTCATTTTGTACTTTAATTTATTATTTGATAAATATAATTATATCATTTAATATTTTTTAGTTTTTACACAGTTTGCATACTCACATTTCTATTAGATGTTTAAACTGTTTGAATGCCTTTAAAGTTCACTGTTTTATGATTTGCTTGAATGAGAGAAGGAGTTTATATACTTACTCAGAATTGAGAATATTTTTCTGTCAAGAAAGTACGCGCATTTATTATTCTCGCCAAGAAGCTCGGGGAATCACCATCTTCTTTAATGTGAATCAATATTCGCAACAGATGCTTTGACACATTAAGTGTGTGAGAGTTTCCTTATAGTTTGTAAAGAATCAAGAATAATGTACACACGAGGATGAGTAATTTATTTATTGCTTTATATCACGCGCGGTGAAAAAATATGATTAGCTGCTTAAGCTAATTAGTGGTTTTCTACTAATGAACTAGAGAAAAATCGGTCACTTTTAAATAGTGAATATTTTTAGAAGAAAACTACTAATTAGAAAGTGAAATATCTATACTATAATTGAAATAGTGAATTTGACTGTTTTAATTAGTAAAAATTTCACTATCAAATTAGTAGTTTCCCACTAATAATTAGTAGCTTTCTACTAAACATTCGTGAAATATTCACTATTTAATAGTGACCGATTTTTCTCTAATTCATTAGTAGGAAACTACTAATTCAGATTAAGAGAGTAAGATTTAGCAATCGTATAGCTAACCTCAATTACAGTTAATTCTTACAACTAATACTAAAATTTTGCTACCATATAGCTAAAAATGAGCTATATCCATATATTATAATATAGCACTAAGAGACGCAATTTTTTTAAAAATTATGAAAATTAAGATGTTTTGACCATAAAAACTCTTACGATACCTTCAACTACGGACTTTAATAGCAATCAATCAAACCAATTCATTTTGGAATAATGGGAATTACTACACTGTAAAAAGAAACATCTTAAAATGCATTGTAGTCACTTTTAAGACTTTTAAAGTATCTTATATTTCAGCTTCCATATTTTTAGAAAACCAATGCATTTTAAGATACTTTTGCTAACCATTCGGAAACATCTTAAAAGTGACTACAAATGTATCTTAAATTAAAATAGTTACTTTTTGCAGTATATTCTTATTAATTTTTTTTAGTTATAGTAAATAGTTAATTAACATTAGGCACCATCTTTATTTGTTCTTAAACTTTTTTTAAAATAACACAGATCTACAAAATAATCCTTTCTTTATTTTTATTAGATATCGAACTTTTTTTTACTGTATTTTTGTCCTCTGAATACGATCCGGTGTCTCAAAATTGCCTAACATGACAGGATTTTGAAAAAAGGTGGGGGTAAAGTGCCAAGAAAACGTGGGATTTTTGGGATTTTCAATATTTTTTTTACTTATGTGTTTTTTTACACTTCCGTGAAGTCTTAAACTAAGGAGATGCACACTAGGGTGGCCGTTAATAATGACATTTTGGAATTTTGTCCATTTCCGGGTCTCATTTTATCACAAATTGAAAAAAAAAAGATACGTATTTTTTCATTTTTTTTTAAATTAATATTTAGTGGTGCCTGTAGGCTATTGAAAATTTGCATGTATTTTGCATGGTAAAAAAACTTTTTTTCGTAGATTTCCTGTAAAATCGTTGAAAATTAATATTTTTTGACCGGACTACTCTGTTTCTCTTCATAAATGTTCAAAGAATAATATGCAATTTTTAACTTATGAAATTTGTTAAGTTTACTATTTTTTACAGGACCCAAAAGTTGACCAAAAAAAAACTAAAATAGGTTATTATTGGCAAAAAATATTAATTCTCAAAAAAACGAGAAATTTAAACTGCTAATTATGGTTTCTATTGTTTTTGAGGTCCCTGATTACAAATCTGAAGTCATATTTCAAAAATTCAAAATGGCGGATTCAATATGGCGGCCATGAAAATTTTAAAATTAATCAATTTCTAGAAAATTTCGTACCAGGGGGTTTTGGGGGTCTCTGATTACAAATTTGAAGTCAGATTTTAAAAATTAAGAATGTCGGATCCCATATGGCGGACATCAAAATTCTTAAATTAATCAATTTTTATGAAACTTGGTATCATAGGGTTTTTGGGGGCCCTATTTACAAATCTGAAGTCAGATTTGAAAAATCCAAACTGACGGATGCAATATGGCGGGCATAATGTTTAAAAAATTAATTATTTTTTTTAAACTTAATTATGTAATATCTTATCCCAGTAGCCAACAAAATTTTTGTGAATGTTCTATCTAAATTTAAATTAGTTAGTATTTATTAGCAAGAGAAGGTTTGTTTACAAATTAGATGACACGATTTTATAGATGGGTGATTCTCCTGAAAGGGATCACTTCACGTGTTTCCAACGTGAGTTTCAACATTTACAATAGTTTTTAATTGATATTTCCTTGAGTTTGCAATTTAAAAAAAAAACCCCAAAAACCCTATGATACCAAGTTTCATAAAAATTGATTAATTAAAAAATTTTGATGTCCGCCATATTGGATCCGACATTTTTAATTTTTAAAATCTGACTTCAAATTTGTAATCAGAGACCCCCAAAACCCCCTGGTACGAAATTTTCTAGAAATTGATTAATTTTAAAATTTTCATGGCCGCCATATTGAATCCGCCATTTTAAATTTTTGAAATATGACTTCAGATTTGTAATCAGGGACCTCAAAAACAATAGAAACCATAATTAGCAGTTTAAATTTCTCGTTTTTTTGAGAATTAATATTTTTTGCCAATAATAACCTATTTTAGTTTTTTTTTTGGTCAAATTTTGGGTCCTGTAAAAAATAGTAAACTTAACAAATTTCATAAGTTAAAAATTGCATATTATTCTTTGAACATTTATGAAGAGAAACAGAGTAGTCCGGTCAAAAAATATTAATTTTCAACGATTTTACAGGAAATCTACGAAAAAAAGTTTTTTTACCATGCAAAATACATGCAAATTTTCAATAGCCTACAGGCACCACTAAATATTAATTTTAAAAAAAATGAAAAAATACGTATCTTTTTTTTTCAATTTGTGATAAAATGAGACCCGGAAATGGACAAAATTCCAAAATGTCATTATTAACGGCCACCCTAATGCACACCGAAAGAAAAATTAAAATAATATTTAATATAAGAGTATTTATTGAAAAAAAACTAATTGGTTCACTGAAAAAACTCCCTTGCACCCGTCTACTAGGAATCAACCATTTTTCCTTGTTAGTTAAGGCGCCAGCTAGTTGCGGTTAGTTAAAATGACAAGGATAATTTTAACTCTGAGTAATTAGGAATTATATTATATTAACACCAAAAATTGTGCGATCGACTGCTTTTATTACTGCAATAAGTTCTTTATTATCTAAAATACATTTGTCAATACTTTCTCTCTTTCAAACATTAGTGCACTGAGAAAAATCTGTTGCGATTATTGCTTGAAATCATTTTTGCATTTTTTCCATAATTCTATTGATGCTATATTTCTAACAGAACGTATAGTTATTGCTCGGACTTGGCCTGAAAACTAGGCGGAGCGGCCTAATAATTAGGTGGATTTGTGTAATTTTGGTATAGTTAGTGTCTATGCTATATTCATAGCATCTACTCATGCGATAATCGCAACAGATTTTTCTCAGTGTGGTTAAGGTAAATAATACCAGTTTTGTTCGCCATATATTTTAAGGTTATGTCGATTTGACATTTTCAGAAAAAACTATTAAAACTTTAGTAAACTTTGGTATTATTTTAAAGATTAATTGACACAAAGTAACTTATTTGCACTGAAAAATTGTAATATTTCAGCTGATTTATCAATTTTTTTCTGTTTTTAAAAATTACAAGTCGAACAACCCACACAGCACCGGAAATTCTCTGAATTTTCCCTGAATATCCGTCTACATTTCTCGAATATTCGAACCTAATATTCAAGGAAGTTTCGAGGAAGTAGTAAAATGTCCGCCTGGAAAAATATTGGGCGCGCAATTTCCCTGAAAATGTATTTCTAATTTTCAGGGAATTTCCGCATCTAACATTCCTTTAATATTCATGGTATTCGTATATTCACTGTACATGATGCGCACTGGTCGAACTTGGTTTCTATGACACTTACGGCTGCGCAGTAGTTTTTAATGTTCTAGAATCCTACGGATGTTGAATATCATATATTTTTGATCAATTACCAGATCAAAAAAAATTTTGGAAATTTTTTTTTAACTTTCCCTGAATATTAAAGGAATGTTAGATGCGGAAATTCCCTGAAAATTAGAAATACATTTTCAGGGAAATTCCGCACCCAATATTTTTCTAGGCGGACATTTTACTACTTCCTCGAAACTTCCTTGAATATTAGGTTCGAATATTCGAGAAATGTAGACGGATATTCAGGGAAAATTCAGGGAATTTCCGGTGCTGTGTGGGAAGTTTGATTAATTAGAATTAACTTCTCTTCGGTTGCTAACTGAACAAGGAATCCTTGTCATTTTAACTAAAATCGACTCAACTATAGCCAAATTGTTGTTTTTCACATTAATATTTTTTTCAGTGTGGGGGGGTTTTAGAATTTTCAATTTTTTTTAAATCTAAGGTTTTTTTTAATTCATGCGTAATTTTGTTCAAAATTGTAAAAAAAGCCCGTAAAAAATTGGCGTTAAAAAAAATTGAAAATTGCAAAAGAAAATAGATACTTTAGTTGAAAGAGAGAACAAAATTGTATAACTTGTTACTGAAAATTAAAAACACGTTTTTGGGGTCTTATCCCCGCTTTTCTCAAAATTCTAACGTTATATGCAATTTTGGAACCAGGGATCATGTTCATAAAAAATATATCGGAAACCACTCCGATGTCTAAAAAAGAAACCTTGTAAACCTGTGTAATAAATACTTGTGACGCGATATGAAGAAAGGGACATAAGAATGAGAAAATTTTAGGTTATATATTCAGTGATAGTTAATATTTACTGCAAGAAGTAGGCATATTTAATTTAAGATACATTTGTAGTCACTTTTAAGATTTTTCTAATAAGTTATGAAATATTTAATTTAAGATACATTTGTAGTCACTTTCAAGATGTTTCTAATAAGTTAGCAATAGCGTTTTAAAATGTATTAGATATTAAGATTTCTTATAAGATGGAAAATGAAAATATAAGATATACTTTAAACAACTTCAATAAGTGTCTACAATGCATTTTAAGATGTTTCTTTTAACAGTGTTACGTTGATTAAAAGTTACTTTTTAATTATATAAAATAAAAACCAGGTTTTATTGAATACTTTGGATGGAATGAAGACTTAAACATCAATGGAGGTTGGAATAAAGATTTGATTCTCTTTTATTTTTATTCCAAAAATCACAAACATAACCTACAATTTTTTTCTTCTTAGGTCCCTTTCTTTATATCGCGTCACACTTATTGAAACCAAACTTTGTCTCAAAATATTTAGTACGAGTTAGTATATTTTTAGAGAAAGTTTATTTATGGACAAATTTTGCCTATTATTTCTAATAAACTGACATTTCCTAATTTATATTATTTATCTTTTAAGAGCGAGAAACGTAAGCATGAAAATCAGGTGAGAGTGTTTTTGATCATAGGCTCGGTCAGCTTTAAAATAAATTTTCAAACTTCAATAATTTGCAAGTAGTAAATAAACTTTATAGGTTAAATTAATGATTAAAGCATTTTTCATACTTATATACGTAAGTTTTTTTTGAATCAAAGAAAAATTGAATTCATTTTGAAAAACACAAGTATCAATTTGAATTTATTGAGATATGTTTTTGCAATTGCATGTATATAAAAAATATCTAATATCACGAAATCATTAAATAAATGTCATGATAGTTTTTTCTAAATATTCAAATAAATAATTAATATTATACATTTTTTACGTTCAAGTACTCCTGGAAAAATGCTTGTTTAGTTCAAAGACCACTTGTTCGATTCAAACAAAAGTGTTTCCTCTAAACCAATTTTTTGTTTGACACACATTTATTATAATTGAATCGAATACAAACATATTTTTCCTTGTATATAACAACTGTTATCACTCAAGTAAATAAATTTCAATTTATTTGCAATAAATCAAGCAATAAATTACAATAACATTGTGATTAATTTCTTTTTATATTTAACAATATTTCTGTATGAATATTAAGAAATGATTTTAAGTAGGAGAAATAGGGGCAAGACGGGAACGGTTAAAGCTAAATAACTCTGACAATATAATATTTACACCCAGAGATTCAAATAAATTTTTTTATTTGAAACAAATAAAAAGTTACTAGGCTGTGAGACAAATATATTTTTATTTGTCACAAATAACATAACTTTGAGTCAAATATATCACTTCTCTGGGTGTATATTATGCTTTTTATTCTATAAGAATTATCTTTAGTTATCAGTTTTTTATGACTAACAATAAGTCTTATATTAGGAACATCTGTCACTTACTTAAAATATAGAAAATTAATAAAATGTAGAAAAAATCAAATCTTCCATTTTGCCAAACCTGCGGGTAAGATGGGGTACGTACCTCTAAGCTAGAAATGCATTCAAACGATATATCTTAAGGTATTAGTCGCGTAAAATGATTTTCGTCAGATTTTTTTAAAACTTTGTATCTGTATTCATGAGGTATTTATCTATGAAATGAGATCTATCCTATTAATTTTGACCACTTCTGAGCTTCAAAATATTAATTCAAAGTTTATACCTTTTACATGCAATAGCACAAAATGCATGTAAAAAATGTCTCTTATATTCAATTATAAAAAAACAAGTCGTCAGTTTTTCAAATAAAACTACTAAGTTACACATTGAGATAAAATAAATCCTTTAAAAAAAAATTAATTTTATTGACCACGCCGTATAAAAAATACAATAATTTAAAAATTCATAATTTTTCATTTTCACATGGTTTCATTGAAAAATGTCGAAAACGTGTGAGCAATACATCACGATAACTTATAGTACCTGACTCAAAATCGTTAAAATTACATATATTACATTAGAAGAGGTCACAAGGAAGCAAGTGAGTTGATATAAAAGTTAATTTTTTGTTCTTTTTATTTTGCGGGAGTTTTGCGGGAGCATTTACGCGACTAATACCTTAATGGCAAGATTGAAGTGATAATCAAAAATCTTGAAAAAAGACATTAAAAACAAATGAAAATATGTAATGTTTATTTTTTCTTTTGGTTTATGCCCCTACAAGAGGAGTTAAATAAAAAACGGATTTCTAAAAAGTATTTTTTAATACGCAAATAAACAAGTGCTATTATCTGCTAGCGTAATCACTGAAAAACGTGGAAAATTTATATATAATTGTAGATGTTGTTGTTTTCATAAAAAACCCTATCTTTCTGTGACAGCAAATTTTTGTCGAACACATTTTGTTTACTAAAATAGGGACAGCTAAAATTTAGCTATGTCGCATAAAAGTTATATCTAATATCACTGCAACCATCTTAGCTATCGTAACAAATATTTGTTCTGTGGCAACAATGTGTTAACAGCAAACATCAGTTTAATAAATTTCATTTTTTCAGTGTAGTTCTTTTTCATTTACTGAGACTTTTTATTGAAACAAAGTTCGAAGAAAAGGTGAAAATTAAGGTGTTTCCCTTGCAGTTATACTTGAAAAAATCGAATTTCTATGGATTTTCTTTAAATTGTGAGAAAACGTTATTTTATGTGTGCCTTCTATCTGGTTAAAATTTCAGGACCCTTTACCGTCTAAAATTTGAGATATTCATGTTCGAAATTTCAATCTTACATGCAAAATGAAAAATTTTTTTGAAATTTCGAACATGAATATCTCAAATTTTAGACGGTAAAGGGTCCTAAAATTTTAACCAGATAGAAGGCACATATAAAATAACGTTTTCATACAATATAAAGAATATCTTTCGAGATTTGAGAATAAGCATTATTTGCTTAACAAATTAATTAAAGTGCAATTTTTTCAACACAAGTACTCATTTTTTGTATAAAAAAGATATATTTTTTCCAAAAAATATGACTTAAAAACTTATACAAAATAGAATGTTTCTCATTTTATTATTTTTATAATTAATTCGTTTAGAAAAGTGTAATTTAATGAGTATAAAACCAGTTAGCTTCATGTGAAGTAAGAAATAGAACTACACATACCACATACAGTATATAAAATAATAAACATGTATATATTGTATACCTATACTACGCCTATGTATAAAATATATATGCATATGATTCGACGTGAAAGTGCACAGTGAAAGTTAAATGAAAACAAACAGTAATAGTTTTCTGTAGTCAAACCAGAATACCAAGATTACCAACGGTTTCCGTGGTGTAGTGGTTATCACATCCGCCTAACACGCGGAAGGTCCCCGGTTCGATCCCGGGCGGAAACATTTTTTTAAATCTATTTTATTAAATTCAATAAAAAAATTTTTTGTTTTAATTTAGTTTTACAAATATTTATTAATTTTTTAATAACAGATCATAAAGAAGTCTTATATAGAGGCTAATACGTATCAGAAGGTGATAAGACTGTACTAAAACATTCACTAATAAGTCAATCAATGCGTTTTATAAAACATTTAAAATATTTATTACTTATGTCTTAAAAAAAGTTTTACACAATTAAAAGAAAATAATTTCTTCAATTGGGTTTAAATGATTAATTATTATGATCATAATTGTGCAATGTTATGTTATTACAATTTTAAAAAATCATTCGAGTGATTCGAATAATCCTTAAAAAAAAACAATTATAGCATTTTAAAATGAGAAATGTCAATAACTCGAAATTAAAAGTTTTAGGAGCAAAATAATATTTTCTCTATAACATAGCAATAAACTAAAGCAATAAAATAAAGCAATGTAGGGTGAAGTGGGGTAATGAAAAATAAGGGATAATTAAAAACAAATTTAATTTACCGACTTTTAAGTAAGTACATACATTATCAATATATTTCAACCTCAGAACATCTACAAGAAGTTCAGAATATTTGTCAATTTTTTTATTATTATTAATTGGACAGCAGGATGTATACGAAGATAATTCCTAATCGCTAAAAAGTTGTCAAGCAATCAAGCAAATTAACAATGCTTCAGTATTTTGTCTCGTATTTGAAAAAGAAACATCCTTACAATACAAAAAAATTATTATTAGTTACTATAATTCTGTAAAAGAAATTGACTTTGGTTTTTGTTCTTTGCAAATTTAAATAATAATAATAAGCTGTTTTTAATTAGCCGGAAAATTGGAAATTTTTGGGTAATTAAGAACAGAATTCCAAATAAAATTAAAAAAATATAGCTGGCCAAATTTTCATCTATTTGACTACTACACTATTTTTGGAGTATAAAATTACTTAAAAAAATGTTCGCTACACTTTCCTCGTGATTAGGTATAATGTTCAGACATATTATATATTTCACAGTATACAGTGGCTAGTTCTTTTTACAAATACATGAAACGGCCTCAGGAACCTTTCTTCATCAAATTTAAAATAAATCCGTTAAAATTTCCTCAATCTATTTAATTTTTTACATTACTACTTTTGAAATGGTTCATTTTTTAACTTATTATTATTCAAATGGTTCAAGTATCATATCACCTACTACGAATTTTTCTCAAGTTTTTGCATGCTTTAATTAATACAGCAGTATACTTAAATTAGGTAACTTTTTTCTTAAATTCGCCTTAGAAATAATGCTATTTTTAATTACCTCGAAATCTTTCAATTTTCTCAAAATTTTGGGATAATGAAAAACAGCAGTTCCTGGCCAATCAAGCTCACCTATAGATTCTGCTAACCCATAAAATTATTTTAAAGAAAAGTTAATGCAAAAGAAAACAGAGAGTATTTGCTTTTAAAATAAAAAAACTTAGTTATTAGTGAAAATTGGGAATTTTGTTTTGTATTACCCCAATTAACCCTAATTTATTTACAAACAATATAAAATTTAAAAAAAAATGTTTCCGCCCGGGATCGAACCGGGGACCTTCCGCGTGTAAAGCGGATGTGATAACCACTACACCACGGAAACCGATGATAATAGTTGTATTCTGGTTTGACTACAGAAAACCTGTTACTTTTTTTAAAATTTCATTAACTTACCATTAGTGCAAGATAACGATATAAAATATATTTTCTCCAACACCAGCTCTGAAACTGCAAGTTTCTAAGTTAAAAAGTGTGGCGAATGTGATACTTTTCACAACTCTTAAAAACAGTGGGGAAAGTAAATTACGGAAAAAACTAGCCGCTTGGAAGAGTAGATCAACCACTAGTGTTTTATAATAATTAAGCATGCGGAAGTGTATTTTATGAAAATTCCGCATACGGAATAATGTTTAATGGAAATTCAGCAGGCGGAATAGTGTTTTATGATAATTCCGCATAATAATTGCACATGAGGAATACTGTTGTAGGACAATTACGCAATGGGAATAAAATGCAGAATTCCGCATTATAATTGCCAGGCGGAATATTTTCTTATAATAAGTCCACATGTCGAATAAAATGCGGAATGCAGAATTCCGCATTATAATTGCCAGGCGGAATATTGTCTTATAATAATTCCACATGCGGAATAATGCGGAATTCCGCATTATAATTGCGCAGGCGGAATATTGTTTTATGGTAAATCCGCATGCACAATTTTAATGCCGAATTTACTGTTTTAGGGTAATTCCGCATGAGGAATTTCCATAAAACATTATTTCGATCGCATAAGTGTCATAAAACACTATTACACAAGCGTTGTCATAGAACTCTATTCCGCATGCGTAATTCTCATAAACAACACTATTCCGCTTGCTGATTTTTCATAAAGCACTATTCCGTATGCGGAATTTTCATAAAGCACTATTCCGCATCTGTTATTGTCATTGAAGTTACGCATAACCTATTTAATAATACATTCAACTCTTCCCAATTAGTTTAAACTATTAGTTTAAATTATAAAAGTATATTCGGAAACGCATTCTGCAAGGTGTTAGAGAAAATCTTGTGTGTAACACGTGGTAAAAGGATAATTTCTCGAGAGTGAAGTTTGCTGCTCGAGCGTAGCAGTGATTTATATATAAATCACTCTCTTTCACCACTAGTCACACAATGTACTATTTAAAAACTTTTAATTTTATGCATTTTTACATATAATTAATTGTACATTTTTAAGCAAATAATAAATAGTTATTTAATTTACTATTTCTATTTCTAGAGAATTATTATTATTTATTATTACTATTATGGAAATAACAATAATTAAAATAAAATATGGGAGATTTACATTACCTATATTAACATATGTTGTTTTTTTTTATTTTGCTATCAATGTACATTTTGTACATATTATATTTAGGTACAATATATCTATATATGTATATTAGAGTTGACAAAAACTTACAAAAGTCAGAAATATTTGTTCGAAAAACAAGAAAAACCTGTAAGAAAAAGTCCAGTTTAATTAATAATTTGTTAAAATTAACAATTTTTAATGCCATTTTATAAAGAATTACATAAATGCGAACAAATGAAGGAAAGTTTTAATATAATATAAGTCACTTCTTATTTATCTATCAAAGGTTTATTCACTAGAATTGTTACAATTTAACTTATTATAATTTGTTTAAGTTTAAATTAAGTTTAAGCTTAATTCTAATGATTAAGTTATTTCTCAGTTACTTAAGGAATTTATTTTTTTAACAATTAAGGCTGATCAAACGTGAACAAAAATGCTCTCCACTGATTTCAATGTTGGCGTTTCTTGGTCTTAAAAGACAAAATAAATTAGTTAATATTGATTGATTTATTAGAAATAATAGAATGGCACAAGTGATGGAACTTCAATTTTGTTGCTATAAAAAAGAGCTAAATATTATTTTTTAATCGTTTTTTCTTTTTTCGAAAATACTTTAAAAATATTTAACTCTTTTTTATAGCAACGAAATTGAAGTTCCACCACTTGAGCCACTATAATAAAAGGATTGAGTTGAATGAGTCACGACATCATTTAACAATTATTTAAACAAACCATTTTTGTTATAGTTGCGAACTTTTGTTATGCACTTAACATAAGTTAAAGTACAGTTTTTTTCTAATTTTGCAATATATATACTGTTATACTCACAGATGTTGATTAATAAAAAATAGAAAATAGTCAAATTTCTGACATTTATAGCTAATAAGTTCACTTTAGAAAACAAAATTTGCAACATTATTTAAAAAGACTGAAATTAAAACTCGACATTTTAGTTTTTAATTATTTGCAATTGGATCAGAATTCGTGAAATCAGCACGCATAGAAAAAAACAGATTATTCTTTTTTATCGAAATGTTGAAAAAATTAATGTTAGACCCTAAAAATGTTTATACTAAACGAAAATTTTTTAAAAAATTGTTTACAAAAGTTATTGCAAAATGAAAGTTTTAAACACTTTTTTAAATAAAAGCTTATATTTCTTAAATGAGTTTCCCGATTTAAGTGTTCATACCTTGGATAGAATCAAAAGGTATAAAATTGACTTCCACTTATAGTTCGAAAATTTAAAAAAAAAAAAATTTTTTCGTAATTTGTTTATAAATTGTTTATAAATAATTAATTTTTTTCAATGTTCTAGATCTTTTAAAAATCGGGAAAGATATTAAAATACATTTAAAACTCTAAATTAAAAATCTATTGAGAAAATTGACAAACGATTATTTTTTGGGGCACTCCATAAGAAATTCGTTCGATCGAAAATAGACATTATTTTTTAGTTTTCTGTTTTTCTTTAGTATTCTATAGGTGCTAAATAAGTATGCCAAAAAGTTTTGCAACATTTTTAATCACTTATTTAGCACCCAATATTGTAAGCAAAAGCTATCCGAATTTCTCATGAAATGCCCCAAAAAAATAATCGCTCGTCAATTTTATCAATGGATTTTGATCCCTTAGAGTTTTAAGTGTAATATAATATATTTTCCTGATTTTTAAAAGGTTCAGAACAGCCAAAAAATTAATTGTTTAAAAAAAATTTATAAACAAATATTGGAAATTTTTTTTTTAAATTATTGGAAGTCCATTTTATGCTTTTTGATTCTATTCAAGGTAGACTTAAATCGGTAAACACACTTATGAAATATAAGCTTTTATTAAAAAAGTGTTAAAAATGTTAATTGTGCAATAACTTTTGTAAAAAATTTTAAAAATTTTTTCCGTTTAGTGGAAATATTTTTATTATCAAATATAATAATTTTTTCATTATTTCGATAAGAAAAAAAATCTAATTTTTTATGCTGATTTCACAAATTCTGACCCATCTTGAAGTACGTGAAGTATCCTGAATTATCTGATGTGTCTTGAATTATACTGAAGTATATACAACTCCTCTCCAATGATGAATTACTCTAAAGTATCTGGAATTACTGTGAAGTATCATGAATTATTTTAAAAGAATCTTGAGTTATCTGAAGTATCTTCAATTATTTGAATTATCTTGAATTATTTGAAGTATCTTGAATTACTGTGAAGTATCTTGAATTATCTGAAGTATCTTGAATTATTTGAATTTTCTTCAATTATCTGAAGTATCTTGAATTACTGTAAAGTATCTTGAATTATTTTGAAAAATCTTGAGTTATCTGAAGTAACTTGAATTATTTGAATTATCTTGAATTATCTGAAGAATCTCGAAGTATCTTGAATTATTTGAATTTTCTTCAATTATCTAAAGTATCTTGAATTATTCTGAAGTATCATAAATTACTCTAAAGTATCTTGAATTACTGCGAAGTATCTTAAATTATTTTGAAATATCTTGAATTATTTGAATTATCTGAAGTATCTTGAATTACTGTGAAGTATGTGGGATTATTTTGAAATATCTTGAATTATCTGAAGTATCTTGAATTATTTGAATTTTCTTCAATTAACTGAAGTATCTTGAATTATTCTGAAGTATCATAAATTACTCTAAAGTATCTTGAATTATTGCGAAGTATCTTGAATTATTTTGAAATATCTTGAATTATTTGAATTATCTGAAGTATCTTGAATTACTGTGAAGTATCTGGGATTATTTTGAAATATCTTAAATTATCTGAATTATCTTGAATTACCCTGAAGTTTCATGAATTACTGTGTAGTATCTTGAATTATTTTAAAATATCTTGAATTATTTTGAAATATCTTGAACTATCAATTTAAAATTTTCAAAAAATTGTGAAAATCTCTCTGAACTTCTTTTGTTCATTACTTTTTATGGATAATTTTTTACCCGCTTTTTTTAACGATTTTCCACAATCAACCGCATGAAATTCAAAAAATAAAAATTCGAAAATTATAAAAATTTTAGATTAAAATATTAATATTTTAATTTTAATAACTCGAACTATTTTGTAGATTTATTTATATACCTTTCAATTTTAAACAAATTTTCTAATAAAAAAATTGACTGAAATATGTGCAAATGAAAGTAGATATGTTGTATTATATTAAGAAATAAACTGGAACATCTAGAACGTTCCTTTAAGACTTTTAGCAATTATCCATATATTAGTAATTATTATCAAATGAATTATTAAAACCATTTATTACAACAAGTTTCCGTGGTGTAGTGGTTATCACATCCGCTTTACACGCGGAAGGTCCCCAGTTCGATCCCGGGCGGAAACATTTTTTTTCAATAGCACGCATTTCCTATACAAATGTATAAATTCTTTTTATTTATTTTGTATACTTAATAAATTATGTTTTTATATTTATTAAGTCCTTTTTTAAAATGGAACTCTTAATAATAACATTTTTACCATTATTAAATTACTTATGTCCAAATATAAATGGTTTTCATTTTGTATATCTAATAAATTGAGGAGTTCTTTTTAAAAAATTGATAAATCCCTTCTAAATAGTTTTTGAGAAAAGCGCAAACGTTGTATCTTTACAACCAGAAGTGGTAAAAAAGAGTTGAAAATTATTTTGCATCGAAGCGATCGACTATATTATAAATAATCAGTATACCAAAAAATTTTATATTATTTATTATAGTCCAAGAGCTGGTTACGAAAATTGGCATTGATAAGGTGCAAGGAAAATTTTTGCAGAAAAACCTTCCTTTTGGAAATACACTGAAAAACAGTCCGGTTAAAATAACTTAAATTCCGGTTAAACCCTATTTATTTAAAATTAAGATACTTTTGGTGTCTAAGACACGAAAAATGTCTTAATTTAAGAAATTTTTGAACAATTTAAGACACCTGTTTTTGGAGTGTACTAACAGCCAGAAGTCAGAACGGTTGCAAAGTTTTAATAAACAATGATAATATCGCCAAACGTTGTTAAACAGAAAAATCGAGAGGAAAATGCTTTTTTCTAATGAAAATAACGAGATACCGTTTTGACAAATGTTTTTTTTAATGATTTAATGTATACTTATTCATATATATACAGTAAAAAAAATATTGAAATGTTTTGCTCCCCCCCCCCCCCCCAAAAGTTTCGAAATCGAAAATAACACATTTATATGGAAAAAATGCACTTTTTCGTAAATTCGCTACAAAATTCTCAAAAATCACTCAAAACATCATTACAACGAATCACATCTTGAAATGTTCTTAAACAACAATATTCCATAATATATTTCATAATTTGTTAATATTAACTATTCTTTATAGGGTTATAAACAGCCCCCATAAATGCAGAAAAAATAATAATTCTTTATATCACTGCAAAAACTGCTGTCTTCTAAGTGTCTTATTTTAAGACACAAGACATTAAGAAAGCGTCTACTTACGGTTATTTTATTGGTTAATAATTTTGAAAGATGCTTTCTCATTGGTTTAAAATTAAGACACCCTAAAACGTCTTAAAAGTGAGGACAAAAATGTCTTAAAATAAGACACTTGTTTTTACAGTGTAATTACAAATTAATAGTTTCTTTAGGATTTTTTAACAAAATTGTTACATGTCGACAATTTACGAATGTATGCAGATATTTTTATGTCCTTTTGATTTGTTTAAACAACTTTTTATTGTTAATAATTATTAATTTTTTACAAATGCACCTTTGAAAAAATTTATCTTTTAGTGGATTTTAGGATTTACCAACTTTTGTTCAAGTATGGTCAAATTGTCACAGATTTAGAAGGGATTTATGCAATTTTTATAACAAATTGAGAAATTTTGTGAAATTCTGAACCAAAGGTAAATAATCATGTTCATTGAGTCCAAAATGTATGGAAATCATATAAATCTCATTTTTTATTTTTAAATAGTTTTATCAAGTTTTGAAAAAGTACTCCTCAATTATACATATATTTATATTTATTTAGTCCCTTTCTAAAATAATTAAACTTTTATACAATTATAACATTTTTTTACCATTATAAAATTACCTGTAACCAAAGATATTCTTCGTTATGACTTATATTATCATTGAAACTTTTGCAATTCGTGAATCAATAAAACACGTAATATTTGCATATTTAAAGCCCATAATATAAGTGTTTGCTGATGATCTTCAATTTAGTTCTCAGTAATTCATTATCTTGCAATTAATGGTTTGTGATTGCGCTAAATTAAGAATCATTTTATGTTACATAATAATAGCATTTCCCTGAATTGCAAAGTGGCAAACTTGAACCAAAAAAATTATGGAAAAGGAAGGAGAAATATTCTCTTTTAAGAAGAAAGAAAATTGTAAAAAAAATGTATCCATACATTTTTAGAAAATCAAAACTTTACTCTCACATTTATGCAACATTTTTAAAATTAATACAATTCTAATTTATCATAGCTTATTTTCTTTGCAAATTCATGTATTTATTGCAATTTTTTGGCAAAGTAAACATCCAGGTATTACGTACCCAATTTTTTATATTTAATTTGCAAAAAAAATGGTAATAAATGGATGGATTTATAAAGTCATATTAGATTTGGATTCCTCGTCAAATTTAAGCTTTGGATAAACAAACCTTTACTTATTAGTCATCTGACCTAATAAATCCCAAATAATTTGTACATCATTTTTTCAACAATATGAATTAAAAAGAATTCCTGAAAGAAATTAAAAATTGTTGTAATGTTATTGAAATATGTACATTTTAGATTAGTGATTAACGATTACATCGAATTGCATATTTAAGTTTTCATCAAGATGTTGATTACTCTGCTGATTCTTTTTAAAAATTCATAATATTTAGTGTAAATATAAAAAACAATGTCTGTTTTAATAAAGATGGAAATCTTTAACAATCTCTATTGTTTATGTAAATAAAAATATGTAAATTTAATAAGCAATTGAAAATTAAAACGAATTGTAATATCGATAAAAATAATAATAAACGGTAATAGCTTACAGGGTGTCTACTAATTTCGTCCCACAAAATTCCCGGTCATTTCCCGGTTTTTGTTCCTATTTTTCCAGGTTTTTTCTCTTGTTAACTTAAAATTTATTTTAATACAAATGGCTACAAAAATTGAAGATAACAGTTGATAATTGAAGAAAATAATTGAAATTTAAAGAAAATAATTGAGAATTGAAGAATTAAATATTAAACTTTACAAAAAATAATAATTAAGAATTAAAAGAAACAATTAATAACGAAAAGAAATAATTAATAATGGAAAGAAATAATTGAACAATGACAAAGATATTTGACAATTAGAAACAAAATTAAAAAAAAAAGTAAATATTAATCAACAATTGAACAATAATTGAAAAAAATTAACAATGGTTATTGAATTCAAAGAATATAATTAAAAATTGGTCAACTAGATAGAACCTCAAAAAAATAATTTGAAATTTAAGTTAATAATTCAAAATTAAAGAAATAAATTGAAAATTAAATAATGAAATTGAAATCAGAAAAACACAGAATTATTGAATATTAAAAAGAAACAATTGAAAATTGAGAAATAAAATTGAAATTCGAATACAATAATTGAGAATTAAAGAAAATTACTGAACAATTGGATTGAAAAAAGAAGAAAATAATTTATAATTAAAAAAAAAATGGAAAATGCCAGGAATTATTTAATATTGAAGAAAACATTAAAAATTGAAGAATAGAATTGTTATGTAAAGAAATTAATTGAGAATTGAAAAAAATAATTAAACAATTGAACAATTAAATTTGAAAATAGAAGGAAATTATTGAAAATTATGAAAGAGGTTTTGAAACATGAAATAAATAACTGATAATTGAAAAAAAAATTGAAAAAAGTCGAGATTACTGAATATTGAAACAAACAATTGAAAATTGAACAAAATGATTAAAAATTAAAGAAAATAATTAAAAATTGAAGAAAGTACTTAAAAATTAAAGACAATATTTGAAAACAGCAGAAAAATCTAGAAATCGACGGAAATAATTGCGAATTGATGAAAATATTGAAAAATTATCAATTTTAATAAAAATTGAAAGAAAAACATAATTTAAAAAAATTAATTAATTAAGAATTTGAAAAAAATCATTGTAAAAAGCCTAGAGTTAAGTATTAAATATTGAAAAAAACAATTGAAAATTGAAGAATGGAATTGAATGTCGAAAATTATAATTGAGAATTAAAGAAAATAATTCAAAAATTAAACAATTGGATTGAAAGCAGAAGAAAATAAGTGATAATTGAAGAAAAATTAAAAATTGTAGAAAATAATTTGAAATAGAAGAAAATGTGATTTTATGAAAATTGTTGAATAATAATTGATGAATTGAATTGAACAAGTTTCAAAAACATAATTGATAATTGAAAAAAATAATTGAAAAAGTCGAGAATTAGATTAATTATTAAATTAAATAATTAAGAATTGAAGGAAATAATTGAGATCTGAAGAAAATAATTAAAAATTAATGAAAATAATTGAAAATTGAAGAAAATAATTGAAAAATGAATAAAATAATTGGCAATTGAAAAAAATAATTTAGAGTTAAAGAAAATAATTAAAAATTCATTAAAATAATTGAAAATCGTAGAAAATATTTCAGAATTAAAGAAATTAATTAGAAATTGATGAAAATAATTGAAAATTGAAGAAAATAATTGGCAATTAAAGAAAATAATTGGAAATTGAAGAAAATAAATAAAAAATGAAAAGAATAATTGTCAGTTAAAGAAAATAATTGAATAATTGAAGAATTGAATTGAAGCTTCAAGAACGTAATGGATAATTGAAAAAAAAATTGAAAAAAGCCGAGAATTATTCAATATCGAAGAAAATAATTGAAATATGATGAAAATAATTGATAATTGAAAGCACACAATAAAATTGCCCATAACTATATAAACAATTATGCAATGTACGGTCTAATAAAAAAATGAAGTTCTATCTACATTTTTTCATAATAATTTGACTTTTTCATGTTTAATGTCTTTCATTGTTTCTGTGGTATTGTTAGCGTTAAGAAAAAAGATGGTAGACAAACATCTATATTTCATGAGAATATATTATATTATATTTTAAAATATATTTTTTATTTTTCAATTGCATAATTGTCGCATAATTACACAAAATTTAAACTTATGATAAGATTGGTTCAAAGTTATTATCTTTATTTATAAAACAAATTGATATATTTGTCCAATTTATTAGCCCAGAAAGAAAATTCCCGGTTTGACGGAAAATTCCCGGTTTTTCCCGGTCAATTTAAATTCCTGGTTATTTCCCGGTTTTTCCGGTTAGTAGACACCCTGTTAACACTTGACTTTTTAATAAAAAAGAAAAAAGTGTTAGTCTTAAAATAAGGACACTGCATTTTTCTTTCTTGAATTCCTAAATACACTCAGTTATTCTTAAATCAAAATTATGTAAGTTTAATATATCAATAGATTTAGACACACTCTTTTTATCGGTATATGATTAAAATTCTTAATGATGAATGCTCATGAGAGAATAAATGTGGCCTTTTTAAGAAAAAAAGTTATTTTTTCAATCAATTGTATTGTTATTAATTATTGTTTATCTACATTTTTTAATATATAACAAATGAAAAAATAACCTTAGAGCAGTTTAAAAATTTTTTAAATTATGAAATTGAAAATTTTTTAAAAATAAGTGTTTTTTGTACTTTAAGCAGAAATAATTTTATACATTTTTAGTACTTATATAATCAATAAAAAATAAAATTAATAATAATAATATTCATCATCATTTTCAAAAGAGATTTTTTTGTTTATTTATCTATTATAATAATATTAAATATTAAATTTTCATTCCTAATTGTACATTAAATATATATTTTTTTAAAATAGTAATTCGTTGATAATATTATTGTTTCTTAAAAGTATATGTTTTTCTAAATCGTGTTTTCATAATTCTTATTGCCTTTAAAAGCAAGTTTTTCAGGAATTTTGGTCCTTGGCAGATTTATTTCTCAAATAATTTCACCCGTGGTTTCCGTGGTGTAGTGGTTATCACATCCGCCTAACACGCGGAAGGTCCCCGGTTCGATCCCGGGCGGAAACATTTTTTTTTTTAATTTTTCTCAGTTGTTTAACTATACTCTGAAATATTATTTAAATTAATGTATTTACGTATTTAATTGATTAAATTTATTTACATTAATTTGAATTATTAAAATAAAAGATGTTTCAGTGCACTTGTAACACTATTTCATTTTTTGACTACCTGATTTTAAAACTTAACTAACCTGATGTGCTTTAAAATGAAAAGACCTTTGCACTTTTTTATGACAATATACAATTTATACATTATACAATTTATATGTATTTTTTTGCATTTCATTCTCCTTCTAAGCTAACAACAACCGGTGCATCGTCTTCATTCTCTTCTTGCAAATTAGAAAAATCCCAAGTGAATTTAGCAGAAATTCTGTCTTTCATTCGAATTGCTTCAGATTTCATTCGTGCATCAACGTCACTATTTATCTCTATGTTTGCGAAAAGTATTCGAAGATTATGATACATGAAATTATTGCTGGCAACTATATCATATAATACTTCCTCCGGAATAAAAGCAAGCTGAGATTCCAATGTTCTGAGAAATTCTATATAAATATGTCGCCGTTGCGAAATTGCAGAGTCAGCGCGACATATTAAAGAAACTAATAATTTCCAGTGATCGAAAGAATCTAAACTTTGACCAACGAGAAAACAGACAAAAGCCAGTTGTAACTCACCGATTACTTCTATAGGCCTGAAAAATTCAGAATTTATGTAGAATTTTCTGTTAAATTTACAAATCGATGGCTCCTAAATGAAAACACGTTATTCGTGAGAGTAGATAGAAAACACGTTATTCAGAAAAACAAATAGAAAACGTGTTATTCAAAATGACATTTTTTAAAGGATATGTTACTTTAATTAATGATTGTTTTCAAAACCTAAAAATATTATAAAAATCTAGATGAATTTTATTCTTTATATTATGTTAAATTAACTTTATACAAATAAAATACTTTATTTTGACTTAAAATTAATGCTAAAATTTAAGAAAATTAGGTTACAAAACTTATTAGATGAACTACGTGTTTTCTATTTCTTTTTCTGAATAACGTGTTTTCTATCTGCTCTCACGAATAATGTGTTTTCATTTAAAAGCCATTGAAATAATCAATATTTTATATTAAACTCACTGTTTTAGTTTACTTAAAAGAAGGTCCAATGTATAACTGGAATCTAGAGAATGCTTTGTGACTTCTGCTGGAGTCGAATTCTCTGGATACTGCAGATTCGGTAATTCAGTTAATCTTAGTTCTGTTCCAGCTATTGGTTTTAAATGAGGTAATAATTCTTCCTCTTTTTGTTCCACCGAAAGACCTACTCCTCTTTTTCTTTTTCTACTGATATCTGTTCCTCTTGGCCTGGACTTGTCGTCAAAATTTTCCAATTCTAAAGCTGAACGAATGAACCTTTAAACAAAAGAAAATGAACGAACAATTAAATTTTTATCCATAAGAAGATTAAGCATATTTTTTTATTTTATTGTTTTTAAGACTAAAATGAGGTGTGTCAAATTAATAAAATAAAAAAGAAAAACCATGAAAAAATGTTAAAATTTTACTAATGAGACAAAACTTTGAAAAAATTAAGGAAAACACAGTAAATAAATTTCTTTTTAAATAAAGTAAAAAATTTTATACAAGATTTCTATTACAATATTTTTAGTAGATTTTAATCGATTTATACTTCGTATACAAGATTGATAAATAATTAATTGTAGGTTGATTAAAATTTGAATTAAAATTTTATCATTATAAAATTTTGATAAATGAAATGTAGTAATGATTAAAATTTGAATAAATTGAAATTTGAGGCTGATCAAATTCGTGATTAATAAAAATTAAAAACAAATTAAATTTGGATAAATTAAATCTAGAATACAATTTTTACTAATAAAAGTTTAGACCAATCCTGTCATTTTTATGTAAATTTTAAGAATTTTTGTAAAAGAGAAAATTCATTATCTACAAAATAAATTTAGACTATTTAATTTGATTCCTGACTGGTTAATAACAAAATTCTAATTTTGTTATTAAGAATTTTTACCTTCAATAATGAGTTTAAGAGATACAAACCCACAAATTGGTGCACATCTGTCAATGATATTCGTGTCAATTCTATTGGTTAGTTCTTGCCACTGTTTCCAAGTATCATAAGGATAAGGTCCTAAATATCTGTCCAATTCTAGCAAATTATCCTTTAAAGTTTGCATTGTCTCTTCATTAACGGCTATTAATAATCAAAGAATGTTAATTAAACAGATGTAAAATGGAAAAAAAAATTTGATGAATAAACGGACAAAAGTGGATTTTTTAAAAAAGGAGATACCCACGAATTTTACATATTTAGGGCTTAAAAATCGATACTTTACAGTTAAATTAAAGAAATTTTTTTTTAACGATGGGATTCTTGTTTACTGTCCAGGACACAAAAATAATATTTTTTGAATTTTATAAGTATTAAGTTTAACATAAATGTCATTTTACAAAATTTCTATTTAACCGACTTTTTATATAAAAGAATTATAATGTAACCGAATGTTAACTTAGCCGAATTTTCAAATGACAGAATGTCCATTTGGCCGAATTTTCATTCGTCCCAATTTTAGGTCGCTTTTAACTATCAAGATCACAAATAATTTAGTACAGTTTTTCTAAATTATATATTTAAGTTTAGAGTTTATGTGAAAAACTGCATTCATTTTATTTTCTCGAAATAACAAATATGGATTTATTCACTTTTGGCCACTTACACCTCAGTTACTTGAAAAATAAATATTTACGTTCTGAACTGAAAGTTTCTTCCTTGGTATCCCAACGCTTCACTACAAATTCCGAAGTTTTGAACCAGTGAATGAAACCCACTCGTGGAGCTATTTCACCATATTTATCTACAGCACTGAAATAAGATAATTTACTTAAATTGTAAAAATATGATAGTCCATGATGATACTGGAAAAACCTATAAAGGGTTTTTCAAAATTTGAATATTTTCCAAAGTTATAAACGATCAAAGTTTTTTGCATCGTTTCAGAAAATAACCATTTTCTCGTTTTTGGATGTACCGATTTTGATAAACTTTGGAAGAGATACTAATAAAGAATTCTACTTGAGATAAACTGTCAAAATTTAAATAAACAATGCAATTTATTTAAATAAATTAAGTTTTTAATTATTGAGGTTACAATTAAACAATGTTCTCCATCGATTTTATCATTTTTTTTAAAAACAATCTTCTAGAGAAAACTTTTAACAGTTCTATTTCAACAATAAAAAAGTGGGATATGCTGTTACTTTAGTATTAACAATAATTTCAGTCTCGCCAAATTTTTGTAAAATAACAGAAATTTAAAATAAAACAAATGAATTTGCTCTTGCTATGAGTTTTTACATTTATATGTATGGTAAGTATGATTTTGTTTGAAAAAATTCTCATTTAGTTTTGACAACGCGAATTAATAAATAATAAATATATAAAAAACAAAAACATATTTACCACACATATAGATGTAAAAACGCGTAGCAGAAGCAAATTCAATTTTTTTATTTTAAATTTCTGTTATTTTACAAATATTTGTTGAGACCGAAATTATTGTTAATACTAAAATAACAGAATATCCCACTTTTTTATTGTTGAAATAGAATGTTAAAAGTTTTCTCTAGAAGATTGTTTTTAAAAAAAATGGTAAAATCGATGGAGAACATTGTTTAATTGTAACCTCAATAATTAAAATTTTAATTTATTTAAATAAATTGCATTGTTTATTTAAGGAAGTTCTATCGTATCACAATACTAGTCAAAACAGACACCATTATTTTGAGGCTAGGTTTAAATTTAATTTTACTAATATATAATTAAATAATTGTATTTATTAACTTTTTTAACTTTATTTACTTTTTAAATATGACTATTTTTCATGTGCGATCAAAATCAACATTTTAAAATGTCAGAACGTCTGAACTGTATCGTGTAAAACATGAAATATTTTTACAAATTAATTTATTGCAACTCTCACAAGAACCCATTGTCCTTTTTTAAATACAATATTGCCTCAGATATCTGTGTTTAACTATACAAACTTTGATCACTATCTGGTAATTTAATAATTTTTAGTACGAAAATATATGTGACAGAGTAATCAATTCTCATAAGAATCAATGTTAAACAGGTTAAACAGTGAAAAAATATATCGATCATAACTTTTTTCCCAAGAACCTACAGGTCTCAAAAATTTAACTACAAAATTTTAGAAACTTTATCTATCAGTACACCAAGTTTTATCAAAATATGTTTGATTATTCGATTTACGGTAGAACTTCCTTAAATTTTGACCGTTTATCTCAAGTAGAATTCTTTATTAGTCTCTCTTCCAAAGTTTATCAAAATCGGTACATCCAAAAGCGAGAAAATGGTTATTTTCTGAAACGATGCAAAAAACTTTGATTGTTTATAACTTTGGTAAATATTCAAATTTTCAAAAACCCTTTATAGGTTTTTTTAGGATCATCATGGACTATCAAAACATATATGAATGAAAAAAAATCCCTAGACTCAACAAAAATTAGGGGGCCACTTCAGGAATTCTGACCCTATTGTTATTTATTTTAAAAAATAATAAAATTTCAGTTTTTTTTTTCTTCAATTTTCATATTAAAAATTTTTTTCTAGCATGAACAAATTTTGAGAGAAAAATTCTTTTCAAAATGCGTTCAAAACATTCAATTAACAATATCTTGCAAAAGAATTGAAATTTCGTTAAACTTTTTAATGTACTTTAAGAAATGAGTTTTGTATTAATATTTAATACGTACCTATAATGAATATAATGAAAGCC
Source organism: Ganaspis brasiliensis (assembly GCA_037103525.1). Taxonomy (NCBI): domain Eukaryota; kingdom Metazoa; phylum Arthropoda; class Insecta; order Hymenoptera; family Figitidae; genus Ganaspis; species Ganaspis brasiliensis. The sequence goes on along the minus strand of JAZKLR010000390.1, from coordinate 477,877 downwards.
TGGAGGTATCATTTTAATGCCCTTAAAATTTTCCCCAATATTCCAAGACTTTAAGTCAATTCCAAAATCTGTGCCTTTTGGCACATTTAGAAGAACTGCAGTACCACCTTCAACAAGAAGACGCTTTGCAAATTCCTGGTCAATTTCAACCTTACTAGTTGATGCCATTTTTCTGGAAATTTAATATATTGATCATAATTTTTAACATTTCTTAATTGAAACAGCTAATTATGTAACACGAAAAAAATTTAAACTATTTTTCTGTTCATGAATTTCTTTATAACTAACAAATAATAAAATATTAAATATTACACTTTAAGGTTATGCAGAGATTTTCAAGTTACTATTCTATTAAATTTACTCTTTAATATTGTATATTTGGTAATTTATTAAAAAAAAAGAAATAGTCAACACCATTTATATTGTTTATTTACTGTTTATTTAAGCTATTTAAGCATATAAGTGACAGACCTGACAGACTGACATAAACAGTGATTCAGTGAAAGGTTATGTTTTGAAAACAGCTGAAGACAACTCAAAACAACTCAGTTTTTGGTTTATTTACCAATTTATCAAATTAATATTACATAGTTGAAAAAAAAACATTTTAATGATAAAGATAATTATATTTTATTGTGTGCATTTTCGAAAACGTAATTAAAATGTGTTTTTTTAATAAAAATTATTTATCATGATCAGTTATTGAACTTTGGTTGAACTCAGTTGTACTAAATGGCGGTTCTTTTGAATTCACTTTTCCTTCAATTATTTTTGCAGTCGTTATTAAATTTTCAAACATCAAAGAAAGATTTGGTTTTGGAAATTCAGAGCAAGGTGTCCATATCCTTGAATTATCTTTTGATTCCTTTAAATAAACTGGTTGGGAAAAATAAATTCCTTCCGGAATCCCAAAAGTCCCTAATCATTAAAAAAAAAACAGCTCAAATTATTTCAAAATGTTTATGTCTTTATTTTATTTAATAAAATTATATTTCTCCCCGATTTAAATGCAATGATTCTTGTTATTTATTAATATTTTTTTCTCTTCAAAGCATATATATTTTATTCCCTATTGTAAATTGTGTTGCCGAAACCAAAGTAAGAAACAAAACATCTGAATTCAAATAATTTGAAATTTAAATCGATTAAAATTTCCATTAATTAAAATTGGAATATATTACATTTTGGATAAATTAAATTAAACAAATTAACACATAAATCCATTTCATTAGATTATTGATAAATTAAAATCAAAACTGAATCGATTAAAAATTTAATCAATTAAAATTTGCATAAATTAAAACAAATAAATTAGACTTTGGATAAATTAAAATTCAAGTAATTTAAAAATTGAATCGATTATATTTTGGATCAATTGAAATTCGAATGAATTTAAATTTGGCTGAGTTGAACTTAGTATCGTTTTCAATCTTAAATAATAATAATAGATTGCGTTCGTTTGAAATTTGAATTGATTAAAATGTAAATAAAATTTAAATTTAGATTCATTGAAGTAATTTTAATTGAACTGTGGATAAATTAGTATTTTATTAAAGACGAATTTGAATAAATTCAAAAAATCGATTAAAAATGTAACGGATTGCAATTTGGATTATAAACAATCAATTGAATCGGAGTTTGATTAAATTTGGAATGAATTAAAATTTAGATTTTTTATTTGGACAAATGAAAATGAAAATTTTTATTTTTTCCTGAAAGTAAACAATGATTGAAAATAGATTATTAAATGTTTAATTTTGAATTCTCCATTTAATAAATTTATTTTTAAATGTATAATGTGTTTTTAATTTGTATTTTTAATTTCTGAGAATAAAAAATTGTTAAATTGTCAAAACGTTGGACAAGATTTTTATAATTACCATCTGAAGAAATTCCTAACGAGATAACATCATCATTATTTCCATCTCCAAACCACAATTTCAAAAGGTCACACAAAGCTTTACATTTTTGAAAATCTTCTGTTCTGCCAACTTCATAAAACGAAATACTCTATTTTCAATAAATTATTTTATATTTGCGTGACACAATAAATACTTTCTTTAATAAAACCACACCAAAATAATTATTGAGTATTATTTGTCTAAACTTTAGTAAATTGATAAATTTAAATTCCTAGAAAATCTTACCTTACGCTTCAGCAGAATATTATAAGGTTTTTTATCATAAGATAAATAGAAAAGCCATCTAAGTTCAGTACTTTTGGTTCCAATAGGTCGATGTGTTTTATTTGATATCACAGCTTTTTTATCAAGTTTGAAAACATTTTGAACTTGCACCATATGATCCACGTCAACATAATGATTAATACCTAAAAAATTATAAATAATTGTAAAACATTTTAAAATATTAGAAAACTCAAGAAAAAATCCTAAAACTTTAATTGAAAAAAGAAAACCAATAAACTATTTTCGATAATCTAACAAAAATGATAAAATAAAAAAAAAATAATTAAAACAAAGCTTAAAAGTAAAAGAAAAAAATACAAATACAAAAAAAATTCAAAATTTCTTGGTTTTCTAATTTAAGTTCTAAAATTTTTTTTGTTACTGTTTCCATCACAAATTCGTTTAAATTTAAAAGTTCAGGTTTTTAAACATTCAAAAAATCTGTTTTTCTAAACATTAAATATTAACCCATAAAGGACCAAATGTACAAAATCTATCCATGAAGTTTGACACTTTATCATTTATGATTTAAAAGGTGAAGAGAAAAATTTTGCAATAGTCATTTTTTAGTTTCAGAATCGCTCTTTCAAATTCTGTAATGAAAATTAACGTTAGTTTATAAATAAAGAAATTACAAGCACTTTTTCAATAAAAAGCACGATTTGTTGCGGCCCCCATCTTGAAATTTAAACCCGTAAATATCTTTATCTTCAAGCCTGATTTTTATATCTGTTGATTGCAATTTATTTTTAAGTTTAGAAATTAGTCTTCGTCTATTTATAAATTTTAATTATGCATTGTACAATATTATTAGATTAAATTTTGTAATCCAATTATCAGAAAACGAAATATTGATAAAATTGTGTTTTTTAGTTTAAAATAAAAATTTTGAATGCATTGAGTTTTCTACAAACCTAGATATCCCCATACAGGAGGACAACCAACGTTTTTAATTTTAACATCCAATGATTTCACAAAATCATATACCATCTCAAGACCATAATGTGCACTCACAGCTACAATATTGTTTTTGTTTAAATTTGTTGCTACTTTTGCAATAACACCTGCACAAAAACAAGCTGGACCCATGGTGCAGAATATCACTTTCATATGAGACGAAGAATATTTTTTAATTTTATAAGCCAGCTTCAAACTTGCTTCATAGTTTCGCATTAATAAAGAATCAACTGATTCTGACTCTTCGCTATAAAAATTAAATTTAAACAATTATTTATAGAATATTCCCAGTGGGCAAAAATTTTTAAAAGACGTCTAAAGGACGTCCTTTGGACATAAAAGCCGACATAGGGACGTCTTTTGGACATGTGTGCCCACTAGGTTCTATCCGGCGAAATAAACTAATCAATTTTTACATATTTTGGCTCGTTGAATTCAAATGCAAGATTATCAGAACTCAAAAATTTGGAAGTTTTTTTTTCACTATAATATTAAAAAAATGACATTTTTTTAGAAAGATAAAAGAATCAACTAATTTTTAATTGATTAAAAAGGATCCAAAATACGTAAGGATTGACTATTTTAATTTTCCGGACAGAAAAAATTCTTATTGATGCAGATATGTTACTATTAATCTTTTTTTTTAATAATTAAAAGACTACATAAAAAGTATAAAAGACTCTTACAATGTTAAGCGCTCTAAAATAATTAAGAGATCACAGTCCTTCAATCCATCTGAAATACTTGTCAACATATTTGTAGAACGCAAATTTCCGTCAACAGATAACACATCTGCAAGCATGTCCTGAATTTTAAAAAAATAACTGAGTTCGTCGTATAAGTTTAGAATAATTCCATTTGGGGCTCTGATTGAAAGTTCTTTTAATGTAACAATCTGTGCTATAAGATCTGGGCATACGGATCTTCCTGCTCCCATTATTGTAATAGAAAAAACACTTTTATCTTCTAAAGGTTTCAAATTCTGAGTCTGCGCCTAAAAAGAAAAAAAAAGACAAACTAAAGGTTAATTTTTTTTCTTATTAATTTTAAGCGCGATAGCTTACCCAAATCGTGTCTAATTTAAGAGCCTGAAGTTCTTCTTCAGAAAGTCGTGAATCCACTCCATAATATTCGTAAACAAGTTCCAAAAATTCCGTCGCACCTCCAACATATTGAGGGCCTTCACTAGATATGCCGTATTCACGCCAAATTAAAGGCGATTTATTATGGATCCAATTATTTTTCTTGCAAATTTCAGTTAACCATGTCTAATGTAGGATTATTGAGGGTCAACTAAAATTCTGCTTATTTCATTTAAATAATAATACATTTTTTTGAAAAGTGTCACTTCAGGGCTGCTAAAAAATTCTTATTTTATAAATAAATAATATTTTTCAAGTTTTGTTGAGCAGGGTTGTTCTAGCGAATGAAAAAAAGAAAAAATAAAGAAATTGAAAAAAAAAGTCTAAAGACATGTGACAACATTTATTAAACAATGAAAAACATTTCTAGCAATGGCAAAAAGGTCAAAAAATTCAATAAATTATGAAAAAATGATAAAAAATGACATTTTGATATAAAAAATTATGTTCGCCCCCAGCGCAGTTGAGGTCCATTTTTTATCACAGTTTTTCAATTTTCAAACATTAAAAACATTATTATATGAACCCAAATATAAGAAAGTCGAGAAAAATCTACTTTAAACTGGGAAAATTAAAAACAAAAAGAAAATGTAAACAAATAATTGAAAAACCTACAAAAAAGAAATAAATGCTTTACATAAAGTAGGTAAATTAAAAGACAAGTCTTTATAAAATTTAAAAAAATATAGAAAATTATACAGAATAAATGTTTTGAAAAAATTAGAATTTTGAAAATAAAAATTAAATATTATCAAAAAGTGAACACAATTCTAAGAAATAGACAAAGAAGAGATAATTTAAGGGGAGGCTCCGCTGAAATTTCAATATTTCATAAATTGCACTGTTCAGAGGTGCCAAATTTTTTTCTAAGAATATTTTAAGTTTAAAATTACCCTACAGTGTTAAAATAAAAAAAAATTGATTGGTCGGGTTGTAGAATTTTCAAATTCTTTTTAAATCAAAAGTTTTTTAAATCCATGTCTAATTTTGTTCAGAATTGTTGAAAAAGCCCGTAAAAAATTGAAAATTGCAGAAGAGAGATATTTTAGATGCGAGAGAACAAAATCTAAAAATTCTAAAAATATTCATTTTTTCAAAAATATAAATTTTAAAAATGTCAAAAATTTCATCTTTTTATTTTTGACATTATAAGATAATTCTATATGCCCAAATTAAGCTAGAAAAAAATTGGCACCTCTGCGTCATAAATTTGGATGGGTTAAAATTTCATCGGTGTCTCTCCTTAAAAAATTTATTAAAAGTTCAAAAATAATATAAAAAAATTGATTATGAAGAAACTAATAAATTAAAGGAAAATTGCTTCAAAAAAAGTCAAAAAGTTTAAAGGAATAAGAAAAACTAAGTATATTCAATAAAAATAATAAAACAATATTTTGAAAAATTGAAAAAATCTTAAAAAAAATTTAACCAACTAGGTATGAAAAATTGAAAAATATTTCAAAACATAATAGAAAGTATAGGAATTGTGAAAAATAAAAAATATAGTAAGAATAAAATAAGAAAATTTAGAAAGGCAAGGTAAAAAATCTACCAAATTTTTTCAAAAAGGAAGAAGATGAGATAATTATTCACAAAATGAAAAAATTTTAAAAAGAATAAGAAAACAACTTTAAAAAAAGAATAACATGTTGGGATATTAGATATATCCTTAAAACAATTCTAATAACAAGATTCTTTTTTAAATCGTAAAATGTATCAATTTTAAGAAAGAATAAATTATAAATTTGCGTAAAAGTAGACAAGATGTGAAGAAAATTATTTTAATTTGTTTTTAAAAACCGAGCAAATCTAAAAAAAAAAAAGTGAATTGAAAAAGAAATGGTACTTTTGCCGCCTCCTCTCTATTATGAAAATAAATAAGAAAGTAAATGAGAAAATAAATACATTTCTCTAAATGTTATATGTAATAATAAAATTGTATAAAATAAACTGAAATAATATTCGTAATAAGAAAAAATTGAAAAGAATTAATTACACAAAAAAACTTAAAAGCAAAGAAAAGAAAAATTTTTTAAAAGTGATAAAAATTAAGAAATTGTGTAAAAATACGGAAAAAAGATACTGACAACATTTTTGGAGAAAGTAATATTGCTATGGAATTTTTTAGAAATAGAAAAATAGTTATTGAATTAAAAAACATTAGAAAGAATTTTCGCCAATTTTTCGGATTGCTAGACTCACTACTGAGCCAATTTTGGAAAATTATCAGTCTTAATGAATTTAAACATTTTTGACAAATTGTTATTAATTGAAACTTAACCTTCCATTCTACTCGATCCACACAAATTTTGGTAAAATAAAAATTAGGTAATATTTTGCTTAGACTATCGGCAACGTAACAGACATGATTCAAAGCTAAATCTTCAGGATATCCTGCAACAACAGTTGTACACTTATTGCAATCCATTTTTTTATTGTTTCATTTGGTTTTATTGGAAAATCTTAAGTTTGGAAGTTTAGTATGTAAAGTTAAAGTCACTAAACTGAAGTAAGATTCAAAATCTTAATTAGATTTTATAGGGTTAACTTTTAAAAATAATTACAACACATGTACTAAAGATAATTTTATTACAAAATTATAATGTTCTTATAAACTGATAGAAATAATAATTATAAATGATATAAAAGTAAACAGTGAAGTGTGCAAAACGTTAAGCCATTTTTCACTCGCATAAAAAGACACATCAGCACACACTTTATACTTTCATTAGCGAATTTGTCACATTAATAAACTAAATACTTATAATTATGATGAATACACAATCAAAAGGCAAAAATATATTGGCCCTTTCACACTTTTTGCTTAAAAATATTTTCATTAGTTTGCCGACAATCTAAAATGTATCAAAACACAAATTTAAAACTTTACAAAATAAAAGTAAAAATTAAAAAAGAATAAAAATTGTGACAGACCACGATAAAAATTAGTTAGCGATTTAAGGTGAAAGGGACAATTTAATCTAATTCTTCTAGACTAAATGGAATCCAAACTAGAAAACTCTTGTGTTTAAAAAATAAAAATTTTTGTCTTTATAGTCTGGAAAAAGTATCTTCTGAATTTAAGATGTATTATTAAAATTCGATTTCTTTAGCTTAGAAGGATTAGAAACCACTAGCTTTTGACATAAGGTAACATGAATTTAGTGAAAATAATAAATAAGGCTTAATTACTTAATTATTACCAGAAAACACCAAGTATTCTAATACTGTTCACAATTAAAGGTAATTCTCTGGTAATTTGTATCACATTATTGAAATAAAAGTGTCTCTAATTTGAAGATTCTTCCAAACAGGAAAATTTTTGTTCTAAATCAGGAAGTGGAACTTCCATGTTTTGAGGGCAACTTTCATTAGTCTGAATTTCTACTTGAACGATGGGCAGTGGCTCATTATCTAAACATACAAATTGTAAATTGATTATGAAAACAATGTCTAAGTAAAATCATATAAAATGATATTTTAATATTTCAAATCTTAATTTACCGGACGAAAATCCTTCATCTTCATCGGCACAGAAGTATGTGTTTTTGAATAACTTCAACAAATTCTGGTTGGTGAGGTCAACTGCAAAAAAATTTATTTAAAAACTACAAAATTAGTCAGGGTACCCACTACGTGTTTGGTTTAAAATTCTCTGACTATCCTGACTTTCCCTGATCGAAAGAATTTTTTCCTGACTTTTTAAAAGTGTAGGTAAAGGTAAACTAATAAAGGCAAATAAGGTAAATAAAATAAAATGATTTTTCCGCAATAAAACAATGTATTTTCATCTAGGTGTCTAGCAAATTGTAATTTTCAAATTCCCAACACATTTCCGGAATTGTAAACTGCAATTTTAGTGGAATTGTTTTTTAATGATCGATAATTAATATAACAGGACATAAAAGACATTTTAAGAAAAGTGTTTTCCACATAAAAAGTTCATATATGCGTAATTTTTATTTAGAGAAATATTTGATTTATTTTCTAAAAATAATAAATTATCGAATATAAGTAAATAAAATAAGCAAAGCTGATAAAAATCATGATTTTTTTAATTTAAATCGGATTTTTTTGATTTAAATAAAAAATTGATTTTTTAAAAATATAATCAGTACATATAAAATCTCCAAATGTTTATTTGTAAGTAGCTTATTAAAGAAATGAAGAAAAAATTTTAAAAAACACCACAAGAATTAAACAGTGACATAAAAATATATAAAAAAGTAGAAACTCTTTTTAAAAAATTAAACTGTTTACGGACATTTTTTAAAATTAATATAATAAATAAGATGATAATTAACAAAACGTTAAAATATATTACTAAAGAGAACAAAATTTTAAAATTAGAAAAATTAGAGAATTATTTTACAAATAGAATAAAAAAAGAATGAATAAAATTTTGGGAAATTAAAAAAAATTTTAAATAAAAGAAATTCTATAAAATAGAAGAAGGATGTTCAAATGAGAATATTTAGTAAATATTAAATTTACATAATATAAAATAAAAGAATATACGTCTAAGCTTTCAAAAAAGTTGAAAATTGAGAAATTTTAAAAATGTGGATAAAAGCATCAAATAAATGTTTCAAAAAATTCGTAATTATAAGATAAAAACTAAGCAGTTAAGAAGAAGGAAAAATGTTTCTAAGAAATAAAAAAATGATGAAAAAAATTAAAGAAATAATAAAATTAAAACGCAAGGAAGGGCTAAAAAAATACAGTGAAACATCAAAGAAATTAAATAAATAAGAAGAAATCCTTCATCTAACAAACAGCTACAGTTTTTATACATATAAATTTACAAAAATTACGAGCTGAATTATACTTACACATTTCAATTTCCATGTCGCAAATTGGTGCCAAATTTTCTGGCTCTGGATACTCCATATCCAATTTCTTATATTTTTCAGGAATATCTGGTTTTTTGAAAACAAATTCTTTGGATTTCTCTGAATTTTGTATGTCTTGATTTGATTTGACTACTAATACAGGGCTTAAAGGTTTAAACTCCTTCTGAAAATAAGTAAGCAAAAAAAAAAGTTTTTTAAAATATTTAATTGAGAAATAAATAATAGTTTTTTAAAATAGTCCTTTATTATTTTTAAAAATTTAAGAAAATACTATTTATTTACACAAATGTATATAAATTTATAATTTAATTTGAAATCTGTAATTTTTGCTCCAAAGTTGTTCCAAATTATTGACTTATTTCAAAATAAATTGTTTATTTAATTATTGTGCTAAAGATATATATACTTTGTTGGTATTTACAAAAGCTTTGAGTGAAAAAATTAAATTTAATTTGTACTATTTGGAAATTTGAAATGCAGGTGCATCGTATTTAAAATCTTCATAATAAAAATTGATTTTTGTATTTTGAAATATTCTTGGGAAATTATTAAAATATAATTTACAATTAATACTGAACACGATAAGAAGGTGTCGATTAAAACAGATTGAATCACTGCAATATGAATTAATTCCAACGATTTCAATTCGAAAGATTGTCGTTTTGTTTCTTAACGTATTTATTTGCAAATAATTAAATTTTTTTCAAACTCTTGGACACATTTTAAATCTACCAAGATGGATAAAATAAAAATCAGTTTGATGCCGAATAAAAATTTTAAAGAATGAAATAATTTTAGTTTTTTCTAGAACGCATTGATAGAATTTTAATTCTTTTTAGAAAAAAAATGTCAAAATTTAAAAAACTTTCAGTCCAAATGAATGTCGTCTTTTTGCATTTTATGAAATCGATTCAATCCACATCTTCTTACTGGGTATCAAAATTGAGTTACCTGAGGAGACTTTAGTTTTATTGGAGATTTTTGTTTTAACGGAGATTTTTGTTTAACTGGCGAAATTGATTTGCCAAAGATTTCAAAGGGTTTTAATGTACACTTCTCAGCTTGTGTGGTATCCTTTTTTATATCAAATGGTCGAGGAGCAGGGAAACAAATATTTAAATCAGACGACGATCGAATGGTTAGACCCTTTGATTTTTGTCCAAAAATTTTTGCTGGAGTAGATCCTGGTGCTCCAATGGTTTTTAACTTATGCATAGAATTTGCATTTGTGCTACCTGCTCCTAAAAATGTTATTAAAGATTATTTATTAGGAATAATGTTATAACATAAAATCCCGATAAGAAGAGGTGAATCGAAAGTGATTAAATTGAATCCAGTGGACTGGACAAAATTAAAATTAAATTCTAAACAAAGGTTCAGATTTTCGTATTTTTTTTATTGCTGAAAAACAAACTACGTAATGTGCCACGTCGAATCATGCATTTATCATAACTTTATCGTGACTAAAAACACAAAATAATCTTTTTTTAATTTTTAATTTAAAAGAAATGTGTAAATAACTTAACAAAATAAAAGAGAAAAAAAATTAAATATTAGATACATTTTTAAAATAATTTTAAAAGCAAACACTGTTAAAAAGTCATCGAATCTAGAAATTTTACCAAAGAGTAAATAAAATGCCGAACAAACAAAATGTAAAAAAAATTGAATAAATTTACAAAAATGTAAAAACAATCAGATAAATGAAGAAAAAATTGTACTCCTCTGCCCCCTTAAATTATTATGAAAATAGATAAGAAAATCAATGAGAAAATAAATAAATTTTTCGAAACGTTATGAAAACAGATTTACATCAAATAAACCAGGGCTGATAAAAATCTTGATTTTTTTATTTAAATCGGATTTATTTAAATTAAATCAAAAATTGATTTTTTTTTTAAATACAGTCAGTAGGTATATAAAATCTCCAAATGTTAATTTGTAAGTAGTTTATTTTTCAAACTGAGAACATTTAATAAGAAATAATGAATAATAAAACATTTAATCAAAATCATATAAACTATGTCGAATAAATGAGAAAATTTCAAAAATATATCTTCAAACTCATGACATCTCAAAACTAAGAAAATTAGGTAAAAGCAACGAAAAAATAATAAATTAAAAAAAAAAAACAAAGAACATAAAAAGATAAGAAAACAGTCTATTAAAAAAATGAGAATATTCTTATAAATAAAAAATTTCATTGACATTATTAAGGAAATGAGAAAAAAATTAAAAAACAACACAAAAATGAAACAGTGACATAAAAATATATAAAAAAGTAGAAACTCTTTTCAAAAAATTGAACTGTATACGGACTTTTTTTTTAAATTAAAAAAATAAATAAGAAGATAATTGAAAAAAACGTTAAAATATATTACTAAAGAGAATAAAATTTTAAAATTAGGAAAATTAGAGACTTATTTGACAAATTGAATAAAAAAAAATGAATAAAATTTTGGAAAATTTAAAAAAAAATTTAAAAGAAAAGAAATTCTATGAAATAGAAGAACGATGTTAAAATAAAAATATTTAGTAGAAAATTAAATTTACAATACATAAAATACAGGAATAACAGTCTGCAAAAAAAGAAGAAAATTGGGAAATTTAGAAAATGATAAAAGCATCGAACAAATATTTTTATTAAAAACTAACAAATTTAAATGAAGGCAAAATGTTTCTTAGAAATGAAAAAATGATGACAAAATTAAAAAATTAATTAAAATTCAAGGAAGGACTAAACAAAAAGAGTCAAACATTAAGAAAATTTAATAAATAGGAAGAAAATGGAGTAATATTATAATGATAATGATATAATAATGATAAATTCATCGAACCAAATGAAATGGAGTTTTTGTAATATTACACTTAAAACAAGTCCAACAATAAATTTAGAAAAATAAAGAAAATCTGAAAATTTTATGGAAAAATAAGTAAGTTTGCAAAAAATCTCGCAAAAAATAGACAAGATGTAAAAATAAATCAAATAAATTTACAAAATAATGAGCGTATTTATTTTTAATAATATGGAAATACATAATTATGAAAGTCAACGAAATAAAAAGTTGATTGAATGTTATATAATAACAAAATTGTGTAAAATAATATTAAATAATTTCATAAAAAGAAGAAAATTAAAGAAAATCTTAAAACAAAAAGACAAATACAAAAAAAACATCAAAAGTAAAAGGAGAAAAAAAAACTTTAAATCTTGTAAAAATAACAAATTATAGGTAAAATAAAAATTAAGCAGTTTCGAAAAAGTGAAATCTCTTAAAAAAATTGTAAGAATTAAAAAAAGGAATATTGTGAATTTGAAAAATAATTAATATTATTTTACATTAATTAATGTGCATTTAAATTTGAATTAATTGAAATTTAAAATTTTGAACAATATAATGACTTAATTAAAAAATCAAAGAATGATAAAAGAAAATTATCAAGGAAGGAAAAAATTTATAATGGAGTTTGAGATTCATTTAAAATATAAAGAATTATTACTAAATTGGACATGAAGTTATTAAAAACTAATATTTTTTACTTTCTTTCTTCTCAAAATTTTTAGATCGTACTCTGAACCATTTTAAAATCAACTTTTTAAGTTATTGAAGAATACAAGATTCAAATTAAAAATAATTAAAATTTTCTGTTTTTATCTACGAATTCCTAGAATTTCTTTAAATTCATTATTTTTTAATCATTTTACAAATTTCCAGTTTTTACCTTCATTTACGAGATTGACAGCAATTTATCGGAAGATAAATATCACTAGATACTCTGACTTTAAATAGATATTTATAAAAAATAGGGGATAGGTATTAGGGGACAATTTTCCAAAAAAAGTACTTTTGGGGATCAATCGTAAAATAGGGAACTTTTGTATTTTTTAGAGAACTTAACTTTTGACTAAGGCCAAGAACAAATTTTCGTTAAAAAAAACTTGTTTACTTATTTATGATTTGTAAAACAAGTTCTATAAAAATCTTTCGTCCACTCCCGAGAAAATATCTCAAAAAAGTTTGTTAAAATTTAGAAAGATCGATTCATTATTTTTTTATATTGCATAAAATATGAGCATTGGGACCGCGAAGATTTAAGAAGTCTCATCCACAATAAAAACATCTCTATTCTCTTTAATAACACGGTGCTACAGAATAAAAATAAGTAAGTATACTTTTTATCGGACCAAGTGGAGGTTGTAGGTAATAAAAAACTGAAAATAATGGTATATATTTAAATCTGGTTTTAGAGCCAAAAAACCGTTTTTAGGTAAATTCATGTACATAACACCTCGTGACTTCGTCATTATTGGTCTGATTGCAAAATATTTTTTTTCATTTTGAAGCTGAAAATCAGACTTTTAAAATGTAAGATTTTTTGTCTATATCATTTAAATTCATGGAAATGCGGGCTAAAAACGGTAAGAAAATTTCATTTCTTTAATGATTTTTCAACTTTGATGATAATTTATGTATCTTATCGTATTTTAATTTTATTATTGTAACGAAAAAAACAATCAAAAACGATCCATGACGTCAAAATTTAATCATGGGACTACAAAGTTAAAAGTAGAATAACTTAGACAATTTTCAGCGAATTTTATTCAAACAGGGATCATTTGAAGCAAAATTGACTAGGCTTTTGATCTGCGATGAGAAATAGTAAAATTAAAATACGATAAAATACATAAATTAGCATCAAAGTCAAAAAATCATTAAAAAAATGAAATCTTCTTAACGTTTTTAGCCAGCATTTCCATGAATTTAATTGATATAGACAAAAAATCTTACATTTTAAAAGTCTGATTTTCAGCTTCAAAATGAAAAAAAAAATTTGCAATCAGACCAATAATGACGAAGTCACGAGGTGTTATGTACATAAATTTACCTATAAAAACGGTTTTTTGGCTCTAAAACCAGATTTTGGGGGTGTATAAAATTTAATACATACCATTATTTTTAGTTTTTATTACCTACAACTTCCACTTGATCCGATAAAAAGTATATTTACTTATTTTTATTTTGTAGCTGTAATTAACTTTTTTACTTGACTTATTCCCTAACAATATTTGACTAAAAACTTGAAAGTATAAGTATTATTAAATTTTTTTAAAAAAAATAGGAAAAATTAATTTTGTATTTCGATTAATCAATAAAAAAATAAACATTTGAAAATAAAGTGAATTATGACAATGGACAAAGATATTATAGAGAATGGACTTTTTAAACTTACCGAAAACCGTTGGAGTTTTAACTTTCGAGGAATCACCGAATACGTTAAATATTCCAGCCATGTTACAAGTTGAAAATGTTAAATATTCGTTTTGCAAACTTTTACCGTTATTAATTTTCTATTTAAATAAATAAAAAGCAGTAAAATTCTTTCAATATTAATCAAAATCATAAATTGATTCACAATCCTCCGTATATTGCAGTTTTTTTTTGACCATGTATGGTATTGTTATGCAGGGTTGTGAACAATGAATTGTGCGCGTAAGCGTAATTTGAGGTATTTTACGGTAGGTAGAATTTTAAGTGGGAAAAATCCAAAATGGTTGTTTAGTGGATTCTATGTCTTAACAAAAAACAATGTTTTAAAATTCGTACATTGCAATTACGAACAATTAAAAATTATTTTCCATCAAAACAACTTACAAAGAGCTATTTCTATGAGATAATAAAAATTAATATTTAAGAATAAAATTAACGGAAAACTGGAAAATGATTTAGTTCCACGACATCCGACGAACCTCCATGTTTATCACTTGAACAAAAATAAACGCATGCGTAAAGTAATTCTTGGTCTCATAATTCTTGAGCAGACGACGAAAGTGAACTTTCGTGGTACCTTGACAATTCGCAATTTTAACTACCTTTTTTCCGCGAATCGTAAGTTTTTTAAACTAAAAATTCATAACACTTGTACTAATTATTAAATAACTGTTTATTTTTTCTTTAGAATATTAACTTCTGTCAAGATGAATCGAGTTTTAAAGACACTCAAGAGCAAAGAGACACGAGACTGGCTAATGAGGTGATTTTACATATTCCATTATTCGTTAATTTATTTTAATTTAAATTGGTTTTTCAATTATGCAATTTTCTTTATTTTACCAATAATGATTATAGTACCCATTTTTGGGGTCCAATGGCAAATTGGGGAATTCCCATAGCTGCTATTGCTGACATTCAAAGGGATCCAAAATTCATTAGTGGAAAAATGACAACTGGTATGTATTGAATTGAAATGTTTATTATTATTAAAGGTCATATAAAAGGCATTTACATTTGTTTTGAAATTTACAATTTGTATTATAACAGTAATAACTATTATAATGATATGCATGCACTGTGGATTTTTTTTATAAACAAAATTAGCTCGTTTTTTTATAAATATTTTTGTTCATTATTAAATTAATTTTGAAAATTTGTTATTTATGTTTAAATTATAGATATGAGAAATAAGTACTAAAATTTGCAATTTGATATTTTTTTAAAACTTAAATTTATAAAATTCTTAAAATTGTAAGATTATTAAAGTTACTATTTAATTAAAATGTTATTTATTTACAAAAAATTAAATTCAAAATTATGTCAAATAGGGTAAATGCTGGTAAGTCCGGAATCAATAGTCGGGTATTCTTAATTTTCTATTAGAAATAAAGTTTTAAAATATATCAAATTGTGGAATTCAATAAAGAATCTTTCTAGCCTTGTGGTAAAATTATAAAAATTAAACAAATAACAGAATTTCTAAGTTATAAGCTTCAAAAGACGTGTCCGACTACATTTCCCTTTACCCTATTAATTTTTTTATGTCAACACTTTTGTTAATAAAAATTTTAATCGATTCTAACTTTAATTGATTAAATTGCAATTCATTCTAGCTTTAATGAATATCAAATTTAATCGATCTAAACTTCAATCTATCGAAAATTCATTCAATACTAAATTTTATTAGTAAAACCTTATAATAAAGAAAACTTTTATCAATTCTAAATTTAGTTAATTTTAATTTTTATTGGTTTTTATTTTAATTCCTTATTTTAAATTATGTCAAACCTAAATCCATTCAAATTTAAATTCACCTAATTTTAAATCATTTTAATGATAATAATTATTGGACAAAAAACTTTTTGCCAAAAATTGTAACTAATTCTAAGAATTTATCGAAATTTTTAACCTAAACTTTAATTTTTCTCTTATTTTGAATAAAAATGTACTAAGAATAATTATAACCTTGTTCAACCAGAATCTGGTACAAGTTAAATTTTTTTAAAGAATGTTCTTCCCTATGAAGACAATTAACACAAAAAATGTGAACAAACTAAACTTTGAGTTTTTTGAGAAATCACATTTTTTTGGTAACATGGCCGTCATTTTGTTAATTGTTATTCTTGAATATTTTAACAATTTTCTAACGAATTCTTAAAGAGGAATAAAATCTATTTCAGGTCAAAAAATTTTAATTTCATTAATAAATAAATCTATAATTTTTAACACTTTTCAATATATACAATTATTCTCTTTAAACTTTATAATTATTCTTTAATTTTTTAAAATTATTTTCCTCTGTTCTCGATTATTTTTGCCAGTTTATTTAATTTTTCTTTCGATTGTCAATTATTTTTCTCATTTCTTAATTATCTACTTTAATATTTAATTATTTTAGTCATTTTGTCATTTTTTCTTTCAGTTATCAACTATATTCTTAAAATTTCAAATTAATTCTCTAATCTTCAACTTATTTATTTAATTTTCAATTATTTTCTTTAATTCTCATTTTGACTTCAATTTTCAATTGCATTCTTTCTTTTTCAATTATTTTATTCAATATTCAATAATTCTCGCATTTTCTCAATTATCAATTATTTTCTTGAAATAATTGAAATTCTTCAATTTTCATTTATTTTCTACAATTTTTTCCATAATTTTCTTCAGTTTTCAATTGACAATTTATTATTATCATTCAATTTTATGATTATTCATTAATTAAAAAAAAAATTTGTTCGAATGCCGATTATTCTTACAATTTTTCGATTTTTTTTTTCAATTGTTAATTATTTTTTTAATAGTAAATTATTTTCGTCATATTGTAATTATTCTTCTAATTATCAATTATTTTCTTAAAATTTCCATTTAATTCTTTAATTTCGAATTTACTTCTTCAATTTTCTTTAATTTTCAGTTATTTTCTTCAAATTTAAATTCCACTTTTTAATTTTTAATTATTTTAATTAATATTAAAAAATTATCGCCTTTTTTATTATTTCTTTTTTATTATCATTAAGATTCTTTAATTTTAAATACAATTGTTCAATTACTTTCTTCAATTTTTAATTCCATTATTCAGTTTTCAATTGTTTTCTTCTATATTCATTAATTCACTCCTTTTTCAGTTACTTTTTTCAATTTTTATTATATTCTTTAAAATTCAATTAAATTCTTCAATTTTTAATTGTTTTCTTTAATTTTCAATTTTTTTTTTATTTTTAATTATTTTTTCGTTTTTTAATTCAGATGTTAAATCTGCAATTATTTCTAACAACTATTCCTATAATTTTCTTAATTCTTCAATTTGCAATTATTTTCTTTAAATTTAATATTTCTTATTTAATTTTTTTAATTATTTTTTTAGATTGTCTATTAATCTAGTCATTTTTTGATTTTTTTTTTCAATTGACAATTATTATCGTTATTTTTCACCTATTTTCTTCCATTTTTCCATTATTCTCGTAATTTTTCAAGTATTTCCTTCAGTTATTAATTATTTTCTGCAATTTTGAATTATTTCCTACAATTTTTTTAATGTTCAATTATTATCTTAAAATTGTATAATTATTTTGTTCGGTTGTGTATTAATCTAGCCGTTTTCTGAATTTAGTTTTTAATTGTCAAATATTTTCGTCATTTTATAATTTTTTTCAATTGTAATTATTTTCCTCATTTTGTAATTTTTTTTTCAATTATAGATTATTTTTTCAAATTTTAATTTAATTTTTAAATTTTCAATTTATTTTTTAAATTTCCAATTTCTTTCCTCAATTTTTGATTATTTTCTTCAATTTCAACAATTATTTTTTTTCGATTTTCAATGCAGTTCAATTTGCAATTATTTCCAACAGTTAATCCTATAAGTTTTAAACAATTTTGTTTAAATTGAATATTTATCGTTTAATTTTTTAAACTATTGTTTTCAATTTTCAATTATTTTCGTCAGTTTTTAGATATATTCTTCAATTTCGTAATTTTTATTATTTAAATTTGCAAAAATTTATAGTTTTTAATGACCAACAACAATGCAAAGTTTGTCGCGCGCTTGGGCGCGTATTAATGTTGCTAGTAATAATAATAATAATAATAATAATAATATTTCATTATGCAATAATTGATTATTTACAATGTGCGTTATTCAATTTGATTCTCTTCTTTTTTTTCAGCTCTGTGCTTATACTCAGCAATGTTCATGCGATTTGCAATTAAAGTGCAGCCACGAAATATGCTCTTATTTTCTTGCCATTTTGTAAACGAATGTGCTCAGTTAACACAAGGATTTCGATTTATCAACTATCATTATATTGATAAAAAAGAAGAACAATAATTAGATACAATATTTACCTTCTTGCCGAAGAGTCTAAATTTCACAAAACGTTCCAATTACAAAGAATTTTGTAATATATAGATCGGTGCACTGGGGTTGTATTATAAACACATTAATATTAATTGATTGTAAATAGATCTGTTACAATTCACATGTACATTAAATTTTATTTAAAAATCGTAAGTATTTATTTGATCTGGTTTAGAAAAATAAAAATGTATAAGACTGTTTCTGTGAGTTTTAGTTTTTCTTTTTTACCAACGTTATATTTATTGATATTTAATAACCTGTAAACTCATAATTAAGTTATTAATTTTAAGAATTATATGTTTCTTTAATTGGTTTAAACTTTAAATTTTGATTTTTTTTTAAATTTAAAATTATCCAAATATTAATCTATTCAAATTTCAATCTTATCAAAAGTTTAATCTACATTTCAAATGATCCAACTTTTAATCAATGCTACTATTATTCATCAAAATATTTTGACTAAAATTGTAATAGATTCTAAATTTAATTCAGATAATTTAAATGTTAAATGGATCAAAATTTGGACAAGATTGAACTTTAGATTGATAGAAAATTGTATCGCATAAAATTGAAACAGATTAAAATTTGGAAAAATGATATTTGTCTCAATTATATAATTTGAATGTATTAAAACTGAATTAGATAAATCAAATCCATTTAAATTTGAATTTATGCAAGTATTAATTTTTCCAATTTTAATCTGTTGAAATTATTCTATCTGAAGTTCAATTTTATACAAAATTGGATCTATTCAAATTTTATTCGATTTGATTTACAATCTTATTTAGAGTTTAATTGACTCCAGTTTCAAACGATCCAACTTCCGGTCGACTCTAACTTTCTTTTTTTCTATCTTTATTTTATTCAATGCCAAACATTTCCAATAAACAGAATAAATTTTTATTCGGATAAATTAAATTCTTCAAATTTTTATTTCTCTATAATTTTAATTTATTATTATTTTCAAACCTCAGGCAATTTAATTCAATCTTAAATTATTGATAAAAATGTTTATTAATCATAATTTTAACAGCGTTAATTTAGTTTCTGTAATATTTATTTAAATTTTTTTGTCAACCATTTTCGAAAAATAATTTACCTTTTTTTTGACAGAAATTTATTTATATATTTTTTAAAAAGAACAATAACATTTTTTAAAACTTCTTAATACTACGAAACAGATTTTTAAAAGAAACAAAATTTGACAGAAAATTAAATAAATTATAAATTTAAAAATTAACTCAAAAAATGAAGATCTAACAAAACTAATTAAATGCATCAGGAGCGTAACTTTCAATAATTTGTTTGGAAATTAATAATATTATTTAATTTTAAAGTTAGATTAGTAAACTTAGTTGCATACATTCATAAAAATGTTAATTGCACTTTTAGGATTTTCATACGCTTTTGAAATATTTGAACCTATCAAAATAAAAAAAATTTCAAACGCCCCCTCAAGTTTCTAAAACTTATTACAAGTATGTGACATTTTCTCAAGTGAAAATATATAAACAA
The DNA here is from genome assembly GCA_037103525.1 of Ganaspis brasiliensis. Classification (NCBI taxonomy): domain Eukaryota; kingdom Metazoa; phylum Arthropoda; class Insecta; order Hymenoptera; family Figitidae; genus Ganaspis; species Ganaspis brasiliensis. Next base: position 457,594 of record JAZKLR010000390.1, on the reverse strand, counting down.
AATTATCAAATTTGAACTTCTACTCTAAATTTTTATTTCGAAAGCAAAATTCTTGTTTCGTGATTTTTTAATTTTATAACATATGAATCCAAGTTTTAAATTGTGTTTAGTTTTATACATCGGTGTCTTTCTTTTTTTATATTCTGCAACAGTTACAATTCTTTTATATGTGCGGTATCAACTAAATGAAGATCAATAAACTACAGCATGGAAAATGTTTGGATTGGAAATACGTAAATTATTGGTAAGAATACTGTAAAAATATTATTTTTCATCATTTAATTACACTTTTTAATAAAACTGAACTTTTCGATTAGACATAAGCTGATTTAGTTTCACTGTTTTCTGTATAGTAAAAACATATGTAAACATTTCAATGAAGTGAACTTAGATATTTGATGATTCGATAGCAACGCTTGTGTTTTGTTTCTTAAATAATAAGCATTCTGTCAAAAGTGACAAAATTGTAGAAACAGAAAAAATTTTGCAGTATTTGCAACATTTGAAAATTAAGTTAACAAGAATATAAAGTATTTTTCCATATTTGGCTGTTATATCGTTTAATAACATTTTTGGAGAAACTTAAAAAAATTCTTTCAAACGAGAATGGGCATCAGTAAGTAACTTTGCAATTTTTCTGTTATTAAAATGAATCTAATCAATCTAAAAATAATTTAGTACCTAATTTAGAAAAAACATTGGGCTTTCTGTAATGAGTTATTGAAATGAATTCAAAGTAATTCTACATCTTATAAATCATGATTTACATCCGTGAATTAATAAAAAAAACAACAGCCCTATCTCTTGAACATTTTCAATATTTTATTTTATATATGTATATAATATATAAAGTATAAAAAAGATTTGTAAAAAATTAAAGAAGTCGCTATATAATGTCAATATAGTTGCGCCTTTAAATTGATTGAAGGAGAAAATGTTTTGAACAATATTCAAGAACATTTACATATCTACAATATATTAATAAATCTTATGAGTTTTTGTTTGGAACTTATAATAAAAAGGCACATAGTTTAATCTAAAAAAGGACGGAGTTATTACATATTATTGTACTTTTACATATTTTCTCTAAAATAAGGCTATACTCGCTAATACTTTTTACAAATAAATTTAATGCAGTTAAAGTTCAAAATTAATTTTGTCCTAATAAGAAACTTGTTGAATAATTTCCACTTACAATAGTGTTAATTTATTATTTTAATTATCTTTCGATATTGAACTAAAACTGTATTAAAGTTGTTGTATTATGAGTCTGTATATTTATATCTACAAGGCAGATCAACATTTTGCCACTTAAAAATCTCTGACAACTTGAAATTATTCAACATTTCTTTAGTTGATTTTGTCAATTACAATGTTTATAGACTCTTATAGAAATTAATAAAAATTTAATTTTAAAAATTATGCTGAAAAGCATAAACGACTTTGTCATAGAAGTAATTTTTAAAAAAATATTTCTATAATTTGAGATTCATTTTTTTCCTAAAGTCATTATCGTTTTTAACGTATTAAAATTTCTCGAACATTTCAAATGAAGTGTATAAAATGATATGAATAAAAAATGTTTATAAAAAGAAACCGTTGACGGTTTTAACGTTAGATACTTGAACATTTGGTCTATATGCTAAGATTTATAAAATACATATATATATATAAATATAAAAACACGCCTAACATCGGACGGAATTTGAACTGACTTGGCATTAAAATTACATTCAAAATTGTTTTTATAAAATGTTTAAAAGTTAACTCATCAATTGTGAGTATTACTTTGTTTTTTTTTCTTTTAATTAACACACATTGTTTTGGACGGCATTTGTGTTTTGGTCATACAGTGACGAGATCGTAAGAATGCGTTACATTCTCATCATAATGAGAAAAGATTACCTTCGTTGGAAAGGATAAAGAGCGGCTATGACTAATATTATTAACAAGAAACTAGCTTGTATCGAAGATGCACCAGCAACTCGGCACGAGAACATGTCATACCTGAAAAATATATTAACTTAAATAATGCATTTTCGATTAAAATAATTATTTATTAAAGATAATAAATAATAAAATTGGAGATCTCCAAAATTACGTTATTTTTATTTCTTTTATTTTTTTTTAAATTAAAAATGTTTGTTTTTAAAATGCAAACGAAAGAAATATTAGGAAGCAATTTTTCCAAGACTACAATGTAATGTTATAAACATAACAAAAAAAAATGTGCACATTATTTTTTCTACAAGATTCCTTTTTCTCATTTAATCTTTACAAAAAAATCGTTTACTTTCTAAAAACTAATGAAAATGTTTTTCTTGTTTTGAAGATTAAGCAGCAACTCGGCACTTGAACATGTCATACCTGAAAAATATTCAATTAACCATTTTTGATAAAAATTTTAATAATCTTTATTGTAAATAACAAAAATTTTAAATTGGGGATCTCCAATATGTTTGAATTTTATTTTAGTTACTTTTTCTGACTTAGCTTCTTTTTTATAATTAAAAAAAAGCACTAAAATGTGATTTAGTCGGTTTACACTCTAAACCGTCGTAATATACTTTTTAAATTTAAATTCATATGCAATCAAATCACTTACTGCTTCAATATTTTGACTAATAAGGTCGCGAGCTATATTTAGAAAATTTTTATTTTTGAATACATATATATATTAAAACTATTGTTAAGAGAAATTATTTGCGTCATTAATATGAAAAGAGCATCTGATAGTTCAATAAAAAATAATTTTTTCAATAGCAAATAAAATTAGTTTCTTACGCTATTAATAAACATTTTAAAAATATTCTAAATAAGCTATTCAAGTGTGAATAAAACAAGTTTTTAAGTCCTTTTTGTTAATATTAAAAAAATAAACATTTTGAGATGCAAAATATTTACTTTAATCAAGGAAATTTAATTTCATAATTTTCTACAGATTGAGATAAATTTCTTTTTGCTTAAAAGTTCAGGTTTTCATTTTTAAAAGCTTTATTTCAAAACATTAAAAATTAAAATGATTTTAATAACTATTAATTGTATTAATTAGTTTAAAAAAAGACTTAAAATATGAGATATTTTGAATTTGTTTAAATTTATAATCATAAAAGATAAATATTCTAATCTTTTATGGAATAAATTTTTTAATTTATTTTTTGTTTCTTTAAAATTTTTGACTTTATACCAAATTTTATTACTTTTTTGTAGAATCTTTTTGTGTAGACTTTTTTAAGATTTTTTTTTCTCCATAGTTTTTCTTAATCTTTTAAGATTTTTTATTAGTAAATTATTTTGTTTCTTCGTGATAATAAACTGTTTCTTTTTCTTTACCAGTAATGTTTTTTTGTTTCTTTTTTAAAATCCTATATTTAAACTAAATTTCCTTTTTTTAAAAATCTGTATTTCCCTTTTTAAGTAAAGAATGACTCATGAAAAAAATACTTGAAATTACATTTTACCCAATTTTTATTCTTTTTCGTTAATTAAGATAACCAATAACTGTTTAATTTAGAGAAGGATCGCATTGAGGAAGAGTTTTACAAGCCTTAAATATGCCAAGTTTATTGGAGAAATTGCAAATTCAACTATTTTTGTGATATTTTATTTAAAAGTTCACCTAATCCTATTATTGAGAATTCATTTTTTGCAAAATTGAAATACTTTCAGTACTTTGAAGTGAATACATTTTCAATAGTTTATTATTTTTCTATGTAACTTTTTTAAGGCACATGAATAACTTCTGAAATTTATTAACTATTATTCTAATTTTACAGAATTGAATTAAATAAAAGTTTCTTATATCCAAATTTTAGTTTATCAAATTTGTTTTCAATATTGAATTCAAATAAATCTGAATTTTCACTTAATAAAATTTTTAAATCACCGAATTCGTGTTTAAAAAAATTTTAATTTTACAGAATTGCTTTTCAACCAACAGTTTATTTAAAAGAATTTCAATTTAGACGACTGTTAATTCAGCAGAATTGTCATTTAACAAAATTTCAAATAATTCGAATTTTTGAATGTCAGAATATCCATTTGACCAAATCTTCATTTAGTCGTATTTTCATTAGCGCCAATTGATATTTTATAGAATTCTTAAAACCTCAAATTTTAATTTGTCAGAAATTGGAAATGGACGGAAAAAGCACGTTATAATCTGTCGGATGTTTTTTCGATTATTTTCAATTGCGGACAAATAGAAATTTGGTATTTTAAGAATGTATTCAAATATCAATTCGCGTAAATAAAAATACAGACAAATAAATATTAAGTGAAATTAATATTCTGTCATTTAAAAATTCGACATACTTAAAATTCTGCTAAATTAAATTCAGGTAAATAGGAATTTTGAAAAATAAAAATCTGTTTTAAAAGAAATTCTGTAAAATGAAAATTGTTTTCAGTATGAATTCGGTGACGTTAAAATTCTGTCAAGTTAAAAATTAGGATTTATTTGAAGTCCATTGAAAACGAATTCGAAAAATAAAAATTCTAGTTAATGAATTTTTGGACTTATTCATGAGTTCCAATCTGAAAAAATATAATTTAAAACAAGATTATTATAAATAATATGTAAAATGTTTACCTAGTTTCTTTATTCCGGACGAGATTCGTGAATTCCGATTCAACCAGTTGACCATCGAAATAAGTTATTAAATCTTCAAAGGGATACTCGAATCCTTGTTTACACTCGCATTTATATCCTCCTGTTTCGAAGTGTCTGCCTAATATTGGAACGCACTGGAATAAAAATTAACTTCATTATAATCCTCCAAATTTTTCATAATAGGATCAAACAAGTAACCTTATTTATAATGTGTGTACAAAACGTTTTTAATTATTATTTTATATAAATTCCTATATTCCTTTGTAATTCAAATTTGAATGTTGAGTTGCAAGGAAAAAAGGTTATTTTGACAATTGATTAAATTTAACAAAAAAGCACTGAAACAATTTTAAATAATTTAAATTTGTTTATTGGTAATCAAAATAGTCTAATTTAAATAAATTAAGAAACTATTGTTAAAAAAATGGTAAAACATTTAGTGGAAATTAATTTTCAAACTCACTTGCGAAATGTAAAAATTTTCTATATTTTAATTATATTTTTACAGGGAGTTTTTAACTATATTAAAATTAAATATTACTTAAGGACGTTTATCCGCTCAAGCGGTTCTCATTCTATCATTTTGTGCGTTTTGTTACTGTTTCCATGTAAAAGTTCCAACTTTATAAATTTATATCTTAAAAACAGAACGGTGAATTTCAATAAAATTGTAACCATACTTGTAAAATAATGCATTTAATATGTCATTAAAATTTTATAAGAATCTGTAGAAAATCGATTTTTGGATAAACCTCCTTAATACTTAATACTTTTTAGGTACTTTTATATGGTATACTATTTTTAAGGGTATTTGAGAACCCTTCTATCATTTCGAGGTAATTTTAAATCATTTATCAGCATATTTAATTGATTTTCTACAGTGGTCCAACTCTGACTGCTTGGTTTATCTCTGACTACTTTTTTTTATTTGTTAATTGCCTATAACTCCGAAACTTTAGATCCAAATTTTTTACAATGTTTAGCAAAAACATTGTATTTTAGTAGAACTTTCCAATAATATAAGAGAAATCGCAAAATTCGGCTTACAGGAGAAGTTATAGAGAAAAGTCAAAACTATGTCCAACTCTGACTATTCTCCCCTAATATTGAATTTTAATATATGTAGAAACTTCCTGTAAAATATAATTAAAATATGGAACATTTTCATATTTCGCAAGTGAGATTAAAAATTAATTTTCACTTAATGTTTTGTTATTTTTTATGCAATAGTTTGTTAATTTAAGTAAATTAGACTATTTTGAATAACTACCAATAAAAAAATGAATATTATCTAAATTGTTTTAGTGCTTTTTTGTTAAATATTTTGTCTTTTTTGTCAGAATATTGAACATTCCTTATCTCCATTTGTCAGAACTTTTAACTTCCCGAATCTCCAATTGTCAGAATATTTAATTTGCATCTGTCTGACTAAAGGAATGTTGAGTTGTTAAAAGAGCTTTCTGATTGGCTGGTAATTTTTCCGGAAACATAACCAGCCAATCAGAAAGCTCCTTTAGCAATTCTACATTCCTTTGTTCGTAAAGATGAAAATTCTGTCTGTTTAGTACTCGGAGAGTTAAATATTCTGACAATTGGAGATTCGGGAATTTCAATATTCTGATAAATGAAGTTAAAAAGTTAAAAGTTCTGACAAATTAAGTTTCGAAAAGTTTAATATTCTGACAAATGTATTTTGGAGATTCTGTCAATTGAGTTTTGGAGAAAATAATAGCGACTCAAATAAATCACAATTTGTTCGCTTATCAATTTAAAAATATTGTTTTATTTTTAGAAAAAATCCTATGAAGAGGGAGTTAGTCTAGATTCGAAAACGTAAAGTTTTGCGTGTTTTTCTTTTTGAAGTCGCATGCTGTGGTCGGATATAATAATTAGTAAATGAGTGAGCGATAGAAGTATGATTTCATTAAACATATTGAAAGATGTGGATGACTCACGTATGACGTTTTCCTGTCGCACTTGTGCGTTCCTTTGAAAGCATTTGGTACATAATATTTATCATCACACTGGTTGATATCCAGATCATCCAAACGCATGGTTACAGCCACGACACCCCTGTAAAGTGTCTTAATGTTAAATATGATCTTCTTTTCCTTCCTCCTTTATTATAAAACAGGTTTTCTGGCAAAACTATCTCACACTCGATTTACGCACACACAGACACACCCTCGAATTTTACGCTTACCAATACAAGAGTACTCACTTGAATTCCAGGTTCTTCTTCAAGCTGTCCCAGCCAAAAAATGGGGATGCATAGGTAATTACCCATTTCTTCACTTTGCCGTTACAATCAAAGTAAGGAGTTGTCCAGTGGCCGTGATTCAGGTTTGCTGCACTACACATACACCCCGCCCATCCCCGGGTATTAAAATAAATTATATTTCACACATTTTCTTCCTCAAACCTATCATATTTCATTTTCTCCTAATACAATTAACTCACGAATTTCATAAAAGACTGAAATTGTTTAGTTTAATCTGCTAAATATTACGAATTTTCCAACTAATAGAAACAATTGCAGAAGTCACAGTACCTTTTTTTTCTTAAAATTACTTAAATTTCAGTCGATCATACAATCTTAATAATTTAGGATTAACTGAAATTATTGAAATAAAGGAAATTAAAATCAATTGAAATTTGAATAAATTAAAGCGAGGGTCTATCCACTTTTTCAGATATACTATACAATAGGGTTAATCCACTGACTTTCGTCTGAGGGCTGTTGAGACCATATTTTTAAAAAATCTAGTTTTAAAATATATGAATCTCCAACATTTTCTGCATTCAGTAAGCATATTATTATGGTATAAATTTGATTTCTTTTCGTGTTATTACTGATCAAAAATAGAAGGTTCACGACTTCATTTCGTAACTTTAAACCTGACTCTTTTTTTTAAAGATGTTATAATTCTAAATCTATTTAATATAATAAGTATCAAAACTTATTAGAAATATAAATCATTTTTTTCTAAACGTAGAAAATATGGATTTATTATAAAATTTCATTATTTTAAAATAATACTGCAATTTAAATAATTGATACTTGTAAAAAGTTTCACTATTTTTCGGAACTTATAACTTTTTTGTAAAACCTCCTAAAAATGTGAGGCATTGAATATAATTTATTATTAATATAATCTACTTGCCTTTAAAGTTTGACGAACGTGTTTTGCTTCGTATAGAAAATATTAAAATGTTAAATTTTTTACTCGGAAAGGTTAATTTTAAAATTTGAAGTAAACACATCAATTTCACATACCTAGCTCCGTTTAAATTAAATTTTTATTACAATAATGACTCGACTATAATGGTATATTAACTTCGAGTTTTGAAATTAACCTTTTTGAGTAAAAAATTATAAAATTTAATATTTCTTAAATGAAACAAAACACGTTCATCAAACTTTAAAGGCAAGTAGATTATATTAATATTAAATTATATTCAATACTTCACATTTTTAGGAGGTTCCACAAAAAAGTTAAAAGCTCCGAAAAATAGTGAAACTTTTTATAAGTATAAATTTTTCAAATTAGAGTATTATTAAAAATCGTAAAATTTTATAATAAATCCATCCATTCCACATTTAAAATAAAATGATTTAGTACTAACAAGGAAATAAATAAAATTTATACCATAATAATATGCTTACTCAATGCAGAAAATGTTGGAGATTCACATAAGTAATTTTGAAAAAAATTTGCTTTTTTATCCAGAAAAATGTGAAAATTTTGCAACGAGTTTAATATTTAAGTGAAGAGAAAAGTAACATTTCAACTCGTTGATGACGGGTGCCAAATCTTTCTTCTGTTAGAATTTTTTGTCTAGAATTACAATATATTTTTATAATTTTTTTAAATTTTGTTTTGAACATTTAACAATTTATTTTTATGAAAAATGAGAATTTTTCAAAATCCATACAAGGAATTGTAGATAAATATTTAAAAAGTGAGAACAAAAATTGGCAATAGAAAATAGTGAAAATTGTGGAAGAAGTAAATTTTAAAAAATTGTAATTTTTTAAGGAATAACAATTCTAAACTGGTTAAAAATTTAATTTAATGTTTTTAACATTATACGATAATTTTAGGTTCTACATTAAGCTAGAAAAAAATGTGTTTCAATGAGCAAAGTAAATTTCGATGTGTTGAAAAATAGCTGGACCCTTCCCCTAAATTTAGAATCGATTAAAATTGTAATCAATGTAAGCTTCTGACAATCAGCATTAAAATTTATTGGAATTTGAACATATATAAATTTTGATAATTTGAAATTGTTATGAAATTGATTGAAAGTTGAATTGTTTAAAATTCGCATGAATTAAACTTCAAATTGATTAATATTTCGAGAGATTAAAAATTAGATCAATTGAAATTAAGATTAATTCAGTTTTGAATCGATTAAAATATGCATTAATTGAAATCGCAATCAATAATTATTTTGGTAAATTGAAGTTTTAAGTAATTGAAACTTAGTTTAAGCCAAATTATATTGAACATTTTATAAATTGAAGTTTGAATTAATTGAATTTTGAATCGATGGAAATTTCAATTAACTAAAATTTTAATCGTTTAAAGTTTAAACAGATTAAATCTTGATAAATTAAAGTCTTGTTTGATTAAAAATTAGATTATAATGTCTATAAATTGAAGTTTGGTAGAATGTAAATTAAGGTTAAATGAATTTTGAAAATATAGGAATTTGTAGGTTTTAGTTGCAATCAAGTAAAATTAGAATTCTTAAAAATTGAAATTTGGATCGATTTTAATTAGGATTAATAGAACTTTTATTAAATGAAAATTTTTATAATAATAATTTGATGCTTGGATTGATTTAAATTAGGACAAAAAGACATTCCAATCGAATATGAATTGAATAAATTAAAGCTTGGATTAATTAAACTTTGAATTGATTAATAGTTTGACGTATTGAAAATTCAATAAATTGGAGTTTGGATAAATTAAAATTCTGATTAATTGAATTTTAAATCGATGAATACTTATGTACATTGAAATTGATGGGTTTCAAATTTTGTTTAATTAAAGTTTCGATCGATTTAAATCGAAATTGATTGAACTTTGATTTACGATTTAAATTTTCATAAATTGAATTTTGGACCGATTTAAATTGGAATTCATTGAAATACAAATCAAAATAAATTTAAATCAATTAAAATTTACATTATTGGAAATTTGAATCGACTAAAATTTAAATGGATTGAGAATATTAAAGATTAAAGTGTTGATTATTTGAAATATGGATTAATTGAACTTTAATTTGATTCAAATGTAAATCGATTAATATATGTAATTAGATTTAAAAATTGTTTAAATTGAAGTTTTGATTAATTTAAATTCATATTATAAATGAAATTCGAATTGACTTAATTTGGATCAAATTTAAAGTTTATATTGATTGATATTAGGTTCAATTTAATGTTGTAATTGAAAGAAAATAAAGTTACTTTAAATTTTAATTATGTGAACTATAAATCAATATAAATTTTGATTTCACGAAATTTAAATAAATTAGAATTTAGATTGGTAGAAATTAATACATAATTGAAGCTTTAATCATTGAGATAGATTTCAAATGTGGATGAACTGAAATTGAAATAAACAAAATTTTGAATTGATTAAAAATTAAATCCATTTAAATTTGGATCGAATAAATTCAAAAAATTGTTAATTTGAACTGATTAAAATTTGGATGGATTGAAATTTTTATAACTTGACAAATTTTGTTCAATTAAGTTTAATTAAAATTAGAATAAATTAAAGCTTAGGCTATTTAAATTTAAGATGAATTAAATTTCGAATCGATTACAATTTTAATTAGTAAATATTTTCTCAAATAACAATTATAATCATTTGAATTTTAAACCGACAAAAATCTGAATAGATTTCAAATTTGGATAAATTTTGTGATTCTTAAATTAAATTAGATTCACATTCAACACAAAATTATTAATTTACATTTACAAATGAATCTAAACACTTCAAAGTTTATTTTATTAGAATTTAAAACATTTAGCTATTTTAAATTCTAAAGAAAATCACCTTATACTGATGTAATATGATAAATAAAATCTAAAAAAAGATTAAAAATGTAATAAATGTTTAAAATAGATCAAAAGAAAGCGAAAAAAATAAATAGGAGGTAACCTGTGACATCTACAGTTGGTATTTTGGAAACTATGTATTAAAGAACTGATTTAAAAAAATGTTAATACCTGTAAAAGTTGGGGAAATGCTCATACTTCTTGGGTAGTTCGTCACCAGTTTCGTTATGTCTAACCATTATTTTCAAAAAGAATTTCTCCAATTCATTATGATTTGTTGCCCATCTTTGTTTTAAAAATTTAAACCAAGATTTCTTAGTGTAAACTTCATCTGCAAAAGAAGTCGATTAATTATTTTTACACAGAAGTTAAAACATTAATAGAACAACATTTTTAATTCGAATTATTCAATGTTTTTAACATTACAAATTTGAGCTTTATTTATTTTGATTCACCTTACCTGTATCATTTAACCTGGCTAAATCTTCTAATTTAAATTTCCTGGTGTTTAAATCTTCTTTATAGGCAAAAGGCGCAAAGAATGTTCTATTAGTAAATTTGTTACGATCCCAGTACATTCCTGCAGACCAGATTCTCGTATCTCCTAGAACTAAAGCCAAGGTTTCTCCAATCATTTGATCTTCCGTTAATGGTCTATCGGCTACTCTTTTTCCTGAGTAAACTTCTTTAGGGTCAGATATTTGTAAAAATGCGCTAATAAAATTACTGAGTCTTGTTGCCATTTTTGCTTGATTTTCATAATACTCTTCAGCCCCGTATGAAATGTCACCACGCAACTGTAACTGTTTCTCAGTATATCTATAAATTCAGTTAAAAATATTTAATTATTACGAAATATAAATATTTTCTAACTAAATAAAAATTTCAATTTTTATGAAAAAATTGCAAGATACTTTACCTTGAACAAGTCTTCGCATTGACACTTGTAATGAATTTTAAAACGTTGTCAATGTTCATTTTTTCAGTTTCTAAACTGCCTGATCCTGAAACGTTACCTTTGTATTCTCTATATCGATCTAAATATTTTTCTCGAATGTGCGTTTGCAGAAGTTCCCATTTTACCGGCAATTTGTGAATCCCTTGAAAAATCGATAAAATTAATTAAGTCTTAATTCCAAAAAATTATGGGAAGCCGACATTCAGACCAAAACTTAATTGACAGAATGTGCAATAGACCGAAATTTATTTATCCGGATATTTAACTTCCCGAAAATTTATTTGTCGAAATATTTAACTTCCTGAATATGCATTTTTCAGAAATTGTATTTATCAGACTTTTTTGTGTCTGAATATTTAAAAAACCAGAACTCTATTTGTCAGAATATTCAACTTTCCGAACCTTTATTTAGCGGAAATTATATTTATCAGATTTACCATTTGCCCTCATATTTAATTTCCCGAAATTTCATTTTTCAGATTATTTGACTTCCCAAATATGAATTTGTCAGATATTGTATTTATCAGGCTTAGTCTTTGTTTGAATATTTAATTTGTCAAAACTACATTTCTCAGAAAACTTCATTTTTTGATTTTGCATTTTTTAGAAACTGTATTTATCAGATTTACCATTTGTCCCAATATTTAACCTCTCAAAACTCTATTTCTCAGAATACTTACATAACCTCTCGAATTTTCATTTTACAGAATGTTTAAATTCTCGAATATATATTTCTAAGAAATTGTATTTATCAGATTCATTATTTGCTCGAACATTTAACTAACCGTAACTGTATTTATCAGAGTCTTAAACTTCCCAAATTAAAAAATTCCAGAATACGCATTTGCCCGACACACAGAATGTAGAGTTACTAAAGAAGCTATCTGATTGGCTGGTTATCTTTTCGGAAATACTACCAGCCAATCAGCGAGCTCTTTTAAAAATTATACATTCCGTGTATCGGGCAAATGTACATTCTGGAATTTCAGTATTCGGACTCTGATAAATGAAGTTTCGGTTAATTAAATGTTCGAACAAATAATGAATCTGCTAAATACAATCTGACAAATGAAAATTCGAGAGGTTAAATATTTGAACAAATGGTAAATTTCATAAATACAGTTTCTAAAAAATGCAAAATCGAAAAATTATATATTCAGAGAAATGGAGTTTTGAGAAATTAAATATTCAAACAAACGGTATGTTTGATAAATACAATATCTGACAAATTCATATTTGGAATCAAATAATCTGAAGAATGAAATTTTAGGAAATTAAATATGAGGACAAATGGTAAAACTGATAAATATAATTTCTGCCAAATGCATTTTTGGAAAGTTATAAATATTATGACAAATAGAGTTTTGGTTTCTTAAATATTCTGACAAAAAGTAAATCTGATAAGTACAATTTCTAGAAAATGCATATTCAGGAAGTTAAATATTCCGACAAATAAAGTTTCGGGAAGTTGAATATTCTGATGAATAAAGTTTCGGGAACTTAAATATTCGGGTAAATAAATTTCTGTATATTGCTCAATCTGTCAATTGAGTATTGGTCAAAATGTGGGCTTCCCAAAATTATTACACAAAGAGTTATTTTTTAAAAACTTCGTCAATTAACTAAGCAGTTAAAAAGTGAATTTTTTAAATCAATGAAAGTAAAATAATTCCTGTTGAAAATATGGGACAGTTTCACTATAATTTAAACCTATTTTATGAAAGGCGTCCAATATTTGAAATGACTCATATTAATCTGCAAAAAATTTCCATTAATAAAAAGGATGACACAAAAAACTTTGTAAATACCTATTTTTTTCAATATTTGAATACATAATAAGAAAAGAATTCAAATTCATAGAAAAAACTTTAGTAAAATTATCTTATTCCATCAAGCTGTTCATTTTAGTTTTTCAATTACAGTCGCTAATTCAGATTTAATTATCCTTTAATGAAATATAATTTTAACTATATTACAAGTTTCTTTCTATAATTATGACTGAATTTTAACGATGTTATTACTCATCAAGTCATTGTCCCTTTTCTTTTTTAATTTCTTAACGAACAGAATTTATTATTTTACTTCAAAGTGATTTTCAATTTTTCTAGTATAAGCAAATTGTACATAAAAGAAAAAAAAACAGATTTATGTATTAAGTAATCAGAGTGTCCACCAAGTTCAATTTATCAATATTCTTGATATTTCCCAGACATTTTACTGACACTAGAATGAATTTCCCCGCCAAAAATTTTTTTTTTTCATAAGTAATGAAACTCTTAAAAAATTATGTGCTCAAATTTTTTAATCCCCCTGAATTTTTTCCTGATTTTACTGCAAAAAATTTTTTTTTTCCTAACATTTTCCTGACTTTACTGATAAAAAAATTTGTCCCTGTCTACATACTGACTTTAAATACTATGTGCTTAGAATTAAGAATATAATAAAAAATAATTTTATTACACAAAAAGTGATAAAATAGGGTGAGAATTCAGTTTACAAAAAAGAGAAAAGATTAATTACGTACAGCCTATTTTGGAGCACTCAAAACCATTGTAATATTCTTCTTGTGTGGCTCTCTCAACAATTTCTCCGAGGTAGGGTCGTCTGACTACCGTGGGTAATCTGAAACCCGGTTTACATCTGCACTGATATCCTCCTCTTCTAAAGCCCCACCCGTGTATAGGTTCACACTAGATTAAAAAAAGAAAAATTTCTTTAATATTTTTTAAAAATAAAATGTATTTAATGTTATTTAATTTTCGAAAGAGAAAGAATAAATTAACAACGCTTATGATGTTTACAACTAGCCTGATAAAAATCTCTGATATTTTCAAGTTTTCCAGACTTTTCAAAATTTGTTTCTCGAGTTTAAAAATGGATTTTATTCGGTTACAAAAATAAAATTTTATTTTATTTAAGGAGAAATTGGTCACCTATAATTCGAGAAGAGGTTATGTCTGAAAACATTATTTTGCTTTTTGAAATAGAAAAATTAACTTTTAATCTACTTTTATTCAGACAAAACATGGCAAATTTAATTTAAAAGAAAATAAGCCATTCAAACTCATAATTGGATAAAAATGAAAGATTTTTGACATTTAGAAACAAATTTATTGTTTTTCTCATTTCTCCAAAGCGTTCCTGAATGTCAAAAATCTTTAATTTTTATTCAATTTTGAGTTTTAATGATTTACTTTGTTTTCAATTAAACTTGGCACATTTTGTCTAATTATAATTAGATCAAACGTTAGTTTCTCTATTTCAAAAAACAAAATAATGACTTTAAAAATAACCTCTTCTGGAGTATACTACTAAATCTTTGTAACGATTAAATTTGAGAATTACTAAACTCTAAATAACTGGGAATTTATACCACTTGAATTATTAATTAATTAAAGCAAAAACGATTAAATATTGATTAAATTGACATTTGTAGCTGATTAAATTAATAATAAATTGAAATTAAAGTCGTATTAAAATTTGGATTAACTAAATTTAGAATCAATAGAAATTTTCACAAATACAAATTAAAATTTATCGAAGTTAAGATAAATTGAAATTGAAATTGACTAAATTTAAGATTAAAAAATAAACCGAAATTCAGATCGTTTGTTTTTAATCAAATTAATTACGACCTTTAAAAATTTGATTTGATTGAATTAAAAATTTAATGATTTAAATGAAAAATCGATTAAAATGTAGACAAATTGTAATTTGGGTCTGATTAGATTAAATTAAAATCTGACTGAATCTTAGATGAACTAAGTTTAGAACCGATTGAATTATTCAACAATTTCAATTAGAATTTATTGAAATTAAAATCAATTGAAATTTGGATTAACTGAAATTTAAATGGTTTAAACTTTGAATAAAATTAATTTCGAACGCTTAGAGTTTAGATGAATTAAATTTAAAAATAATTCAAATTTTATTTGGCAAGTATATTGAAAAATTAAAGTTTGGATTAAAAAACTGAAAAAACTGTCCGTGATCCCTGAAATTATGTTTTATTCTGAGTAACATTTATAAATGTTAAATATAAGAAAATTTTAAATTGACCAAAAACATTTTTTTTAAGACATGAAAAAGCAATTTTGTTAATATTTCACGTATTTTCTTTTCAAACATCGACAGTTTTAATGTTTTAGAAAAATTCAAATTACTTAAAATTGAAAAATGAACGTTTTTAAATGTTCTTAGATTCATTTAAAGATAATTTTTCATAGAATTAGTATTACTCATGACCAGTAACATGTAATTACTTCCATAAAAAATGCAAATTACTTTGTAGAACTTAAAAAAAGTAAGAAAAATAAAAAGAAATAGTTTTAAAAATTTTTTAAATATGTAGGTATATTATAAAATTTTTTAACGATTCTAAATAGTTTCAAGTTTCATATATTTTGAAAAAATTGTTTCTGGTGTAAACATACGAATTTTTTTTATTATTAAATTAAAATGAACCATTAAAAATCAAATTTAGTGTTACAAAGTTGAATGTAAACATTTAATGTAACTTTTAATTATTCATTTTATCGAAAATAACTCTCTCTGTACTTCCAATATTTATATAAATTAGAGTTTAAAGAAAATTTAAGTTATATTCTCAATAACAAATGATCGATATAAATGAAAATCTGAATTTATTTAAATTTATAAAACTTATTTAAACACTTTTTTACCTCCGTTGTATCTGTTTTACATCTTGATGTATTTGCAAATCTATTTGGACCATCGTTTCCAGCTCCCTTGGGACATTGGTTTATGTCAATCCTATCAAAATCCATTTCTATGACCGAAACGCCAGTGTATCTGTAACATTACAACATACAGTAAATTAATTATTTGACATGTGAATCTTAATCTCTAAAATGATAACTATTAATTCAACTATAAAGTTAAATTAAACTTCAAATTTTTAGGGAATATTTTTTGTATTGAAAAGAAAGAAAATATAAAAATGGATTTTTAATAATTTATTAACAAAAAATTGGAAATTTACCTACATATAAATACAAACATTAGAGAAAACATTTAAAGAAATAGTTGTTTTAGATTAAAGCTAATTTGACATAAATTTGCTATTTCGCCTGACCCTAACAACATTAAATTCCTCTTGTTGCATCAGATAATTTAAGTTATGTATGTCAACCTTTCTTACCAGAATATTTTATTACCAGAATAAAACTAAAATACTGTGAAACGAAACTAATTAAAAATTGCTTTAATTTTTGTATGATCTGAAAACGAATAGAGGTGAATAAATGCAATTTCGGATCAACTCAAACCGAAAATTAAATTTAGTTTCGTTTCAATCCGAAACAAAAGTAAAAGTTTTAATTTTGTTTCATGTAAAACATTTTTATGTACAATTTCTATATCATTTAAAATATTTTTTCCGATTCTTTTTTGATAAGTTAAAATAATGATTTAGTAAATAATTAACGTTTATGATAAAAAATATTTAATTTATACATTCGTATTCACAATTGTAGGACTACCTACTTATTTTGAAATGAATAAAAAACATCTTTGAACGTAATAAGAATGAAATCTTAATGTTTTTCTTATTTTATAAAAGCTAAAAAAAATTTTAAAAAAGAATGGGAATTTGGATCGATTGAAATTTTAATAGATTGAAAATAGGTTAAATTTAAGTTCTGATTATTAGTCAATTGGAACTAATATTAATACTTAAAGAAATAAAATAAAAATAAAGTATGTAAAACATTGAAAAATGGAGAAAATCGTCAATGAAAGTTTTTTTTAGCAAACTATGAAAATATTACAAAAAATATTAAAAAATATAAAAATAGTGGAAACTAAATTACAAAATTAAAAGCAGAAAGAATAACATAAGAAAATATAAAAAGATAAGTAAAAAAAATTATATAAAAGAAACGACAAATTCCTTTAAAAATGAACAAACTTAGGAAATTATTCACAAAATGAAGAAAATTTATAAGAAATGTGTAAATAACTTAACAAAAGAAAAAAAAAGAATTTAAACATTAGATACATTTTTTAAACAATTTTAAAAACAAATACTGTTAAAACTTCCCAGAGTCTAGAAATTTTATCCAGTAGCAAATAAATTTGCAAACAACCCCGCCCCCTTAAATTATTAAAATAAATCAGAAAATCAATGAGAAAATAAATATATTTTTTAAAACGTTATAAAAACAAAATTATATAAAATAAACTGAAATAATTTGCGTAAAAAGAAGAAAATCTATAACACAAAGAAAAATTAGATGAAAAAGAAATAATAGTCTTCAACAAGGTGAAAATTATGTCCATTTCTTGGACATTTCGCTTACACGTTAGCAAAAAAATTTGCTTTCTCATAGAGGAAGCAATAAATTAATAACATAAAAGTTAATTGGAGAAGTTATTAAAAAAATAATTTTAAGTACAAAAAAAAGAAAAAACATGATTTATTTTACGAATTTTGGATTAATTATAAACTTTATATAATATAAGTCAATCGATTAGTTGAGGAGTACTTTTTCAAAAGTTGATAAATCCACATTTTGTTATTTCGAGAAAATTAAACAAATGCAGTTTCGCACCTAACCCCTAGATTTAATTATAAAGTAGAAAAAATATACGAAATTATTTATATACGAATGTTTTTTGCACTTAAGGAGATTTATTTTTAATTAAAGTTTATAGTAATTAAGAAATTTAAAGGTTTTTGTAATTTATGCTAGGAAAAAATTAAAGTTTTAAATCATCTTGATTAAGTGCAAGTTTTTTTTAAATTGAAAATTCTTTGTTAAAAAATTTTTTTCTTGAGTTTAACAGTGAGAGATCGATTTGTAAGGTTCATAATATGTTAAATTTGTGATTATCTCAACTTTTTTGGAAAATGGATTTATCAAGTTTTGAAAAAGTGCTCCTCAGTTATCAAATAGGGAATATGATTTCTGTATTCAATAAGTTATATTTTTAGCATGGAAAAAATTTTTATCTTTTTTAATGAAAAAAGGTGCTCAAAAAATTTTATTTAGTATTTTTAAAAATTCCTGTGTCCAAATTTAGATATTTATGAACTTATAAAGCCATCCAAATTTTATTAAAATTCGTTGAAGCGTTCTCGAAATATCCTGGCGACCAAAAAGTGACCACACACTTACACACATACATCCAGACTTTTTCTTAAAAATTAAAATTTAGGCTTTTTAGATTAATATAAGTCGATTTAGACTATTATTAGAAAATTGAAAATCTTAACGATCACAAAGCTTCCTCTATGAGGAAGCAATAATTAATTTTTGACTGTTGAATTTTGAAATAATTGTAATTTAAAAGTTTAAATAAATGAAAGTTTGATTCGACTTAAGTTAGATATTTATTGAAATTATAAAGAATTAATAAATTGGACGTGCAATTATTAAAATATAATATTCTTAACTTTCTTTCTACCAAAAACTTTTAGATCGTATTCTGAACTATTTTAAATTTAATATTTCAAGTTATTAAAGAATACAAGATTAAAATAAAATTAAAGAATGAAATTTAAATTTAAGGAATATAATTTAAATTTAAAGAATATAATTAAAAATTGAAAAAAGTAATTAAAAAAGCTGAGAATTATGGAATATAGAAGAAAATAATTGAAAACTGAAGAATAATATTGAAATTTTATGAAAATAATAAAAAAATGTAGAAATAAATTGAAAATTTAAGAATTAAATTCAAATTTGAAAAAATAATTTATAATTAAAAAAATGTGCGAATTATTGAATATTGAATTAAATAATTTAAAATTGAAGACTGCAATTTCAAATTGAAAATAATAATTGAGAAGTGAAGATAATAATTAAAAATTGAAGAATTAAATTAAAGATTGAGGAATTGAATTAAAATCTTGAGAAAATATTTGACAATTGATAAAAAATTAGAAAACTGTATAGAATAATCGACAACAGAACAAAATAATTTTAAAAATTAAAGAATAAATATAAAATTTAAGAAAAATAATTGTAAATTGGAAAATTTGTAGAAAATAATTGAAAATTGCAGGAAAAAATTAATAGTTGAAAGAAATAATTGAAAAATTAAGAGTATAAACAAAAAATTGAAGAAAATATCTGAAAAATGAAGAAAATATCAAACAATTGAAAACAAAATTCGAAAAACGACTAGATTAATAGACAACAAAACAAAAGAATTGTAAAAATTAAAGAATAATTATAAAATTTTAAGAGAATAATAGAAAAAATTGTAGGAAATAATTGTAAATTGTGAAAAATAATTAATAATTGAAAGAAATAATTGAAAAATGACGAGAATAATAATTGGAAAAATTATTAAAAATTGAAGAAATAAATTGAAGATTAAAGAATTAAATTGAAATTGTTAGAAAATAATTGATAATTAAAAGAAAAATTACTAAATGTATAATTAAATAAATCAATTAAAAATTGAAGAAGATAATTAAAGAAATGAAAGAATTGAAGAAAATAATTAAAAATGGAGGAAATTATTTGAAAAATAAATAATTAAATTGAAATGTGAAAAAAATAATTGATAATTGAAAGAAAAATAATAAAATGACGAAAATAATTAAATATTAAAGAAAATAGTTGAGAAATGAGGAAAATAATTGACAGTTGACAAAAAGATTCAAAAGCTGTCGAGAATAATCGACAACAGAACAAAAAAATTTAAAAAATTGAAGAATAATTCTAAAATTTAAGGACAATAATTTTATATTGAAAATCACTCTCTATTCATGAGTTTAATCAATAAAATTTCACAGGAAACCAGTTTAAAATGACTAAATTGTCAGTAATTTTTCACTGATATAGATGAAAATAATTTTCAATTTCAGTAACATCATTGAAAATTTCAATTATTTTCTATTGATCAATCAGGTAAAAGTCACCGACAATCCACTAGTTTTAAACTTATTTCAAATGAAATATAACTGATTAAAATCATAAAAAGCGAACTTTATAAAATTCCCTGCCTTTTCCAGGTTTTCCCTGACTACAAAAAAAAATTCCATAACAATTCCAGGTTTCCCAGAACCGTAGCAACCCTATACTCGATCGGAACCTATAGTCGACCAGTAATGATTTAATTGGATAACATTAATTAACAGTTTTATTTCATTTGTAAAAGTGAATCTTGTAACACTCGAAATATCATTTGGTATCAACATTATTAAACTATTAATTGATTTTATCCAATTAAATCATCACTGATCGACTATAGGTTCCGATCAAGTATAGGTACCATTACTTTATATATATGTAGGTACATTTTAGTATAAAAATTGTGAAAAAAAATTAATTTAAAAAAATGTATAAATTGATACCACTAGAGTTGAACTTCTATAAGCAAGCAATAGTTTGATAACCATCTGAAGTAAATGAAAAATGATTTGAAGCAGGAGAGATGAATGAGAATAGACGACAGAAGCCTGTTTTCTTTGGGGGGTCTGATAATCTTGAAATTTTATAAATTTCCCCTCACAATTGATTTTTACCGACACTTGAATTTTTACCGACACCACGAAGGGAAGCGGATCTTCCTAAAGCGTTTCACACGTGCAAAACGTGCAGGAGTATAAGCAAGGTGAAAAAATATACTGGCCTAACCAGTGCAGAGTGCAGTTAGGACACACCTCTGGGGGTTGTAAAGGTGAATACATTACGACAATAAAAGCAAGTGAACGTCCCACAGCACCCAACTCGTACTGATGCTCATCATATAATGCAATATTTCTAAAATTTCAACAGGGTAACAAAGATTACGGACAATAAAATGCACAGCATTTCAAATGCAGAATGCAATGTAATGCCTTCTCAAATGCGAGACAATTTTCATTTTTCTTAATATCCTGTTAGTACGTTTCCATTATTATTATTCAAGAAAAAAGCAAATACTTACGTGGGGTATTCGATGTGTCTGAAGCCTGTATGCCTTGGGTAAATATCAGCAATGGGAACAACTGCGGCTACAAGCCAACGATTAGAGCGCTCACAGTCGAAATAGGGTCTTGTAAAGTGAACAGGTCCGGGGATTTCATCCGCACCTGAAAACATTAATAGGTATTTTATTACTTCTTTTTATTTTTTTTTTTATAATTTGCATAATAATTCCATTCTTTCTTTTCAGATCAAATAACGCATACTTTTTTGTTTCTAATCTGAATTTTAGTAGGTAAAAATAATAATAATAAGGGTGTCGATGCGTAATCTAATTTTGAATTCCCGCCTTTTCTCAGTCAAATTAGGACGTATGATTAAGTTCTAAAATTTATTGTTTAGAATATTTATTTCAAAGAATTTCATTAGGAAGAATCTTCTTTTAGTCGAAATTTCACATTTTCGAATATGTTTTCAATCGAACATAAATTAATCAGAATTTTGACCTAACAGAATTTTTAGGTCACCGAATTCATATTTAACAGAATTTTCAATTTACAGAAATCTTTTTTTAACCAACTTTTCATTTAAAAAAATTCAAATTCAATCGAATTTTAATTTAGAAGAATTTATATTTTACAGAATTTTAGGTTAATCAAAATTTTAAATACAAGAATATTCATTTGACAGAATCTTCATTTGTCCGAAATTGTATTAGTACGAATTGACATTTAATAGAAAACTTAAGATGCAGAATGTTCATTTTTCCGAAATTGCAAATGACCGAAAAAGTATCCGAGAGAAAAATTCGCGCCAAAATATTTTTGTCGGATACTTTCTCAGTCACTTACAATTTCGGATAAATGAACATTCTGCATTTCAAGTTTTCTATCAAATGTCAATTCGTACTAATATAATTTCGGACAAATGAATATTCTGGTATTTAAAAATTCGATTAACCTAAACTTGTGTAAAATAAAAATTCTTCTAAATTAAAATTAGTTTATATTGGATTTTTTAAAATGAAAAGTTGGTTAAAAGGATTTCTGTAAAATGACATTTCTGTTATGAAATAAATATTCTAAATCATAAATATTCTTAATCATACGTTCCGTCAAATTTTGTGTGTTTCAGGATGAAACTGAATTTAACTGATTTATTCCAAAAACGTCTATTAAGACGTTTACAACCTTTTCTGATGAGTAGAAGTAGCTTAAATAAATTTATAAATTTATTTATAAAATTTATTTATTTATTTAGTTATTTATTTATAAAATGCTTCAATTGTATTCAAATATCGCAATTTTATACTAAAAACAAATAAATCAAAACTCCATATGTATTTCTCGACATTTAAATATTCAAAAATTTAAAATGGCGGATTCAATATGGTGGGCAAATAACGAGTTTCCAGCTAATTCAATAACTTTTAAAAATATTATACACCTTAATGGATCTGTTATTTTGAAGTTTTGAAATCAGTAACCCCAAAAACCCCCGAGTAACAAGTTTCAAGCGAATCCTCACATTTTTTTTAAATTCCAAATTTGTTTACCATATTGAATTCGCCATCTTGAATTTTAAAGAACTGATGTAAAATTTATATTTATCGACCCAAAAAACTACCGAGAAAAGATTTTCAAGTGTATTTGTTTATTTTTTTAAAACCTCCGCTATAATGGATTCGCCATTTTGAATTTTGAAAAATAAATATCAAATTCGTATTCACCAACCCCAAAAATACCCAAATACCAAGTAAAAAGTTCCATGCAAATTCAGTTAATTTTTAAAAATTCGTCCGCCATCAATAAATTAAATGCAAAACAAAATGCAAATCAACTTTCATTTTTTTTTAAACGAAACAAAATTATTTTAAGGTTTTCAATGGTTTTAAACGCATAGGAGCATAATATGCTCCTATGCAACATTTTACATCAGTTATAATTATATTTTTTGGGTAACAAAAATAAATTTCAAGAATTAAGAAGGTATAGGACACATATTCAAAAACAGGTTATATTTAACATCATTATTTTGTTTTTTGAAACAGAAAAACGACTAATTTTATTTATACAAAATGTGGCAAATTAAATGAAAAGCAAAATAAACCATTAAAATTCCAATTGGCTAAAAATTGAAGATTTTTTGGATTCAGAAACGTTTTAGAAAAACGAGATAAACTATGAATTTGTTTTTGAATTCCAAATTCTTTTAATTTTGATCGAATTATGAGTTCTAATAGTTTATTTGGTTTTAAATTAAAATTCACACCTTTTTTCTGAATGAAATTACGTTAAAAGTTTATTTTTATATTTCAAAAAGCAAAATAATAATCTTCAAACATTATACCTCTTCTCGAGTATGTGTCATAATTCCCCCTTAAAATCTTATATATGTATAATTCATAAGAGTTCCTATAACTTTAAACATTTTTAATAATAGCATCAATTTATCAGATTTTATGAACTTGTATATGCAACATTTTTAATATAGAAAAAAATGTGAATAAATAATAAACTTAAAATAAATAAAAACAGAGTTTTCGATTATGAATCGATTCTAATCTATTAAATTCGAACTATTGTGATTTGAACATTTTCAAATATAAATAATTCCAAACAATTGTGATTAAAATTAAAACAAACTTATGCATTTTACATATACATTTTTAAACTTTTTATTTTTAATGAAATTGTCATTAATACTCTTAATAATAAGAGAGTGAAAAATTGTTGAAATTGTAGAAATTACTTTTTAAGGCTGGAAAACGAATCAAAAGAATTTTTTAATGACGAACAAAATTTCTTTCTTTCATCGAAGAAATTTCATTACTAATAATGGAAAGAAACAATTCACATTTTAATGTAATTATTTATTGAATACTTTAAGTTTCGCTTAAATTAAAAAAAATGTAACTTTAATTAAAATTAATTTTTTAATTTCCTGATAGATTTATTTACTTAATTGTAGTTTTGAGATAAAATCAATTTTTTAAATTACCTCGAGGTCCATGAAAAGTGTAAGTTTCATTAGTATTATTTGCATATCTAATTTCCACCTGATAAGTTGTCTTAGTGTCGTGTCTCTTTTTTATAAGATTTGGATCTGGCAACCATCTTTTGTACCTGAAATATAAAAAAGTTCATTAAGTATACTCTTTAAAATATTAATTAATAACATACATACTGTGAAATACATGTACATACGTGAACAATATAATTCATATTAAAATTTTATTAGAATTTATCATAAAACATAATTCTATAATAGTAATCAGTACAAAATTTATTATTTATTTAATTGACTAACAGCTATTTATTTATTCACGTACATTATATCATTTACAATATTAATTATTTTTTTAAC
This sequence comes from Ganaspis brasiliensis, assembly GCA_037103525.1. Classification (NCBI taxonomy): domain Eukaryota; kingdom Metazoa; phylum Arthropoda; class Insecta; order Hymenoptera; family Figitidae; genus Ganaspis; species Ganaspis brasiliensis. The sequence goes on along the minus strand of JAZKLR010000390.1, from coordinate 432,701 downwards.
TTGATATTAAACTCATGTTAAATTGACTTTTTTATCTATTTAAATTGGGATAAATAAAAATTAAACTCGTATTATTTTTTATTCAATTTAAATTTTTATTACTTGAAATTTCAGTAAATTAAAATTTATACAGATTGGAAATTAGATAAATTGAAGTTATGGTTGTTTGAATTTTTTGTCAGAATTAATTTTAAAAAAAGGTGAAACAAGTGACAAAATTTGAAAAAAGGGGAAAAAAGATGACAGTCTGCAACTTTTGATTGTTTCAAAAGATGATTGTCACAAATGGAGAAATTAGTGATAGTAAATCAAAACTACATACCTTTATAATAAGTGTTTCAGTCAAACTTTAATATTACGCAAGTACTTTTTTGATTTTTAATGGGGAAGTATAAAAACATGATTTCTCACTTTATTGCATTTATCGTAAATTTGGACGTTAATAACTTTTTCTCATTAAAACCAAAAAATTTCAAACTCTTGGAATAAGTAAATTGCTAAATCTTCTTACTTCTAAAACTTTTCGTTGGCTATTGGTCTACTTTTTAAAAATATTGTCATTGTATTTAAAATAATTGTTTATTTTGAAGGTTATAAATTATAACATATAACAACAACTTGAAGTTGGTTTACAATCATCGATAAAAGTCAAATCAAAAATAATTCGACTTTTGTTTATTTCAGTTAAAATCTAAATTTAAACTAATTTTTTAATACAGTTATTATTAAATCATATAATAAAAATTCAAATATTCTATTTCTAGTAAAATTATTTAAACTAGTTTAAAATTTTTTAAAAATGATTTTCAACTAAAATTAAAAAATCATCGATTTTTTTCGATTTGATTTTTATCGTTGATCGTGAACCAACTTCAAGTTAGATAAAACAACTTGTTAATCAGTTGTTAATCTTGTTATGTTGTTATAACCTTCGAAGTAAACAATTAGTTTAAATCCATTTTTTTTCAAAAAGTAGATCAATAACCAACGGAAAATGTTAGAGGTAAGAAGATTTAGCAATTTACTTATTCCAAGAGTTCTGAATTTTTCCACTTTACTGGGCAAAAGTTAGTAACGTCAAAATTCAGGATAAAATGAATCTTCAACTTCTAAGGTAAGTTTTTATACTTCCTCTCTATATACAAAACAAAAGGAGGAATTGGACACATACACAAGAAGAGGTTATATTTTTAGTCATTATTTGGCTTTTTGTAATAAAAAAATTATCTTTCACTGTAATATTTTTAGACAAAAGGTGACTATTTTAATTTAAAACAAAATGAAACATTAAAACTCATTCTGAAACTCACAATTAGATAAAAATTAAAGATATTTAAGATTCAAAAACAAATTCATAGATTTTCTCGTTTATTTAAAACGTTTTTTAATCTCAAAAATCTTTAACTTTTATCGAATTATGAATTTTAATGGTTAATTTTGTTTCAAATTGGATTTGCCACAGTTTGTCTAAATTTTGTTCCGATTTACTGACGTTAAAATACATTTCATAAAAAAAATTGTAAAATGTTATTTTTTGAACAAAACCTACAAATTTGTGAATAAATCTTCAAAATTTCAATTTTAATATTTTAATCTTTATAAAATTTAAAAAATTGTGCTAATACCGATGATCAAAATACCTACGATTTACAAATTTTTTATATGAAGATAGCAAAAAATAGTATTACATTTTTATCAAATATCTTTAAGTCATTATAATTATATAAATTTCAAACATCAATTAAGTCAAATTCCAATTTGTTTCTTTTAAATTTTAATTCATTTTAATTAATGCAAAATAATGAAATAATATTAATTATTTTCTATATTCACAATAATACTTTTTTTTTAATATTCTTACAAAATTTCTAAGAAATTTCAATTTTTTGAAACTGTTTAATTTTTATCTTATAATTTCTTATTTTTACAAAATTTACATTTTTTTCTACTTTTACTTTCGATATTTCTTTTTCTTTTTTTTTTTATTTGTCTTTTTATTTTAGGATTCTCTTTAATTTTCCTCTTTTTATGCAAATTATTTATTTAATATTATTTTACACAATTTCGTTATTATAACATTCACTAAACTTTTTATTTCGTTGATTTCCATAACTATTTCCATATTTTTAAAAATAAATATGTACTCTAATTTTTTGTAAGTTTATTCAATTTTTTTCACATCTAGTCTATTTTTTGCGTGATTTTTCGCAAACTGACTTATTCTTCCATAAAGTTATTAGATTTTCTTTACTTTTCTAAATTTATTGTTAGACTTATTGTGTAACATTATAAAAATGTGTTTGGTTTAATATGCTTAAACTTTTTTATTTTTAAAGGATTTTTAAATTTCTTTAGTTTAGTTTTTATCTTATAATTACGAATTTTTGAAAACATTTATTTGGTTCTATTATCTACATTTTTTAAATTTCTAAATTTTCCACTTTTTTGAAAGTTTTTATTCTTTTATTTTATATTACGTAAATTTAATCATGTACTAAATATTCTTATTTGAACGGCGTTCTTGTATTTCATAGAATTTCTTTTCTTTTAAAATTGTTTTGAATTTTACAAAATTGTATTCTTTTTTTATTCAATTTGTAAAATAATTCTTTAATTTTTCGAATTTTAAAGTTTTGTTCTCTTTAGTAATAAATTTTAACATTTTTTTAATTATCTTCTTTATTATTTTAATTTAAAAAAACCTCGGTAAACAGTTTAATTTTTTGACAAGAGTTTCTACTTTTTTATATATAATTATTTCACTATTTCATTCTTGTGTTGTTTTTTAAATTTTTTCTTCATTTCTTTAATAAACTACTTACAAATAAACGTTTGGAGATTTTAAGTACTAATTATTAAAAAAAAAATCAATTTTTGATTTAAATCAAATAAACCGGATTTTTTTAAAAAAAATTATGATTTTTATCATCCCTGGTTGAAATTACATTAGGCAAAATAAAATTACGTATGATAAACAAAACTTATTTGGTTTTCAGGCGTCCCACTTCTTGAAAAAGAATAAAAAAAAAGCAACACGTGTCTTTAAAATTGTCTGCAAAACAATATATACTTCCACAGAAAATGATTTCATGACTTAACCAAACATTGTCTGAATTGAAATATGTAAAATGGACTTTTTGATAAACTTAAAATTGCTCACCATTCGTTTATTCTGTAATAATCTGTGGTATAATCGGAACTCTTTCTATCAGCTGGAAATACCCCAAGATCCAGAACTTTAAAAGTGTTTCTCGTGGAAAGTCTTTCCAAGTGAACAGGGTCGTTAAAATCATCTTCTCGAAAAGATCTTGGAGCAAATCTTGGCATTGTTTTATTAAAGAATCCTCGAAAAGAAGGCAAATAAGAGGAATTCGGAGCAAAGTAAATAGCCGATGCGTTAATGTACGGATTAGCAGAAACGTCTGCTACCGTTGAAAGAAAATAATACATCATACCAGGATCATAAGTGTCATTTATGGCAGGTCGAATGAATCTCGACTGAAGTATATAACTCCAGAAATAGGACCTGCTCAAGGCCATATTATGCAGGTGTAGTAATGCAGTTCTGTTGGGAAATACAGGATTCACATTGAGATCCTTGATATCAGGCAAATGAGAAACTGAGTCTTCGGGTAAAAACAAGTCTCCCAAATGTTTAATTTGGCAATTATCTCCAGTCACTTGATCCATTCTAAATCGAATTTCATCAACTGCATCTCTGTCTTGCCATTCAAACTGACCGACAACGCCCAAAAAATAACAACCAATGACTAATATTCCCAAACGCGGGGAAAACAGACTATTAATTGTCTTCATTTTGTAAGCTTTTAACAACACCTTCAGTTTTATACGGATAAAGTGAAATTACTAATTCAATAACATTTCAAAAATTGAGTTTTCTGTCTTTTCAAAAGCCAAATAACTTATTTCACTGTTTTATGGCTTTTGTCACGCGTGTTGTGCTACTACAATATACCACAGACAATACAGAAATTAACACTAACTGACACTGACACGCCCAAGGGAGTTGTGGAAAATGCAGTGTGATAGGTACGGTACGGAAATATAGGGGAAATAAGTGAAAATAATGCGAGTGTGTGCGTGGGTAGCGGCAAATGATGATATGATGATGATGCTGTTGGGCATAAAAAAGCAATGCTATGTAGAAGGAGGACTAATCGCTAGAGTTCTTTTACATTCTTCTTCCTCTTTCTCTTCTCTGATGCCTTCATTCAACGCTAGACTGCGCTAAGAACTCTCTGAGTCATAGAACTATCAGAATTTAAAATTTTCTATTTCTCAATTTTAATATTTTGACGCCTTCCTTTAATAAAATTTTGTTTCGAACGTCAATTCAATATAATTCTATGTCAAAACAAATGCAATATGAAGTGAACTCGGAATTTTTTGCAAAATAATTCTTAATCAATTGTCGGTTCAAGATAAATATGATAAATATGATTCTAAAGGAATCATATTAAATAATAATTTCACTTTTCATTCTATTACACTGAAATTGACATAACATTATTTTGAACCGACGATTTATTAAGAATTATTTTGCAAAAATTTTCGAGTTCACTTCATATTGAATTTGTTTTGACATAGAATTATATTGAATTGACGTTCGAAACAAAATTTTATTGAAGGGAGGCGTCGATTTGGTTGTGAGTTTATTCTTTTTTTCTTTCTAAAAATTGCTTTTTTCCATCACTTTCGCAATTTAAAAAAAAAATTTTACGTGTCTAAACTAGCGATCCGGGAAAATGCCGAGAATTTAACATATTATGAAAAAAAATCGGAAATTTGTAAAAGATTCGGGAATTCTTTAAATAATTCGGAAAATTTTAAGAAATTTCGAGAATTCGTAGATGAATCTTGAAAATTTCAACCTTGTATTGTACAATCTCTCTCTAAATCTGAATTAGTTAAGGGGTTTTGTAACTTTTTTAGGTCTAAAACGGAAGGTTTTTAAAAAGATTTTTGCTAATAAATTTTAAAATGTAATTGATCAAAAGTTTCTATATGTTATTACGCATGTCAAAAGCTATTAAAAAAAAATTTGCAATCTTAAAAAATTTAAGTGTCTTCCTTCTATAGAGCGCGCTTCGTCCGATTGTAAAAATTAATTTTATTTACGGTCACCACTGTAGCTCATCACAGATTCATCTAAAATAAAAAAATCAAATAGGTTTTTTAATATAGACAATGTAATACAGGTACTGAACCTCAAAATACTCAAAAAAATAATAATAATAAGTGCAAAAAATGCGAAGCTTCTGAATCCAAAAATCTGGAAAAACACCATTATTTTTACATTTAATCATTCACAAAATATTTAAAATGTAATATTATTAGTGTATTATAGGTTGAGGACCTGCAAAAACTTTCAAAGAATCGAATGCAACAAGAAATTTGTTAATTCTAATTAATTTGTCTAATAATTTGACTGCATATTCTTGACATCTTTGCCTTTGGAAAAATAAGAAGAAAAAAATTTTTGATATTTTTGATCCAAAAAAACTTACAATACCCCTGAAAACTAACTAATTTGGAAGCAAAAACTCAGTTACTAATTGAAATAGTTATGTTTCTACTAATCATTTAATAAAACAGTAACTAATTATTAGTCAAATTCATTTTCGGGTTATGTCAGAATAACTAATAATTTTTGGAAAAATTTTTTGTTTACTAATTCAATTAGTTAAATTTGGACTATCTTTTAGTTATATTTTTACTAATAACACTGTGTTACAAAAAATGACGAAGCAAAATTACTTTTAATCGGACCTAGCCTAACTTGTTCGTCATGAAAAACTAAAAAAAATTGTATATATTAAATCCTCCCCCCCCCCAGCCTTAAAATTTCATTTAGAGCTAGAAAACAGTTTTTCTGCAGTTTTTGTATAAAATATACTGTTACTTCGTCATTTTTGGTCCAATTATTAAATTTTTTTTAATTCAAAGCTGAAAAACAAGGCTTTCTAAATCTGATACAGGTTTTATATTTCAATTTTATTTAGAATGTTTTTTCTGTGCGGAATTATTTAAAGTGTATTTAATTACACTGTAAAAAGAAACATCTTAAAATGCATTGTAGTCACTTTTAAAACGTTTAAAGTATCTTATATTTCAGCTTCCATCTTAGAAAACTAATGCATTTTCAGATACTTCTGTTAACTTTTTGGAAACATCTTAAAAGTGTCTACAAATGTATCTTAAATTAAGATACCTACTTTTTGTAGTGTATGCGTTGAATGAGCTTCTTTTGAATTAAATTGGTGAAAAACTGGTTGAGTTATTGTATTTTTTGTCTTTATAATCACAGTATTTTTCGGGAAAATCAATGTTCAAAATTTTTTTCGACATTCTTAGTTTTTAAAATTTTACCGAAATTTATTAAAATAAGTATATTTATCAGCTTTGAATTAAACAAAATTTTTTGAAATCGGACCAAAAATGACGAAGTAACAGTATATTTTATACAAAAACTGCAGAAAAACTAATTTTTAGGTCTAAAATAAAATTTTGGGGGTGGGGGGGGGGATTTAATATATACCATTTTTTTTAGTTTTTCATGACGAACATCTTGATTCAAAGTAATTTTTCACTGTCACAAAGTGTAATTAGTCATATTTTACTAATAATCAGTTATTTTTCACTAATTACTGAAACAAAAACTTACACTGAGAAAATAAGCCTCTAGCCAATTTCTAGGTTAACACTGAGAAAATAAGTTGACTAAATACAACCAATTTTTGATTAAATTTAGCAGAGAGAGGTTGTTGATATAGCACCTGCAAAGCACTTAATTGATTTTAGCAGAGCATATGCTCCGGTATCCTAGAAGTTTGATTGTCATCGCCGGTGTTTTGTTTGTTTTGTCCCGAGGAACCCTAACCTAGAAATAAAGCTGCTTGGCTAGAGGCTTATTTTCTCAGTGAAGGGACTCTGAACAAAACACACAAGATACCGGCGATCACAACCAAACTTCAAGGTTAACAGTAGCATTTAATCTGCTAATAATAAACAAAGAGCTTTGCAGGTGCTATATCAACAACCTCTCTCTGCTAAATTTAATAAAAATTGGTTATATTTAGTCAACTTATTTTCTCAGTGTATATTTACGATTTTACAAATAATTAGTTGTTTTGAACTAATTTAGATTTAGAGAGCTTGAAAAATTGAATTTGAAAAACAAATTTTCTTTAAATTATTTTTTTATTGAAATATATAATTATAAAGGTAGGAAGAAGTGCTAATCATTAAGATGTATTTGAGAACGAAGTTCAACCTTTTAACATTGTAATATGCGGAAGACATAGGTATATTGAGAAATACAATTTTGCTAATAACCATGCAATAAATTTTCTTTAGGTTTAAAAATAAAAACTATATTTTCAGAAGAGAAAAAATTAATATAAATTGCACAAACCTATTTAATATTCTTTTATAATAGTATGAGCAAACTTACACCTCGATTTGCGGTTACTTGAGCTCTACTTTAATTAACAACAAAAATATGTTAGTTTACATACAATAATCATTTTATCAAATTAATGGGAAGAAAATAATATACATAAAGAACATTTAAAGTCATTAAAATAAATATTTAACGTTTTGTATTTTATAATTTGATAATATATTAGAATTTTGTCATAAGATATAACCTTAGATACTTGATAAATAATTAAATTAACCATATACTGATGAACCAAATTACCTAAGAAATCTATTTTTTTTAATTGACTTTTTTCTAAACCTATTCAACTTTTCATGAATTTTATTTTTTAAAATCATGTCAGCGATATAGAAAGTAAGATTGTTAGATGCTTTTATTGACTCTCTCTCTCATAAAATTTCAAGATTTTATGATTTAAAAAACATTTATTGTTAGAATTGTTTTAAAAATATATCTTATATTTCAAACAAACAAAAAATGTTTTTTTAGTGTTGTTTTCAATTTATTTGTCAATTTTCTTCATTTTGGGAATAATTTGCTAAAAATTGTTATTTTTTAAAGAAATTTTTTATTATTTTTTCTAGACTTTTGACTTATTTTAATTTTCTTATTTCATTCTTTCTGTTTACTTTATGTTCCATAATTTTTATATAATCGTTTTTTCTAAATGGTTTTAATTTTTCATAGCTCATTAAATTTTCATAAAATTTGAATTTAATATTCATTATTTGTTGTTCTTAGTTTTTACTATTTCTTAAAACTTTTTGACTTTACCTTAAATTTCTTTAATTTTCCTTCAATTTATTCTTTCATAATTTTTTTAATCACTTTTCGAACTTTTAATAATTTTGTGAATTTTTATTTTATAATTTTTTCCAAATATTTACTTGGTTTATGTTTCTTTGTAAAATAATACAAATTATTTTTTAAAAAAAGGCTTACCCGACCTATTTTCTTCTGGTTCTTCTTTCCATTTTTCTTTTTGTTTTCGAATAAATAGCTAAAAAATTATTGCATTCAAAATCTACAAAAACTTTTGCAGTTATTGAAATTTCGATTTAAATTTACTTTTAAATTCACGATGACATTTATTGGCAGTTTTATTTGTTATAATATTTAATTTTGTTTAAATTCAAATTTTTAATTTCAAAATAAAATTAATACACGCCGCCTGGTGAGAGATAAAGAAAGCAAGTGCGCAACACGACGTAAAGATCGACCTGTCCGATCTACCTTATTTCTTGAATCAAGGTGCGTTATTCATTGTTATACTTGCCGCGCATATGACGTCAAAGAACGCCCTATTCAAACTTGTTTTAATCTCTATTCAACTTATACATGTACCTACACCAGTTGCTTATCTATTGAAAACATTTATATAAAACTAGTAAGAAAAAATATAGTTCTAAAATACTAAATACTCATTTTTTAGTTACAAAAAAATATAAATTGTTTCTTTTTTTTTTCTTAAATGTCTAAATTATGTATAGTTTTTTATACAGTGCTGCTTTGCGTTTTAAGGTTTTGTTTTTTTGTAGACAACATACTTTTTTATTTAAGAGCTGTTAAAATATGGGGCAAGTCCGAGGGAGATGGCCATAGTTTTTTTAAAGTCCTATAAAAATAAAACCAACAACGTATCTATATGAATGTTTATGGTTACACGGAAAATAAAAAAAAGTTTTGCCAACTGAATTCTAATGTTATATATATAGGAGAGACTGGGGCTAGTTGGGTCAGGGGTAGAGTGGGTCATTGCAGTTTACTCAAATGTTATTAGTCGAATAAATTCCTCTCTACACAAAAACTATTTTACAAAGTGAGATGCAAGTTTGTGTCAAGTTTCATTATTATATTATCATTTATGTGGAGTAAATGATAATAAAAAAACTAATTTTGATACTCCAAAGTAAATTTTTACCCACTTGATTTTTTTGTTATATCTTTCTGAGTAATAGTTTTAGAAAAAGTTTAATTATCAAATTTTGATCGTTGAATAGTTCCTTTTAAAGGACAATGAAGAGATTTTAATTTATATTTGCAGTATCGATAGAAAAAAATCAAATATTTGAAAAACACAGGCGGGGTCAGTGGGGTCGTTTTGACCGGGGTTAGTTGAGTTGCCCAAATGCATGAGGAATCTACTATATACTTATACTACATTAATAAACTACATTAATTTATTTAAATTTTTCTATTAGTAATTTATTTCAGTCAATTAACACCAATAATAATACTTTTTAACAATTAGGAATTAACAAATATGTTTTTCAATATCAGCAATTTTTTTATTTTATAATCTTATACTTCCACTGCTCTAATTTAAATATATTTATTTTTCAATTCCTTCTTTTATAAAACAACCCTAAAAACTAAGTTTATAATATAAAGTAATGTTTTAACAATTAAACAACAGCATTTTGATGATGACACAACTTGCCCCGGGCCGAGGCGGGTCACTTTGGATTACTCCAAAAACAATCTTCCCAAAACCAAAAACTAATAAAGATAACGGGACTTTTTCTTTTTTAAATGGAAGCTGAAATATTAGAGCAAGTTTTCTGTACGATAAGGTTTTCATAAATTGAATATTAACGAAGTTAAACAACGAAGCGTGCAAAATGACTCAACCAGTCCCGGTCTCCCGTACCATCGTGGGAATTTTTTTTTCGTAAATTTGCTATAAAATCTTTAAAAATTATTCAAATTTGTAATCCATTGGAACTAATTAACTAAACAATTTTTTGAAATTAACTATTTTTCAGGCAATTTTAAAAAAATCGGGCAAGTTCGAGTTACACTCGCACTAAAATCGAAGGTTCCGTACACAAAACAAAATAATTTTTAATATACTTGATACTATTAAATATATAAGTAAATTATACATATTATATATAATATAATATATAATGAATTTTTTGTACAAAATGGACCACCCCCCTCCCCCCTATCTTCCAAAATATTTTACTTAGAGAGTTCAAATTTTGTACAGAAATGTATTTTCAGGTGTAAATTACATAAAAATTATAGAGAACGTGATGGTGATTGCGCTGTCAACGAAAAATCCAGAGATTTTAGCAAATATCCATAAAAAATACTCAAAAATCATTTTATTTCCTTAACAACGCTATGATCAACTTCTACAATCATGTTCTCTACCATTTTTCTGTAATCTACTCGTGAAAATACATTTGTGTAGCAAATTTGAACTCTCTAAGTCAAATTGTTTAGAAGTTATGGGAGGGGGGATACGGTCATTTTTTAGCATTTTTTTTAAATCGTTGGTTTTTGCTTAAAAACACTATGATAACGATCTGCAACAAAGTTCTCTACAGTTTTTCTGTAATCTATATGGCAAATTACATATGTATACCAAATTTCAGCACTCTCAGTACAATAGTTTGGCAGATATGGAGGTGGCATTGTACACTTTTAGTGCATTTTTGCTAAAAAAAAAATTGACCGTATCCCCCCCCCCCCTTATCTTCCAAACTATTTGACTTAGGATGCTGAAATTTGGTACACGTATGTAGATTTACGTGTAGATTACAGGAAAATTATAGAGAAAGTGATGATTATAGCGCTGTCAAAGTTATAACACTAAACTATGGCCCATATGTTAAAAAAATGCTCAAAAATATTGTTATTTCCTTGACAACGCTATGTTCAACACATACAATCATGTTCTCTATAATTTTCCTGTAATCTATACGTGAAAATACATTTGTGTACCAAATTTGAATTCTTTAAGTCTAATAGTTTGGAAGTTCAGGGGGGGGGGATACGACCATTTTTTAGCATTTTTTAAAAAAAATCGTTTTTTTCTGCTGAAAAACGCTGTGATAACAGCCTGCAACAAGGTTTTCTATAGTTTTTCTGTAATCTACACGTCAAACTACATATGTGTACCAAATTTCAGCACTCTAAGTACAATAATTTGGCAGATAAAGGGCAGGAATGGTACAAATTAAACGCATTTTTTTGAAGAAATGACCGTATTCCCCTCTTATCTGCCAAAATATTTGACTTAGAGAGTTCAAATTAGGTACAAAAACGTAGTATCATATATAGATTACAGAAAAATTATAGATATTGTTGTGGTGATAGCGCTGTCAAAGAAATGGCAAAAGTTATCAGCCAAAAAATATCAAAATTTCTCAAAAATCTTGTTATTTTCTTGACAACGCTATGATCAACCCCTAGAATCATGTTCTCTATAATTTTCCTTTCATCTACACGTGAAAATACATATGTGGGCCAAATTTGAACTTTCCAAGTCAAATAGTTTGGCGGCTAGGGGGGGGGGGGGGGGAACGATTTTCGACAAAGTCTTGCCAATAGGGTTCCGTGCGTACACTTGTGGTGTACGGAATCCTAAAAACCACTGTAAATGCAGAAAAGTATAGTTTTTTTAAAAATTGCCTAAAATTTTGACGATTTTATAGCAAATTTACGAAAAAGTACGTTTTTTCCGTGATGAAACAATGAAAAACCTCTAAAAATTGTCAGACTTCAAAACAAAAAAATAGGGGTAGTTTTTTTTCGATTTGGAACAAATCTGTGGGGTCAGAGCAAAACATTTTGGACTTGTCTTTTTTGGACCACTCAAATGCATAGTAGAACAAAACACAAGAAAATGGAGGATAGTTCCTCAATAAACAGTCATCTGAAGCCATGAGAATTTTTTAGTACTGATGGAGAGGAGTTGGGGGCAAGATGGGGTACATGCTTCAATTAAGAAACTAATTGACCATGAATTAATTAATTAATTATCCAACAATCATGAAAAAACTGTTTTTGATGATTTTCTTGTCATTTTTGCATTTTATTAAAACGTGTTTGTTATGTAAATAACGACATTTTATATATACTATATATATTATACAGTGCCGCTCAAAAGGATTTGCCCACCCTAAATGCATGCAAGGGCATTACAAAAAGTTTTATATCTTCATTAATAATAAAGATAAATCCTTCATCAAATATTTATTTTAAAGTTTAAGTATTTGACTTAAAACGACACCTAAACAAAATTAAAATAAAATTTTTTTTATTGTTTAATTGCTTAAATTAAAAAAAAAAAAAATTTCACTTTTTTTTGAAAAATTTCAAATTAATACAATTTTTTAAGAAATCATCACATTTTAATTCTACAAATGGCATTTGAAAGCATTTTTTGTCACCTTTAAAACGATTTTTTAAAAATTGTTTTACGGTAATTTTTAAGGAAGATATGATCATTTGTTTATAAAAATAGCCTCTTTTTTTAATTGTTGGTAACTTGAGAACAACTGACTTTTGGAAAAAATTTTTAAGAAAAAAATGTGCCTTTTTGTGCGTAGAATTAGGAAAAAAAATATTTGACCATTAAAAAAAAAATTTTTGTATACAATTTTTCCTACTGTATAATATATTTTTAAGACGGATAACATATATATGCCAATACTTATCGATAAAAAAATTGTTTTTTTTTAATGTTTAAATATTTTTTTCCTAATTTTACGCACAAAAAGGCACATTTTTTTCTTAACGATTTTTTCCAAAAGTCAGTTGTTCTCAAGTTACCAACAATTGAAAAAGAGGCTATTTTTATAAACAAATGATCATATCTTCCTTAAAAATTATCGTAAAGCAATTTTAAAAAATCGTTTTAAAGGTGACAAAAAATACTTTCAAATGACATTTGTAGAATTAAAATATGATGATTTCTTCAAAAATTTTATCAATTTGAAATTTTTCAAAAAAACTGAAATTTTTTTTTTTAATTTAAGCAATTAAACAATAAAAAAGTTTTTGTTTTAATTTTGTTTAGGTGTCGTTTCAAGTCAAATACTTAAACTTTAAAATAAATATTTGATGAACCCAAGCTTGCTGCAAGTATCAGTGAAATGTCCGAACAATGTAAGTTTATGCATAGCAAGCTTGCAGCAAACTTGCCTCGCAAGATTTGTGCAAGCTTGCCCTGAAATTTTCGGCAAGCATTTGTGTCAAATATACCACTTCTCTGAGTGTAAAATATTTACTAAGGTTGCTAAAAGAAAAAAATGTATTGATTCCAATAAGCAGAACGGTTAAAAAAAGAATGAAAAAATACATTTGAATAAAGAAGAAAAACTTAAATTAAATAATAAGTGTAAGTCGGCACAGCAGGCATTTTTATTATTTATTGTATAAAAATGTATATTCTGAAACGTATAGACCGCATTAGGTACCAAATTACAATTTTATAAATTTTATGATTATATGTTTTTAATGTACATGTATAGCTACAGCAATAGCATATGTCAATGAACGACACTCCGCGTCGTTAGTATGAATAACAAAAGCTGCGTGATGACAATGGCATGAATCATATGAACTGTATAGTACACTACTGTTGTGAATACTAAAATTACTTTTTATATACTCAAAAATATTTGTGTCGTTAAAAAAGGCAAATTAGTTTATTTTCTTCATATGTGTATGTCCGCATGAAAAGGGCCCACTTTGTAGATTTTATTTTCCGAGATATATTAGCATTTTTCTAAAGGAGGTTCAGATCTTCGAATTTTTTTTATTTATAAAAAACAAATTACATAATGTCCCACGTCGAATCATGCGTTTATCATAACATTATTGTAATTAAAAACACAAAATAATCTTATTTTTAATTTTTAAAATGCATGGGTACTAATGACAATCTAAACTAGGATTTTGACACTACTAACTTTGAATGCTTGTAACTTTGTGAATTTTTCATCTAAAAGAGTCCAAGACCTCTCAAACTGTTTGAAAATTATTAAAGAATATGGTCATACATAAAAAAATACATATTTAAAAATCTATAATTATTTATCAAAAGTTAGTGACTTATAAAAACTCAAAAATGACTATTTACACAGGCTTAAATATTACATTATCTTTAAAATTTTTTTTTAATGTTCAGCATAAAATATTTATAAATATGAAATTCTTAACATGTGTTTTTAACAAAATGAGCCTACTAGAGAGACAATATATTTTTTGTTCGTTGTAAAGATAATCCAGGAAAGATTAAGATGTTTAAGACTAGAGCAGTGCAAAAGTTCGAATTTTCTATGGGTTCAAAATTTCGCCTGTGCAAAGTATAATACAGCTTTTTCAAAACAGCGTATATAGGCTAATGAATTAGTGAATTACGCTGTGAATCAGTGAAATAATCGCTTTTTGTCTTTTTGATCAGCGTATACGCTGCGTTTTGAAACAGTTGGTATACTTTGCACTCCCTTATGAAAAATAAGTATTGGATTAAGTATTGGGAGCAAGTATTGGATTAAGTATTGGATTAAGTATTGAAGTATTGGAATAAGTATTGGTTTAAGTATTGGAAACTCCAATACTTTTTTCGCCAAACATTCTTAAAAATTTTACTGGTTGCGCACTAAGTTTCTATGGCTCCCATAGAAACTCCCATACAGCTCTGCGAGGTAGTTTTTTTGTTAATTTAATACGTAGAAATACATGGAACGCAAAATCACAGTTCCACAGAAAATTAAAAAAAAATTTGTTTAAAAATATGTTACGCGAAAATAGTATTCGAGTTTCCAATACTTAAACCAATTCTTATTCCAATACTTCAATACTTATTCCAATACTTAATCCAATACTTAATCCAATACTTAATCCAATACTTAATCCAATACTTATTTTTCATAAGGGGCTGTTTCAAATTTTGAGAGCACTTTTAAGACTTTAAAGTATCCTTTATATTTTTGTCGTATATCTTAAAAACTAATGCATTTTAAAATGCTTTTGTTAATTTTTTGAAAACATCTTAGAAGTGACTACAAATCTATCTTATAATAAAAGATGCCTAATAATTTTTGCAGTGAAGCCGCCATTCTTTAGTCAGGATTATTCTCACAAGAAGCAATTTAAAAACTTAAACTTTATTTGTGTTATAATCTTGTTTATTTACTTTTAAAAATAAACTATATATGTGACGCGCTCCGAAGAAAGGTACCTAAGAAGCAAAAAATTGATTTTTGGATTATGATTGATTTAACTTCATTAAAGGTTCATTTTTATTATCAAAAGTCAGAAAATGTTTTTATTTAATATTTTTCAAGTTATGACAATTCAAACATCAGCGGTTTGTACAGATTACCATGCGTGCTCGACTTTTGTTTTCGCTTTCCTGGAAAATTCCCGTTTTGATACTTAGGTACCTTTTTTCTGAGCGCGTCACGTATATTACTTTGCTTTTTGTTCAAAACGCGATTTTGAAGATACTTGCTTGATTTCTTTTATCCTGCAAAAAGGATATTAGAAGCCTCCCGATCGCACATAATACAATTTCAACTGTCAATGCTTTATGAGTATACAATTACATCCTAGGGTGCATCACAGAAAAATGTGAGTTAACTGTCAAATCATAGTCATCCGAGCTAAAATTTTGCAAAGGCTTTTGCGTCAATATATCATCTACTGTTAGAAACTGCACTCTCATTGATTAATATTTATAATCCTCTAAATCCCTTAATCCTTCGCACGAAACTGCTCCCTTAAATTTCAGTGCAAGATGAAGTTATCTCATGTAGATATTAATATGTGACGCGATGTGATGAAAACGGTCTAAGAAAGAAAAAATTTTAGATTATGTTTGTGATTTTTGAAATGAAAGTACACAAAGAGGATCAACCCTCTAATACCAACCATTGATGTTTAATTCTTTATTCCATTCAAAATATTCAATAAAAACTGGTTTAAATATCACATAATTAAAAAGGAACTTTTAATCAAGGTAAAACTATCACTGGACATAACCTAAAATTTGTTCTTCTTAAGGTCCCTTTCTCCATATCGCGTCACATATACATGTGATGGTACAAATATGAAAATTCATTTTATGTTTAGATGTAAAAGTGAATATTTAATTTATTTGAGATATTATTATCTTGCTCGAAAAATTTATTACAAATATAGTTAGATAAATTCAATTTTCACTGATTTTTAGGGTTCCGTACACCTTCGGTGTCCGGCGGAACCCTTTTAGCGAGATTCTTGCGTCCGTAGCCAAAAACCATCCCCCCCCCCCCCCTAGAGTCTAAACTATTTGACCTAGAGGACTGAAATTTGGTACACATGTGTATTTTCACATGTAGATTATAGAAAAAATATTGAGAACATGATTTAAGTTGATGCTCATAGCGTTATCAAGGAAATAACAACTTCTTTTTGCAAAAATGTAGTAAAAATTGACTCCCCCCGCCCCCCTCCATCTTAACTTGTAAACTATTTGCTATAAACAGTTGAAATTTGGTATACTGATGTATTTTTATTTGCGGATTACACGAAAAATATACAGAACATGATCTGGATTAATGGTCATAGCGTTGTTAAGGAGACACTGCAATTTTTCGAAAAAAAGTTTTTTCCTTCAATTTTGCCATTATTTGAGCTGGAGGGCTAAAATTTGGTATACTTATGTATTTTTACATGCAAATTATGAAAAATATGATTTTTGGAATTGGAATTAAATCTTATGACGTTTCAACAAAAAAAAATATATTGTAATTTCATAAGTCAACCGAGGTAGTTACACCTAAAAAACGTTCCTTTTTCATTAAACACTTTATTAAAAATCAGAATTAAAAAAAAATGCTTTTAACTATTCGGTGTTGTTATGGATATCCTTCTAAAGGATCTTTGTAAGTTAGGAGTAAAATTTTTTTTTTGTAGAAATTATACAGCCTAAAAGTTTTGGGTATAATTGCCCTACCCATAAATGTTTGTTTATTTTATAAAATAGCATAAACATTTTTTTTTGATCGTTTTAACTATATGTAGCCTTTTTTGAAGATAGTCTAGAGTGAGTTCACTAAACAAAAAGAGCTAAAAAAATTTTGTTTGAAGAAATTACTCAACTAATTCGAAAGTGAAACACTGAGATTTTACTAAAAATCTACTCTCTAAATCTGAATTAGTGGTTTTCTACTAATGAATTAGCGAAAAGTGAGCTACTATTAAAATAGTAAGAATTTTACTAATACTTAGTAGAAAACTACTAAGAGTTAGTAGAAAACTACTAATTAAATTAGTAAAAAAATCTACTTATTTTAAAAGTAAAGTTTCACTATTTCAATTAGTAGTTTTCTACTATATGAATTAGGTTCATAACTAAGGTTTCTAAGTTATTTTAAAACAAGAAGTTGAGTCAGAATTCGTGATATCAGCACGCATACCAAAAAAAAGGTTTTCCTTTTTATCGAAATATTGACAAAATTATTATGTTAGATCATAAAAATGTTACTACCAAACGAATAAATTTTTAAATTTTTTAACAAAAGTTCTTGAAAATAAAAATTTTAAGCACTTCTTAAATAAAAGCTTATATCTCTTAAATGAGTTTTCCGATTTAAGTGTACCTTGGATATAGAATCAAAAGACATAAAACAGACTTCCACTTACAGTTCGAAAAATTAAAAAAATTGTTTTTTTATAATTTGTTTATAAACAATTAATTTTTTTCAATGTTCTGGACGTTTTAAAAATCAGGAAAAAATATTAAAATACACTTAAGACTATAAGAAATCGAAATCCATTGAGAAAATTCGCGAGCGATTATTTTTTTGGGGCATTCCATGAGAAATTCGTTTGATCGAAAATAGATTTTATTTGTTAGTTTCCTGTTTTTCTTTAGTATTCTAGACTGAAGTTAAAGTTCCAAAATTCAAATGCTCCTGGTTACACAAAACTTCGCCAACATGAAACTTAATATTATTTTCAGCTATATGTAAAATTACAAGAAATAACTAAATTCTTATTAAAAATAGAATTCTTTGTTTTTTTAAATGCCTATATTATATTTTTGAGTTATCGAAAAATATTTTGTAGCTCGATTTTCATTATATGTATTTTTTTAGAAGATTTGGTAGACAGATTCACTTTAGGGGATGCTTTTGAGTTAAGAGTTAAAGTCCAAAAATAGGGCTAAGTATTTTTCAAGAGCTCAAAAATAGTAGATAAATATTCTGTAAACAACATTGTTTATTATATATTTTTTAAAAGTTTTGATAGATAGTTTTATTAGTTTCTCTTTAGGGGTTGGTTTTGAGGTAAGGATTCAATCCCAAAAATTAGACTGAGTATATTTCGAGACCCCAAAAGACAATATTCTTTAAAGAAATCTGTTGATCATGTTCTTTTGAGATTATTTTTGACTTTTTATCCAACCTCCCTCCTGGTGTTTATCGTTACATAGGTTCTTTCTTCTTTACATTTCACAATATGTAAACGAATAAATATTTTTAATGAGAAACTTGAAACAACTTTAAAAGACAATTATTTATTGATATTCAGAGAGGAATATAAAATGTTTAATAATAAATAATATTAATGCAATTCTACATAACTTAGACTTAAATCGCTCATCCTTCCCCTATATATCCTATATCGTTGCATTTGACAAAACCCCTCTTCCTCCCGAACAGACCGCATAGTTTATGGATGACCCCTGTTTAGAAGAATTGGTAGACGGATTCTCAGAAAAAACCTGATTTTAAAATGACGCTGTCCATTTTGCGTCGCATTAAAAATGAGCCTTGTAGGTGGCGCCACGTTCTATGTCTTTTGAGATTCTGCATTGCTCAAATTGAGTTTGCATCAGAAATGAGCACGAGTTTTTTGTGTGTTCACTTTAGGGGGTGGTTTTAAGTTAAAAGTTCACTGAGAGAAAAGTTTGTTACATTCAAACATAATATTGGTTAACCAAAAGATATGTTTAAATTAAATATACATCTATATCTAAAAATATATTATATTTGTATCGAACATATTATGTATAACTTAAACGTTTTCTATTTGACTGCGTATCAAGCGAATTTATGTTTGATTAAAAAAAAAAAATTCTGATTGTTGGAACCCAGAAATTGGGTAGACTGAGTGACAAGGGAGTCAGTTGTATTTCATAGGATCCAACAAATGGGTAAAAAATATTTTTTTTAAAGAAAGTATCAAATTGTATTGATTTTTTAAAAAATGAAGTTCGTGAGTCTTTTTAGGGGATGATTTTGTGTTAAGGGATAAGATCTAAAAATATGTGAAGCGATAAATTAGTGAGGGGATAACAAAAATTTAATTTAATTTTCTTGTTATAATATGTCCAATTTTATAAGTTTTTTTCCCATAAAGGTCAGTTAATTTATTGCTTAAGGAATAGTTTTTAAAAATGACATCTCCTTTTGAAAAAGCATGACCCGTGTAGAAAAGTTCGGTGGGCGCCAGTTGGGCCCCATATGGGTTTCACAAATTTAAGGTGGGCCCCAGTTGGGTCTTCCCACTGGGAAATTAGTGGGCTTGTAATGGTCAACCCGGTTGGCGCCAATTCACTAAAAAAGATTGTAAAAATGTAAGATCGTTAAAAAATATTCATTACAACTTTTAACAATATTTTCCACAAAAATTTTCTTTAATGATATAAAAATTAGTCAATAACAATTGTTGCATGTATTTTTGAATTTGTTTAAACAAATCAATATTGTTTATTTGAAACTTTTCATCTAATAGAGCTAGAAAGTTGTAACTTTTTTCTAATTTTGCAACTATATAAGTTAAGTAAAGCCTAATATTAGAAAAAAACTAAAATATAAAATTATTAAAATTGTTTAAACAAATTAATATTGTTTATTTGCAACTTTTCATCTAATAGAGCTAGAGTGTTGTAACTTTTTTTTAACTTTGCAACTTTTCAAACCTATAAAAGCCCAATACGAATAATAAACGAAAATCCACAATTATGAAAATTGTTTAAACAAATTAATATTGTTTATTTGCAACTTTTCATCTAATTAAGCTAGAGAGCTGAAACTTTCTCTTAATTTTGCAACTTTTCAAGCTTATGAAAGCTTAATACTAATAAAAAACAAAAATCCACAATTATAAAAATTGTTTAAACAAATTAATATTGTTTATTTGTAATTTTTCATCTAATTGAGCTAGAGAGTTGAAACTTTCTCTTAATTTTGCAACTTTTCAAACCTATAAAAGCCCAATACGAATAATAAACGAAAATCCACAATTATGAAAATTGTTTAAACAAATTAATATTGTTTATTTGCAACTTTTTATCTTATTAAGCTTTAGATTTAAAAGAAGGTGCTTTTTAAATTTTAATTTTACAATAAATAACTTATACTAAATAATTCGATGTCAACGGTTACGCATTTGCAGAGCTTCCACTACATAATTTAAAAAAGAAAATTCAAAATGCATAGTTCGTTTTGAATTTATTGAGTTTTATTGAAAATCTTACTTGTTTATCTCAAGATGTTGATCGACTATTGGTTCCATTACCTTATAATTAAAGTTTTTTTTACTATATATTCAAGCAATATACATTATAGTTTCTTAAGCTTTGTCTTAGTGCAATAAATAATTGGGGAATTATTCAAAGTTATTCATTTGTTATCCACCATAGGACAGTCTCCTCTAGACTAGAACTTGCGGTTATCAAAATTTGTTTATGAACGTGTTAAGCTTCAACTGATCAATTGATATGCTCTTATGGGTTCCATGTTTTCTTTTAACGCTACTATGACGACCTTGTGTCATTTAAAATTTTAGCAATTCGTTTGCGAAGGTTGCAAATATAACTGTTATTTTAGCAAATAAAAATTTTCAGGCACTATTCTTGTAACCATTTCGTTATTATTTAATTGCTATGTAAAATTCATAAATTAAAAATCTTAGTTAATATAAGAAAAGAAACAAACATTTTCAGTAATAACAGTTTATTGGAGAAATTTATTACCCGAAAATACAGGAAAATCGTCAACAATTTACACATAAAAATCTATGAGTAGAGATAGGAACTTTGTGCTATAGCATATCAGCAGAGAGTGTTTATTTGCAAAAAAAAATAATAATATTCGACAGTTTCTTCAATTTTGAACATTTGTCGAGGTCTCATAAACTTCTGAACCTTTTTCGATAAAATTAAGAACAATTATTCGCAATTTTCTTAAAGAAGTACAATTTTTTCTTGTATTTCTTACGAGAAAAAGTGACGGTACCACTCAATATTGTTGGATCAAATTAAAAAAAATAGGGGTAAATTTCTTTCTTTTATTTGTAGTCAACTCTCGAGCGCCTTTAAACCATATTTCAAATTTTTCATTTTTTGAACCACCCTACTAGACAGAAACGTCGAGTATTATAGAAAAAATAATTTTAATACCTCAAAGTATAATTTAGACTAAAAAGAAATCAATTTTTCTATATATAAATAAACTGGAGTGTTAAAATTTCAATAACTAATAACCTTCCGTACATAATTTTAGTTGAAACATCAAATTGCCTTAAAATTAAGTAGCACATTTAAAGCACATATGATCGCCAATAAAAGCATAATTTCAGCACAATTAGGCATTTTATTTTAGCATAATTCGACATATTAAAAAAGCACAAAGTTCCTATCTCTATCTATGAGCTCAAGGCAAAGGTGAAATATAATTATGAGAAAAATTGGATAACGTTGAGACAAAATATAAAGATATATAAAACGCATGAGACTATAATTATCAGATTCACTGTAGTAATTTTAGTAAGAAGCATTCCATGCAGATGGACAGCTGCCTCCTTACACTGTTAAAAATTTGGGGAGTTAACGGTTGCTGGAGTTGGGAGTTGAGATTTTCGAGTTAAAAATCGACTCCCTAAGGTGAGTGAGTCACATACGCTCCATATTTAAGAAGAGTGGGGACTGAAGGATTAAGCATTAACTCTCTTTACTTCAACTCTTCAAGGCGTGCGACTTTTATAGAGTCCCGTAGGGAGTTAAATTTTAACTCCTTTTTTTAACAGTGTACTTGAGGATCGACGTAATGCAGTTGGTCCCTGATGATGGTCTTACAAAATTACATTCGTTTTCCCTGCCTCTGGTCGTTTTTGAGTTTGACGAGTGAGTAAGTCGAATAATTTCTACTCGCCCATTTTGAGACTTATAAGGACGACGATTTTCCCTTACGGAGACAATTACAAACAGCTCTCTTAATCTGAAAAAGCGATAAGTATACCATTGATTCCAATAAGCGTATATACGCTGTTGAATCAGTGAAATTTTACTGATTACCCAGTGATTTTTCACTATTTCTACAGCGTATATACGCTAATTGGAATCAATGGTATACTTATAGCGTTGAAACAGTGAAATTTCGCTTTTTCATATTTAAAGAGAGTGGTTCATTAATTATAATGGAATCAAATTTACGGATATCAATAACCGCTACATCCTAAAATTATCGGGAAATAATACTTGTATTAAGTAGTAGAAATAAAGATCCTTTTTTTATGCGAGTACATATTCATTTGCACTATTGATCATTACTGTCACTTTGTGTCAGATACAGCACCACAAGTTTTACATGTGCATGTATAGATCAGCAGATGTCAAAGTAAAAATCTCAAGGTTAAATGAAAAATCTAGAGAATTCGTCTCACATTTCTCTCTTGTTTGATAGGCGTATACTTGGGCATAATTTTGGTTGTCGCATTCGCATTCGAACTGGCATGCAGTTAGGGTAGTCGTCTGAGAGATATTGCCCTGTCGCATGAGCGTATGTCCTGTTTTCAGCGAGGCGCAAAAGAGGAAAACAAAGCTGTGACTTAATAGGACATAACATTGAGGCAAGCTTTATCATGGTAATTTAGATAGCGCCCCAGTCCAACGACCCCCTGCGGCCTCAAAGCTTGGATCTTCCGCGTCCATAAGTATGTGTGAGCACACTCACAATATAATATTCTCTATGGCTATGCTAGCAAGGTAGCGAATATAAATACATATACCTAACGCACGCACACATTTACCAAAGAAGATGCATTATTACTGTCGCTACACAGGTTCACCCCTGTTTACCTGTGAAAAAAATTTTCTCATAGCCGGACAGGTTTTTGGGGAGAGGTAACCACTATTCGCTGGGGGTCTGCTGCTAATGCTCCTGTTTATGCTGCTGCTACACTGGCTCCTGAGAAAAACTCCCTCGTGGTGCCGTCTGCCCTCGACTATATCTCGATATTTACGTGGGAAACAAGGGCCAGATGGTTATTAAGATATTATGCTTGTGCATCAGATCGGATGTAATTCATTATTCCTCAAGACACATCTAGAGAAACTTATTATTTCTACAATTTCGATTTCGGTTTGTTTCATCCTCATTTCTTTCTTACTTTACTTATATCTCTGTTGTTTGCTTGATTCTACAATCAAATATCTATCCGTACATATGGGTGATTCTTCGCTTAGGGCATAATTCCACAAGACAAATATTTTGTCATTTTTTTCTCAATTTTAAATTAAAATACATATTTCCTTTCGGGCAAAGGTTCAACAAAGCAACACCCCTGATATACTCAAGAAATGATTATTTAAACAAAAAAATAGGATCATTTTCAAATCTTTGTCATTTTGAGGGCATCATGATTCATAAGTAGGGTAAGTGTGTCAGTTGCTGCGGTTTTCAGAAAAAATATTATTAATTTTTGTTTAAGAATATGTATTATGTATACCTATTTCAAAATGTGTGATAAAATTACTCTAACCTTTACTTCCCAATGGGAAACTAACGATTGGCGCATTAATGGACCAGTATTGGGAGCCAATGGTGCCAATATTGGCGCATTAATGGAAACCAATATTGGACCACAGTTGGTCAATCCTTGGGATGATAACGGGTTTGCCAGTCATTGGCAGCCATCATTGGTTCAATATTGGTAGCCAATGATAATGCCAATAAATAAAATTTTTTAAATTAACAATATTAAAATCTATATTTTTATATTGTTAATTTATTTATTGTTTAAAAATTTTTTTTTTTTTAATAAATATTTTAATTTATTTATTAATGCATGTCAAGTATTGGTACAATAATTGGCTTTCAATATTGGTCCATCCTTGGGAGCCAATGAATAACCAACAATCTTATTTTTACAACTCTATATGGAAACAGAGTTGTTAATTTAATCTTCAGCCAATATTTGACAATGAAGATTTGAGTGTTGGACACATTAGAAATGTATTTTCAGAGGTACGGGATCAGGCCTTATATAAAAGAGCTGAAGAAACTCGATCGTGAGAGAGGCTGACCGATGCGCGCCCTATGCCAGTTTCCGAAACCACAAACGCGTGAGAATCCTCGGCGCGCAGACGCGGCATAGATGCGGCGGGAAACTTCCACTATTTGAATTTGAATTTTTTATGCATTTAATCAAAAACAAGAAAAGAAATATAATAATACAAAAATTATACAAATTCTTAAATTTGTATAGTTTTCTGATTGTTATTAAAAAGTAATACGCTTAATTATAAAGAAATACTTATAATAAATATCCTCCATAAATAATTGTTCAATTCTTGAAGATTTGAAAAACTCTTAAAGGTGTGTCCTAAGGTTAAAAATTATTGTTCTAAATCTACTTTAATCGATTTTCATGTTATAGAAATTATTTAAATAAATTAATTAGTTTTAAAGAAATCAGAAAGAAATTAAATTGATGAAAAAATAAACATTTAATATTAAAAATAATATTAATAAAAATAATCACATTAAAACTTTGCTTGTAAAATAAACAGAACGAAAAATTTAAAATTAAAAAATTAATGAACAATTACAAAATATTAAAGAAGACTTTAATTTTATTAAAATGTAAACTTAAGTCACATAAATACAAATATTCATGTAAGTATTTAAATTTTAAATTCACCATTTTTTCTGTTTAAATTTAAAGTAAAATTTAACAAATTGTAAAGAATGATAGTTAATAAATATTTAACTTTATTTGTTATTCTTTTCGTTTTTCACATGCAAAAAATAATCATTTTTTTTTATAAAACTAAGAAACAAATTCTCTAAATTTGAATACAAATTAAAAATGAAAAAAATTTAATATATGTAAAAAAATTTTTAATTTGAATCATTTAATTAAATAATTTATTTTAACAAAATGACTTTCTAAATATAACTATCCAGAATATATAAAAAATATGAGCAAAAAAAATCAAAATTGGTTTTTAAAAATAAAAAAATAAACTTTTTAAAGTTCAAAATAAATTAAATTTTTTTTAAATTTTGTTATTCTAAAATTAATATTAAACTTGAATAATAATTTTCAATACAATTACTTAAAGTTAGTTTTCAAAAAATTCAATTATCATTAAAATAAATCTTTCCAAATAATAAAACTTAAACAGAAAGAATTAATGGTTTCTTTTAAATTAAAGAAATAATAGAGCATTAAACATGGTTAATTAAAATTTTGGAATAAAATTAAAAAAAAATTAAGTTTAAAAAAATTAATGATATCAAAAATTTTAAAGTAAACATTTCGAATATTATTAAAAATGTGCTCAGAAAGTAAAAACTTTGTTTAAAATTTTTTTAACTTTTAAGTTAAACTGGAAATAAGATGTGAACTAAATTAAACCTTTCTATACAAATTTAAATTTTAAAACTCAATGCCGTTTTGTAATAGCTGAATTGAAATAAGTTACATTTTTTAATTAGGATCGAAAAATAATATTTTTGATATCATTAATTTTTTAAACTTAAATTTTTTTTAATAGTATTCAAAATATTAAATTAACTATGTTTAATGCTCTATTATTTCTTTAATTTAAAAGAAACCATTAATTCTTTCTGTTTAAGTTTTATTATTTGGAAAGATTCATTTTAATGATAATTGAATTTTTTGAAAACTAACTTTAAGTAATTGTATTGAAAATTATTATTCAAGTTTAATATTAATTTTAGAATAACAAAATTTAAAAAAAATTTAATTTATTTTGAACTTTAAAAAGTTTATTTTTTTATTTTTAAAAACCAATTTTGATTTTTTTTGCTCATATTTTTTATATATTCTGGATAGTTATATTTAGAAAGTCATTTTGTTAAAATAAATTATTTAATTAAATGATTCAAATTAAAAATTTTTTTACATATATTAAATTTTTTTCATTTTTAATTTGTATTCAAATTTAGAGAATTTGTTTCTTAGTTTTATAAAAAAAAATGATTATTTTTTGCATGTGAAAAACGAAAAGAATAACAAATAAAGTTAAATATTTATTAACTATCATTCTTTACAATTTGTTAAATTTTACTTTAAATTTAAACAGAAAAAATGGTGAATTTAAAATTTAAATACTTACATGAATATTTGTATTTATGTGACTTAAGTTTACATTTTAATAAAATTAAAGTCTTCTTTAATATTTTGTAATTGTTCATTAATTTTTTAATTTTAAATTTTTCGTTCTGTTTATTTTACAAGCAAAGTTTTAATGTGATTATTTTTATTAATATTATTTTTAATATTAAATGTTTATTTTTTCATCAATTTAATTTCTTTCTGATTTCTTTAAAACTAATTAATTTATTTAAATAATTTCTATAACATGAAAATCGATTAAAGTAGATTTAGAACAATAATTTTTAACCTTAGGACACACCTTTAAGAGTTTTTCAAATCTTCAAGAATTGAACAATTATTTATGGAGGATATTTATTATAAGTATTTCTTTATAATTAAGCGTATTACTTTTTAATAACAATCAGAAAACTATACAAATTTAAGAATTTGTATAATTTTTGTATTATTATATTTCTTTTCTTGTTTTTGATTAAATGCATAAAAAATTCAAATTCAAATAGTGGAAGTTTCCCGCCGCATCTATGCCGCGTCTGCGCGCCGAGGATTCTCACGCGTTTGTGGTTTCGGAAACTGGCATAGGGCGCGCATCGGTCAGCCTCTCTCACGATCGAGTTTCTTCAGCTCTTTTATATAAGGCCTGATCCCGTACCTCTGAAAATACATTTCTAATGTGTCCAACACTCAAATCTTCATTGTCAAATATTGGCTGAAGATTAAATTAACAACTCTGTTTCCATATAGAGTTGTAAAAATAAGATTGTTGGTTATTCATTGGCTCCCAAGGATGGACCAATATTGAAAGCCAATTATTGTACCAATACTTGACATGCATTAATAAATAAATTAAAATATTTATTAAAAAAAAAAAAAATTTTTAAACAATAAATAAATTAACAATATAAAAATATAGATTTTAATATTGTTAATTTAAAAAATTTTATTTATTGGCATTATCATTGGCTACCAATATTGAACCAATGATGGCTGCCAATGACTGGCAAACCCGTTATCATCCCAAGGATTGACCAACTGTGGTCCAATATTGGTTGCCAATAGTTTGCCAAGAAAAAACTGTTGGCCGCCAATCATGGGACCATTATTTAGCCAATGGTGATCATTGGCAATTTCCCATTGGGTTAATACAATTGACATCAAAAATTTTATTTTAACTATTATTAATTTATAATTATTTAAGTTTAAATTATTGTTCCCGCAGAAACTGAAGCAAACATTTGGTTTGTATGTGCTTTAATTGCTGCTGGAAATCTAACCTCCAATTGCAATTACACGTTATTCTGGATCTGGACGCAGCAACTAACAGGCATCAACTGACTCAAATCCGCAGCAAAGATGCATTTGATATTATTTTAATTTCTTAATTTTGTTCAAATAATAAATTTTCATGAGATTTTGATTTTTGAATAAATATCTAAATAACACAAACTACTCATCTAATAAGTCGTAAGTTTATTGCTACAAATAAAGCGATATTTTTTAATAAAAAGGAGTCTCGGCTGAGAGCCCACAGCAACTGACACATTTACCCTACAACACATCTGTTAGAGATTATTTATCATCTTAAGAAAATAAATTTGGAATTTATAGTAAAATCATTGGAGACCACACCATAACGATTCTAAGATTCCCTACGCAAATTTTCTACTTTACATTAAGTAAAAATATTGAATTTTTGTTAGGGGAGACTGGAGTAAAGGTGCTATCTTTATATATTTTGCTTCATATAAATCTAACTAAACATGATACCTAAAAAAACTTTTATTATTATAAAACTGAAATTATTATTCAACATTTGTCTACAATCATTTCGGATTTTAGTAAAGTCTTGATTAAATAAAAATGTAATTTATAAAAGAGTACAAATTATCACCATTACCCCAATTACCGGGGCAAAGGTAATAAGACTATTTTTTTCTGAAAGTGCAAATATTTTGAAGATTAGTTTTTTATATTATAATTCCTTATTATTTAAAGCAATAGAAAAGTATATATAAAACATAATTTGTGGTATATTTACGGTAATTTTTATTAAAAGTAGAGAAATGTGTGATTTAACATTACATTTGAAAAAAACATCTGTAGACATCTGATTAACGTATGAAAGTTTACATAACCATATGAATTGTATACTTTCTAACTATATATATTTTTCCACCAGGAACATCAAATTCAATTGATTAATTCAATCCAATTAATTGGCCTACTTACTTTAACGGAATTATTAATATGAACTCTTTAAAACCATTCCAACATAATGTTAACATACGTTAAATGTTGAACTATAATAGATAGGTAGAATTTCTACATTACCAATAAACTATTATTTTTAGTTATTACCTTTACCCCACTCTCTAAATCTGAATTAGTTAAAAATAACTAATTTGAAAGCAAAAACTCAGTCACTAATTGAAATAGTTACATTTCTACTAACCATTTAGTAAAAAATAACTAATTATTAGTCAAATTCATTTTTAGGTTATGTCAAAATTACTAATATTTTAGTAAAATTCTGTTTACTAATTCAATTAGTCAAATTTTAATTAATTTTTAGCTATATTTTTACTAATAATTAGTCATATTTTACTAATAATTAGTTAATTTTAACTAATTGCAGAAACAAAAACTCAGGCACGATTTTACTAATAATTAGTTATTTTTAACTAATTCAAATTTAGAGAGCAAACGTCAAGTCTTTATTATATTGTAAATTTAATATATTTAAACGTTGAGTTCAAGTTCAAATCTATGAAAATATGATAGGTGGATGTTTAATTTAATACTCTCTAAATTTGGAAAGTTAAAAAATGACTATTTGGGGGTCATTTTTCACTAATTGAAAAGGAGAAAACTCGTTTTCCCTCAAATAGTAAATCCTACTTATTGAATAGGTAACTTTCAGAAACAAAATTTAACCAAAGAAGGATATTTACATTTCAATTAAACAAATAATACTACTTCAAAAAGCAGAGTAATTTATTTTTATCTTTATAAACTTATCAGAATTTCCCTTTACTTAATGCACTAGACTTTCTAAAAATCGCGTTTTTAGTTGGAAATTCAACAAATGCTGAGAGCTAATTTTAGGTCAGGTAAATTTTTTCTGTTTTTTGTTTACAATTTTCTGTATATTCCACTTTTGAAGTACATATATTTATATGAAAGATTTATTTCATGCGGATCCACGGGGAAGCGGTCATGACCCCCCCTGGAGCTAACTTAGATTTGCATGGGTGAGAGAAAAACACTATAGTGTTGTCTCTTTCTCTCTCATGTATGACCCCCTCCAGAAACTAAGTCTGGATCCGCCACTGATTTCATGATTTGCATTGAAATTAAACTTTTAATTTTTTTTTATTTTTTTTTACCAAGTCTCCCCATCAATTTACTTAAATTTTGTTTGAAACCGTTTAACGAATATTAATAATTTTTTTTATTATTTGGGATATTCTATTTCAAATCGTAGCACTAGCAAAAGATGATCGCACATGGAGCTCTTTTAAAATACAATTATTACGTGTGACCAGTGGCAGATCTACATGGGGAGCACTGGGAGCAATCGCCCCCCCCCCCCCCTACCCGAGTTTTGTAGCCATCCTTTATGTCTCACATATAATTAATGCTTTTGAAAGAGAATTTCTTAAGCTTTAAAATGGCACTAAGCTTTTTGTAAAAAAAGTCCATTTTCATGGTTTATTTTTTATTTGAAAACTTCAACTGCAACTATCATGAATACGTCGACTTCAATTTGGTTTAAAAAAACTAAAATATAACATTATTTTATTAAATTTGACATAGAATATGAAGTTCGGACGTTACCCTCTGAGACCATTCACATGTTACGTGATATTCTGGGGGGGGGGGGAGGAATTCTGAAAATTATCATGGTTTATCACGTTGTGGTTTGAGGGAGTATATAAGACCACCATATGTGACGCTCCGCGAGAGAAGGGACCTATCCCGAAAAAAATCAATTTTCATTTTTTTATGCTAAAATATAATTTTTGAGTTGTTCTTTCATTTCCATGTTTTAAAATTTTTTTTTATTAATTACACTTTTTGTTATAATGCTCCAAACCTAGGCGTGCTAAATGTATCGCACTTTTTGGATTTTCTTCGAACAACCGTCCCATGAAATTGTCTATTATTGGTTTCATTTTTTTTAATGTTAATTGATAATTTTTTAGTTACTTTTTGAGTTCCAAAAATAAAAATTTTATTCCTGCAATTAGTTTTTTTGTTATGAAGGTTCAAACGTAGGCATGTTAAGCGTCACGATGTTTCTTCCTCCTCTTTGCCCGTCCGTTCTTTAAAGTTTGCTTTCTCAGCGATAGGTCCCTTCTCTCGCGGAGCGTCACATATAATACCATGATATTGTCCTTTTTTAAAAAAAAACTTTTGTCAATAAATTGAATTTTTAGTTATAATTTTTAAGTTATAATTTTAAACAGCGCGCGGTAATTAAAGTTTTGCTTTGTAAATATAATTTTTAATGCATCCTGTATACAGTATTAAAGAATGGTAAAAATAACAAAAATTTATTCGTTAATATATTATCTATCTAATAAATTAAGTCTCCAAAAGAAGGGGGGGGGGGGTGGCGCTTAATATATCACGTGTGTTTAAGGAAGGGTTTCATTAATATCATGCAATATCACGATAGGGGGTTAGGGAGGTGAAAGCAACAGAAAAAAGTATCATGTAATATGTGAATTTCTCCGTCTTACATCTTACGTGAAATTTAAAATTCATTTGCTTATTTTGATTTTAAATTCTGCTAAAAAGATTTCTTTATTATAACCTCGAATTAATGGTTTTTGTCAACAAATCTGAAATAGCATCATGCGAATTAAATACTCAGTATAATTTGAATATTATATGTTCAACCATACAATACAATAAATGCGTAAATCCGTTTGGAAAAAAACCATGGTAATGTCTCTAAATCTGAATTAGGAGTTGTCTACTAAAAAATAGTAAAATTCTTACCATTTTAATAGTAGCTCACTTTTCGCTAATTCATTAGTAGAAAACCACTAATTCAGATTTAGAGATATAGAAAGGTTTATTCACTAAATTAATACATACACGGAAAAAAGTGAGTCTCGACGAGAATTCGATTTTTTGATAACAATTTTCTATAATTCCACTTTTGAAGTATTTTCAAATAAAACTGATGTAACAGTTATATTTTTTATTTAAAAATAAAAGGTAAGAATATCGTTTTATATACCAAAAAACAAGAATTTATAATCATTGTCCTGCTAATTGAATTAGTCATTTGAAATAATTAGGGGAGTGGGCCCCATGATGGACAGGGCCCCAAGATGGACATTTCGTATAAAATTTTTGTTTAAGGTGACAGCGCCTTATGCTTTCTGTCATTTTTGTTGTTTGTATAGACGAACATTTTGATGCACATTTGAAGAAAAAAAACCAGTTGGTTTTTCTTCTACACATACCACGTAATTTTGTGTCTAAAAAAGTTTTGTAACAGTTTTTTCTCAAGTTGGTAAAGTTATTTAAATTTATGATTTAGAATGTGTACTTAACGTTATAATATTCTTTATTTATCGTGTAATAATATTTTAAAATGATTTTACTAATTCAGTATTCATATATATATTTTTACTGGGGATTAAAAAATGGTGTCATGTACCCTAAGATGGACAGGCCTAAAATCTCAATGTATTTTTTTGCATATTTTCGATTTTACACTTTTTTCAATAATTTTTTGAGCCAAATAATTAAAATTTTTTATTTTCCACCATAAAATGTAATTTTATCGTTAGAGAATTTATTATATTGATATTTTTCTATATTTTATTAATTTTTACTGTTAAGCTATTAAATTGAAGTTTTTAGAAATTTTATTTCTTGATAAATTCGGTAAAATGATTAAAAATTAGTTTAAGAATTGGTACACGATGTTCATTTTTTATTTACTACCATTTTCAGAGACCTTTAAGAAGGTGTCCATCTTGGGGCCACTTTTTTTTAGACCGAGAATTTTAACAATTAGAAAAAATGCTTTAAAAAATGTTTATGTTCAAAATAAAATTTTATCTCTGTGGCCATAAGTTACCTTATAAATTGTACTTTCATCCGGTATAAAACATTTTAATATATTTTATTTGGTTTGGATTCTACATCAATAAATCGAAAGGGTGTCCAACTTGGGGCCCTCTCCTCTACTATTTTTATTAGTTTAAATACAGTAAACTACTAATTTATTTAGTCAGATACTGAACTACTAATAAAATTGGTAAAAATTCAACATTCCAGATTTAGAGAGTACTGCTTTATATTTTCCAAAAAATGATATTATTCATCACTTTCTATAAGTTCCAACATAAAAACAGTATTTTAATGTAATAAACTAAAGAATGATATCTTCAAAAAGCCTCTTAAAAATTTTTATTTAATAAAAACTCCCTATTACATTAGACAGAAACCACTTTTGGTGGGGGTTCTAGAACTGTCACCCCTTCTACATATTCTCTTTAAACCGGCTCCAGATTGAATGACCATAATCTTATTTTATTCAGCAGTGATTTTAGAGAAATAGAGTTCTTCTGATTTCAAGTAAAAGCTTCTTAATTTGAAAAAATATTAACCTGCAGCTTTACATCGTTTTCAGTTATACAAAATAATGATTATATGAAGAAATGCTTGTTCGTTGTTCAATCAATCTGATCATGTAATTTTAATTGTGAAATAATACATTTTTACTAAACTTTAAATTAAAGTTAGAATGTACTTGAAATAACACTAATTTATATAACATAAGTACACACAAAATATTTATGATCATTTCTGATGATCAAATTGCATACTCAATTTGAGTTATGCAAACGACATAGAACGTCCCGTGAGGAAAATTGAACATGGCACAGACCTGGCCCTGACCAGTTTTCCTGAGACTAGTTCTGGCAAAACTAGTCTTGGCCCAGACCAGTAGTGTAACGTTTTTTCCATAGAATCACCAAATTTTCCTGAACTGGGCCAGACTTGGCCCAGACTAGTTTGCCTAATTTTATTTTTGGCTACACTAGACTTGGTTTAGACCAGAATTGTAATGTTTTTTCCTGAAAATTGCCTAGTTTTTCTAGAATTTGTTATGTTATAAAATAAAAACATTTTTAAGTTTTTTGGATAACCTAGATGTTAAACAAACATAAAGTTTTCACGATTTTAAACTATAAAGAAAATGCAATTTCTATTTTCTTCTAAATTATTCAAGTCTGATTAACATAAATCATTCTAATTCAGATAACCCATTATAACTTGAGTTAAAATCATTTAAAACTTTTGAAGGCTTAATTTAAATTTTTATTTATTAGTTTTATTCTAGGGAAAATTCGACATTTATTTTCAAAAAACTTTATATTCAAAATTATTTTTTCTACGTACATATTTCAAAAATATTGTTTTTACTGTATGTCCGATTACTCGTTAAATAAAATATTCAAAATATAATAACCTTAAAAACTCAATCATTTTGTTTTATCTTGTAGTATTTCTGGGAAAACTAATAACTATATTTATCTTAGAAAAGTTAAATTTGTACCTATTTTTTATAATTTTTTCTGGCCTACCTGATCAGGGCCAAAGCTGGTCCAGACTAGGCCTTCCAGATCAGATCATTCCAGGGGTTTCCGAATTTTTATTCTGGCAAATCTAATCAGGGCCAGAGCTGGGCCAGATTTGGCCTTCCAGATCAGGTTAATCCAAAGGTTTCCAAATTTTTATTCTGGCTATCAGATCAGGGCCAGATCTGGACCAGACTCGGTCTTCCATATCAGGCAGTTCCAGATCAGGCCCACTTCTGGATTCAGGCTTGCCAGGAATTTTTTCCTCACGGGGTGGCGTCACCTACAAGATTTTGAGATCAGGTTTTTTCTGTGTTGGGAAGTGTCAAAGAGACATTTTAATTTTCTGTAAAATTATTTTTTAAAAACATTATTAAAAGCTAAATATAAATTAATTTTATATAACTTTGAGTCCAAAAAATTAAGTCACGTTGATTTGGTATTTTTTTCAATAATGTTTCAAAAATCGAAATAACACATCTTATTGGCAGTCAGGGAAATTTAACTGCAATTTTTAGTATTAGAATTGCAATTACTGAATCAGACAAATTTGACTAACTTTTAGTAGATTTTAACTAATTGTCAATTATAAATTTCATTGATTCATATTTAGAAAACATGTCTTTGTTTCTCGGTAGAGGAGGTGGGGGCAAGACGGTGAACCTAAGGTTTGAAGCTCAATAAAACTAACATTATCGATTCAAAAATAAATTATTTATTACATATAATAATAATCTTTGGTAATCAGTCTTTCATGTCTAACATAAGTCTTATTTGGAACATCTGTTACTTAATTAAATAAAAAAATTCAAATTTTCCATTTTACCAAACGTGGGGGTAAGATGGGGTACCCCCTGGGGGAAAGATAGGGTACTACAAAAATCAACGTAATTATTTTTGCTTACAAACTTTGCAAGTAAATGTTGCATCTTCTTCTTCGTCATCTAAGCACCTTTATTGATCTGATAAAATAAACTTAAAAACCAGTTTAATGCGTAATTTTAATTCTCTAAAGTAAAATTAAATTACAAAACTAAGCTCAAGAAACAATAACTTTTATAACACATAAATAAACAAATGTTTACTTGCTCCAGCGTATTTGAAGTGTATTATTTACATAAAAAAAACGTCATAAACAGTGTGTAAAATCACCAAAAACATTTTTTTTATAGCTACTACTTAGCTGGTGACACCTAACATATTCCAGCTAATATTAGTTATCACTTTCAAATAAAAATTATTTTTTCTATGTTTTAACGATTCTGTATATTCAAAGTGAATATATATATAGGGGTTAACTAAATTGCATTTTAAAAAGTAAAATTACTTTTTTCATAAATCAAAGAAAATCATTTTAAAACTGTGAGAAAAAAATGTACTATTATAATTATTTCTTTTATTTAAAAAAAATAAATCTACATTATTTTTATGATACATAGAAGCACACACTTTGATACTGTTTTGATATAATAGAAAATACCTATGGGACGCCTCATTAACTTTGATAGATTTATCATCATCAAGGACGAAGTCTTTGACCGTATTACACAAGGGCGGTTTACATGTAAAATAAATTGCACATATTCTTGATAAATTATTAAAGCTAATTAAATTAATTTTTTTAAGTGCATTTTTTCGTAATAATGTTTATAATTATAGTATATAAAAATTTTTAGAATTAACGGTGTAAACGCTTTAAAAGAAGCATTCATAATGACACGTACTTTAATCACATTTTGTCCTTCCCTCTTTTATTCATTTGCTACGTCATCTGAAAGTTCGCTGTGGTAGCAAACAGGTGTGGATACCATAGTTATTTGTCCTAGGGACAGCTAAACCTTTCTAGCTAAGGTATCTATAATTATTGGGAACAATAGCTAACTTTTAGCTGTCGTATCAAATCAGTACCTTCGAGCAAAAAAAAACCACTCTCGCTTTATACGCCTAGTTTGGAATTTTAGGGGGGGGGGGGGCAGGGTCGTTTTTGATTTTTATTTTTAAAAATCGTAGATTTTGGCTAGTAAACACTATGAAGACCGTCTTTACAAACGTTCTTTATAGTTTTCCTATAATCTACACGTCAATCTACATATGTGTACAAGATTTCAGCATCCTAAGTGAAATAGTTTGGAAGTTAAGAGGGGGGGACAGAGTCATTTTTTGCATTTTAGGCCAAAAATTGTGGGTTTTTCTGAATTTTGCTATGTTTATGAGCTTGAATCTCGTTTTCCATTTTATTTTCGTAAATCCAATGTGAAATTACATTATGTGTACTAAATTTGAAGTCTCTATAGCTCATATAGTTTGAAAGTTAGGGGCGGTGGGGGGGGGGGGGGTACGAAAACGGACATACCTAGTGATTTTAATATAAAAAATATGAAATACTTTTGGTAGTAGTATTTTTTCCGTCCATTCTTATATAAACACTTATTTTTCGATTTTGGAAGAAAAGGAAAAAAAATAGAAAAACACTATTTTGTTCCTTCGTATCTTCTCTAAAGAATAAGCTCAGTTTCGATTATTATTTGTTGATGCCAATAGGAAATTTAGTAACAATTAACTTTCATTACTTTTTCGAACACTCTCGCTCGTGAGGTTTTTTTAAAAAATGTTGCAATTTTAATTAATAATATGTGACCTGGTAAGTTAAAAGGGACCTTACGCCCAAAATCAAGTTTTCGAGAAAAACGTTCCTAAAGTTAACAAATCGATATTGATACTCCTGCACGTTGATATGGCTTGAAAATCATTACTCGGGGGTTTTTTGGGTCGCTGATTACGAATCTGGCATCAGATTTTCAAAATTCAAAATGGCGGATCCAATACGGAGGACAAAAATTTAAAAATTGTTTGAATTTGCCTGAAATTCATTAGTTGAAGGTTCTTAGGGTTGTTGCTTAAGAATCTGGCATTAGGTCTCCAAAATTCAAATTGGCGGATCTAATATGGCGGACAAAAATTTAAAAATTGTTTGAATTTGCCTGAAATTCATTAGTTGAAGATTCTTAGGGTTGTTGCTTAAGAATCTGGCATCAGGTCTCCAAAATTAAAAATGGTGGATCTAATATGGAAAACGAAAATTTGAAAATTGTTTGACTTTGCCTGAAATTCATTACTCGAGGGTTTTTAGGGTTGCTAGATACGAATCTGGCATCAGATCTTTAAAATTTAAAATGTCGGATCCAATGTGGCGGACAAAAATTGAGAATTGTTTGAATTTGCCGAAATTCATTACTCGAGGATTTTTAGGGTTGCTGATTACGAATTTTGCAAGAATGTGTCATTCCAAAGAGAAATCGTCAATCAATTTGACAGCACTTTTTCCTATTATAATCAATGATCAACATTTTTAAAAAAATTGACAATAAGAATATAAATTTGTAGTTTGTTTTATTAAAAAACAGTCCTTTTATTATATTCAAAAATTGTTATGCCATATTTCTATTCTGCGCTCTCTAAAATGCTTCACTTACCATTTTGAAGGTAATCCTTTATTTTAAATGAAGATTTTTAAATTTTGTTAGCTACATTGGATTCGCCATTTTGAATTTTAAACATTTAGTTTCAGACTTGTAATCAGCGATCCCAAGAACCCCCATATACTACACTGAAAAAAAAAATTATTTGACTCAATTAATTCAAATTATTTGACAAATATTTACTTCATTCAAATATTTTTTAGTTGGATCTAAAAAATATGTATTTGATTCAAATAACTTAAATTATTTGAATCACGTTTATTTAAACCAAATAAATCTTCTTTGGATCAAGTAAATAATTAATTTAATCTAATAAACGAATATATTTAATACAAATGCTAAATTATTTGAAACTATTCACTTATTTATTTCACTTAAGTATTTGGGTTTTTGGACACAAATAAAAATTATTTGACACAATTAATTTATTTTATGGATTAAAGTAAACCAAATTATTTAATATAAATAATATATTATTTAATGCTAATATATTATTTTATAAAAACAAATAAAAAGTATTTCCGTCAAATAAATAATTTATTGTAACGAAATTTGTGAGTTATTTAAAACTATTTATTTATTTATTTTACTCAAATATTTGAGTTTTTAACGTTAATAAAAAATTTTGAACACAATTAAATTATGTTATGAGTCATAGTAAATCAAATTATTTAATGCTAATACTTTCTTTTTTAAAAACAAATAAAAAGTATTTGGATCAAGTAAATAATTTATTGCAACTAATGTGTGAGGCTAAATAGGTGTTTTTGTAATTTTGAAGTCAAGTCAGCGTGGCTTCGTGGGTAGCGTAAAAGTCTCGTATTGCGTGCGTCGCGGGATCAATCCCACCATCCGTGCGAAATTTTATTTCATAGTTTATATGTTAGGTTATAATAAGTGTTAACTAAATATAAGTAAATAAGTGTAAAATAAGCAGTATTTAAATAAATAATAAATAATAAGAATGTTATGAATGAAAATCACCATACTCATAATAACATTTAATAAGAGTAAACTCAACAACAAAAGAGGGATTACATTTTATTCATGCAAACTAATATTTATTTGCTTTAAAAATATAAATGAAATAATTTTTATAATTGATTTAAATGATCAGTTATTAGCTCCAAATATTTAATTTATT
This sequence comes from Ganaspis brasiliensis, assembly GCA_037103525.1. Classification (NCBI taxonomy): domain Eukaryota; kingdom Metazoa; phylum Arthropoda; class Insecta; order Hymenoptera; family Figitidae; genus Ganaspis; species Ganaspis brasiliensis. Next base: position 393,848 of record JAZKLR010000390.1, on the reverse strand, counting down.
TGACACAAATTACTGTTTATTTAATGCAATAAAAAAAAATATTCAGGTCGAATAAAATATTATTTGAATGGAATAATTTTCATAATTGATTTAAAACATTAGTTACCAGCTCCAAATATTAAATTTATTTGACACAAATTACTGTTTATTCAATGCGATAAAATAAAATACTCAGGTTGAATAAAATATTATTTGAATGAAATAATGTTCATAATTGATTTAAAACATTATGTACTAGCTCCAATTATTCCATTTATTTGACTCGAGTAATTTGTATTTGATACAAATTAGTCTTTACTTAATACAATCAAATAAAATTTTTAAGTCTAATAAATAGTTATTTGGTTCTAATACACACTGAGAAAATGAGACATGACTGAGTACTGTCCGGACAGGAGTGGTTCCTGTCCAAATAAAAAATTTTAATTAGACAGCACTCATTGCTTTCTGGACATGAACCATTCCTGTCTGGAAAGGACTCAGTAATGTCTTGGACATTAATGAAATAGACAGTAGTGAACCCTGTCTAGACAGGAATGGTTAATGTCCAGACCTGAATGATAACTCTCCGGTTGTGAATTTAAAAGAAGGTTATAAAATGTAATAGACGTCATTCAAAAAAATGTACATTTGGACAAAACAACACTGAGAGACTGAAGATTTGAATATTTATAAAACTTGTTGAAATTTTATTATGTTAGGTTGGAGAATTATTAGAAATATAAATTATTTAATTCTGAACACAGAAAAGATGGGTTTATTATAAAATTTTATTATTTTAAAGTGATACTCTGATTTAAAATATTTATACTTGTATAAAGTTTCACTATTTTTCGAAGGTTATTACTTTTTTATGGAACCTCCTACAAATTTGAGGTTCTGAATATAATTTAATATTAATATAATCTACTTGCCTATAAAGTTTGACGAACGTGTTTTGCCTCGTTTAGGAAATATTAAAAAATTTTAAATTTCATACTCAAAAAGGTTAATTTTTATATTTTAAGTAAACACAGCAATTTCACATTGCTCCATTTAAATTAAATTAGTATACAAACGGAGCGTTCGCCTGTTAAATATTATATTAATTACTCTAAGAATTAGAACATTTTTAAAAAAAGCATCAGTTTTAAGGTTACAAATATGATGTGAACCTTCATTTTTTGATTAATAATAACACGAAAAGAAAAAAAATTTATAACATTTTAATATGCTTACTGAATTCAGAAAATGTTGGCGTTTCACATATTTTAAAATTAGAATTATTAAAAATATTGCCGCAACAGCTTACAGACAAAAGTCAGTGGATTGACCCATTTGAAATATTAAGAAAAAGTACGTTTTTCCCTAACCTCTAACCTAACATAATAAAATTTCAACAAGTTTTATAAATATTCAAATCTTTAATCTCTCAGTGTAGTTTTGTCCAAATGTACATTTTTTTGAATGACGTCTATTACATTTTATAACCTTCTTTTAAATTCACCACCGGAGAGTTATCATTCAGGTCTGGACATTAACCATTCCTGTCTAGACAGGGTTCACTACTGTCTATTTCATTAATGTCCAAGACATTACTGAGTCCTTTCCAGACAGGAATGGTTCATGTCCAGAAAGCAATGAGTGCTGTCTAATTAAAATCTTTTATTTGGACAGGAACCACTCCTGTCCGGACAGTACTCAGTCATGTCTCATTTTCTCAGTGCAGGCTTATTGGATAAAATAATTTAATTGGATCAAATAATTTTTATTTGATCCAAATAATTTTTTTTTCAGTGTAAGTATCGTAAACAATCTACAAATTTTTTGTTTTAATGTCCGCCATATTGGATCCACCATTTTGAATTTTAGAAATCTTATTTCATATTCGTAATCAGTGTCCCCAAAAACTCCCATATACTAAGTTTCATGAAAAAATCAACAACTTTTTAATTAAAGAAATAATTTACGACCAATTCGCGGACGTTAAGGTTGTTCTTAACTTTTTAATTTTAATGTGCGCCATATTGGATCAGCCATTTTGAATTTTGAAAATCTGATGTAAGATTTGTAATCAGCGACCCCAAAAACCTCGAAGTAACAGGTTTTAAGCAAATCCGATTGAATCTTATACATTTATTTTGTACTGATGTTTCTTTACGTCTTCTTAGTCAATTATCTTTATCTTTGAAGCTCATTTGTAAAAAAAAAACTAATGAAGCTAGAGGAGCCAGTATCATTTTGACACATGACTTAATTTTAGATTGTTATATTGTACAGAATGGAAATGTTATTTTGTACAACTGCTAAATGATATTTTGTACAATTTTGAATAATGAATTTGTTATTTTGTACAATTTTTTAAAAAAGCTAAAATATTGTACTCCCAATGTTTTATTGCTTTTTTAAAAAATTGTACAAAATAACAAATTCATTTTTCAAAACTGTACAAAATAACATTTAACAGTTGTACAAAATAACATTTCCATTCTGTACAATATAACAATCTAAAATTAAGTCATGTGTCAAAATGATACTGGCTCAGCTAGAGGTGTGGGGTTTATTGCGTTGAAACTTTATCATGTTCAATCTTTAAAAATGTTTACTGTTTTTCTAAATTGAATATTTGTTTAAAAAAATTAAAAAAGTCTTATTTTTTTAAACAAATACTCGTATTAAAAAAACAGTAAACATTTTTAAAAATTGAATATGGTAAAGTTGTAGAGAACCTTATTCTTAATAAAATAGGCTATAAGTAACTAAAATAGCAACATTTTTTAAAAGCCTCACAAGCGAAAGTGTTCGAAAAAGTAATGAAAGTTAATTGTTACTAAATTTCCTATTTCCTTATTTAATTTATATCAACAAATAATAATCGAAACTAAGCTTATTCTTCAGAAAAGATACGAAAGAACACTAAGTAATAGACATTCTAAATAATTATTGCATATTTGCTTCGTGAAAAATATTTTAAAAAAGCATCAATTTTCGGCTGGCAGGCACGCGACTAATGCCTTAAGGGGGGGGGGGGGGTATGGTTTAAATAGCAAAAAAAAAACCTTTTTAAACATTTTTTTTTGACGAAACTACTAAATATTTTTTAATCCTTTTATTACTACATTATTTAGTAACTTTTAAAGTAACTTTTTGAATTTTTTAAGAAAAAAATGTCCAGAAACAACGGAGTTGCAGCCACTTCCAGTAGGCCATGTCGAAAATTTGTCATTTTACGGTGTACCGGATTTAAAATCGTAAAATCATCTGAAACACATGGGATTAAGAAAAATTAGTTATTTGGAAGTATACCTCCCAGTCAACGTTGCCCTTTTATCAAAAAAAAATTTTTTCTATTTTTTTACGGTCGTTTAATGTCAAAGTACGTTTTTTAGCCTAAAAAAGGCGCTATTTAAAAAAAAGGCTGCACAATCGATCAGAAGCAAAAAAAATAAAAGGGCAACGTTGACTGGGAGGTATACTTCCAAATAACTAATTTTTTTTAATCCCATGTGTTTTAGATGATTCTGCGATTTTAAATCCGGGACACCGTAAAATTCGACATGGCCTACTGGAAGTGACTGCAACTCCGTTGTTTCTGGACATTTTTTTCTTAAAAAATTCAAAAAGTTACTTTAAAAATTACTAAATAATAAAGTAATAAAAGGATTAAAAAATATTTAGTAGTTTCGTAAAAAAAAAAATGTTTAAAAAGGGTTTTTTTTGCTATTTAAACCATACCCCCTCCCCCCCTTAAATGATCACAAAATAAAAAACAAATTAAATAAAAATTAAAATTACCTAATTAAAACACTTGTATGTTTTTTGTCACATCGACACGAAATTAATGTAAATAAATAAAAATTTTTAAAATAAGTATAATATAATCAAATGTGGCATTTTCTCTAAAATTAAGAATTCACAGACACAGTTATTGCGAGTGATTAGTCAAAATTAAAAAAAAAAATTTTAATTAAATAAAATTAAAATTTTTTTTGAAAATATTACTGACATCAAAATTAATATCACTAACAAAAGCCATACTGAAAACAATTCTTGTGAATCTTGTGGTAAATCCTACTACAGTTCCTTAGTAGAGTAAAAAGTAGTTAAACCTATTACATTTGTAATTAATTCAGCTGTTGTTACCTAGTTAAAATTACCATTTTTATGTAGTTAAAAATTCTTAGTAAAATTAACTATCGTTCGTAGTTACTTTGAATTACAAAATAGTAGTAGAATTGAGTACAAAGAAATGATTAGAACTACTGTATAATGTATAGTAAAATAACCATAGCGCGACTAGTAAAATTAACAGATTTGTTGTAAATTAAACAATGTAGTAGAAACTACTAAGAATTTCAGTTGCAACAAAATTTACTAAGTTGTAAAATAAAATGATTTAATTTTACTACACTGAGAAAAATGGATGTTTACCCTTAACATCTGGATGTTAACGCTTAACATATTTTTCAATTAACATAGGGACAGCTATCTAGATGTTCAGGGTTAACATCTACATATTAAACTTTAATATCTAGATGTTAAAATTTAATATCTTAGATGTTAACCTTTAATATCTATAGGTTAAGCGTTACTATCTTGTTTTAAACATCTAATTCTAAACATCCATTTTTCTCAGTGTAGTTTAAATAGTAAATTTTACTAAGAAAATTGGTGAAATCTAGAGATAATCTTAGTTACTTTTACCTGTAATTTTATCATTAACTTCGTTGCAAAAATATCATTGTTCTTTATTGAACTAAGAGAAGTAGTAAAATTTACTGAGAAAGTTGGTTAAATCTAGAAATAATCTTAATTACTTTTAACTGTAACTTTAGCGTTAACTTAATTGCAAAAATGTCATTGCTCCTTATTGAACTAAGAAAAGTAGTAAACATTACTAAGAAAAATTTTGTTGTTTTTACTTGATTAACTTACTAAAATCAATTAAGAAAATTTATTATAACAATTGTATTATTATTTCGACTAACCACTTAAGTAGTAGTTGACATAAAAGAAAAAATTTTATTGGGGACTTATTGAACTAAGAAAAGTAGTAAAATCTACTAACTAATCGGTTCATCCACTCGCGAGTAATTGGTTATTTACTAAAACGCTGCAAAAAACTTTGACCTTTAATAACTTTTGCAAATATTCGAATTTCTGAAAACTATTTACAGGTTTTTATTATACCATCATTGGCTATCGAAACATATAAGAATGAAAAAAATTCACAGACCCAAAAAAATTTAGGGGCCCACTTCAGGAATTCTTACCCAGATAAAAATTGCACTTTAATGCTTATAAAATAGTTTTATTCCTTAGAAAATTACGTTGAAAACAAGCGTAGGAACTTCAAAAAACCATGGTTATTTCGTCAGAAATTTGCATTTTTGTGAAACAGTAAAAATTCTACTTTTTTTCTTCAGAATTTCATCTACTTTTATAGGAAATAAAAATAATTTTTTTTTAATAATTATACTTTGTACGCTTAAAGAAGTTTTTCAATTCTTAAAAAATGGGTGGACTGACAAATTTGGCCGGTACTGTACATATTATAATGAATTGGAAGAAATAAAAAACAAAATGAAGAGATTTTTTAATTTGAAACATTGAATGTTTCTGGGAGAGTACGTTTACGAATCTAAGACTAGAATTGAATCGAGTGATTAAAACCCCTTGCAATCCACACAAAGTCATATTTGCATGCCGGATGTTTATAACACGACAACGAGTAACGATGTAAGCAGTGCAAATAAGCAATAGTCCATATCCTACACAATTAGTGTAGATTTTCCCAAGCGAAGCAATCGAAAGTGTCCAAATGTCACGTGATAAAAGAAAAGAAAGAAATGAGGAAGGAAGTGGGCTAGACGAAAGATTTTTTCCTTTTATTCAAAACAAAGTCCTATAATGTGCCTGATGCCGTTCGGATTTCAACCTCCCACGACAATGCGACTGCCGAGTGCCGGTATGAGCAAGTGTGTGTGCGCCAGTGCGTGCGTATAAACGAGAGAAAAAACAACATTGCATTGTGTCTGAGCGGCGCAGACGGCCAGGCCAGTCAGCCTGTGCGATAAAGTGGAAGCATGAATAATTGAATTTTGAGGTCGCACATGAATGGGTCGCATTCGAGTATCAGGGTAGTTTTCACCTTCTACTTTAGTTGGAGTAATAACTCGACCTCTACGCACAACTCTTTCATGTATTTAAATTAATTTCAATCTTAGCAGCTATTATTTAATGCGATAACCCCATAATATGATAATGCGACATAGCTATTTTTAATAAACTTGTAATACACTTATAAAAAATCTGTCTAACGTAAATTGATTGTATATAGTTTATTTATAAAGAAAAAACATCATTTTAGTTTGTGTTGTAAATAAGACCCTCCTCTAACAGAAAGAAAGAAAACAAGATGATTATGGTTAATAATTGAATGTCAATTAGTACATTAAAAAGGGGAGAATTAAGTGAGAATTTCAAAAATTTATCACAAAAAAAAGTATAAGAAATTTTTTATTTCATCTAATGCAAATGATATAGATGTCAACTTTTACTGCCATCTACTTTTTCCATTTAGTTTTTTCTCCACAAAAAGAAATAATTCGTTAACCGCACTGAGAAACTTCTGATTTTAATATCTGCTTTATTGCTTATCATTATGTACAATAAAATTTAAGGTTTTAGGATAATCGAGATGTGGTTATAAAAACTAGTACATTGTTTAAGAAAAGACGTTTTAGATGCAACAGTTGTCTTTTGATAAAAAGTAGTAAAAGTGTTGTACTTCATAAGACACATAATTATATTACCTCTAAAGCATTTTAGAGAGATGAAAATAAAGAATTGCAAGAATTATAAAACGTGTGTTAGAAACATGGGGTGCGCGCGCAGTAAAAAGAAAGATGGCAGTATTTGTTTGACAGGTCACACCGAAAAAAGTATCTTCTTCTTTTGAGCGCACTGAGAAAAATGGATGTTAATGCTTAACATATTTATCATTTAACATTAGGGACAGCTATCTAGATGTTCAAGGTTAACATCCAGATGTTAAGCTTTAATATCCACATGTGAAAATTTAATATCTTAGATGTTAAACTTTAATATTTAGATATTAAAGATTACTATCTTCTCTTAAACATCTAATTTTAAACATCCAGTTTTCTCAGTGCGGAACATTCCTATCATAAAATCCTCTTGAGTTTTTTACTCAAAATGAGCTAATTATACTACAACCAATAGTATTTTCCTCTGTTTTGAAAAGGAAAAATATTAGAAGACGACTCTCACGGTTTAATCTTATGTTAAGAGTAATCCACTACTTTCGATAGGAAACGTCCGATCAAAAGTAGAGGAATATCCTCTATATCGTATTTGCACATGCGCAATCAGTAACAATTGTATCGCGTCGCGTCGTCAGCTTTAACGTTTATTTTCATCTTTAGTTTTCGATTGTGGAAGACAATTTACAGTGTGTTTTAAAGGATTTAAGACTGGATGATAATATTTTAGTGTTCTGTGCACATAATAATATTTTGACTTCATTATTTGTTTGTGTACGAATGTGAAATTGAAGTAAAAGACCAATATAACCTAGCAGTGTGACATGTTTATTTTACTCGCGTATTTGATAAAACAATACATACAAAATGTTCGAATATTGATGAATATTCTTTTCTTTATGTGAATCATTGAAGGTAGTTAGTGATTTTAACTTTCTTTAAATGATTTAAAGTAATTTAAGTGTGAAAGTGAAAAAGTTTATTAAATTAAAAATTACAATAATAGAAAACAAGGTAACACAATCTCTTTTTTTAAAAAGAACTATTATGATCGTACCTCGATTATCCCTAAATTCTTACATTTTATTACAAATATAGAAACTTAAAAAATCAAAAACTGTAATTAAAAGTTTCTCAGTGTGTGGATAAAAGTGGTCATACCATACGGAAACAATTTATTCTTGAAGAAGTTTTGAATTTAATTTCTGAAACTTGGATATGGAAGAAAAGATCTGCACATGAGACCAATACCAGTCTCGATATCGTCTCGGTATCATTTCGTTTTTCTATACGATACCGAGAAGATACTATGATGAAGGCCAATCTCGACGAATCTCTTCGAGACTCACTTTTAGTCCAGTTTTAACAAAACTATTTCGCGTTGATTAGTATTTTGGCCTACATATAAAAGTATTGCAAAACAAATCATTTAAATGTATGTATAATAAAATTTGTTTTAAAAAACCCAAAAATTTACACTCGGCACTTCTAATTTTCGTTTTTCAACAATGTCTTTAATGATTGATACTAGACGATACCATAATTTTAATATCGAGACCAACACTGCAAAAACAGCTGTCTTCTAAATGTCTTATTTTAAGATATTTTGATGTCTTTTTTGTATCTAAGACGCAAAAAATGTCTCATTTTAAGACATTAATTGCGTCTTAGACACCAATTTGTCTTAAAATAAGACACTTAGAAGACAGCAGTTTTTGCAGTGAATACGATACCGAGAGGATACGATCAATTTTTTTTTTTTTGTAAGCCCTAATTCGCACCTACCAATTTTCGATAAAGATTGAATAATTTTCCGAAATATTAAAACAATTGTATTTAGAAACACATTAGAACATTAACAAGAAGCATAATGAGCATTATCGGAACTTATTTAGGACATCCAAAAATGTCTTAAAAATGACCACATAAATGTCTTAAGGTATATATCTCTCAAAAGGTCGTATTCTTTAGATTTCCTTTAAACTTTGGAAGTTAAGAAAGATATGATTTTATGAACCTGCAAAATTCCAAGTCGATTAGCGGGCCGATAACTGAGATATTAGCATTTAAAATATTAATTTATTTGGTATTGCCAATATTGCCTCAATAGTTTTCCAAGCATGGCTTTTCTTACCTCTTTCGCAAAAAAGTTGAGCTGCTGAATATTATTAACGTTAGTTTTGGAATGAGACAAATTTATAATTTGTCTTTTTCTTTATCATTGTAATACGCTATGTTAAACTCATTCATATGAATGGACCTTTAGGGTGTAATCTCATGCGAAAGATTAGAGGATTAGAGAAATAAACTTTGTCCAATGAGGGTGCAGTTTCTAGCGGTAGATGATATATTGCCGCAAGATACTGCATTCCAATTGGCCATTTTCTATTTAACTAATCCTCTAATACTCCGCATGAAACTGTACCCTAAAACTATAATATAGACCTACTGCTGCGAGTTTATAAGCTGGCTAACATTTGGAAATATTTCTATACAGACAATAAACTCGTTTTCACATATGATTCGCTTTTTTTTAATAAATGTGTATGTTTTTGTAATTTATTTATTTATTGAAATACAAAGTTCATAGGGCTAATAAGCCCATCGAAGAACATAATATAGCTTTAAAGGCAGTGAATCTATAGTATACATGGTCAGAATAAAATATAATGAGAATAAAAAAAATTGTAAAAGAAAAGGTGAGAATTCAGTATAATTTCTCTTTGATTAAGGGAGTCAATTATCACACTCGAATTCAAATATCAATTTTGACCACTTCAATAAATCCACAAAAAATACATTACCAGTAAGTAATTCCAAACAATTCACTGTTGATTTCAAGTAAGAACTTAAAGAAATAAAGAATAAGTAAAAAAAGAACTAGAATATTGTTTGCAAATATTTGATCAACCTTTCCAAATAGAAATTATATTTTATTAAATAATTATTCAAATTTTCCCATACATCACCTTATATTTCAGCAATATTAAAAATATTGTGACAATAAGTTCACAGAAAAAACACCTGAACTCATAATAATTAGCCCGTTTTGTCTCATTCTGAGACGTAGTGGAAATGAGAATTCCTTTATTCATTTCAAATTTTAGTTCAAAAAGTCGCAAAAATGAGACTCAAAATTTTGTGACTTTTTGGATTAAAATTTAACATGAATAACGGAATTCTCATTATGATTTCAGGATTATGCTATATGAAACTTGCCTAAACAAAATAAAATCAATTTAATCCAATTTCTTGCCATTTAGAAATTTCAATAAATGGAATTATCTGAATCTAGTCTTGAATGCGAATACTGTTAGAATTTTAATTCTAACACTTTTACTAATTTCACAGTTAAATATCTTTTACTATTATTAACACCGGAGAAATTTGAACTCATAATGTGCCCGTTTTGGCTCATTCTGAGACGCAGCGAAAATGAGAATTTCTGTACTCATGTTAAGTTTAAGTCCAAAAAGTCGCAAAATGACTTCTTAAGATTGAAAAAATCAGTTTGCGACTTTTTGTACTGAAACCTAACATGAGTGAAGAAATTGTCATTTCCGCTGCACCTCAGAATTCTTCCTAAAAGATTTTAAAGGTTAATTAATTAGATTAAAATCGACGCCTCCCTTCGATAAAATGCTTTTTCGAACGTCAATTCAATATAATCCTATTTAAAAAACAAATGCAATATGAATGCAACTCAGAAATTTTTGCAAAATAAATCTTAATCAAACTTCAGTTCAAGATAATGCTATGTCAATTTCAGTGTAATAAAATGACGAGTGAAATTATTATTCAATATGATTCCTTTACAAACGATAACATGTTTCGAGATTTGATAAAAATTTTATTTTAATTACAAATAACTATCTATTCCTTTATAATACTATTCTTAATTGTTAAATTTTCTAAAAGTAAAGAGTACTCTAAACTTGAATTAGTAAAAATTGGTTACTAAATTAAAATGACGAAAATTTCCATTAATTTCCAGAAAAAATTCACTATTTGGATTGGTAGATTTCTATTTGGAAATTCGATTGGATTTCTATTTTTTATTAAACTTTTAGGAAAGATTATGAATATAAATAACATAAGTCTAACCGAATTTTAATATAGTAGAAAAAAATATCTATTTCACTAAATCCCTACTTTTCCAGATTTGTATTTGTACGATTGATATATTTGATAGAATTCATAAATCGCCTAAATGAAAAAATCCCATTTAATTCGAATTCTTCTTAATAAAAAGTTGATTAAGAAGAAATTCTGTAAAAATGAAAATTCTGGTTAATATGAATTCAGTGAACTAAGAATTCTGTTAAGTAAAAATTAAATTGAAAATAAGTTCAAAAAATGAAAATTTGGCTAAAAAAAAGTCTATTTTAAATTCTATAAAATGAATTTTATACTATATTCCTGTAATTTAAGTACGTACCGCAGAGCATTCTAAAAAATATGATTAGGTACTTTATAAAAAATTTAAGAGAAAACTCTGAAACATTTTAATAACGTATCCAAAAATAATACTTTAGTATCATTATTGAAGATCGAAAGAAATAAATTATTATTTTTTGTGGAACAATTTTAATAAACACTTTTAAGTATGGGAGAGGGCCCCAAGTTGGACACCCTTTCGTCTTATTGCTGTAGAATCCAAACCAAATATTAAAATGTTTTATACCCGATGAAAGTAGAATTTATAAGGTAACTTATGGCCACAGAGATAACATTTTATTTTGAACATAAACATTTTTTAAAGCGTTTTTTCTAATTGTTAAAATTGTCGGTCTAAAAAAAAGTGTCCCCAAGATGGACACCTTCTTAAAAGTCTCTGAAAATTGTAGTAAATAAAAAATTAACATCGTGTAACAATTCTTAAACTAATTTTTAATCATTTTACGGAATTTATCAAGAAATAACATTTCTAAGAACTTTAATTTAATAGCTTAACAGTAAAAAGTAATAAAATATCGAAAAATATCGATATATCATTTTTTCTAACGATAACATCATATTTTATGGTGGAAAATAAAAAATTTTAATTAATTGGCTCAAAAAATTATTGAAAAAAGTGTAAAATCGAAAATAAGCAAATAAATACATTAAGATTTGAGGCCTGTCCATCTTAGGGTACATGACACCATTTTTTAATCCCCAGTAAAAAAATATATACGAACACTGAATTAGTAAAATCATTTTAGGATATTATTATACGATAAATAAAGAATATTATAACGTTAAGTACTCATTCTAAATCATAAATTTAAATAACTTTACCAACTTGAGAAAAAACTGTCACAAAACTTTTTTTAGATACAAAATTACGTGGTATGTGTAGAAGAAAAAACAACTGGTTTTTTTTTCTTCAAATGTGCATCAAAATCTTCGTCTATACAAACAACAAAAATGACAAAAAGCATAAGGCGCTGTCACCTTAAACAAAAATTTTATACGAAATGTCCATCTTGGGGCCCTGTCCATCTTGGGGCCCACTCCCCTATGTATAATTGAGTATATGTTTTCGGTGTAGACTATAGAAACGAGACGAGACGAGAGAAGCCTGACTCGATACAATACGAGAATAATATCACGAGAGACGACAACTCTCGACAAGAATAACAAATTATCCGGATATCTAAAATTTTTTAAAATCAGTATTTTTAAAATTTTAAAATTTTAAAATGCACACACAGTTTTAACTATACAAAGTTTACAAATAATTTAATCTATGCGATTTTTTTTTAAACTAACATTTATATTCTATTAAGGGGGTTCTTTCCATTTATATAACCTCAAACTAAGAAGTGGTTTTTTTTATCTAAATAAATATATTAAAATTAATTTTACTAAATTTGGAAAATCCAGTTGTACATTTTTTAAAAATACTACTATTACAATGTATTTTGTATGAGGAAGCAAATTTAATACAAAATGTTGATAAAAACGAGACGAGACGATAATGCATCCAGTAATTCCGATACGAGACGAGATAGTTAAAATTATCGCCTCGTCTCGGATCGCGGCAACACTAGCCCCACTTTGCCCCTTAATAGTTACGCCACTACTAACTTGTTGCTAAAGAATAACAATTTTTTTCCTGACATAATTTTAGATTTAGAATTACAGTATGATTCTAAAAGTTGAAAAATACTATTTTTTGACGTTTAAAATTTTTTTTTTTGTATTGAAAAATATCAATTTTGTATTTTTTGGGAAATTTTTTTAATAACCACACGTCATGTTGTTTAGAAGTATAAAAAATGCCTGTAAAAAATTGACAATAGAAAATATTAAAAATTGTGGAAGGATGTTAGATTTAAAAAATTTTTAATTTTTAGCAAAATAAAATTCTAAATATATCCAAATTTTCAATTTTTTATTTTTGACATTAGAATAGACGCCTCCAGGCGTCATAAATTTGGATGCGTTAAAATTTCACCGGTGCATCCCCTTAAATTAGTAATTGTTTGCTAATTCAGATGTAAAGAATGCCTATTTCTTATTGATCAGTTTCATTAAATATAATTCCAAGCAGAGGAGTAATTCTATTAATTTATAATCTACTTTTCCTATATTCTTCTAAATGCATTATTTTCAGGATTTTTAAAATTCATCTTTAATGAAAAGCAAAAATTATTTTAAATTTTACAATAATATTAAAAGTAAATCCTATATAATCATTTTTACGAATTTCAAATTTTTAGTAACTTGAATTTAAAAACGTTTTTGAAAAATTGACTTTGTATAAATTTTAAATGCGCAAAATAAATTTAGTTTCAAGGCCTTGATCTACACTTTTAAAATTACAAGTCTTCCCGACACATCCTTTTCTAACCCATGGCGTTATCTCTTATTAAAAAGAGATGGCGTTATAGGTTAGAAAAAGAATAAAAAGCATACACCGAAAATTTAAAAACACCGTTTCAAATAAAAAAAAACGCACAAGGAGTATAATGCACCTTGATTAAATTCACTTTTCACGCAAATGAAATGAACATCACACTTTTTCTGTTATAAAAGTCTTGAATAAAGATTTTTGTTTCTCGTGCGGCTCAGACTTGTAATCTATACGCGATTTGGTGTAGGGCTATTCGGACTGCATTTTGGTAGATAAAAATGATCATCAGAAAGTAGAAAAATTCGAAGGGAACAGGTTTCTGGTAAGCGAGTACATGAGCATCGCTCTTCTCTTTCACTCTCACTATCTGTGTTTCTCTCTCACTCACTCTCCCTTTCTCACTCTCTCTCTCTCCCTCTCTCTCACTATCTCACTCTGTCTCTCTACTTTTCCTTTTTTCGACGTCTCTCCTCTTCCTTTCCTTCTCGTCTGATTCTGCTCCTTGAAGAGACGCTGGTGCACGCTTGACCAGACGAGGCGGCCTATGCTTGAGGTCAGGGTCGTACCAAAGTGCACTCGGGCCCTGGAATTCCCAACAATAGTAGACTTACAACTTCGATCTTTCAATAGTATCTACAATTTTTTAGCCAGAGTACAAAATACCCTGCTAACAATTCGTGCTCTCTCTCAACGACTCTCACTTGTCTTTTTTCCCTCGCTCTTTTCGCGTTATTTGCATTCTTGCATTCATGCGCCGAGGTCAGTGACACGCCATCGATTTTCTCGAGTTCCCGAACTCCATCGTTGAGACCTTTTACGAAATATAGAATATACTCGCAATTTCTTCAAGTCAATATTTTGTGTTTTTATCATTCAATCTCACAATGACTTATGTTATGAATCAGAACCGTTTCCTATGAATCAGGAGTCTTACTGATCGGATATGAAATTAAGCATGAAAATGGTAATTTAATGAGCGCACTGCTAGACTGGTAAATCGCCAAGTACATTATGAATCCAACAAATTGCAGAACTCGCATTGGCCTTGTATGGTGGCCTTGTACTCTGTTCTCGACGGCAGGCCCAATTCGCCTTAAAATTTTGTCTCTCGTTTCTATAACTCCGACAGCTTTCGAAAATAAAAGTTGACTTAATTTTATATCAGCACTCGGTGGAAAGAAAAGGATTCTCGACAGGTCGTAGCGGATTTGCATATTGACTGTCGAAGTAATATTACAGTGGATTGGCAAAATTATGTCCATACAGATTGGGGCACCAATTTCATAGATTGGTGAATTAGATTTTCATATCACTGGGAAAATTCTGAAAATTAATCTTTCCCACTAAAATTTCAAAAATATGATACTTTAAAATATATGCCAAGAATAAATTCTAAATTTTATAGGGTTTTCACCTTCCTGTGCACACGAAAAAAGTTTTTTTATTGAAAAAATCGGAAATTTTTTTCCAGCTCTGAGACAATACGGAAAATTCCCTGCTTCTTGAAGAACTCCCATTAATAATTCACAAATTTTCTGAAAACATTCTGAAAGTGCAAAGTATTAGTGAATATTAATATTAGTTCCTAACTTTGGTGCCCACGTATTCTTATGAATTTATAACTGCGCCAATAGCCTCGTGGATGCAGCGAACGACTTTGAAGCGTGGGGTCGCAAGTTCAAATCTTCCAGTTTCAGATATGTTTCTGTTTAAGCTTTAAAATAAAATTGTAATTCTTTCTAATACACTGAGAAAATAAGTTAACTAAATACAACCAATTTTTGATTAAATTTAGCAGAGAGAGGTTGTTGATATAGCACCTGCAAAGCACTTAACTGATTTTAGCAGAGCATATGCTCCGGTATCCTAGAAGTTTGATTGTCATCGCCGGTGTTTTGTTTGTTTTGTCCCGAGGAACCCTAACCTAGAAATAAAGCTGCTTGGCTAGAGGCTTATTTTCTCAGTGTACTTCATTCAAATATATCCATAATGTATATGTCTTTCTTTATTATATTTGTTTATTAGGCATGTATCATTTATCTAAGATAGAATAATAAGTTTACACGATGTACTTACAACTGGTGAGTATAGGTCGTAAACTATAAGTAGAAGCGGAACGTACAGTTGGAGTAGGAAGTCTTCCTTTACGTTCCGCTTCTACTTAATTTACCTATTTTACTCGCCCGTTAAGTACTTGGACGTTTTGTAGAGCCGGTTCACACCGTGGGAGAAAGATCTTTACAAGAGTAAAAAGTATTCATTTAGTTCATTAAAATTACGTATAAGGATAATTTTTGACAATTTTAACACCCTCCCCCATCTTACGTAAGTTTTAACGCAGAATTTTTTTAAAAAGATATAGATTTAATTAAAAAAGTTTCAATTACATCTAAGCAAGTTAATTTATTAAATATAATACTATAATTTTTTTAAACATAAATGATCGATAATGCGTAGAAGCTAAATTTCAAACATCAATTTTGAAGAAAATCAGTTTAAATTTTGACTCGTAGTAAAATCTTACGTAAGAATGGCTTTTACCCCCCTCCATCACGTTAGGATATGTAGAGATTCCTGAAACCTCCCCCTTCCTCCAGGACTTTTACGTAATTTATGAATGGTCCCTTATTGGTTCGGGAGGAAAAAGTAGGTTTTTTTAATTTATTTATTATATTTTATTTATTATATTTTTTTTTTATTTCAATAAATACTTGAAAACAGTTCCTGACTTTTACGGCTAGAATCGCGTTAGATCCGTTACTTGTAGGTACCTTATTTGTAAGAATTTGTAACCGCGTTAATTGCTTTGTGGATGTAGCGAATGACTTTAGAGCGTAGGATTGCGAGTTCAAATCTTCCAGTTTCGAATTTTTTCTGTCTCAGCATGAAAATAAAATTATCATCTCTTCAAATATTTTATTTAAATCAATATGTCTGTATGTTTTAAATCAGACTAACAAGAGTCAAAATAAAAATGATATTTTCTATGAGAAATTTAAGAATTTTTCAGGTAAATTTAAGAATTTTTTTCAGGTACTTGTTCATCATTTTTATACCTAAAATATATATAGATTTAAATTATTACAATGTGGTTCAAAATTTAAACAAGTAAAAAATTTCTTATCAGATCTAGTGAAAGTTGCAGGTAATAAAAAACTAAAAAGAATGGTATATATTAAATCTTTGTTACACTCCAAAAATCTTGTTTTAGAGACAAAAAACAGTTTTCAGGTAGATTCACGTACGTCATACCTCGAAACATCTGCATTTTTATCCGAATTGAAAAATTTTCTTTTAATTTAAACCTTATAATCAGCCCTTTAAAACTGTATAAGATTTTCTTCATTATCATTAAAATTCATTTAGATATGGACCAAAAACCATCCAAAAATTTGATTTTTTCATTGATTTCTCAACTTTGAGACAAATTTATATCTTCAATTTTTATGTATTGCTACAATGCTAAAAAACATATTTTAGAGTTCAAGAATCATCTAACAAATACATGTATCATTATTTAATAACATTATTATAACGTATTAGAAAGGGGATCTTAAACTCTAAAAATTGTTTCTTAGCCTTGTAGAAATACATAAAAATTAAAAAACAGTAAAAATAAACCACGAAAGGAAGTAAATAAAGAAAAACTCTTCATCAAGTCAAAATTTAATGATGTAACTACAAAGTTAAAAGTGTCACAGTTTAAACAATTTTCATCAAATTTTATTCAATATATAGTCATTTAAAGCCAAATTGACTACGCTTTCGATATACGTTGAGAAAAAATATTTTTTAAATATGATAAGAGATATAAATTTGTCTCAAAGTTGAGAAATCAATGAAAAAGTCAAATTTTTGGATGGTTTTTGGTCCATATCTAAATGAATTTTAATGATAATGAAGAAAATCTCATACAGTTCTAAAGGGCTGATTATAAGGTTTAAATTAAAAGAAAACTTTTGAATTCGGATAAAAATGGCGATGTTTCGAGGTATGACGTACGTGAATCTACCTATTACCTGCAACTTCCACTAGGTCCGATAAGAAATTTTTTTGTGCAACACCTATAAGAAAAGTACCATTTATTTTGCCTGAAAAGTAGACGCAAAATAGGTAATTGCTGCACATAGCAACAATGTATACTTTGCTGCATACTGTGCAGAAAAGTACACTTTTCTGTCTGGTAGGTACCCGCGCAATTATTAATTAGTGCTTTACCTGAACAGGTATTGCACAAAATAGCGTGTGGACCTCGAGCGAAAGAAGATTTTCCGTCTTCGGAAAATCTTCTTTCTTTCTCCTTTCTGCTCTTGGTGCACAATATACTATACTTGTTTAAATTTTGTAACACAGTGTTATTAAATTCTCTGGTCTCAGATTCATGTACAAAGTACCTGAATATTTTACATATTATTTCTCTCAGTTTACAATTATATGCAGAGAATATAGCACAAAGTCAAGCGAAAACAAACAGTAATCATGTTAGGCGACTCTGAGCCATTACCCACCCACTCCGCATGTCAAAAGTTCGTAAAACCGTTTTTGTTTGTTACCACCCATACTCGTGTCACCGAAACGACCAAAAGTAATCATGTCACATAAATCGTAGATTTCAAAGGTTTTGAGTTATTTTCCAGAGATTCAAGCGTCTCTAAGTCTGTCGAGTGAGAGTTTCAATATAGTCAACTGTTTGTATAAATTTTATAAAGGTCATAATCTAAAATAAGTGTATAAAACTGTAAAAACAGGGGTATTATGGATATCAGAATTTTACCAAATTCAATGGTTCATTTAAAGGATTACAAAGATATAAATTAACTCAAAAAGTTTTGGTTACATTTACAAAAAAAAAAAAATGGTAAGTCCAACTACATTTTGTGGTACCATTTACCATAAATACAATTGTTACCATGACAAGTGAAAGGCTTTAAGGCCACACTCTATGAGTTTTGATAGGGATTTCCTCAATTTATAAATATAAAATTATATGATACCAATAACACAAATTTTTAATATAATTTAGAAATATATCTCTTTGTTCAATTTATATTTTTATTATTTTGTGCCTAAAAAGGTAACTTCATGGTAACTTAAAGTAAGATGTAAAACGGTAAATAGTACTTAAAATCATAAACATCTTAGAATAAGATGTTAATATTAATATACTTTATTCCTATTATAACATCTTAATGAAGATCTTAAATGAGATACTTTATATAAGTAACTTAAAAGTAACTACCATAACATCTTAAAAAAAGCTTCTTAGAATAAGATACTTCATTTTGCAGTTAAGGTTTTAATACTTATTTTTCTACTTTAAAGTATAAAAGTTCCTACAATCGTGAGGATAATGTTAATCTAACTATATTTTGTTAAACATGTTAATACTGTTAAATTTACCAAAAGTTGATGGTTATTATAACAAACTGCAAGATAAATTCAACCAGAATAACTTTATTTTTTAAGCTGGTAAACTTAACTAAATACACTGAAAAAAGAAACATCTTAAAATGCATTGTAGTCACTTTTAAGATAGTAAATTCTTCTAAATTAAGATACCTACTTTTTGCAGTGTAAACATAGTTGACTGTACCAAAAATGTAGTTATTCCAACCAAAAACAATTTAACCCATGAAATATATACTACCGGCCAAAATTGGGGGCCCACTTACAATAATTTGATTAAAAACATGACCGTCTTAAAATGTTGATAACTCTGTCAGATATTAGCGAATTAAAATTTTTCATAGACAATTGGAAAGCTTATAAATTTTGCCGTTCAATTGTCTTATTTTAAAGCTTTTTCGATAAATAGAAACGGAGATTCAATGTGATGAAGATAGGTGAATTTTTCGATTTTTGTGAATTTTCATTGTTTAAGTTTTGTGGGCTGCATTTTCTAGAAAAGTGATTGCAAAAATTTGAAATTAAGCTAATTTAAACCTTGAACTATTAGCTTATAATAAGCCAAATAAAATTAAAATATCTTGACTGGTTCAAAAGTTATAAGTAAATGTGTATAAAGAACAGAACGCAATAACTCTTTTGTTTCCTCCCCTCTCCGTCTACTTGCCATGTATTAAGCATCCAAAAGTGGAGCGAGCACTAGAATCGTTGCGTTTTGTTCTTTATACACATTTACTTATAACTTTAGAACCACTCAAGATATTTAAGTTTTCTTTGGCTTATTTTGAAATTAAAAGTTCAAAGTTTTATTTAGCTTAATCTCAAATTTTTCCAATTATTTTTCTAGAAAATGCAGCCCACAAAACTTGAACAATGAAAATTCATAAAAATCGAAAAATTCTCATGTCTTTATCACATTGAATCTCCGTTACTATTAATCGAAAAAGCTTTAAAATAAGACTATTTATCAGGAAAATTGATAATTTAATTGATAAAATGAACTGTACAGTTGCAGTAATTTGTACTGATCATCCTTGTTCAGATGGTTAAGTTTACGACATCCGAGTGTAGAGTCGTGCGTTCAATTCTTGACGTTCAGGAATTTTTTTCTAATAAACATTAACAATTATATAAATAGTTTTTAAAAGTGCGTAATTATATTTTTTTTTTATATATATATATTATATATTCAGAGGGATTTTCGACGCAGGTGAATATTACTCCAATTCGAAGTAATATATTAAAAAGAATAAATAATTATTGAAATTTGGTGAAAATTTAGAATAGAATGGATAATAATGGACATGTTAGGGATTAGGCTGACTATAATGTCAGACGTCAGTGCCAGTGTATTAGTAGTGCTTTTAGACAACTTAGGAAAATAAGTTGCCGCGCCGACTATATGTATATTAGTAGATATATCCATCAAGTATGCGACTGGGTTGACGGGTCTGACTCCTCGTCGCCTAGTCGTGTCTAGTTATAGAACACCGAATCTACTGATTTGCCTGGTGCTATGCTGGTGTCGATGCCGGAGGAGTCGGTGTCTTGCTATGCCGCCAAATACATATATCACGTATCTCGCGATTATCTCCTCGTATTAAGCATCTCTTTCTTTACTTTATAAATATAAGCAATAAATTACAAGTCAGCTCTAATCTAGCTTATGACCATACAATTAATTCTATTAACTAGAATAACTAGTGTTGCCGTAAGACGATATTTTCTCTAATATCAGCTCGTCTTGAACAGTCTTGACATTTTTCAAAAATATAAAAAAGAACATTGATTCCTATAAATGATTTATCACAACTTAGATAACTGGCTGTATTTTTTGGCCGGATATGAAAAAAAAACATTTATCCATAAGGAGTAAATTTTAATCTGATAATATTTTCTAAACGTATAATTGAAAGGCGAGAAAAGTTGAAAGTATAAAAAATAATTTTAAATTTATTGTGACAAAACGCATGGTTTTATAATAATTTTTTTTTTAAAGCATTCCAAAGTTTTATTAATCTTTTAAGAATAAAATCTCTACACTGGCGTACATAAATGGCTATTATACCTTCTAGAATCTAGATTTCTTTGTTATTCTATTGTTTTAATTATTTGTGTTTAGAAACTATTTTTGTAGAAATTATATGTGGTTTTTAAAAATATATCTAAAAATACACGGAAAGAAAATTAATTATAAATTTTATTAGAATGCTTTATAATTTATAGAAAAAGTGTCAGAAAGCGAAATTTTCATACAAGGAATTTAATTAAAAGGATAGAGGATCATAGAGGAAGCAATAAATTAATAATATAATAGTTAATAGGAAAATTAATTAAAAAAAAGAACTTTAAAGCAAAAAAAAACATGAATTATTTTACTAATTTTTGATCAATTATAAAAGTTATATAGATCAATCGATTCGTTTTGAGATAAGGAATATGATTTTTGTATCCATTAAGTTGTATTTTTAGCATGAAAAAAAATTTTGCCAAAAAACGATTTTTTTCAATGAAAAAAGGTGCTTAAAAAAATTTGATAGGGTATTTTCAAAAATCCCTGTGTCCAAAATTAGATACACACACATTTGGATATTTCCTTGAAAACGAAAATTTACGATTTTTAGATAAAAATGAGTCGATTTAGGCCATTTTAGGAAAACCGAAAATCTTAACGATCACAAAATTTCCTCTATGAGGAAGCAAAATCATTAAATCAAGCAATAACCTGTCATATTGGGATATTTATCTACTTATTTATAGAATTATTAAACTGTCTGCTTGTTTCAATCTGTTGTGATTAAACCTTAATTACACATTTTATAAAAAAAACGTATTTCAGAATTTTTAATAAACAGCCCTCCAAAATGAATGAAGTGAACTGACAGATGGCTAATATTGTAAGATCCAAGTTAATGTGCATCCTCCTAGCGGTTAAAAATTGACACACAGTTGGACAACTTTAACAAAAGTCGAAAAAAAAATTTTTTATTTTGATTATCGGAATCATATAAGTATAGCATTAACTGTCAATGGAAATTACTACGTAAATGTGTTTGGAACATTATGAACTCTTTTATTATATTAATTTTTCTTCCTCATAGAGGATGCTTTGTGCGATCATTAGGATTTTCGATTTTCCAAAAATAGTCTAAATCGACTCATTTGCATCTAAAAAGCGTAAATTTTCATTTTCAAGCAAATATGCAGATGTCTGTGTGTGTATGTATGTGTGTGTGTGTGTATAGCGTTTTTTGTCGCCAGGATATCTCGAGAACGCTTAAATGGATTTCAATAAAATTTGGATGACTTATAAAGCTCATGAATATCTAAATTTGGACACAGGGATTTTTGAAAATACCTAATCAAATTTTTTTAAGCACCTTTTTTCATCGAAAAAAATCGTTTTTTGGCAAAATTTTTTTCCATGCTAAAAATACAACTTAATAAATACAAGAACCATATTCCTCATCTCCAAGGCCGTAGCCAGGGGGGGTGATAGGGGTGTTTGAACCCCCCCCGAAATTTTTTTCTGGCTACGGCCTTGCTCATCTCGAAACGAATCAATTGACCTATACGTTTATAAATTCGTAAAATAATTAATGTTTTTTCAATTTTTTTGCATTTAAAATCCTTTTTTTTAATAACTTTTCCAATTAATTTTTATATTATTAATTTAATGCTTTCTCTATGAGGAAGCAAATTATTTTGCTAACTTGGAAGCAAAATGTCCATGAAATGGACATAATTTTCACCTAGTTTAGTTTATAAAACGTTAAATTTAACCAAATATATCAAACTGATCGACAATTGGGGCCTAATCGATCATTTGATCAGTTACCTTAGGCAGCGTTCATAATAAACTACGTAGACCTATTTTTGTCACATTTTGACCCCTCCCCCTCTCCGTGTTGCACGTAATTTTTTTTCAAAATGCATTTTTACTGCATATTTAACTATATCCGCACTACAAGTAAGTCAATTAAAAACACAGTCAAAGATTCTGAGTAAAATATTTTATTCTTTGCATATAGGAACATTTAAAGAAGTTCTGTCGTAAATAGAATTAACATTACCATTTTAATTAAATTTGGTCCACTGGTAGATAATGGTTTTATAATGATGTAGTTAAGTTTTTGAAACTTAAAGGTACTTGTGAAAAAAGTTATAAGCGTTTTAGTTTTTAACATTTTACATTGAGCTTTATGAGAATTGAGTAGTTTGTTATATATATTTAGACATTTACATTTATTTTCAAAAGTATCTTGAGGTCTCTAAAATGTAACTGCATCATTATAAAGCCATTATATATCTACCAGTGAACCAAGTTTGATTAAAATGGTAATGTTAATTCTTTTTACGATAAAACCTCCTTAATTTTTAAACCTCCAAATTTTTCAGAAAAAAATGTAAATAAAAATATGACCATGTACCCATAATTTAAATTTTATGCAGATTCTAAAACTAATTTGACATTTTAAAAATATATATTATTTGAGCTTCAGTTTCTGAACAAAATATTGAAAATTGTGTACTTTTTTTGTTCATAATTTTCAATATTTTGTTCAGAAACTGAAGCTCAAATAATATATATTTTTAAAATGTCAAATTAGTTTTAGAATCTGCATAAAATTTAAATTATGGGTACATGGTCATATTTTTAATTACATTTTTTTCTGAAAAATTTGGCTGTATGTTAAGGTTATGTTAATTCTCTCCTTGCAACACCCTTAACCCTCTGCCTACGGTTACTTATCCCCACTCTCGCACTATCCAACGAGTTTCCTATAGTCTCCACCAGGCGTCCGAATTGTCGATTTTTGTCGTTAATGGTCATTTCACTAAGCAGGGGGTTAATAACCAACAAATAAAAAAATGTCGAATAAAATAATTTAAAAAAATGTTAAATTCTTTAGAAATCTTCGGTAAATTGTGCAATTCCAAAAGACGAAAACAAATTAATTTCAGTTTCTGTTAACTACGTAGTAAGAGTCGACCTCCCCCCCACCCCCTACGTAGACTTCCGAAGACTTTCGCTGAACTTCCCCCCTTCCCCTTAACATACTACGTAGTTTATGAACGCTCCTTTACATGAAGAACAATTTCTGAAGTTCATTCCAAGAGCTGGATAGCCGAGAGGCTTAAGACGCTCACCTTATCGATCATTTGAGATATAGGTTCGAAACTCGACATTCCAAATTTTTTTTTAATTTTGTAATATTACAATAATGGCACTGTAATATTACCTAAATATTATTTCGTAATAAGACTGTAATATTACTTCGAGGCGGACATTTAATATCACAGTAAGATCATCCCGTAATATTAGTAATATTAAATGTTACATTACTGTGATATTCACATAATATAATACCTGCTAATCGGGAATGTTATTTGGTTAGTATTGCATGCTGGTTTAGTAGCATATACTTTTAGTGAGTAAAAGTAGTCGAGTTAAAAGATAAAAATTGACTGGGAAAGGTAGAAGTGAAGGTTTGTTAAGAGAGGTCAAGAGTGTGGATGATATGTGGTTATGGACACGTGGTTGTTTGTTTTGGTTGGAAAATGCCGGTGAAATTAGTGAAAAATTGTTGGAATTGTGTTTGAAAAAAATAGTGGAAGGGCTCGGAGGGGCGCTATTCGCGAAAAGCGTCTTGATTGGCAAGAATACGGTCCTGTCTAAGGCGGGGCTCGCATATACTGCGAACCGCGAAGAGAGGCAAGCGGTTGAATCGGATTGGATTGGGTTGGGGCGCAACTCGCAAGCAAGCAAGCAAACTGGTTTGGTTTTGTAGGGCTTGCACCACTGCACCGCTCTTTCGGCGAGACACCGAGACAGTCCAATTTATGCATTACGGCTATGTAGGCACTATACGCTATCAAAACTCTGTGCCCGGACTTTTACACCATTCGGCATCATCTTTATCATTGCAATAGTACTTTTTCTCAAGTGCCTACAACACTCGAAATTCAACGGTTTATTTAACGTGCCCGGGAAAATTGTTTTCTTTATTTCAATTCCAACAATACACAAAATCGCGGTGTTTCTTTTTTTTTCTGCAAATTTTATCATTAAACGAAAACATCAAATTCACAGGGATACGTGTGATAGTCAAGGAATATCATCTATGATCCGCGTGTGCTGTTTTTTCGAATACGCGTCTGATAAAACGACCGTCATTTCAGTGTCGATAATATGAATTGCACATTCTCTAAAAAAAGGTCGTGACTCTTTAGTGTTGTTACTGGTGCTATTGTTCAATTCTGGAAAATTCAGGCCTTCAACAATTACATTTAGGTACAGGTACCTCTCGCAAATGCGTATTTTATCAATTATTTGCCAACAAAGATTTACTTTTTTTTTAATTTGGAAATAAATTTGCGCGCGCGCGAGAGATTTTAGTGCATGCATTCGTACGTGTGTGGATAATTGTGTGTATACATATATTTATATATATATATATTGCTTATGTATGCATTCATATAAATAAATATAGGTAGGCAAGTAGTGTGTACTGTGAGCGTGTGTGAGTGTGCACCGGTCGGTCGGTTGGTTGGCCGTTGGCGGTAGATTCCGCAAGGTTATGACAGCAGATATATCACAAGTGTGCAAAACCAAGAAAGCCGAGTTTAGAGGTGGATATTAAAATTTTGTGATTTCAAGGACCTGCTGCCTTTCATCATTGGATGGCAAAAGTGCATGTGACTCATAATTTTACTTGCTCCGAAATTGGCCGGTAGGGGAAAAAGTTGATTTTTTTGCAAAAATTAATTTTTGCCAAAAAATTGAATTTTCTTAAGAAAGCGAGAGGGAGAGAGAGAGAAAAAATTTTTGCAACGACGCTCTTAAATCGAGAACGGGTTAACGCCTGGTGAGGGCAGTTCGTTGTTCGCCGAGTGCATATTGCATAGCGAACTTTTTATTCTCCGGTTTTTGCACGGGCCAATCAGGATTCGCGAGGGCGCTCCAAAGAAAATGGCAAACTTGTGACGCTGGGTCTTTGCGCGTCGCTTAGTGAACCCCGTAGTTCGCGATCACGTTGACGTCTGTCGCCATTTCCTCACAGGGGGATTTCGCTCGATTATTTTTTAAGGTAATGAGAATCCTGTGAAATTGGAAAAGCATGAAATTTGCGTTATTGTCGCACTTTTTTCTTGATCGGCTTAATTTCGCGAGTGAGATTGTGATTTTGTGTGGGAACTATTTGCCACGTTTGGTTAAATGCACGAGTGCATTGAGAGCCGGCGGCCGACTTTCTCCAGATCGTTTTAAGAAACAAATTCAAAAGTTAATGCCAAAGTCGTCGAGTGAGACGAGAGAGGTGCATTTGACGGTCTAGTGTCGATTTACTTTGTCAAAATCCAAGCAAGCTGGCTTGCTCCCCGGTCATTCTGGTCTTTTTCTACTTAAGAAACGAGACAGCCAGACGTTCGTCTTGGCCGTTCGACTCCTTTCGAGTGTCATCGGGACAAGTCGAATTGGCTTTGCTTTGGACTTGATGCATCAGTGACTGACGAGCGACCAGTGTTGTGTTAAAATCTTATCACTTAACGCGCGAATTGTTTGTTCATTTCCCACAGATTGGCGATAAATTTCAAACATTCTCGATATTTCCCTCTCACTCGTGAAATGTCCTATTTCTATCTTATGAATCAAGAGAATTTAGACTCTGTGATGTCAGTGTTGAATACTTACAACAGGTGTCTTTATCACTCAATTAAGTGATGACAAAAGGAAAAACTTGTTAACTTTTTTTTCTCTTAATGCTTTCATTGTCACGACAAAATTATAATTACTTTTTTTGGTTAACATTTAAGAGGTTATGAGTATTTACCAAATGTGCTTATAATCAAATATTTTTTAAATTGTAACAAGTAATAATAATAATAAGTGTTTCTTTATACATAAAAAATTGAATTTTTTAAAAGTTGAACGTTTCAAACGAATCGCACTTTACAATAAAATTTTATTGTTTACATAACCTCAAATTTCAATTTTAGAAAAATATTCCTTTTCTTAAGAATAGTTTCAATTTCAATTAAATCCTGATTAGAATATACATACATTTTATGAATCTGTGTTTAATATGCTTTTAGAGTTTATCGCTTTTGACATTATTTATGTTGATAAAATGAAATCAGATTGCAAAATTCGAGTGACTTTCAAATTCGTGGGTTTTTATTATTATGAACGTAACTTAATGTTTCGTGTACTTTTTTAAAAAAGCTTAGTTTAAATTAACAATATAAAAAAACTAAATTATTAGTGGTAAACTTGTTTGCTCCGAAAAGTGAATGAAAATGTGTGCGTGATTGTCCAATAGATGGCGGCACTATGTTGTAGTCAGATTAAATTATCTAATAATTGCATCAATACGTTTTCAAGTGTTCTATAATGTGATTTATTTTTAAACTTGTACTCTAGCTTCTTTTTTTTTTGCCGTTTATTTGTAATTTAAGCGATCCGGCGTTCATAATCATTTTTAAAAATATTTAACTGGCAGAAAATATATTTGTTTTTGTATTCTTATTCTATTGGTGTAACTAAGAAGTTTAATAGTCTTATTTTTTAAACAATGTGATAATACATATAAAATTTGAATAACTTCAAAATTCATATCAAAAAGAATTTTTTAAAGTTTAGTAAAAAAATTAGGAATTTTTTTCAAATAACAATTTCAAAATATTCATAATGAAATAAGTAGTATGAATAAAAAGTTTTAATAGATAAAACGTCAAAACTTGATTTAAGCTTGAAAACAAAGGAGAATTTATTTATTTTAATTGTTTTTTTCACATTAGGAGAAAAGGTGGTTTTGTCTGCAATTTAAACGTTGTTAATTACAAAATAATTCACAGATAAAAGTTGCTCATATTGTCACTTAAATTTAAATAAACTTTAGCGTTTTCAACACCTTTTAATATTAAAGTTAATTTTTTTGTGTGCAGAGGGATATTTTACATCAATTTTGAATTTATATATTATTTTAGAACGAAAAACGTAATTGTAAAAGATGACGCACTTTTTCATATATTAATAATAATAAGCGAAACTAATTCATTTTTTAAAGTTAATTTTATTTCCTTTCTAAATAGTGTTCTTTTCGTTTAAATTTTTCTATTAAAATTGCTATAAAGCAGATAATTAAAATATACAAAATTTAAAATTAATAAATCTATGATAAAAAGAAATTAGTCATTTTTGTTTTAAAAATAGAAAATTATGTCTGAACAAAATCTTTTTTGAAGAGAATAAAAATTGCTAAATTTCGTATACTTGTTTTTAAGGCAAATAATTTTTTTGCGAAAATATCAAGACAAAATGAACAACTTATATTAACATGAAATAACTGTTTAATTCTTTTGAGCTGCTTTTTTTCTCGCTTTAAAAAATTATTAAATTTTATTTCAATTTCTCATATAAAGTACACCTTACATGCAATCAAAAGTGTAACAAGAAAGTTTTTTGCACTTCAAAAATAAAATACGCCACCAATTTTATTATAATTAACAAAGAATTAAATAAAACATATTGATTCTTAAAGTTGAAAAAATTCAAATAAACGATTTTTTTTTTTTTTTTTTTGTAAACAGATTTTAAATAACCGTTAATTTAACAAGTAACAAATTTTTACATTTGAAAATTTAAGTAAATCATTAAAAAACAAGTAATTAACTTTTTTTGTTTAAATGGAAACAAATTTAATATATTTATTCATCTATAAAAAAAATTTATTTCTTCGTTTTATAAACCCTATAATTTTTTAAGCCTAAAACTTTAATAATTAAAATTATTAAATTTATTAATTTAATTTATAAATTTTATATTTAAATGTTCATTAAACAAACTTAAAAACAATTTTTTTCAATATTTTACATACAATTACAGTAAACTCCAACTTTGTGTCTAATATAAGTGAAAAGTGACCTACCGTTTTTTTTATTTGTTTAGTTTTTGTTTAATTTCTTTTAGATCGTTTTCCACTTGAACTTTATAACAAACTTATAATTAAGGCATTTTACCCGTAAAAATCAGGTATATATAGAAAAAAATTATTTAATCGGTTTTAAAATAATTAAAATTTTAAATATCTTCAGAATAAAAAATAGGGAAAACGCTGGTAAGTCCGGACAGATACGATAGTCGATTATTCTTAATTTTCTATTAGAAAAAAAGTGTTAAAATATGTCTCAAATTATGTAATTCAATAAAGAGTCGTTTTTACTTTCTGTTAAAATTGTCAAAATTAAACAAATAATAGTAATTAGACAGCTATAAGCCTTAAAAAAAACGTGTCCGATTACTGAATCACCTGTCCCGACTATACCCACTTTTACCCTATCAATTTTGAAGAAAAAAAGGTATTTTCAGTTTCACTTTGACGTAGAATCATACTTTTTTATATTGTCATTATTTGACATTTTTTAAAATGAAAGAAAATCAAGAATTAATTATGATTTATTTTTTTGGATAGGTTTCTAATCATTTCAACATTTCGAATTGTTAAACATGTACATCGTTTTGAAAATTTGATTTTTTTTTTTTAAAATAATGATAATTAAAATTTTTTTTAAATAAACATCAAATCATCAAAATGGTGCTTTCTAAATCTAAATTAGTCACTGTTGACTCATTTAATAGTGCCGATTCGTTCATTATAAATGCATTAGTAAGCGTTTTTATTAAATCTTAATTTACCCTTTGCAGCACGGCGGGACACCAGAAACCCATCTCAATTTTTTTGTTTTTTCTATATAATCAAAGTACGCCTTATTCTATTAAATCACCGATTTTTTTTTCTATTTTGTCCAGGAAATTTATGATCTCAAACACCTATTATCCAGAAAAATATCAATGTTAGTTTGCGAGATAAAAATTACTAAATGTCAAAATTTTTTATTTTTTATTTCTTTGGGTCATAAAGTTAATATTTGTGCCAGAAAAATGTTCTTTCTAGTTTTAAAAAATCCGTGCTGCAAAGGATTAAAAACTACCAATTGGTAGTGAAAAATTACTAATTCATTTAGTAAGGATATTATTTAAATTAGTAGTTTTCTACTATCAATTAGTAAATTTTATTGTAAAAATTTTTATATTAATATTTTCTGATCGATGCATTTTTTTTCAAATAATAACTCTAATAATTAATAATAATATTAATGATAACTCAATTACCTAATATTAAATAATTTTAATAAATAATTATTTTAAAATTTGTCTGAATTTTTTCTGTTAATTCTACATTATTTCTTAAAATTTATATATATTTTTTCCTAGTAAAAGTGATTCAATTATTTAATATTAAATCAAATAATTTTTGCCGAACAATTTTTTTGCTAGCGAAATACTTAAGGACATGTCTAATTGTAAGTTGTGATATGATTTTTACATGGAAATCACCATGCACAACAATAATAACATTGAACCTACCCTTAAAACAGTTAGTTTCTTAAGGCTAATGTTCAAGATCATGGAACTAAAGTATAGTGTTTTATCTTATCCCTCATATTTAATTGTTGACAATGTAATTGTTTCTCAAAATTATTAATACAACAAAGATTTATGATACACTTAAAAATAATTTAGTTATTTCTTTAATTGATTTTTGCGTTAAAAACTTGTTGATGTGCGAAATTAGTTGAAAGCGACTATGAAAAAATAATTTGACTTATTCAAATAATTCATATTTGCTTTAAGTAGCTATAGAAATTTTTGGTTTAAGTATAGTTTATTTGGTTCAAATTAAAATTAGCAGTTTCGAATTAATTTTTATTTGACAATAATGATTATTTGAATTTAATAATTTTTTTTAATTTTTTTCAAAAACAAGCCACTACTTTTTTTTTAATCTTGTACCTACTTTAATATAGTTTTGAGATCTAAAATTTAAAAAAGTATTAAATCAAATTTCATTATTTCTCTTTAACAAAACTTCATAATGTTGAAACCTTTGTTAAACAAATTTTCATAAAAACATTTAATAATTTGGAAAGTAAAAATAATTTAAGGCCATGTCCTAGAAGTTAAATTTTTCAATGCAAATTTGAATTAGAAAATGCGACTTCAGGAACATGGCTTTAAAATATAATTTTCTATAAAAAAAAAAAAATCTGCTTTACGAAAACAAACTGATTGAAGTTTTTATATATTTCTAAACAATAATGTGTATTTTATGAAAATGACAATTTATGGGTTCTAGACGCCTTTTATTACTTGTTTTAATTATTTAATTTTTGTTTTAAATAACAATATTATAGCGAGAAAGTCAATTTTAAGTAGCAAATCGCTAACAGGATTTTACCACTTAACTCTCGAAGTTTAATCTTTGAAAGCGTTGAGGTTCATGAGAAATGAATTTTGTATACTAAGCTGTGTTTATTAATGTTCATAAAGTAGATAAATTATCGTAAACGCAGCGGTGCTTCTTGATTACACAAACGATTATAAATTTATTTTTTCAGTTCCTATTTATTGCTTCTTATATGTTGAACACAAAATAAAGTTCCACCTCTTCCAATTCTGTTTATACAATTTTAATACAGTTAAATCCAGATATATCGGATTTAAAGGGACCGGGAAAAATATCCAATTTATCCGGGAAAACGTTAAAGACAACAATTTTTTATACATACTTTTTGTTGATTTTAATATAACCACCAAAGTAATTCAGATATTGTTCTTTAGTTAGTTTTTAGAATGTATGTGTTTAAATGTTTTATATTTAAATTAATTTTAAGTTAAAAGTTTGTAATTGGATTCTTTTTTTATCTTCTTTATGAAGATGGATAGAACAAGCAATAAATAAAAAAAAATACTTATACTCATTGGTAATGAATTTCTAAAAACTTTATTATAAATTTTAACTGAAATTTCTACCGAAATTTTAAAATCCGATATATATATAGGAATAATTTATCCGATATATGTGAATTTTACTGAATAGGTTTTAATAGACTACACTGAGAAAAATGTTTTCTTGTATCAATGCATATTTGTATTGGATCAAATGCAAATTATCCTTAAAATCGTACCTAGTATCATTATCCTTGGATCAAAAATAACTTATTATTGACCCAAGTATGCATTCTTGGATCAAGAATATGTACTTGGATTAAGGAGGTTCTCTCCACTGACATAACCTCAAACTAAAACATGGCTTTTTCCACCAGATAAAAATATTATTTAAATTAATTTCACTAGATTATAAAAGGCTCAGTTATACATTTTTTAGAAAAAATTAGGTTGACTTAAAATTTGTTAAATAATAATTATTTAACATATTGTGATTTTTCTTAAAATCCAGTTAAAATCTATGGTTTTTATCCAATTTTAACAAATAGCAGCTCATTTTTCTCGTTGAAACATTCTCTAAAATTGTGGTTGTTAGATTTTATTAAATATTATTTTGTTTAAAGAATACCAGGGTGGCCGCAGGTCAAGGAAAACTAAAAATCGGGAAAAAGTCAGGAATTTTCAAAAAAAAAAATCTTTAAAAGTCAGGGAATTTTTTCTTAAAAGAACCGCAATTAAAAATTCATGATTTCATTACATTAAATTCCTAATAAACAAAACAAGATTTAAAAAATCTGTAAAATTGATAGTCAGGGAAAATTAAAAATTAGTTAGGGAAAAGTCGGTGAAAAATAAGGGAATAGAAGCAAATTTTATTTGTTTAATAACAACAAAAGCCAACAAATAAAATTGTAGAGAATGTTTTATAAAGTAAAATGATCTATTATTTGTCAAAATTGGATGAAAATTACAGTTTATAACTAGATTTAAGGTAGTTCTCTCGAAAAAAAATTTTCTTTAAATTTTCTAATTGAAATATCATATAATAGAATATTCAACGAATACAATGATATTTTTTTAAAAGTAGGAAGCGGTGCTACTTATTATTTGAGAATGAAGTTCAACCTTTTAACATGAAAGAATATAAAATACATGGTTAAAAAAAATCAATTTTGCTAACCACGCAATGAACTAACTTATATTTTAAAGTATAAATAATAAGATTCCTTTTTGAAAAATGTGACTTGCGGTACTAAATTTAAAAAAATATTATTTTGAAATCCACGTTTTATCCATTTTTTAAAAATAAATACAAAAAAAAGAGACTCTACACCTTGAAGATGTGGCTATTAATTAAACATCACAAAATAAGTAAAAAATGACAAAATTTGAGTTGAGAACCACTGATCCAAAAGAACTACCTTAAAGAAAAAACATAAAATTTACAATAATTATTATTTGACAACAAATTTTAGTTCAACCTAGTTTTTTCTGAAAAATGTACAACTGGATTTTTAAAAATTTGGTGAAATTGAATTCAATAATATTTTTATTTTGAGTGAAAACGAGTTTCTAGTTTGAGGTTATGTAAAAAGAGAGAACCTCCTAAAGGATAATTCTTCTTGGTTTAGTTCAAGCATATTTTTATCATTGGTAGATAAAAATTTTTCTCTCAGTGTACTTGATCGATTTTTGATAGAAAATATTAATAATTAATATATATTTATTTATTTACCATTGCTCTTGTTTATAGCTATGGCAGAGGGGAATGGGGAAATAAAAATGGAGGAGAAGCAGTCCAAGGAAGAGATGGAATGTGTCGAGCGGACGGAAGATTACGCAAAGCTAATCCAGTATGGACTCGACGAAAAAGTGGCTGCAAAACTCGATGAAATTTACAAGACCGGTAAACTAGCCCACGTGGATTTAGATGAAAGAGCGTTAGACGCTTTAAAGGAATTTCCGGTCGATGGCGCATTAAATGTGCTAACGCAATTTCTCGAATCTAATTTAGAACATGTATCAAATAAGTCGGCGTATCTTTGTGGAGTTATGAAAACCTACAGACAAAAAAGTAGAGCTGGTCAAGGTACTGGGACCAGCACAGCCCCCAAGGCACCTGACGAGGACAAAATTAAGGTATTTACAGTTTGACAATATTGTATTTAATATCAAGACGATATTCTAAACAATTTTCGAGACAATATCGATCAAGGACAGTAACGATTTTAATGAGAAGGCATAATATTGATCTCAATGATTCAAGATTGAGAAAAAATATGGTTTGAAAAAGGATATTGTTCTTTTAAGGAACTTTTTTATTTAGAATATGAGATATGTATGTTTAAAGTGAATTAGTAGGGGAATGTCTTAATGAGTGGGCCATCTTTTGATAGAAGTACATAAAATTTGTTTGAAAAAGAGTTAGAAGAATTAATACACTATGTTATACAACTGAAGTTATGTGTCCCCAATTTTCCCTAAAAGTCCCCTATTGGGAAAATTCCCCTTTAATATCCTATATTTTTTACAAAAATCTATTTAAAATTAAGGTATCTAGTGATTCAAGAAATTGCTGTCAATTTAGTACTCACGATATAAACTGGGAATTTATAAAAAAAAATTAGAAAATTTTTAAGAAATTTTAATCGTGTATTCTTCTCTAACTTGAAAAATTGAATTAAAAATGGTTCAGAGTACGATCTAAAAATTTTGGGTAAAATGAAAGTCAGAAATATTAGATTTTAATAATTTCAGTTACATTAGCTTGTTTTTTTTTGCAAATTTATTCAATTTTTTTTACATTTTGTCTATTTGTTCGCAAATTTATTTACTTTTTGATAAAATATCTAGATTCTACGATTTTTCATCAATATTTGTTTTTAAAAATGTGTCTATTGTTAAAATAATTTGTTTTCTTTTTATTTTGCTATGTTATTTACAATTTCTTTTTAAATTCTCTTCATTTTGTGAATAATTTCTTAAACTTTTTCATTTTTAAAGGAATTCGTCATTTCTTTTATATAATTTTTCTCATCTTTTTACATTTTCTTATTTTATTCTTATTGTTTTTTATTTTATAGTTCATTATCGACTATTTTTTCTTTTTCAGATTTTCTCCATTTTCAATGTATTGTTTTATTTTTATTTTATTTTATCTATTTGAATATTATTTTGTTCTAATTTACTAATAATCTAAACTTAAATTTATTCAATTTTCGGTCGATTTAGATTTCAATCGATCCAAATTCCCATTCTTTTTGAGAATTTTTTTTAGCTTTTTTGA
Organism: Ganaspis brasiliensis; assembly: GCA_037103525.1. Taxonomy (NCBI): domain Eukaryota; kingdom Metazoa; phylum Arthropoda; class Insecta; order Hymenoptera; family Figitidae; genus Ganaspis; species Ganaspis brasiliensis. Next base: position 358,761 of record JAZKLR010000390.1, on the reverse strand, counting down.
AATAAGAAAAAAAAATTCAGATTTCATACGTATTATGTTGCAACCTGTTTTTTTATTAATTTTAAAATAAGAAGTCCACTCAATTTCTGTTTAACCTACTTTTTGTTTAAAAGAATTTAAATTTAACCAAATTTTTATTTAACAAAATTCATATTATGTAGAAATTAAGTAATTTAAAATTTTAAATGTTAGAATATCCATTTCACAGAATCTTCATTTGCCCGACATTTTATTTGCATCAGTTATTATTTAATATAATTTTTAAAATTCCGAATTTCCATTTGTTTGAAATCACAAATGGGCGGTTGTTTGTTTGGCCGTTTGCAATTTTGAAGAATTAAAAAATTCTAGGTTTTAAAAATTCTACCAAATATCAATTCGGATAAATAAAGAGTTGGTGAAATTGATATTCTGGCACATTTAATAATTAGTTTTACATAATATTCTGCTAAATTAAAACTATTTGAATTCCATTAAAAACAAATTCAAAGAATGATAATTTGTGTAGAAGAAAATTCTACCTAATAAAATTCTAAAAAATTAAAATAATAACAAACTAATGAGTTTTAGAACTTATTCTTTGCTTTTTTAAAAAAAATAAAAATTCATTAAATGTGGCTGGGAAATACAAAACTTGTAAAAGTTTTGTAAAACTTCTATTTAACATAATTTTATTTTATCGAACTTTTGTTTGACAAAATTTCTTTTGTAGAATTCTTATTTAATAGAAAAAAAGTAGGTACAAAATTGTCAGGGAAAATGAAAATAAAAATTCTTGTGGTAACCCTGATTAATATTGCCTCAAATATCGTATCATCTTGATATCGTGAAGCTCCAGTTTTTCCCAAATATAAATCTCAAATCTTAATTCTTGAAAAGAAAGGTGCAATTTTCTCTTCAATTTCTTCATTTAATGTTTAAATTGATGTTGAAAATATGTAAATAACAGTTATTTTTTTGGTACATCCGTTACTGTTCAACCTTCGTGAGAAAGTACAAGCGATTTGGTTCTTGCAGATGATTTTAGAAAGAACAGGATATCCCTTAGATGTGACTACAGGACAAAGGAAGTATGGCGGCCCTCCTCCAAATTGGGAGGGTCCTACTCCAGGAACTGGTTGTGAGGTAGGTTTGTTTTAAATATCTCAAAACAGGTTTTCGACCTTAGCTCTAATGTGCACTGATATTATAAAATTTTTCTTTTGTTTTCTCTTTTTTTTTCGCAAAAGGTGTTTTGTGGTAAAATACCAAAAGATATGTACGAGGATGAATTGATTCCATTGTTTGAAAAATGTGGCAAAATTTGGGATTTGAGGCTGATGATGGATCCAATGTCAGGTACCAACAGGGGATATGCATTTATCACTTTCACGAACCGAGACGCTGCACAACAAGCGGTTAGAGAGGTACGTTGTTAACTTTGTTGCAATACTTAATTATTACTTGTACATTGTACAATCTTATCTTTTGTTGTCCCCCTTAGTTAACACCATGCCGCTACGGACTGATTGGATCTTTTTATTTATTTATTATTTACAAAATTTTTAAAGTTGTTACAAAATTGTTATTGCTACCAAAGTCGGCACTTTTTCCAAACAAAATTGCAAAATATTTCCATATCATGCTTTTTTAGAACGAGAATCAGTTATTCATTTTTACTTTTATTCCCATCTTCTTTATAATCATTTATTTTTGTAGTATTTAGTTTGTTAGAAGTGGAACCTATCATTCAGTCAGGTATACACGTCAGTTTAATGCCTTTAAGCACAGTGTTAAAATTACCAATTTTACTTATTTCTGTGTTTTCAATGCAAAATTTTCATTATTCGTGACATAATTTGAGTTTATAATTTTCTGCATGGAAAAGGAAATGGAATTGAAATTATATAAAAATTCTTTAAACAATATTATATGACTTGTGTTTGGAACAAAAATCTATTGAATTAAATTATTTTTTTCTTGTTTAAAGTTGTCTGCAAGCGAGAGTTTATTACATCAGTGTGACAATTTTTTCACAGTTGTTGTTATATTTCACTTTAACAATTTTTTAGCACTTTGCATCGAGATAAAAGTGTTACACTCTTTTTGATGACACAAACATTAAAAAAAAATAGTTTTTATAACTTGATTCATTCTTCTAATTTTTAAGTTTGCATTTATTCGTTTATTAAATTTATTGCTATTAAATAACAAATATTTTAAAAATAATACTCTGATTTTCATTTTGTAAAAAAGTTATTTTTCATCAAATAATAATGTTTTAGAATAACAATTTATCACTTTTTCATCTATTTTTAAACCTTTTTTTAAATTTTATCATCTTTGTCACTTACATTTTTCGTTAATTTGTACTATTTCTTTTAAAAATGAATTTTACTGTTAATTTAATAAATCTTAATTTAAATTTTTCAAAGCATCCTTTGATTACAATTTTAATTGACTTTAAATTTAATTCATCCAAATTTTAAACAATCTAAATTTCAATGAATCCAAATTTAAATCAATTTTAATCTTTATTAATCTAAACTTTTATTAGTGAAAATTTAAATCCATCTAAATAATTTTTTTCTAATTTCAATTTTTAATTAATCCAAATTTTAATCAGTTTTAATTTTTATTGATTTAAATTTTTATTAGTGAAAACTTTAATTGACTCTTAATTAAATTTGTCCAAATTTTAAATCATTCTATTTTAAATCAACTTCAAATTTACTTAATCAATACTTCAATTTATTATAATTTTAATTCATTTAGCTTTCACAAATTCTAGCTTTTAATTAAATGTTTCTATCGTTTTTAATTTTAATTTGCTTAAACTTTTAACAATGAAAATTCAAATCGACTATAAGTTTCTATCCCAATTTTAATAATTTCTAAATTTAATTTATCCTTGTTTTAATTAAACTATCTACATTTAAAATCATTCTATTTTTAATCATCTTTAAATTCAGTTAAACATTTCAATTTCTTTAAATTTTAATTGCTTCGAATTTTATTTCAAATAATTCAAATTTCAATCAAATTTCTTTCAGTTGTTATTGGGGAAAATATAAATTAATTATAAATGTAATAATTTTTATAAAAGCATAATTTTTGTAGCGTAATTTATGAACAAAAAATTTTAATTTAAAAGAGTTAAGTCAAAAGTAATGTCTCTTCTTAATACAAGTAAATATAAATTTAATACAAATGAAATTGGTCAATTAAATGAGTTTAATTAAGCTAATGTCAATGCCTTTTCTGTGCTGTAAAACGGTCTTTTTGTGAATTAACGAGACAAAACTATATTTGTTTCTTACAGTTAAATAATAATTATTTATTTATTTTTGACAACTGTTGTAATAAAAGGCATTAAATTTATTTGTACACTGAATAGGTAACCGTTGAGCGTTTCGAAAAAGTGTCATAATTCTCTATGTGGCTTGTTCAGCGATCCTATTTTCATTTAAGTAGTGATAATTTTTGTTTAACTACCTTTGTTATTTAATTTAAATAATTTTTTAAAAAAATGAAATTTGACAGTTTTTCTTTATTTTCTGTACTTGAGAACAATCCACATAAATGATAGCTTTTATATTTATGTCCCTGACCATTTATTCATTATTTAAGCATATAAACTGACTTATCCAATTTATCCCAAACATATGACAGTGGAAAGTGATATTAATGGTATTCTACGGATGAGTTTATTTTCCAGCTCTCCTCTTTGCTCAGTGGGCAAAATTGGGAGTGGAGAACCTTCCTGGAAAAATCGAAAGAAAAAAAAAAAAAAGTCGAAATGTATCTTGTGTGTTTTAATTGGTTAGGGGTATATTTACCTAATTGGTTGCATCTCATTGGACAGTGACAATTTTGATAACAAAATTTAAAAAAAAATTGGTAGGCTTAAAATTTGTTTACAGGAACACATGATACGCGTACGCCGGTTTCCTATATTGTGAAGACTCGAGCGACAAAGCGCATGCCACTTTCTCGCTTACATGGAGCCAAGCCATGCAAAATTGTACATTTGAAACTTTTTCCTAAATTTAACTAAATTATTCATTATTATATTCAAAAACAAAAAAACAAAAAAAAAACTATATGGACAAATTCAATGAAACAAAATTAGGCATGTGTGTGTTTTTCTTCATCCCACAGCTCGATAATCACGAAATAAAACCCGGCAAGAGTCTGAAAGTAAACATTAGCGTTCCTAATCTACGACTTTTCGTGGGGAACATACCAAAGTCAAAAGGCAAAGAGGAGATCTTGGAGGAATTTGGTAAATTAACAGGTAAAGTGAATTCGAGGCGTGTGTACCTACCTACCTACCTATACCTACCTGTCTACCTGTATCGTAACATAAGAGTGGTAGTTTTAAGTAGTGGTTGTACATGGTATGGAAGTATGGAGCATCCAAGCAATCACCCTATTATAGCGTGATCTGCTAAACCTTCGACACCTTTAATTCTGGTCAGTCTCCTTGCCTCTCGGTTTATTAGTGAACAATAACACCTCTCTGGTCCAAGTCTTCTTTTCCTCTCATTATTTAGGTTGAGTTATGAGTTTTATATCTGTCTCCAACTATACATTGCGGATCTCTCTTTTTTCAACCTCCTGCACTTCCATCGTCGTTCCCAATCCAGAGTTTACGCGTCTACCCTTTATCTTCTTTTTTTTTCTTCTTTCTTCACTTTGACAGGGTGTGTAGCGATCCGGAAAATATACGTAAATTTGTAAAAAAAAATATCATTTATACATTACCGGCCTAAATTGTGGGACCACCCATTTTAAAATGCATGAAAAACGTATTTAAATGTAAAAAATACGCAAACTAAAATTCTTTTCTTCTTCTTTCCCAATAGCTAATAAAATTTTAAGAAGAATAAGATCTTATTGAAGCTATTTAGTTAATATTTCCATTAGATATTTTAAAAAAACTGTGATTTTTATTATTTTATTAAATTGAAAATTACTTTGGAAATAATTAACGTCTTTTAATGTTCTAAGACTTATTTTAATAGTAATTTCTTATCAAATTGAAATTAATTATAAACATTAACGTGTGATTTTGTTTCCTAAAAAATGCAAGCTGTCAAAGTTGGACCAAAAAAATGGTTAAAATTATGATTGATTTTTATAAAAATTTATATTGTATGGATGTTTGTATTTATTTTAGGAAAAAACCACATGTTAATGTTTATAATTAATTTCAATTTAATAAAACAATAAAAATCACAGTTTTTTTAAAAACATCTAATGGAAACATTAACTAAATAACTTCAATAAGATCTTATTCTCCTTAGAATTTTATTAGCTTTTAGGAAATAAGAAGAAACGAATTTTAGTTTCCATATTTTTTACATTTAAATACGTTTATCATGCATCTTAAAAAGGGTGGTCCCACAATTTTGGCCGGTAGTGTACATACATTACAAAAATTGTAATCTTGTATTGTTCAAATTTGAAAAGTCGAATTAGAGATATGACGCGATATGAAGAAAGGTACCTAAGAAGGAAACAAATTTTAGGTTATGTCCAGTGATAGTTTTACCTTGATAAACAGTTCCTTTTTAATGTTGCATAATCAAAATCAGTTTCTAATGAATATTTTGGATGGAATGAAGACTTAAACATCAATAGATTGCATCGAGTGTTAATCCTCTTAGTGTATTTTCATACCAAAAATCACAAATATAACCCAACATTTTTTGCTTCTCAGGTTCCTTTCTTTATATCGCGTCACTGACTCGCAGAAGAAACTTGGGCTAAAAGTGAATTAATTTTAAGAAGCAACAAAAGTTAGCCACGTTTTGTGTCCTTTAGTATAGGCTCAAATTGAGACGTAGCAGAAGTAAGCTTTTGCCACTCATTTTAAGTCCAGTTTTTTCTGTGTGAGCATAGTAGGATCTAAAAATTTTGAGTAGAAAAAAAAAGTAAAAAATAATATTAAATTTTGATAATTCCAAGTCATTATAATTTTAAAAAATCCTAAATATAATTTAATTCCAATCTTAATTTATTCCAATTTTAATCGGTCTAAATTTGAATAGTCAAAACTTAGTTTCAAATTTTTTGGTTTCATTCTAATTTTATCATCCATTTTTTCTTCTATAATGTTTTTATTATCATTCTGTGGCTTATTATTGAATTTTCCAATTTAATAATCATTCTCCTATTTCTCAGAAATTTCTAAGAAAATTGCTTTCTCATTTTACATATTTTGAAAAGATTTTCTTCTTTTGCTTTGCTTGTTTTATTTCTTTACAGATTCTTTTTTATTATTTATACGCTTGTTTTATTTTCTTCTTTTTGTCTGTTATTTTTTAATTCTTGCGTAGTTTTATTTCATAAATTTAAAATTTTTTATTTAACCATTTTTTCGTAGATTAAAATATGGTTTTCTTAATTTTCAACATTTTTATTTTATTTTTTTCGCAAGTTTAATTACCCTTTCATAAAATTTCCAGCTTTCAAAAATTTGTTTGTTAAAAGTTTGTATTATTTTTTTATATATATTTTTTTGTTTGTTTGAATGATTACCTAGACTTTTTTATTTTGAAAGGAATATCTTTTTTCTTTACTCTCCTTATTTATTTTTATATATTTTTTTAATTTTTTAAATTTTATTTTATGTAATTAGTTTTCTCATTTTATTATCTTTTCTGTGTATCTTAGAAATTTGTTTCCCTTCTCTCAAAAAAGTTTAATTATTTTCTTTTACTTTTTCATTGTTTCAAAAAATTTACTCACTGTTTTTTCTCTTAAATTTTAAAATAATTTCTCAATTTTTCAAATTGAAAAGAATTTTCAACTTGAGTAAGTACAATTTTTAAGGGTTTTTATTGATTTTCTTATTATTTTCTGAACTTAACAAAAATGTATACATTTTTAAAAAATATTTACTTTTTTTTATACAATTTTTGTCATCTTTAAACAAATTTTATGACTTTTTTTTGTTTATTTTATTGCATAGATTTTTGATTTGAACATTTTTTATGATATTTTAAAAGTTTGTCTGTTTTTATTATTACCATATTTTATAAAATTTATTTTTTTCTTTAATAATTTTTTTATTTAAAAAGTGTATTCCTTTCATTTATGGGTTTCTTAATTATCTTTTTACAATTTTTAAACATATTTTTTTATTTTCTCATTTTTTATTAGATTATTCGCGATTTTTTTAGTTTTGCTTTCATAACAAGTTTTTGTTTATTTATTTACAACATATTTAATTTTTAAAATATTTTTTTGTAATATTATTTCTTTTGTAATTTGATGTATTTTAAAAAGATTTTGATGTTTCATTATTACATTAGTTTCAATATTTCTTGTTCTTTTAGACTTTAAACTGTTTCTTTAATTTATTTAGTTTTTCGGTGATTTGTTCATAGTCTTTTTAACATTTTCGAATTTTTTATTCTTTTAAAATTGTTTTGAGGTTTTAAAATTGTTTGTATTTTTTTTTAAATAATGTTTATAATTTTCGCAGATGTTTCTTATATTTTTTCATACATCGTTTAATGTTTTTAAATTTTTTGATAATTTTTCTAGTTTTTCTCTTATGGAACTAATTACATGTTTTTTTAAAAAAAGAAATGAGTTACTATGAATATTTAAAATTGCTCTTTTTTTCTCTTAAACGACTTAATATTTAAATAATACAGTTATTTAATCAATTTTTGACTAGTTTAATTAATAAAATAATAAATCCGAGAAAATTGTAATTGTTACGAATCGGTAATTTGAAAATGATGATTCGCTAGACATCCTGCTTTGAGGAAATCTATTTGTTTCTTTTTTCATAAAGCGATGACGGGAAAAGAGAAAGCACCAAAAATAAGTTGTTTTTTTTTTTCGCGGAAAAATTGAATTCATGATTAAGCCTCGAGCATGGGGGGTTTGGGAGATCTGCGTGGACCGCTGGGGCGTGTAGCTCGCTAACAAACGGACAGGCACTCCCACCCACCCAGCACTTCTCAAAAATCCCCTTTTCTTCAAATTTTCCTTGAAAATCTATTTCCTCTTTTCCTACTTTTCCTTGTCTATGATTCCTACCTCTCTTAAGGTCATGTCATTAAATCCCACGGTCAGTCAGCCAATAAGCAGAAGAAATATCTTAAAGGCAAGCTTAATTGGCACTCTCCTTCCACATTATTCTTACAGCTGAATGATTATGAGATTCGGAAAGGCAAAAAGATTGGTGTTACTGTATCTTATAACAATCATCGCTTGTTTGTGGGAAATATTCCAAAGAATCGAGACCGAGATGACTTGTTCGAAGAGTTTACAAAGCACGCACGTAAGTTGACAATTGCCCTTAAATCAGAAGGCAGGAATTTTTGTGGGAAACAAAAAAAAACAAACAAAAGGGGAAAACGAGACGAATAACATTTCTTTTTTTCCTAATTTGTCAAATTAATTGGTCGCAACGATTCTGGGGAGATATTACTTTTTAGCCCTTTTAAACCGCAAATTTTACTTCCTTTTTATCTTTCTTTTTTTTTTCTTTTCTTTGTTGTTTTTCTTTTAATTCTATTTTTATTAAGATAGGCATTTTTTATTAACTCATGGTGTTATGAAACCGTCAATTATTGAGAAACTATCACTAAAAAAAAAGACACTAATGAAGTTTCAATTGATTAATTTACTATTTTCCATTTATGCATTTACTTGAAATTGATCAAAATTAATCTTTTTTCTTTTTTTTTTTTTTGGCAAGATAAATTGAAAATTCACCAGTGTCCAACCTTTGACATCCACCTAATCCTTCAAATAAAAAACTTCACTAACAGCAATTGTTTTTTTCCTGTAAAACCAATTAATCAAGATCTTTTATGGATATAATACGACACTTTGAATATTCGAATATTAATCAAGTATTATTGGATTTTCGTATAACACTCGATCTGTAAACTGTGAATAATTTCTGAAATTCCACCTAAACAAAATCGATACATGATTTAGCCAATTACGCTTTGTCTGTATCTGTTTGACATGACTTTTAATCGAATGAAAATAGCTTGAATGCGTTTCTTTATCGAATGATGAATCGCGAGTGCGTGTTAACATTAGAATTCTTGCATGAAATCTCAGAATCTGGACACAGAGAGGAGCCCAATGAGAATGAGAAACATTCATCCCAGAGGCAAGTGCCACATTTCAAAAACAATCAAGGCACAGGATGATCGATTTTGTATTGGTTTTTTTTTTAAAATCACTGTTACTTAAAAACAAAAAAAAAAAAACATCAACAACAAACAAAAAAAATCAATTTTTTCCATCTTATTTTGCAGTAATTTGACGTAAATTTCTTTCACAGGGTGTGCATGCTAGTTTTTTCACTAGTTTTTTATTTTACTTACTATCGATGCTTGAATCTCGTTTATTTCATTTCATATAGAAATTTACTGGGAGCATTTGGAACTGTTTTGTACTTTCTACTTTAGAATGTTCCATGGTTTTGGGTTTTCGTTTTTGTTTTCTGTGTTTAATAAGGTATAAGGGATTTCATATACGATTAGAAATTGTCAGTTTAAATGGTAGGTACCATGCTATCCGAATGCTAGTTTTGTGCTTTACTTTTAAACTGAGAGGAAGGAGAAGTGAACCGTGTACCAGAAAGCACCAGTGAAAAATATTAAAAAAGTAAATGTTATAAGTAATATTCTCCTCTATAAAAGAAAGCGTCGTTAAATTGTCAATTCTAACATCTAATCAAAGATCTTGATGGGTTTTGTGTCTTTAAATTCAAATTTTATGGTTATTTTTTTTATTAGTTCTTTTATTAGCATTCAAGAAAAAAAGTAAATTATTATTTCTCAACCAGGTGATTATGAAATTTACAAATAGCGTCTAAAATTGTTTTATTAATTACAGACAGGAACTACCAATTCGGATCGTCGCTCGAAGAACCTTTATTTTTATTTATTTTTTATTTGTTTCTCTCTTCTTTTTTTTGTTGTTGTTGTAAAAGCCGTAATGAATTTAATTTTTTATATAATAGAAAAAATAATTTGGGACTTTAGATTTGTTTTATTTATTCAAAGGGTGCTGTTAATTTAAATTATACGAGTCATGTATTTACTAACAAAAGATAAACGACTAATTACATTGTTTTTTCTTTAAATATTACAAAACATTTGACCCAAAGACACAAAGATTAATTTTAACAGACAGCACATTTTTATAAATGTAAATCGTCTTAGAATGGGAATTATTCTTTTTCTTTGTTTGAGTATTTTATAATTATGGGTTATGAATAATGTTCAAAAAGGAACATTCTTAGCAAGATTTGTTTTTATACGGAAAGTTTGTTCTATTAAAAATTGATTATTTAGTTTCTTTTTATGTTGAACATTGATTTTAGCGAATTGCATGTTTTTTAAACTGATTTTTTATGTAGTGTTTTCTTTCATCTTCAAATGCGTTAAATTATTTTATATTTTATTTGAGATAATCTTCAACTTTTATTCTGTTTTCTTTATTACAAAATTAAAAATAAAAAATTTAAATAATACTATTTGCAGGGAGGCTCAAGTTTATTGACACATTTTTTCATTTATTCAGTTTTACGAATTAAATTTAAATACTGCTTCCCTGTATTTTTTTTCAATTCTTTTTTTCAATTAGTAATTACTTTTCTTTCATTTCGCTGATTTGTGTTAATTGACAAAAGTCTTACCTATATTTTTTACAATTTTACTTTAAACAGCTGGTCTGACCGAGGTGATCATCTACAGCTCTCCGGACGATAAGAAGAAGAATAGAGGTTTTTGTTTTTTGGAGTACGAGTCACATAAAGCAGCATCCTTGGCCAAACGGAGACTCGGTACCGGTCGCATGAAAGTATGGGGGTGCGATATCATCGTTGACTGGGCTGATCCGCAAGAAGAGCCCGATGAACAAACAATGTCCAAAGTAAGTCACTTTACCTTTTATAACATTTTTCACCTCTACACTTTTTCTTTTGAAAACTAATTCACTTGATAGTTCAAACTTTAAATTATTTAAAATTGTAATAAATTTAAAATTTAATAAATCTAAATTGCAATCAATCTTAATTTAATTATAGGCCGGCTTCACAGACGTAAATCTAAAAATCCCTATTTTTCACGAAAATACATTTAAAGTCAAGGTATCTAGAGATTTTCAATCTTCTTTAAATTTGTATTATTTTTTCAATCTTCAATTATTTTTATCTTTTTTAAATTATTTTCTTCAATTTTTAATTTATTAAACTATATTTTAATAGATTTCTTGAATTTTCAGTCCTTCATCTCAGATTTCAATAATTTTCTTCAATTCATTATATTTTTCAATTAATTTCCAAAACTTGCAATTACTTTCTTACATTCTAATTATTTCCATTGTTTTTTCATTGTGATTATCACTTTTCAGTTTTTTTTATTATATTTCAAAAATGTTTTGTAATTTTATTACTTATTTTTCATGAAAATTTATTTTCTTTAATTTAAGTTATTTCTATAATTTTGAAAATATTTTCTTTAATTTTTAGTTTTGAAAAATATTTTTCATACACTTTCTACATTTTTAATTTATTTATATCAAATTTCATTTATTTGTATCATTTTTCAATTATTTCCATATTTTTTACATTGGTTTCTTTAATTTTTCAATTTTCTTCTTCAAATTATAATTTTTAAAATTAATTTTCAACTGATTACCAAACCTTTAATTATTTATTTCAAATTTCAATTAATTAAAAAAAAAAATTAATGAATTTTAGAATTTTTCAATTTTTTTTTCAAACTTACAATTACTTTCGATATTTTGTAATTAATTTCCTAAATTTTCAATAATTATTATTTGTCTCAAATTTTAAATATGTTTAAAAGTTTATCATTATTTTTGCCATTTTTCAATTATTTTTCTCAATTCTTGATTGTTTTCATCAATTTTTAAAATTTTTTTCAATTATTGTCTTCAGTTTTAAATTATTTAATTATTTACCTCAAAATTGAATTTTTTTTTTTTAATTTTTTTTAATTTTATAATCTTTTAATTGTTTTTTTTTTCAATTTTTAATTATGTTCATCATTTTTACACAAACGCATTTTGTTGGAAAAAATATTTTTCGTTGAGTACTTACTTCAAGCTATTAAAATTTCTCCTACCTGATTATTTAAAGAAAGAGAAGAATTACTAACCTTGAATAACATTTTCTTAACCGTACGGTAAATTAATTTAATATTGTTGTAAAAGTTGTATTATATTATAGTTTAAAATATATTATTTTTTTTAAAAAAATGGGAAAGCCGGTTTTTTTAAATTAATTAAAATATATTTATTTTGCTCGTTTTATTACTGTTTTCATGTAAAAGTTCCAACTTTAAAAATTTCTATCTTTAAAACCGAAAAAATATAATCAGGAATTTTTTTCTTTCAATTTTAATTAATTAATTTGTATTACATATTAAAGTGACCCCTATTCATTTTCATTTTTGAATCTTGTGTCAAAATTGAAGATTGTTTACAATTTTATAAAGTTTAAGAAATCAGAATAATATTTACTACCACTGCTGTTTAATTTACTACATATTTTGTTTCATAATTTATTATATTTTTTGCACGTTTCAAATGTCGTAGCATCCGCATTGAGAACTTAATAAGGTTTTGAAATATTTGAAAGAAATTTATAAAGCGTGCAATGAAAAATTGAAATATTTTAATCTTGCGCGAAATATTTCTTTGCTTAGAACCCTATTCACAGATTGTCACCTTTTCAACTTTAAAAAAAAAAAAATTCATTTTTTTCATTTATTGCGTTAATGTGTTATCTATTCCACAGTTATTTAATTCATTTATCAAAATTATAAACTATCTAAATTCTAATCGATTAAAATTTTTATCAATTCAAATTCCAATTGATTCGAATTTTGTTTAGTCTAAATTTTAATATTATCCAATTGATTTTTATTTCAATCGATTTAAAGTTCAGTTAATCTAAATTTTAATTGATTTGAACTTCAATTTGAAAAAATTTCAATTTATGTAAATTTTAATCTTTTCTATACTTAATTTCATCAAATTTTAAACGATTTAAATATTTTTTAAGGATTGACGAATGTTAAATGTTTAATATTTTTCACTCAAATTATTGATTTAAATGTTTATATTTATTCTAATTTTAATTCAATTGAACCAATCTTGTATTTAAAAGTATTTTTAAGCATTGATTTTCTATACAATAAACCTTATTGGTTTTATTTTTGTTTAGGTTCGAGTGCTATATGTTAGAAATTTGACTCAAGACTGCACAGAAGAGAAGCTGAAGGAGTGCTTTGAACAGTACGGCAAAATTGAAAGGGTTAAGAAAATCAAGGATTATGCTTTTATACATTTTGAAGATAGGGATAATGCCATTAAGGTAAGAAATTATTCTTTATTATAATTGAACTTTTTTGAATAAACAATTTATTCATCAAGCAATTTCAAACTGAATCAGAAATTACAATAAAAAATCTTGTAAATAATTTCTTTGTCCATGCTTTGAATCGTAACATTTGCATTGAAAATATTTTTACATTAAATATGTGTGTATTTCCTCTTTCTAAATTCTTAATTTAATTTATAGGCGATGAACGAAGTACACGGGAAGGAGATAGGTGGGTCCCATATAGAAGTCTCGCTTGCGAAACCGCCATCCGATAAAAAGAAGAAAGAAGAAGTCCTGCGGGCCAGGGAACGTAGAATGATCCAAGTTCTACAAGGACGTGGCGGGTAAATATTTTTTAAAAATTACTTTAAAATTTTTTTTTTTCTATATATTTTATAATTGTGTGATTATTTTAATTATTCATTAATTTAATTTTTGATTTTCTAACTATTTTTTCTTAAAGGGATCTGCCCCTCAATTTTAAACCTATTCTAATTTACATTCCTTTGCGTCAATTTTTTTTCTATCATAATTTAGGATCTAAAATTACGGTATAATGTTAAACATAAAAAAAAATAAAGTCTGACTAGTTTAGAAGTTTTTTTCTTGAAATTTGATTAACTTCAACAATTTGAACTATTTTCCATAACCAATTTTTTTTTTTCATTTTTGATAGTATAGTATAATTTTGTAACTGAAATTATGCTAAAAAAATTGGCACCCTTTAGAAAGAAACTTGAAATTCCATTCATCTCTCCTTTTAAATATTAAATCTCTTTCACTATTTTTAATTGCGAATTTTTTAAAAAATATTGTTTAATGGTTTTCCAGAACCAAGGGTATGGATTTCTAAAAATTTGTAAATGATCATTAACATTTTTTTCAATTTCTGTTAATATTTCATAATTCTAAATAAAAAACTATGTTAGAAAAAAAATTAGAACCTCTGAGCAATGTATATTTTGATGGGTTGAAAATTGAAGTTAATTAAATTTCAATATTTTTTTCCCCCATTACAATAATTTCTTAATTTTCTTTCATTACTCTACTCATCCGATTTTAATTATTCTTTTTTTGTTCCTATTTATTTTTTTTTTTTGTTAAAATTACTCAATTAAATAATTGATCATCTGCTTCACTTTTCATAATTTCATTGCTTTCATTTTGTTTTATTAGTTGTTCTTTTTTCAGATTCTGCTTTCTCATTTCAATTATTTTCCATCCTATTTTAATATTTATGCTTTTTTCTTATTTTTCAGTTTTTTAATTTACTACATTTCATTTCGAGCCAAGAAATCTTTATTAGCTTTTAAGAATAATAATATTAAAAGTAAAAAATTTGGTTTCAATATTTTTTAATACAAAAATCAGAGTATTTTGGTAATTATTTGTGATTTAAAATTAGTGCAATATTTTCTTTCTCTTGGTTTTCTTGTATAAATTTAGAAGGATTTTTTAGTTGATGTTTTAATCGCAAATTTATTTAAAAAGATTTTGTTTGGACACTCTGCTTGGGCATTTCAAATAGGTATAAATCAGAAATATTTCTTGTCGTTTTTGTTATTTTTATTGGTGAGTTTTTTATTTTTTATTTTTGTGTGTTTAAATTTGTTTTCTCCTTTAATTTTATTTTTTTGTAAGTTCAAAGAAAAAACTGTGTTGTCTTATTATTTTGTACATTTATGAATATTATTTCTTTGTTCTTTTAAGAAACTTATTTCTTAAAATAAATTTTGAAGAGGGAGTTAATAGATTTTGTCTCCGAAACGTAAACTTTTTTAAAAATCTTGTGCTGTCTTTAGTGGTTGAAACAGGGTTGCCAAATGTCAGGAACGTGTTGAGACGCAAAACAATTTTCATATTTAGAGAAACCGATACATTAAAAAAAGAAACTAGGAGAAAATTATGTTCATTTATAGATTATAATGCAAAAAAAAAATTTTTAATTTTGTTAAAAATGAAAAATAGTTATTAATTCTATCAATTTCTAGAAAAATATATACTTTATATAGACCAATTAGTTCGTGTTTTAGTCCAGAATATTTTATCAAAAGGACTTATGATTAAAAAATAATAATAGGAGAATGTATTGAACAAAAAATTGTTTTTAATTATTATAATGCAAATTTTTGGCGAATTATATACTGTATATAGGTCAATCGATTCGTTTTGAGATAAGAAATATCATTTTTTTTATTTATTAAGTTGTATTTTAAGTGTGAAAATTTTTTTTTTTTTACAAAACGTTCTTTTTTATCAAAAGTGGTGCTTAAAAATTTGAGGTTTCGAGCGCATGCAAAATTTGAGTTTCTACACACCTCTAAAATTTAGGCTTCTTAGATGAAAATATGCCGATTTAGACTATTTTTGTAAAATCGAAAATCTTAACAATAACAAAGCTTGCTCTATTAGGAAGCAAAAAATCAGGGATTTTCATCAAAAGTTCTGGAAAAATGTAAAAATAACTAGAGCGATTAAAAAATTATATTTTTATGAAATTTATTAAGAGTGTCGTCCTGTGTTGTCTATGTTTGTCTGGAAATTAAGGAAAATTGAAATTAAGTGGCAACCTTGTTTAAAATTGTATTATTGTAATAACAAAGTTATTATAAGCTTAAAATTGTAATTTTCAAAATTTTTTCAGAGGTTCACCGTCACATCCTAGTATGATGGGTGGCCCAATGGTACCGCGAGGACCTTCTCATGGACCTCGTGGTACTGGTGCCGGCATGCGAGGACCAATGGGACGAGGTGACTATGGTAAGTTTTTTAAAAAATTAATACAACATAAGTCCAAAATTATCGTGCAAATAGTTAACCTGAATTCATTTTCATGCTATGTAATCCTCTGATTACGATAATTTTAAAAATTCGAGTATTTTACTTAGATATGCAATTTTCTAATTAAGTTTACATTTTTTAAATGAATAATATTTATTTTAAAACATCTAAAATTTGTGAATCAGAGGATTAGATAGACGTTTTCATTTAATTTTTATCTAATCAGTTATGCTTTTTATGTCCCATTTATTTTATTATCAATGTTTTTATTTTAAATATTTCCAGATTTACCTTCTTTTTTTCATTTCATGTGACAAAGCCTGATTAAATTTTACAAGTTTTAATTAGATGAGTTTTAAATTCAATAATAAGAATTTTGAAAAAATTTCACTATTAAAAAAGTTTTGAGATAGTTTAATTGGAAAAGTAAAATAATAATTTTATTCAGAATTATTAACTGTAAATTAACATTAAATTTTGAAAATTTATAAATTTAGATTTTTGATTGATTTTTTAGTAATATAATCTGGATAAGAATTATTCGTGTAAAGTAATAATTTTTGATTGCAAAGAATAATAATTGAAGCTTTTTTCTAAATTATTTCTGTGATTTCAGACGAACTGCAATTAAATTCTTTAGGTGAAATTGACATAACACAAACGTCCCGCATGCTTATGGGAAATTTTTCACTATCTCACTACATACCTTAGCTTACGCGCATGATAAAAAACTTTTTTTGAAAAGAGTGAAGAATTTGTAATAATTTTTTGAAAATTCTAGTGAGATCAAACATTCCTTTGTCCTGTCCGTCTAATATCCAAATAATTCCTAGTTTTATTGTTTTTTTTTGCAGGATCCTAATTTTATGATTATTTTATATTGTCTTTCTAAGTTAGTTTTTTCCTATTTTTATTCAAGTCTTAATTTAAAAAATTATTTCTAAAAGAAAAAAACAAAAATTAACAGATTGTTTAAACAAAGGTTGTAGTGAGAGAGTGCTCATAATTTATTAATTTAAATGAGCAATAGAGTCAAATTTACTATTTATTAGATTGTTTGTTAACTTTTCATTAAAATAATTTAATTTTTGAAAAAATTAATTAATAAATAATTAATTGTAGTTTATTGATGGTAATTTTTAGAGAGAGAAATTTTTAATAATATTTTGTTCCGTTATAATCTAGTCTAGTAATTTAAATAATGCAATCAATAACAAAAGCCAGTAATATTTCCAAATAACACTGCAAGCAATCATCAGGCGCACCTTGTTACCTTACCACTACCACTTCCTGTTTCATCTGTTTTCTTTTTGTCACAAAATCGTTGCATGTGTATTGTTTGTTTTTTTGATTGTACTCATTTTTTGGTGCCCGAGCGGTTATTATTTAAATGGCAGTATAATATTTGTGCACATTACCAGGGAGAGTTGTCTTTTTTTCTATTTTATTAATGTGAGCGTGTATAATAATTTTTCTAAACTCGGTATGTATTTACAATAAAATATCTGTTTACAGCTCTCAAGGAAATAGGTAAGCCGCGACATTAAATGATAATTGCGTCACTTTAAAGTAATTTGTTGGTAGTTTATCCTCTTTAGTTGAAATTCTCAGTATTCCCTTCAAAAATGTAAATTGTATAAGATTGTGGAATTTAATTTCTTTTACTTTAAACAAAAAAAAAAAAAAAACTAGTTTACAAAATTACTTCTACATTTAAAGCAAAGTTTTTTTTCTCGTAATTATTAGAATTTAAATTTTGATAAGTTTAATCAATGAGATTTTTAAATTTTAACTATTTTTTTTAAATGTATCTGATAATTGGTTTAAATAAGAGATGGTGTGAGTTAGATGTATGTGAAATTTTACGTCTCGAATCGAATCAATTTGAGTGTTTCATTTTCCAAAAATACAGCTTTAATAGAGTATTAATAATAAAAATAAATGCATGATATTTTTTATTTATTGACATCTGAATATATGTATATTATTTCTATTATGTTGATTTAAAATACTCTGATAATTTGATTTGGAATTTGATTACAATTTGAATTCAAATCGAATTAGCGGATTGAAAACACTAAAATGATTACTAATTACATTTAAGTGAAATTAACTTACAAAATTATAAATAACTTTGTTAATATAACCAAGTAAATAGTAAAGTTAACTAACTTTTAAATTTAACCTTTTAAAAAAAAATGTTTTTCTCAGGGTGTCTAACGATTTGGCGAATTTGGAAAATTGTGGGGAATTTAATACATCACGGAAAAAACTGGGAAGTAGTAAGAGGAAAAATTAAGCCTACATAGAGATGGTCAGAATATGATTTGCAAACTTTGGGTAGAGAAAGACATTCAAAATCAATATTACATTTTAATAATTCCAAAAGTCATTATAATTTAAATAAGTTCCAAACGCAAAGTAATTCAAAATTTAATTTATATGTGAACTTTCTGGTTTAGAGTTTCAAAAAAGGCGATTTTTTTTCTTAAAAATATTCTTTAATATCCTATAATTACTGTTTCAAAAGGTTATTAAGAAATTAGTAAAGAAAAAAAAGTTATAAGAATAAGTTTTAAACGTTTTACATTTTCAAACTATATTAGGTATAGAAAACTTTAAACCCGTTTTTCTCGAAAACACGTTTTTTAAATTGATAAAATAAACTAAAAATATTCAAAGAACATTTTTTAATACGCTCTATCTTACATACAATAACGTCAAAAAAAAATTATTCCAATAATTATAATATTTTCTTTTACATTCACATTTTTAAAAAGATTCTTTTTTATTGTCAATTTTAAAGCAGAAAATCCCTTCAGAATTTTTTACGAAAATTATTTCAGTTTTTTTTCCAGATATTGGCTGTTTTTTAACTTGATGTTTTGCTTTAATAATATTTGAGGTGATTAAACATTTATTTAGTTATTTTTATAATTATGCACTTGAAATGTTTAAAATTTACCTTCTTTTAAAGACCATATTGTTTTTTTTGTGATTTGTGGTCCCAAATAGGATTATTTTACAAAGTTATCTAATGTTTTACAATTTTTTTCTGTAGTTTTCTTAAACCTGTTTAGTTTAAAAGGATATTTTCATTTTTTTGCAAACGTTTTAAAAAACTTTTATTCTTTATTTAATTTTCGCTACTACTTAAATTTTAGTACATTTTTCCCAAATTTTAAATGGTTAATGTAACTTTTATTTATTTTTTATTTTTTTAAAGTTTTTTAGATTTTTCCGAAGATTTTCTAGATTTTTCAAATATTTTTGTATCTCTTCTTTTGGAATATTTAATTTTTATCTTATAATTTCTTTTCTTATATTATGTAAAAAATTCTTGAAATTTTCTTATTTTATCATATTTATTTTTTAGAAACTTGTTACTTTTCACAAAATTGTTTTATTCTTTTCTTTAAATTTTTCTTTTTAAAATAAATCTCTGTTGATAAAAGGTGAAACTGCATAACTCACATTTTATCAAGTTTAAGGTAACATCAGATTTCTCTACATTTAGTAACTCTTTTCAAAGTTTCATAACGGTAAAATGCTTTAAATGATTATTTACTTAGAAAATATTAGGTAAATAATATAATCTCATAACTGCATTCAAATGGCGAAAAATAATTAATGTTATTTTTTTAACCCTTTATTTTTATTAAATTTAATAAAGAAATTTAAAAACTACACTCTATAGAAAATAGGAATAAATGCCAAACAGCAAAAAAAGTTGTTAGTTTTTCGATTTTACAGAACAAAGAAAATAAACAAAATCATGATTTTCTCTAAATCCTGATAAGTTATAGTTATGCAATTTTTTTTCATCTACAGATTTCTTCAATGTTTTTTTCCTCAATTTCTAAAACTATTTCTTAATTTTTCTAGTTTAAAAACCAAATTTGTCCGATTTTTTTCATTCTTATTTAGTTGTAATTCTTCATTTTTAAACATTTTAGTATTTTAGAATTCTTTTTTATTCAGTAATTTTGTTAACTTTTTTATTTCGTTTTTAGGTTTTTTAATTACCTGTTTTAAATAATAAATTAATAAAAACAAAATTTCCACTTTCTCAAGTGGACCACGAATTTGCAAAGATTGAAAATTTTTAATGTCAATGCAGAAAAATTGGTCTATTATAGTTATAAACACCATATAAATTTTATTGAAAAATATTCATTTGTTTATTTTTTATGAACAGTTGAAATTTTATGCCTAACATTTTTCAAACTACTATTACTTCGACATGAATTATCAAAAGTTTATGGTTTTTTCATAAATAGTTAATGAAAGTTGAGCTTTTTAAAAAATAAATTTCTGACTTTTTAAAATCAATATTTATTATAAACAAATTAAAAATTAATCATGTTCTGGATGTGTATCATCAATTTTATTTACAAAACTTTAAATAATATTTATCAAGTATAAAATATCCACAAAAAAAAGTTGTTATATTGAAATAGTTTATTAATTATATTATTAATGTTTTTGCAGGTATGCACTTGCGCTGCATTTTTTGTATTGATATTGAAAATTTTCAACCTTTGGAAATTCCAGGTCCACTTGAGAAATTCTCACCCATATCAAAAAATATTTTTTTTAATTTATGAACTCTCCTGACCCGGGAATTTAAAAATGATCATTCGCTAGACACTCTGGTTCAAGAATATACACTTGAATAATTAACAAATTATTTTCGGTTTGAGAATTGTTATGCTAGGTCCATTTCTAAGGATAACTTATTCTTGATCCACTGCCTTTGTATATTGGTTTAAGAAAATGTTTTCTTCAGTGTTTTTTTGTTTTGTAAGATTCGATTTGAATTATTTATACATCTCTATGATAACAATGAATTTTTGCTTTTTCAAATTTAAGTTTTTGATAGTTTGAATTGGAGAAAATAATACTGATTCAGGTATTATATTTTATATACTAATTCATCTTATTACATTAAACATAAATCAGAATGATTTTCATGTTAAATTAGAAAAATGAATGCAATAATGCAATTTTCCACAATCGATACAGAATACATTTTTATGAAACGTGATGGTGGTAGGGTAATCTTTGCGAATTTTTTGTTGGTTCCAGTATTATTATTTATAACAATAACGAAGTTAATATTGTTTTAAACGTTATGGTTTTTCCGAAGAAAATCGCGTTGTCTTGCAATTTCTTATTGATTTAATTTAAAAAATTAATGATTGAGTTTATTTATTGGAATTAAGTTGAGTTCAAAATTTATTATCTTTTCCCGGCATGCCTTAATTGTACAGAATATGATATTATTATTGCAGTAAGTTTTCAATTGGATATATTGTGGCTAAATTTGGGTCTATTTGTAATGTGTGTTTTTATAGATTATGATTACGACTATTACGGTTATGGGGATTATCGAGGTGGCTACAGTGATCCATATTACGATGACTATTATCGATACGAAGATTACTATTTCGATTACGCGCCGCCTCCGCCACCTGCCAGAGGGAGAGGCAGGCAGCCTCAACCGGTGGGTCGCCTTTTTTAATGGTTTTAAAGTCGTTTTCGTTCTTGAAACGTATATTACTTTTTGATATTAGCAGTAGTTTGATTGTGGCACAGTGTTCGCGGATTCCCATTTATACATTTGTTACATTGTCAGATTGTTTACATTGTTAGATTGTTACATTCTTACATTGTTCATCCACGTTACTTATTGTCTCCACAAGTCCTGCCCTAAACACTACTAAAAGCCTGTGCGTGTTGTTTACTTCTTTGGCTATAATTGTTTTGTGCCAGCTTGGATTAATCGCTAATCAACTCAGGGATGCAAGGTGATGCCCACTCGCACTAATAACAATTTATACTTATTGCACTGCATCCACACAGCACAATCGAAAGTAAATTCTCGTTCTTTTCATCTTTTGCGTTTTTTTTCGCGCCATTACAATATTTTTCAACTTTCTAACCTTGGCTGTGTGAACGTCATATGCAAACGTGTCCCACTATGAATTGGTATGCACTTTTTTTCTTATCCTTGTACATGTATATTCCTTTTCTTTCTCAAACTATCCTCTTCCAAAGTGCATACCGATTGATTAATCAATTAATTTCACATTTCGACATTTACTAACTTTTCTAACCCGAACACATTGCCACTTTCAAATTGCTTGTAGATCATATCTGAGCCATAGTAGACCCATTCTAAATTTCAGCCAAAATTCAAGCCGGGAAAAGCAATCAGTCAAAGAGAAACAAAAGGATTCATTATGAAAAATAGATCAAGTCTTGAGTGTCGAGTATAAAAAGAAAAATAGTAATGATGAAAGGAATCAATGTAGCAGAGTAGCTACAGTTTTACAAGTGTTTGCCGAGAAATGAAGAAGATCCGGGCTATTTCAATGTTACAGGATTCCCTAACGCTACCCACCAATACAACCCTTCTACCAGCTTCAGGAGAATTCCAATTGTGCACACGGAATCCAGTGTACAGGAGTTTATCGTGTTTTCTCATCCATAATTTCGCTGATGATAGACTTTGTTTTCGTTGTTATTGTTCTTTTTTTTCCTATTTTTTTTTTATTCCTTTGACACACGTTAAGGAAGATTTCCGATATAGAGCGACGTTGCGTCTCGTGGCTCGGATATGATACACTTCTCTATGTCAAGTTGCAGGGTTATCCAAACTTTGGGAGCATTGGGCACCCTGTGAACACCATAACGACTGTGCCAACCTTTTTATTCATTCACTGCAATCAACTTTTTCTCTTTGGTAGTCTTGTTGTACATACGCGATGTACATAACCCAGTCATACTCGACGTATCTGGTGACCCTGTCTTTTCAATTCTTAACTTGACAAAAGGTCATTTATTAATATTTATCTAGTTTATCAATACCAGACACTCGATTACGATTCTTTCGTTCTCTTTCTCTAGAAAAAAGAAAAAAAAAAGAAAAGAAAATATATCAAGACACGACTCTAATCTCAAATTTCATTTTAATCACGTTATTACTCAAGTGACTGCTTTAGAAACTTGATTTCTCTCCATTTTTTCACTTCTTTTATTTAAAATACTCTATTCTGTTAAGAATCAGTTCTTAACTATATCCATGTTCGAACGAAATCTCTACTTAATTACTTTTCATTCTTCTATAACTGACAGATTTAATTTCACGATTTTAATGAAGAGTTTCTTGCAGGATGGAAAATATCTAAAGCTTCCGTGCATTTTAATCTCGTCTTAAATGAGAATAAAGAAGAAAATTAGGTTCCATTTGAGGTGGATCAACTCCAGCTCCGGGACCAAACTGTTTAGACGTGTCGATCGTTAAGCTCAAGAAATGCGCAGATTGCGCTTGAGAAAAATGAGAACATAAGAACATTTTTATTCGCGGGAGTTTTTCACTGTTTCAACCAAACAACGGTTTCGTAATTGAAAGAATTTTAGATTGTTATAAAACCGTTGCACCTCGGAATTTTAATCAAGACCGATGCAGATAATTGTCATAAGTAACGTGCTGCTTATTTGTATTATATGAATTGCGTGCAGGTGTGACTTTTAATACATAGATTGATAAAGGGAGTGAGATGAAAGATACATTACACGAATATAATGACATACGATTTCAGCTGATACAGCGCCAGTGACACGTCTCACAGCTCACAGCTCTTGCTTTTTGCTTCGGCATTACATACTATTTGCTTATGCTTTAAAAAAGAAATTGCTTTTTTTTTTAAATTGCTGCTTTAAAAAACAAAAAACAAAACAAACAAAAAAATAAAAAAAAAACAATGCTTTATCTGCTTATAACATTTCGCGATTGACTTTTATTTTAGCTGCCAATGCATTAGGTTGTGTCGCTTAAAAATTCCCTCAACAATACGATTCGCTTTTCACTTTCCTTCATTGGATAACTCTGCTAACTCTGCTGCTGTATGTAAAGATTTAATTAGTACAATTTGGCTCTAAGCAAATTTTCATCTCTTTCTAAATCTCTCTACTTCTATCTTGACCATCTTTCGCAAACTTCGTTTCACTCTTTCCAACAGGCCGATCGGTCTACCTTATACTGATCGACTTCACGTTACCCCTCTGTCTTTCAACATATTTTTATTTTTTTAATAAATATAAATATCTACCATATGCATATATTTAAATATATTATGTCACAGGGTTACCATTGCATTAACAATGCCAATTGTTATTATTATGTATATGTGTATATTTATATATATATTTATTTACATATCTTAGATAATTGTTTATAGTATATTATTGTTAATAGTCATATATTTTTTTGGATAAACATGTTGAAAAATTCTTAATGATATTAATATACATACATACATATACATAATATTTGTAGTAATATGTAGGGAAAAGGGGAGAGATTTATCTTATTTACTGATAAGCATTATTAAATTGAATAAAGAAGATATAATAATAACTATTCGTATTAGAGACTTATTGATTGATTAATTAATTTATTAGTAATTTATATTGTTTATAAAAAAGATTTATTATTATTAGTATTATTATTATTGCAAAAGCACATGGGGTAACGATTGGGTGTGTGTTGTTTGGTCAGGCTGGTCGTGGGCGTGGAGTGGTGGCGCGTGGCCGGGTCGGTGGCCCCCAAGCCCGTTTGCCAGCCAGGCGGGGACACAACCCCGTAACCTCAGGGGCCCGTGGGGCCCTGCGGCCAGCCGTTCGTGGGGGGGTCCGCGCCAAGGGAAGTTTACCAGGTGAGGATGGTCTGTATCTCCAAAACGAATCATCTTTTTTACTCTTAATTATTTCTTTATTTATTCATTTATTTATTTATGGGTCAGAATTCGTGAAATCAGCACGCATAAAAAACAAAAGATTCTTTTTTTTTTATCGAAAAAATTATTATGTTAAATCCTAAAAATGTTTATACCAAACGAAAAAATGTTAAACATTTGTTTTACAAAAGTTATTGCAAAATGAAAATTTTAAATGAAAGGTGCGATTCCAAGTGAAATTTACGGTTATTTTAGACAGGTTAACGGCGGAAAATGAAGCTTAATATGACTAATTTTTTACATAAATATTAAGTCAAAATATTAAATAGTTTACGAGAATTAAAATTTCGAAATATAATTTGAAATAGCAATATCTTCCATTGTTTAAGTCGTATCAAGGTTTCCTTTTTTTTTAAATGCTCAGGAAAATATAAGAAATATTTCTATTTTAAGGCAATTTTTATATTAAAAAAGTTATTAAATAAAAATTATATAACTTTTAAGCAGCAAGATAAAACTCAATGGCCCAAATGCTAAAACGAACTTACCTGTGTTCTTTTTAAGATTCCAAAAGAAATGAACTTTACAGTTACTTTCTGGATATTTAATTTTAATAAATTATAAATATAAACATTGGATATTTCTGTTTGTCGAAATGCGCAGATGCGTTTGAGAACGGTCTTTGTCATAACTGCGACCTCGTATAAGCATAACTTCATTCCTCTCAGATGGAAATGCGCGCGCAACCATATTGATTTGTTTACAAACAGAAATATCTAATGTTTACATTTATAATTTATTAAAATTAAATATCAAGAAAGTAACTGTGAAGTTAATTTATTTTGGAATCTTGAAAAGAACACAGGTAAGTTCGTTTTAGCATTTAGGCCATTAGGTTCTATCTTGCTGCTTAAAAGTTATATAATTTTTATTTAATAACTTTTTTAATTGAAAAATTATAAAAAATTGCCAAAAAATAGAAATATTTCTTATATTTTCCTGAGAATTCAAAAAAAAAGAAACCCTTAATACGACTGATAGAACGGAAGATATTGCTATTTCAAATTTCTTTTCGAAATTTTAATTCTCGTAAACTATTTAATATTTTGACCAAATATTTATGTAAAACATTAGTCATATTAAGCTTCATTTTCCGCCGTTAACCTGTCTGAAAATAACGTAAGTTTCACTTGGAATCGCACAAAGCTTATATTTCTTAAATTATACCCTTAGATTCTATCCAAGGGAAACTTAAATCGGTAAACTCATTTATGAAATATTTTATTTAAAAAGTGTTAAAAATGTTAATTCTGCAATAACTTTTGTAAAAAAGTTTTAAAAAATTTTTCGTTTAGTGGAAATATTTTAATGATCAAACATAATAATTTTTTCAATATTTCGATAAGAAAGAAAAATCTTTTTTTTTATGTTAATTTCACGAATTATGACTCTTATTTATCTATTTGATTATATATTATTATTATTATTATTATTATTAATTAATTAATTTATCTATTTAATTATTTTAGTAATAGAATAAATACTCGTCTAACTTAGTCTACATAATCGCACCTTAACTTTTTCTTGACACTATTACATGGCTAGTCGCACCTGCCTTTTGGAGAGAGAGCTTGTATGAAGTGTATATATGTTACAAGCTCATGTTCACATGCTTGCACGATTTTGACTCGCATCTTTCGTTTTTAACAGTAACGAGAGCCGAGCTTGTAATTCGTATATGTGTATGTAATATGTATAGTAGAGAAAAAGCAGTGGATACAGACTCCCCAGTATCTCAAGGAGTAATGTATTGGCACGCGATTTTTGAAGACGTCTCGAAAAAATACTGTGATCATCTGAAATCAAAAAACAAAAATTTTTTGTTAGCTGATAAGTGCCCCGGGGGATAAAAACTCGACAGCGTTACCTCCGGGCACTCATCAGCTAACAAAAAAAGTTTGGTTTTTTGATTTCAGATAATCCAGTTTACAGTTCTTATGAACACCACAAAACAGTTTCTTTTCGAGGCTTCTCCGAAAATCACGTGCCAATGCGTTCCTCCTTGAGATTTTTCTATCAAATTTTCACCAAATATTCTTCAAATATCTATTTTACACCGTTCAACAAAATTAACATTTTTTTTCACCCAAGAAAAAATCGAGCATTTTCGTAAAGTAGGGTTTAAAAAAAATATCCGTATTTGGACATTTTACTAGATCAATTCGTTTACAGTTTTTACGGTAACTTAACTTACAAATCAAAGGTATAATTGAAAAGTTGCCTTACAATTTTTAGATTTTTATGAAACTTCGTATCCAAGGATTTTTCGGATCGCTCATTACGAATCTGAAGTCAGCTTTTAAAAATCCAAGATGGCTGATGAATTTTAAAAAAAATTATTCAATTTTCATGAAACTTGGTATTTAAGAGTTTTTGGGGACTCTGATTAAGAATCTGAAGGCAGTTTCAAAAATTAAGATAGTAAAAAACATAATTGATTTTGCAAAACGGAAAAATACGGGAGTACTTTTTTTTGGCTTTCTTTTCGAAAATACTTCATTTTTTCATGGGTGCAAAATTGTGTCGAACGGTGTTACAGTAAAATTACTTAAATACATTGGCTCTAACTAGAGCGTCTACAAAAATAAAAATTCATAGAAACAAGCCTTTTTCACTGAATTAACTATACCCACCCTCCCCCTTTAAACTTTAGGCAATTTCAAATTACGTATTTATTCTTCTTATTATTATTAGTAGCCGGGTGTGGCCAA
The DNA here is from genome assembly GCA_037103525.1 of Ganaspis brasiliensis. Classification (NCBI taxonomy): domain Eukaryota; kingdom Metazoa; phylum Arthropoda; class Insecta; order Hymenoptera; family Figitidae; genus Ganaspis; species Ganaspis brasiliensis. Next base: position 331,084 of record JAZKLR010000390.1, on the reverse strand, counting down.
TTCAAATCGCCAAAATAGAATAATTGGATGCGCAAAACATCAAAATCCAGGCATGCCAACATTATATTAGGATCAACTTGACAGATTTGACTTCCTAATCTGAATTTTTTAATACAAAATTTGATAGAATTACCTAAAATATCATGAGGAAAATTCGAAAAATATTTTTCAAATTAATTTTTAGCCAAAATTAAAACAAACTCGGGTCAGACATACCTTCCTAACGGCATTTTAGGTAATTCTACCAAGTTTCGTAATAAAATATTCAGTATTTTTTTAGAAAAAAGAAGATTGCGTATACTATTGACGTCATACTCTATCACATGCCCTTAAGTATGCCCCTATTTCAAGTTATTCACTTATAAGGGTAATATGTGATGGAGAATGACGTCATCTATATTTGAAATAATTATAATTTTTTAGATTTTTATTATATCATTATATGTTTAATAATCATTTTACATAATATTTGTTTAATATAATTTTAATTTAAACAAAATTTCACTTTCTTAGATTAGGGGCCATCCATAAATTAGGTAACATGTTTAGGAGGCGCTAGGGGGGGGGGGGGGGGGGGGGTTGTAAATGTTACTACTTGTTGAATGGGGGTGAGAGGGGGTCAATCGATCTTGTTACGTAATATTTTTACCTATTGTTTAAAATATACTCTTTAAATTATACATGTTTTGAGGTTTTTGATATTTTCAAAATCTGTTTGCTCTTTAAATCTGAATCAGTTAAAAGTTACTGATTTAATAGCAAGAAGTCAGTCATTGAATGAAATAGTAATATTTTTACTAATCATTCAGTCAAAAATAACTAATTGTCAGTTAAAATAACTAAAACTTCAGTAAATTTTTTGTTAACTAATTCAATCAGTGAAATTTGACAATTTTTTCAGTTATTTGTCACTGATTGTTGATTCCAAAATTCAGTCAAAATTTAACTGATCATAGCGAAAAGCGCTTTACGTAATTTATGGATTGCCCCTTAATTGCTTTCTATAATAAATATTATTTCTTTGTGCGGCACAGGCTCTCCATTTGTCCCAAAATACATTTATCAAACATCATACAGTAGGCTAAATAAAATTGTGCTAATTTTGAAAGTAGCCAATCAAAGAATATTGAGAAAGATTTTTAATTTTACGTAATTTTATTTAGCCTGTATGGCGTTTGACAAATGTACTTTGTGACAAACAAAGTCTGTAATCCAAGAATTATGTCTGTTGGCGATTCGCACAAAAAATTTTAGGTTATGTAGTTAGTTGGGAATAAGAAAGATTTGAATAAATGTAAAATATGACAAAAACATTTCGGTTAAATAAACAGAAATGTAGAATATAGAAATTTGTAGAAATCATTATTGTATTAAACGATAAATTAGATTAAATTAAATTTGTTTAAATGAAAATGATATCAAACAAATATTATGTAAAATGATTATTCGTTACAATGGAAAATCTAAAAAATTCTAAGTATATTAAAAAATAGGTTAAGTCAAATGAAAATAATTCTACCAAATTTAAATTATAATAATTATAGCTAACTCCACTGACTTTCGTTTGATGACTGTTAAGGACATATTGGGTTACAATAGGCACTTAAAACTTCAAAATTGTCTGATTTCGTTAGTCATAATATTGCGGTTTAAAATGCATTTCTTTTGATGTAGTTATCAATCAAAATTTGGATGTTTACGAGCCGGTATTTTAAAACGCTTAAGAGGGATTGGGGGCTAGCAGACTCCGTTACGGTTTTGTTACAATAAGGGTGAGGGATTTTAACCATAGCGTTATAATAAATTTAAAAAATATATTTTGAGAGACTACACTGAAAAAAAAACAATTTAAAGTTTGCTAAAGTTTTAAGTAATATTTACTTTTTTACTCATCAAGCAATGCAAACAAATTACAAATTTCTGTGAAACCTGATAATTTTTACTTTATAATTTGCCATTTTGAAGCAAATTTGACGTTTTGTGTCAAACTCATTGATATCAATTTTGTATTATATTCCGGAAGATTTATTTTAAACGGTTTATTCAAATAATTAGACTCGAATTATGAAAGTCGAGCGACGTTAACTTGTTCTGTTAAATTCAAGTTACATCCAACTTTTGATTAATAATTACTCTCTAAATCCGAAATGGTGAAAAATGACTATTAGTAGTATTAGTAGTATTTAATTTTACTAATTGAAAAAAATAAAACTCGCTTATCCTCAAAATAGTGAAAATCTACTATAATATAAGAGCATATTTACATTTCAATTTAACAAATATAATGTTACTTCAAAAAGCAGAGTAATCTCTTTAGGTTTAAACGTGCCAGAATTACCATCTACCTAATGCACCAATTTACCTTAAAATCGCACTCACAGTTGAAAATTAAGTAAATATTAAAAAAAAATTTGTTGGTTGATAATTTTCTGTAATTTTACTTTTCAAGTACCTTTATCTAATACTTCTGTAAAAGTTACATTATTTATTTATAAATATAAGATATAAGGGAAGAATATCATTTTATGTAACAAAAAATAGGAATTTACAATTATTGCCGTATCAATTGAATTAGTCATTTTGAAACAACTACTATTTTAATTAGTTAAAATGGAATAAATAATTCTAAATTATTCTAATAATTCTGGAATAAATAAACTATTAAAATGGAATAGTTCATTTAGGCAAATACTAGAATTTTTAAATTGATAAAAATTCTATTATTTCAGATTTTGAGAGTACATTAAAAGAAATAGACAATATAATGTATACTATAATATTGTGATCAATTAAATCAGAAAATGTTCAAGTTTTACTTATTGTGAAACTAAAATTTTTAAAATAATATGTCCTCAACAGTGCTCAGACGAAAATCAGCGGACTTACCCAAATAGATTTTTAAATACATAATTTTAGGTTGCCTGCAATTTGGACAGAATAAAATCTGAGGAATAATTATGCGCCACTAAAAAAATAATAATGACATCCGTACTGTCGTTTGTGTAGTTATTAATAGATACAGTAATTACAATTTCAAAATGCAACTATTGTGTGCATTAATGAATATACTAAAGACGAATAATGGTGTTATTACTTTTTTAATATACGAGGGGTCTTTATTCACCTCATCCTTTTCTCTGTATTTATCATAATGTACATACACGCATGCAGTGGCGTATTCATCATAAATCGTTGTATTTCTTTAATATTTGAGAAACAAAAAAGATAACAAGGGGTTTCATACCCTACTTCATCTCTTGTTTCTTAAACATTAGACAAAAAGAAACAATTTTTGGATATGACACTGCATACATATATACATATATCCACATATCTATTACATCCTGCTAAGCGAGCTTGCTTTCAGTTGTTTCATGTTTCTTTTCGCGTTACTTTTAACGAATACCAAATGAATAGAAATACTTGTAAACGCAGTTTAATAAGTCATTAATGACGTGAATATAATTGCACTTTAATTACTTGGTTCTATTGTAACTGTTCCTGATTCTTTATAAACTCTAAACTGAAATTAGTTAAAATTTAATCAGTAAAAATGATATTAATTTGTAGTCAGTTATTTCAGTGCATTTTACTAATTAATTATTTTAGTCTTAATTTACTGATAATCAGTCATTAAAGTAATGAAATCTCCTTGGAAAATCTGTTAAAATTTTATTGAGTATTATAGATACTCTCTAAATCTGAATTAGTGGTTTTCTACTAATGAATTAGCGAAAAGTAAGCTACTATTAAAATAGTAAGAACTTTACTAATTTTTAGTAGAAAACTACTAAGAATTAGTAGAAAACTACTAATTAAATTAGTAAAAAAATCTACTTCTTTGAAAAGTAAAGTTTCACTATTTCAATTAGTAGTTTTCTACTAAGAATTAGTAATTTTCTACTAAGAATTAGTAGTTTTCTACTATGTGAATTAGAGAAAAATGAGCCATGAATTTGACTAATTCATAGTAGAAAACTACTAATTCAGATTTAGAGAGTACTTAAAAAACTATAATCGGACATAACGTCTAGTTACTCAAAAATATTATCTTTTAGAAATAATATACAAACAGATTTATTATCTCTCTTAGATATTCAAATTTATTTCGAGCACTTGCGCAGAAATTCGAAATTGACTGTGAAACATTATTTATTGCTTTCAAATTTTATAGGTTTTATAAATATACCAGATGTTCCAAGGAAAGCTGTTTAAACAAATTTTATTTTAAGCTTGTTACTCAATGTTCTTTAAAACATTTTTAACGCAGAGTAATTGAAAATATTGTAAAATGTATAAAATGAAATAGAATTATTACTTATTATCACTAACATTTTATGCACAGAAAAACCGACAGACGGAAATAAATTACTAAACAGATTTGCAAAGTGCGGAAAAAATGACTATATGTCTGTACGTAATAGAAATTTCTACTTACACAACGAAAGAACTGTCAGTAGAAATTCCCATTTTCTACAGCCTCTTTAGTCCAGATCTCAAACAAAATTTTGTTTTTAAAAAATATGCCATTAAAAATAAAAATTGTAAAACATTAACATTTTGGAAACATTTTTTCAAGATGGTTCTGTGTCATTTTTAATCCTCCAGAATTTAATAACTAAAAGTTCATCTTTTTATTATAAAAAGTAGTTAAAATTACATATAACATTTTTTAAAATAAAATGTTAACGTAAAAATATTTGGAGTTAATTTCTTATGATTTAGCTTCTGGCTGTACAAGAAACAAAACTTTTCATAAACAGTTTTTATGATTTGCAATTAAAAAAAAAAGTTTGTATTGACTATGACTTAAATGAAATTGCTTTTTACTGATTTTAGATTTAGAGTGTATAAAATTTCAATATTCATACTGTTTCACTTAATTAAACATTTCTACCATTTGGAACAATGACAAAATTATTTTTTTTTCAAATTAGAATCAAATTAACCGGATTCAAATAAAATTAATTAAAATAATTAAATGAATGATTATTATTATTATTATTATTATTATATGTGACGCCGCGCGAGAAAAGGGACCTATCGCCTGAAACGTTAATTTTACAGGGCGAGCGTTAGAAGTTGCAGCAATGCATTGCGACCAATATAAATTCTTACGCTTCATGCTTAATAACTCAAAAAGTAATTGATGGAAACAATTTCTGATTTTTTCAAATGAAAGAGCGACTAAAAAGCTACCTTTTGGCATAAAAAAATGAAAATTGATTTTTTTCGCGATAGGTTTTTTTGCGTTGGAAGTTGCGTCAATGCATGGCGACCAATGTAAATTCTTACAATTCATGCTTAATAACTCAAAAAGTAACTAATGGAAACAATTTTTGATGCTTTTAAATGAAAGAGTGACTAATAAGCTACCTTTTGACATAAAAAAATGAAAATTGATATTTTTTGCGATAGGTCCCTTTTCTCGCGCGGCGTCACATATACTAAATGAAAAATTAAACATTATTAAAACTAAACTATTTATGTTATCGAATTATTTCTTTAATTAAATAAGTGTTACAATTTTTAAAAGTAAATACGTATTGGATTATATACATAAATTATTTCAAAAGATTTTAATTGTTAAAATATCTATGAAGTGAACAAAAAGACTTGTTAGTTTCAAAGAAACGTATCAAATTGTGCTGTATGAATGAAAAATTAAGATTATGATTGACCAAGTTATTAGTGCATTTCTATGCATTCGTTATGGAATTCTATAGGATTGCATTACAATAATTGACTTATCCTTCCTTTTCCTCCAAGGTATTTGTGACATATCCAAGCAATACTAATAACATGCGATTAGTAGATTATTTAGAGATGATGGAGCATAACCGCTGATTCTAGAATGAGTTGATAAAAACAAAAATCAAAAGCTTAATTTTTCCTCTTTTCAAAATCTATGTAGAAAGTTTCAATATAACAGTTTCAAGCACTTAACTAATATAGCTCATTGCAGACTCAGCTCAAGCGTATGTTCAATTAATCCTGACGTTGCAACTTTAAAATCGTTCTAAATGATTTTTTAATAACTCTTTACTAACATGGTGTGTGAATTTGATATTTAAACTCTAAACAGCAATATTTTAGATATTAGCAACTTTTATGCACAAATTAAAAGGTCGTTTAGAACAGTTTTTACTGTTATCTGTACTCAAACTTTATTAACTATATTTGTTTACACAATTTATTAAATCTTTTAATGTAGACGCATTTATTTTTTAAATTTGTTTTTAAAAAAAATTGGAATATTAATCAATCTTTTATCCAAACAGTCTATTATTATCATTATTATTTACTAATGAAATATAATATGACTATTATTAATAAAAATGTAAAAAAAAAAGCTAGAAAGGCTTTTTATATTTCAATCATTTACGAGGTGATATTTATGCTGAGATGTTCTTTAAGATCCCAAAAAATTCTTATTTTGAGAATTAAATTTGAATTAAAATTGGGCTGAATTTACAATAAAACTCTGTTAACTTAAATTTTCGAGAGTCAAAAAAGTTCAATAGAAATTCTAACCAAAAAATTTAGTAGAATGCTTATTCATCTCCTATTTTAAAAGATCTACCTCGTTGATTGAAATCTCTTTAAAATCTTAGTACTTAATTATCTATTTTATATCAATGAACATATGGAATAAAAATCGAAAATGTTTTAGTTTAAAAAATTGTCAATATTTTGTCTTTAACTCAGATATGCTTTGTTACCATGTAGTACATTTAAACATTATAAAAAGAAAGAAATTTTCGTTAAATAAGTAACATTGATTTAAGTTATTTTGACTGATCATTGAATTAACCTTTTGCAGCACAGCGAGACACCAGAGTCCCACATCAATTTTTTGTTTCTCATATCGGTGTTAGTTTACGAGATAAAAATTATTAAATGTTAAAAATTTTCGTTTTCCTAAATTCGATATTTTTTGCTTCTTTGGGTCATAAAGTTAATATTTGTGCCAGAATAAATATTATATCTATTTTTAAAAAAAGATTCGTGCTGCACATGGTTAAACAATATTGGTAGGATTTCGCAAAATTAGGCTATATTATCACTGTGTAAAAATTTAAGTGAATTTATTTTCAAACAAAACTTTGAAGATTAATTTGCTCATTAAAATAATTACTCTTAAAAATCGTATATATTCAAATAGTGTCCCTAAGGATTTTTAGTTATAAACTTTATTATGAATAAAGAGGGTGTTTAGTGGTTAGGAAAGTTAGGGATAAATCAGAGAATTTTTTGGTCAGAAAAGTCAGGAGAAATTAAAAATTTTTGTTTTTAGTGAATAGGAAGTTCAGGGTAAAGTCAATGAATTTTTGCAACAATCTTTTTTCTAAAAGATAAGCAAAGTCTTTTCTCATTTTCTGATGATTTTCATTAAATAACATTAATTTTGTATGAAATTGTATAGATGCATTATTTAATTCGTCAAAAAATTAAGGAAGCGATTTTTATTAAATATTCTGTTTTATATTGAATAATGATTAGGATGTATTCCTAGAAATTTTGAATAATATATAAAACTTAAGTGACCGACATGATACTTACATTACTGTAGAAGTATTTGAGTTATTAACTCCGGAAATTAAATGAAAACTCTTGACGCGAGAAAGAGGAATCTTTCATCTCTCATATCCAGTGTTTCCATTTAATTTCAAACGTTATTAACTCAAAAGCTAGGTTTGTTATTCAAGAACGGAAAAGGACTTCTCGACTTGTTTCTCTAATGCCTGTATATAGCTGTTTAATGTTAGCGACTTGTAGATCCTGGGAGAATAATTTATTCAAAAGTTATATTTGAACCATTTGACTTGACACGTTTGTTTTTAATATTAAAAAAACACGTATACACGATCTTGTTAAAAGGTTAAGTTTGTGCTAATCATTAGTAACAAAGATTTCGATTTTTATTCCTGTTGATAAAAAATGTGAATGAATAATAATAATTAATTATTTATATAACTTGACAGTACAGTTTATAAAGTAAAAGAGTTGTAACATCAGAAGTAAATATTAATATTAAAATCCCTGTCAAAAATGCGATAGCGAAAATGATCAATCTATATTGTGAGTCAAGAATCAAAATATGGTAATTTGATTTTCCAAATCTTAAGTACAACATGAATTATAAGGTGGAAAATAATGTCTGAAATGACATTTTGTTGAATAACAATTAACAAAATTATGCTTTAATGTCCATAAACAATTAAACTTTTAACTTTTTCTATAGAGTTTGAAAATTTAAAAGAACTTTCAATTTATTAAGATTACAAATAAAAGTAGTCATGAAACAACGTTTATTCCTTGTTTCTTTTTTTTTTTTTGTTGATGAATCAAAATTCTATCTTAAATTTCACCAAAAATATCTGTGAAAGCGATGTTACTAAACTTTAAGGTTTCATCTCGCCCAAAAATTAATTGCGTAAAGCAACCAATCAAATTAAGAAATATTCAAAATTCATCATGGTGGATATAATGACAGTGGTGTTTTAAAAAATTTACGAGATTTATCTGAAACTTGTTACTCAGTGGTTTTTGAGGTCACTAAATGCGAGACTGTTGTTTGATTTTCAAAATTCAAAATGGTGAATCAAATATGGCGGACTAGTGTTTTTAATTAATCGAATTTGTTTGGAACTTATTACTGAGAAGTTTGTGGAGTTGCTAAATATGAATTTGAAGTCAGTTTTTAAAAATTTGTTATGAAAGATTGAATTAACACTTTAAATCTTTTAAAACGATAAAAAATGATAACAATTTAATCCAGTTTAGTGCCGTGTAGAAATTTTTAAAAATGTTCTCTATATCTGAATTAGTGATTTTCTACTAATGAATTAGAGAAAAATGAGCTACTATTAAGGGTATAATATTAATTTACAATAAACCTCTGTCTTTTCATTTGATTTCTTTCTCGAACGAAAACATTGTTAGCATTTTAATTTGTTTGGATTGAAGTGAAAGAAACTGATTAAAAATTTGTCGAAATTCAAAACGCTTTTAATCCAAACAAATCTCGTTTTTGTCCTTCGTGAAATCATTTTAATTCATTTCAATTTACACATTCTTCTCCATATTTCAAAATTTTCTACAGCTACCTTAAAAATCTCCCAACACTAAATTTCAAACTCGTTTGGACGATTTTTAATTTTTTGACTGCCATATTGGATTATTTGCTCAAATTTTCTAAAAAGACATTTCAGATTCGTATTTAGTAACCCAAAAATCTCCCAGTAACAAATTTCAAACAAATTCGGACAATTAGAAAAAAAATTGTCTGCCATAATGGATCCTATTTTTCGAATTTTTGAAATCAAACCTCAGATTTGTATAATTAATGTCCTAAAAAATTATTAATAAATTTTAAAAAATATTACCAAAAAAATGTCAATTAGTCTGATATATGTACATAATTTCCTAATGTAAACAAACAAAATGTATTACAGTAGAGGCCTAATTTTAAGAATATTTTTTGAAATTGGCTATTAATGATACTAAGATAGGGAAAAATCCAAACTGGTACTCTACCCTATTAAAAAAATTGAACGTTTGAAAACTTCTCGCAAATTGATATTGTACTTTAAGGATGTTTACCCACTAAGTGGTTCTCATCTTAGCCAACCATAACACGCAAAATCTTGTTAACTGAATTTATTTTTGTAATTTATTTTTTTAAATAGTATGTTTTTTATAGTAGGTAATAATAATTACATCAACAGATTTTCTTTAACCCTAAGAGCACACACCTATGTTTTCGAACACGAAGCACAATCTGGGTCTGCGAGACCCTGTGCACTTTTTAAAGCTCCACCATTTTTAAACTATTTATCCGATCAACCAAAAAATAATATTTAAATATTCTTTAAATATTGTAAATCAAGTTTCTATAATTTTAATGGCGTATTAAAAATATTAAAATATAGAAAAAAATTCGCAAAAAAAATATTTTTACCAAAAGTATTAAAAAAAAAAAAAAAAAAAAAAACATTTTTTTTTAATAAACTGTAATTACAAATATTTTTTGCTATTTTAGTTTTATACCCTCGAAAGGTGATACAATAAGCCAAAGATTAGTCCCATATTGCATCTTTTAAAAATCGCGTTTTCTTGTAAGATTTTCGACGTAGTTTTTATTTTTTACAAGGCCTTGGTGACAAATGATCGAAGTAATATAAAAGAGGATAATCAAATCGTGTAGTTAGAGCCTAAAACTACTATCAAGGGACCTCAGACCCTTTAATTTTTAAAATACCTCAAAGATATTCAAGGTTAAGTTCAAAGTATGGGTCTCCCAGACCCAGAGTGTGCTCCGAGGATTAATGAAAATATTGTTATTCTGCACGTTTTGTTACCGGTAGAAGTTAAAACTTTATAAATTTATATATTGAAAACGATATGGTAAACTTTAATAAAATTTTAATCGCACGTGTAACATGATGATGGTAATACATTTTTAAAATTTGATGACAATCTATAAAAAGTCAATTTTTTGAATAAACGTCCTTTAAAGGTCCATTGTGATAAATAAATGAAGTATCATATTTCAGCTCTTGACTCACGATTCTTGATATTCAAATTTTTTTACAGGGAAAATGAGAAATAATCAGCATTAAGCAAGTAGAACATAGTTACAATAGGCGGGATCCATTTCAAATCAAGCACAATTTTCACTTGTGATCACAGAATGTTATAGGGATCAAATATCTTGATTTTCAACGGAAATTAGGTGACACGTATTTTTGACAATATAGAAAAAAAAATTCCCTCAAGTTATGAGCGATTTGAAATTTAATGACTTTTTATTTGAAAAATTCAATTTTTTTTAAATGTTCTTTTTAGACCTAATTAAGATATTTAGGTTTTCTTTCCAGATTCTGGTAGGGTTTTTTAAACTCTTTCAATTTTCATAAGAAAATGATAAAATATTAAAAATTTGACGAAATGGCACTGGTTTTTAAAAACAATATTATTTTGCACAATATATATTTCTTGTATAATCAGACGAAATTGAAAAAAATCATCAAAAATCTATAATTGTGTTTTCCTAGATAATCGAATTTTTAATATTTTAAACATTTTCTTATAAAAACACAGGCCTACAAAAAACAATTTTGTCAGAGACTCTATACTTTCTACGTATTTATACGTATTTTTTCGTTGAATCCGAATCTGAAATCAGAATTGCTAGATTGGTTCTATTTTTTGAGATAATCACAAAGAAAAAAGTTTAAAACACCAATCAAAGCCAAATTTTTTCTTCTTTTTGTCCAGGACATTATGCTAGTGTATTTCTATGTATTTTTCTCCACCGAAATTGAAGTCTGAATAACCAAATTGCACTGAGAAAAAAGGTTTAGTTTTACTAACAATATTTTTTAGTTGACCATTGTTGGTTGTAACAACAATATTTTGATTGGTATAATAAAACGATTTGGTTGGCGTAACACATCAAGTTGTTTGGGACAACCATATTATTTTGTTGCTCTTATTTGGTTGAACCAAACATAATTTAGTTGTGACAACCAAACATAATTTGGTTGTGACAACCAAACAGAAATTGGTTGTGACATCCGAACATAATTTGGTTGTGTTAGTTAGCTCCCAAATAAAAATTTTTTTTATGACAACCAAAATTTTTGTTATCCCGAATAAAAAAATATAGTTGTGACAACCAAAAATTTTTGTTATGCCAATAAACAACACTGAACCAAATAATTTAGTTGTCTCAACCACATAGTTTGGTTGAATAAATATCAACCAAATAATTTGGTTGGCTCAACCAAATTTTCGTTGCTATGACTAAACATTTTTCTCAGTGTGGCTAAAATTGTTGAATTAATCTAAAAAAATTGCTCAAAAACCCGAAAAATTATCTAAATAATTTTATCAATGTGCTGTTATTTTAACTTGGAATTTGAATTTAGCGGAGAAAAATACCTAGGAATGCGCTGGTGTATAGTGTTCTGGACAAAAAAAATTTTTCTTCGTTTTGATGTTTAAATTTTTGTTTGTGATTATCTCAAAAAGTAGAACCAATCTAGCAATTTTGACTGCGGATTCAACGAAGAAATAGGGACAGCGAATAAACTTGCTGTGAGAGCAAAAAAGTTTGCTGTGAGAGTTAATTTTAAAAAAGTTGGTTAATATTGTTTATTACATCAAACTTTGTTCATTGTCATAGCAAATAATTTGCTGTGGTTGCTAATTTTGTTAGATTCAACGGCAAACGTCAATTAACCACTGCATACAATTCATTTCTTTCCGTGTAGTGTCTCGGATAAAAACTCTTTTTTGTGGGCCTGTGAAATTGAAAGAGATTAAAAAACCCTACCAGAATCTGGAAAGAAAACCTAAGTATCTTAAATAGGTTCAAAAATATGAACATTTTAAGAAAAAAATTGATTTTTTAAAACTAAAAGTCTTCAAATTTTAAATGCTGATAACTTAAAAAGGAAATTTTTGTTTTCATTTCGCAAAAATACGTGTCACCTAATTTCTTTTGAAAAGCGACATATTTCATTCCCATAAAATTCTGGACCCGTATCATTTTGACACAAAATTTTTCGTTGTACATGTTATATTGTACTCCTACTAAAATCAAAGATTTTTAAGTCTGATTTATTAAATAATTTATTTCAATTTATTAAATTAATATTAAAAGACTCAATTAATTCAGTAGATTCAATTATTAAATAATTAAAACATAAAAATCTTTGATTTTAGTGGGAGTACAATATAACATGTACTACAAAAATTTTTGTGTCAAAATGATACGGGCCCAAATTCTGTGATTAAAATTGGAAATCCTGAATAATTTGAAATGGAACCTGCCAATAGTTAGTTGTTTTTAAAGAATAAAAATACTGTAAATGGTTTTTGTTGACGTTTGCAATGTTTCTACAGCAGGTAAACGAAAATTTGACGGGGGTCACCAGAACCAGGGGGAATCTAAACGTCGCTTCCAGAGCAGCTGGGGGAACCAGCCCCTTGCCCAACAGCCATTGGGATATGGATTGGCGAGCGTAAACGGTGGCGGTAGTGGTGGCGCTGGGTCTGGTGACGAACCGAAATGGTACCAAGACAGCTATCAATCGTGGAGCTAACTTCTGCCAGCTTGCAAATGAACGAGCGTCATTCGTAAACGATCCAACGTGATTTCGGGGTAGGGGACAAGAAAGCTAAATAAAATGAGGAAGCGAGAGAGTGCGTGTGACTAGACTGAGAGAAAGGATGAGTGTCAGCAAGAGAAGAAGAGATTAACACAGAGAGAAAGAGAGAGAGAAAGAGAGCGAGAGTGAGAAAAGGAAAATAAATAGGGGGGAGAAAGAGAGAGAAATACAGACAACTTTGTAAAAGTTTTATTCATATTATTGTTTTGATAAAATGTGAATTGTAAATGTTTTAATAAAATGCAGCACCGCGCTCTGCGCCGCCACCATCGCCTGCTGCGTTGTGATTATGTACAGTGATGTGCCACTGGGACTGTATTATTTTCATCGGAGTGACCACCCACCCCGTACTACTATTACGATACTAAGATACTACTCTTAAGTACCATTAACTGCATTGTCACATTGTTTACTGCCAAGCGAAGAAGATCGGCGATGCTGACATCCAGATTGTGATGGCTTGTATTAATTAAGAGGACTTTTGAATGATTGTATTGTGAATTATTAAGCGATGACTAGTTGATTAATTTTCATGAAAATGCATGTGTTGTGCGTGACATGAGTGATGAGAGAGAAAGAGCTAGAGAATGTGTATGTGTAGATGATTATAAAATGAAAAAAGGCTTGTCAAGATTTAAACAAATCGAACAAAATGTAAGAAAGCAAAGAAAGCAATTGTGAATGAGTGAAAAAAAAGATGCGAAAAATATGAGGCAAAAATTGTTGTCGTTATTGTCATAATTTTTGACCTTTTTATCTGTGAACAAGAGTGTGAGAAAGAGCCAAGTGGAGTGTCTGTGTGTGTATGTGTGCGTGGAGCGCGCTAAGCGCGATTAGACCTTCTATTGTTGGTCTATAATGTGTACAGTCAGTGAAACTATTATTATTAAGAGTCAGGCAAGTTTTGCGAAAAATCGAGAGTAAGTAATAATTTGCTAGCCGCAACTTGTGTGAAAGTCTCTGCGATGCGATGGTGTCTCCTGTAGTTTGTCCGAATGTAAGAACAAGAGACGAACGACCTATTGGTTCGGAAGGAAATATTGCTCATGAATGAGAAAAAACCCACTTGTACAGTAAATTTTCAAACGACAGTATCCAAAAATAACGAGAATACTCGTTTCTAAATTATAACTATATATATATAAATATATATAAATATATATATATATGTATGTATATGTATTAATTTGCTACTAGGAGCGCGTTTAAAAAACAAAAAAAGAAAAGAAATTATTAAAACGGAAAGAAGTTAACAACGTTTAGAAGTTGAGGTGGTCCACCTTTAAAAGGCTAGGAAAACGAGAGAATGAGTTACGAGTTGGATAGAAAGCGCGAAATTTTTTCACGATTATTCTTGGAAAATTTTTTATTCGAAAAGTCAAACACACTTATTTACACTTATACACTTACACACTGAAACACACACATTCATGCAATAGATGATGAAAATCGATGACTGGCTACCGGATTGATAATGATAGTTACAGATTGAAATAGAACGCTAAACGTGCGCAATTTTATTCAAATGCATCAACACATACAGCACACACTTTTTTGAGTGTTGACTTATTGTTATTGTTAGCCTGTTAGTTAATTAGTAAGAGTTGTAAGTGCGGGCTGTAGTTGGTCCCTGTCCCTGGAGCCCAGACAACCCCCTGTTCTGGAGATTATTTTAAAGAAAATAAAAAAAATGTAAGAAAAAAAACAAAAAACGACACACTACTCGATGTAAAACACGCACCCTCCCCCCGGAAGATAAAACTGTAAACCGATAATCAGGCATTAAATTATAAGACTATTTTTTTATGTGCTTAACATAAATAAAGAGTCTCATATATCTGACCCTCCGTTTATTTAAAAAGTATCAGGCACAAGATCAAGAATCGCATCAATTGTCGAACGTATTCAATTTTCTTTGAATTTTCAAGTCACTATCACTCGTGAAGACTATATAAGTTGTTAATTTGATTTTCATAAGTGATTGTCATCTACATTTCAAGAAAATTGAATGCCCTCGACAATTGAGCCACAAATCATTCCAGTCTCGACAATTGGTCGGGATTGGAAAAATGAAAAAAAAAGATAAAATAAATAAAATAAGAATCGAAATGACGAAAAATGGAAAAAACGAATCGTGAAATCTGAAACACTAGGCATTCATGCGTAATTTGACAGAGGTACGACACGAACGAAAGTAACATCTAGATAAAAGGGAAAGCAACAAAATCAGTCTGGACGAAGATAAATTGCTCGCAAATCCTCTTATTTATGAGCATTTTGTTAATCTTTATTCATGTTTTACTTAATTCTAATTATTTCTTCTTGAATCGCCGCCGTATTGGCTGCAAAAAAAAACATATTCTTCACCTAGTAATAATGTTGAGCTCCAAACTCCTACCCCCCATACCCTCTCCTGAACTCCGAATCATTTGAATCCTAAAACCTTGGAATTGTATCGATAAGGCCCACTCGTGATTACCACGATCGTCACAGAGAAAAGCCTCTATACTCGAAATTGTTTACTTTAGTCATGAATCTGTCTCTTAACCTATCTTCTATTCTACGTACCTACTCTATTTATAAAAGCATAATATTGAGGATATAATATTAATATTAACAATACGATAAGGATGAATATCGCTAATCATACTGAGTGGGTTTTTGTGACATGATAATATTTCATATAAAATTCTGGTCTTTGTCGAAAAATTGTAATAATTGTAAACGGCGAGGATTCATAAAATTATACATGTAGAAGCAATTAACGAAAAAAAAAAAAGAAAAAAATGTAAAAAAAGTTTTTGTTTAAAAAAAAAGAACCGAGATATCGGTTATTAAGGGAAAGCAAATGGACACAGCCACACACACGCGACACATATTTAAGAAACACATTGCGCAGATAATATAAGAGTACGGCTTGCGGGGGCAAGGAAGAGCATGTCTGGCAAAGGCGAAGGCAGTTCACGGTGACGAGACTTTAGACTGATCTAGGTACTAGCGTTACGATATTGGCCCTCGCCCCGTTTTTATAGGCGTCCCAACTTGACGAGCACTTATCCTTCGTAACTCTTTTTCTATACGACGTACGGTGACATTTTCTCGATGAGAGTTGGAACGCCTCTGTGGGAGGGGGTTTTAGGTTGCATTTAGGATAATGCACCACTGTGGCTGGCTACGCTATAGCCACGCGCCCTTTTACCCGGTCAATGCCCCGCTTTTTCGTGGCACACATCCTCGGGAAAAGAACTAGGCTCTTCTTATATTTGGTTGACCCGTGTCATGCGGATGTTGTGTGATTTTTTGGGCCAAAATGATTCACGTTAATAACGGCTCAAAAACGTGTTTTTTTAATTATATATAAATATATTATATATTATATTCCTGCGAATATGCATTTTTTGTGACGTGATGTTATTTAGCAGTGAGATAGGGAGAAACGAAATAAAGTTACGGCCACGCGGTATAAATGAAAAGCAAAAAAGGCAAAGTTGACAAGTTACTCAAAAAAACAAAAAAAAAAAGATATGAAAATTAGAGAAAAGAAAAGAAAGCAAAATATGCAGACGTATCTTTGGATTAAGATTTCGTTCCATCTATCAGCTCCATTATAAATGAAATTTTTATTACGATTACGATTATTATTACTATTAATTATATAGTAATTATTATGATGATTATTATTATTATTATTATTATTATTATTATTATTATTATTATTGCACGCCAACATACACTTAAACAAACACACTGAAACACACACACACAAACACTTACGTACAAACATACATACATGCATATTCAAATTTTTCCCGATTACTGTGTTTTAAAATTCCTTTTTATTCTTACTACAGCTACCGATTGCTTTGCTTTTTTAATTTCCCGCAATTTAAAAAGTTGCCCCTAATTTTAGTGTGACGTAGTTAAAGATAATGATTTAATTCGAAGGAAAAATGATGTTACAAATATGGTTCCTTTTTTGGGCTAGGAGCTTCATTTAAAGTGTCAAAGATTTTTGTGTATGACCAGATGTATTCTACATGTCTCAATAAACAGTTGTATGTGAATTACCTTTCTTAATTAGAGCTTGTTTATTTATTTCAAATCCAATTGGAATTTACACTGGAACTCATATTATTTGGACAACTCGAGCGTGTGTTCAAATTGATAAGAAGGTCACCTTGACGAAAAACGCGTAAATATGCATTACTGTACGAAGAATTTTATGCTTGTTCGGAAAAATGAAGTTTCTAAATAAGAGTTGCGAATAATATGAGTTCTGGTGTAGATGTTATTAAATTAACAAGGAAATGGTATCTATAATTGTTCCTCTCTTATTTTAATGAAATTGAAATATTTTGTTGGAACGTCAAAAACATAAGATATACAAAACCGTCTCTTTCAATTCTCATCCTTAGAGATATATTTCAATTACATTAAAGTGGGATAGGATGTCTGAAAGTATTCTGCCGTACAATCTAAGAATATACGTAAGTAACATCGTTTAGGTCGATAGTGCCGAAACAAAACACACGAGTATCGACCTAAACCACAAAGTGATTTACGTATCTTTTTCAGTTTTACGGCAGTATTTCTTTGAAATTAAGGGTAAAGTAAGAGTAAGGACCTATACACAAATTACGTAATATGTTTTTTAACCAATTTAAGCACCTCCCTCTCCTTCTAGTAAAACATTGTACAATATTTATTGGTAAAAATAAACATGGGTTGTAATAATTAGTTAGACCCATCTAACCTACTATAGATCCTTACATAATATATGTACGACCCCTAAGGTAAGTCCGTTTAACCTGCAAATGTTTTCATAAATATTCAAGATAAATTTTTTGTAATTATGGCGCATTTTACAAATTTTAGTGCAATGAAGTTTTTATAAATGTCAGATATAATTGAAATTAATTATTAAGGGGAGGCACCTGTGAAATTTCATAAATCGCGTGCCAAATTTTTTTCTAGCAAACTTTTGGATTTAAACATTGAATGCCTGAATTCGTTTTATTTATAATCTCCCAAAAACTGAGCACATTTCACAATATATAGAATTAAAGCTGGATTGTTGAATGTTGCGCCTAGAAGACAGTATTTCATGGGAAATCGACTATTTTCAATATTCAATAGTGGGGTTCCTAGTTACTTATATGACTTTTTTGAGCTCAGGAATACTAATGGACAGGCCAACTGCAGGCTCAGAGAAAAAACTCTGTTTTAATTATACCACAACATCGAACCTGTAAAGTGCAAAGATCTTCCTTGGTTAGGGATACTAGATTGTGGAATAAATTGTCACAGAAGATTAGAGATGTTCCAAAGTAGGAAGTATTTAAAAGGTTGTTGTTTAATTTTCTTCTTAATGAGAATGGTAAATTGTTTGAGATAACTTATTGGTAAATTATTGATAATAACGATGATTATGTTTACATTATACCTCGCATTATACTATTGATATGATATGAGGCAATAGTATTGTGGCATTTTTCTTTGGTATTATTGTTATGTCTGTTATTATTATTGTTATTATAATTATTTTATATTATTATTATAATTTTCTTTTTTTCCTTAGTCTTCCCTACTGAAAAATCCTATATAGGATCCTACATAGGATCCTATATAGAATCCATATGGATTCCTATGAGAATCCACGTAGGATCCTATATAGGATCCTATATAGGTATTGTCCTATAGGAATCCATGTGGATTCTCATAGGAATCTATGTGGATTCCTATAGGTCGCCTATAGGACACGTCCTATATAGGATCCTATGTGGACTCTCCTATAGGAATACATGTAGGATCTCATATAGGATCCTACTTAGGCGTCCCAAAAAAATTTTTGTACACCTCCCTACATAGGATCCTACGTAGGTTCCCATATAGGATCCTATATAGGATCTTTTATGGGCGCCCAAAAAAAATTATGTACACAGAATTAATTGTTTTTTTTAACAACTTTATTCAAATATACATTAAGCACCATTATAAGGACGAAAAATATTTACTGCGCAGGCGTAAGTATTGTAGAATACGTAAAAGACGACTGCGCATGAGGAAGGGGTACAAAAAATTTCTTTGGGGGTACCCATGTAGGATCTTATATGGGTTCCCATATAGGATCCTATATGGGAACCTACGTAGGATCATATGTAGGAGGGTGTACAAAAATTTTTTGGGACGCCTATGCAGGATCCTATATGAGATCCTACATGTATTCCTATAGGAGAGTCCACATAGGATCCTATATAGGACTTGTCCTATAGGCGACCTATAGGAATCCACATAGATTCCTATGAGAATCCACATGGATTCCTATAGGACAATACCTATATAGGATCCTATATAGGATCCTACGTGGATTCTCATAGGAATCCATATGGATTCTATATAGGATCCTATATAGGATTTTTCAGTAGGGTTAGTTCATGCATATATATGTTCATGATTAATTAAGACAACTATGTAGTTGTTCCTTGAAAGGCTAGTCAGCTCTAGGAACTTGGATATTATTAAATAAATAAAATTATCCTTTAGTTTTGCGTCTACTTTTCAGACATGATAAATAGCACTTTTCTTACAGATATTATACAATATTATATTAAACAACAAGAGGTTACAGAAAGCCATTTTTTTTACACTGATATTTGTGTACACTGAAAAAAAAGAATAATAAAAGTTACATATTTTCGATTAAAGATTACTATTTTTGAGCAGTAGTTTTGAAACTGTTCAAAAATTAAATACTTTTTACTTAATTCAGTAAATGAATTATACTTTGATTGAAATAAAATTTACTCCATGGAATGGAAAATTTAAATGAAAATTATAAGTATTAATATGAATCTGAGGAACTATTGTATCATCCAGAATAAGAATTGATTTTCAACGGAGTGGCGTTTACATCGCCACTAACGATATTTACTCAGAAAATTGTAATTTTGCCCCTCTACTGTTCGCGTCACTCACCGATGTAGGCAGTATATGCGTGTGAGACGAGAATCGGAAGAATGAAATAATACAGAAAATAATATTTTCTTGTTTTTAATTTTCTATAAAATAAATCAATGCAAATAAAAATAAAAAAGTTTCTACATTATTAACATTAACATTAACATTAACTTTATAAATACACTTCAATTTATAAATTTACAAGTTTCATTCTTCTAATATACAGGTACTTAGAATTAACGAGTGAACATTTCGAAAAAATCTTAGAATTATACGGGATCGAACTACCTAACTTAAATATAAATACGCAATGTCGCAACCCTAAAAACGCACGCTTTCGCATTAAGCCTCTCGGCTATCGAAGCAACTGACGTCATATATTTTTTAACTTATATGAATTACCGCAATAAAATAAATCATAAACCCCATATATTTTACTACATTATTGAAATTAAATGTAAATATTATTCAAAACATTAGTAAATAGAAAAATATTAGATAGAATAATATTAAATAAAAAAATTGTAAATATGTAAAAATAAATGAAATACTTATATAATCTAAAAAAATTTTATAATAAAATATTATTAAATTTTTTTATACAATATATTATTAATAAATAATACTTATTAAATAGTTTAAAGCAAACTAATTTATAAAATAAAATAGCAAAAGTAAAAGTAAAAATTAATTTTAAAAATGTTTTAATATTAATATTGAATAATTTATCTGAATATCAAAATACATTTAATTAATTATTATAACAAATGCAGTTTTTTGAAGAAAATAATACAAATAATATGATTAAACATAAATGAAAAATGAAAAATTGTTTTTATATAACACCTGACGAGTTACAAGAAAAAAATTTTTGATCCAGAAAATTAATTACTTAATATTTACCAAAGAAATTCAAGTTTTATAAAAAAAATTTGCAATGGTAATAGAATACATATTACTTAAAATATTTTTGTATCATTAATGAGTAACAATATACTAATTAATTTAAAGTATGAAACAACTAAATTCTCTAATTTAATACATATTTTGATATAAATTTGCTTATTATAATTTTTTTTATAACAAAATATGTCAAAATAAAAGTATAAGATCCATATTAACAAGAGATTTGTTTAAAAAATATTAAAAATGTTTATGTAACAAGGAATTGAAGCATTTATTAAATGTACATATATTTCGATTGTATATGACTCGCGTATCGGTGAGAGGCCTGCAGTAGTATTAGTAGTAGTGGCACGGATTACTATTTCCTGAGCAAAAGTTGCTAGAAAATATTAAAAACTGATCCTACTGAAGTAATTGTTATATCACGCAGTTATACTTTTTAAAAATGCTTGAGCAATATTTAAAAAAGGACGAATTTAATAATTAATACTCGAAGTTGATAAAATTTATTAAGACAATATAAAGATTAAAAATATTAACAGAATTTTTAAAAATGACTAGAGTAATAATTACAATTAGTAAATTTTACTACGTAAAAAGTAATTTTTCTTTATATGAAGCACATTTTACTTTATATAGTAATTTTTACTAAATAATTACCTTATTTACTATAAATCGAGATCCTCTTTTCTCAGTGTACGAGTGACACTCGAGAGCTAACGAAGTGGGCACGAGACGTAAACGAGTACACAAACATCAACGTAAACAAATTGGACTGACTTTAAACCCATGTTACTTACACCCAGAGAAAAAATATAATAACTCACAGCCTACTAACTTTTTTATTTGTGTCAAATAAAATTTTATTTAAAACAAATAAAAAGTTAGTTGACTGTGAGACAAATGTGGGTGATTTTCCAGAAATATTCCTTTTTGTGCATCGGAAATGAAAATTTATTAAATACATTTTAGGACCTCTAAAATTTATAAACATGTTAAGCAATTAAAGATTTAACACCTTCATAACTTGATCATGCTAATTTGTAGCATTTAAAAAAGATTTTTAATATTAAAATTTATAGATAAATCTAAAGGTTAAAATATGTAGAGCAGGTGTTTTTTTTTAAAGTAAACAACAACTTCATGTCATTTGAATTTATTTTAAACAATATTTTTTATAGTCAGAAAGCTATTTAATATTATTAATTTATTATTAATTATAATTTTAAAAAATTGTAGATTTTAAAACACTTACCAAAATATAAACTCTTTTGACGGGCCCGTATCATTTTGACACAAATTTTTTCGGGCAACTTGTTATATTGTACTCCTGAAGATGAATGTTATATTTTACTCCTACTAAAATCAAAGATTTTTAAGTTTTAATTATTCAATAATTGAACTTATTGGATTAATTAAGTCTTTTAATGTTAATTTAATGTATTAAAATCAATTATTTGATAAATAAGACTTAAAAATCTTTGATTTCAGAAGGAGTAAAATATAACATTCATCATCAGGAGTACAATATAACAAGTTGCCCGAAAAAATTTGTGTCAAAATGATACGGGCCCCTTTTGACCACCAATAATAATTATTTGTCAAGATTTGAAGGTTTATTTTTCGTTGACAGTTCAAAAACAATTGATATTCATATTAATTTTTAATATGAGCCAGAGGAATGATGATTTCAACATTTTTTACATTTTATTTAAAATTAAGCAATTTTTCTTAAACTTAAAATAGTTTAGCATGTTTGTATAAGTTAACTTTAATGTAAAAAAATTGCAAAAATATTTTATCTGCTGTCATTCTATTTTTAATTTGAGCCAGAGAAATGGCGCTTCAGGTTGTGAATCGCTGTAAGAGCTTCAATTTATATATTTTTAACTTTAAATAATGATTTTTTTACAAAACCCACTTGACAAATTATTATTAGGGATGTCAATGTATTTAATAAGTATGAAAACAAATAAATAACTCAACTAATATAAAAAATATTGAATAACATACAACAAGCCAGAGGAATGATGCAAAACCAGAGGACAAAATTCATTTTCCATTTATGAAAAATCTGTAAGATCTATTTTATTTATACTTTGTACAAATATTCTACAATCACTTAGCTTCTTGAAAATATCTGTAAAGTATTGTTTTTCAAATATTAAATAGTTGTTTTACGTTTTGAAAGAATGAAAAATTGACATAGGGCAGGTTAAAAGGCTCACTTTTAGTAGTTAAAATTACAAAAAAAAAGTACTTTAAAGTTATAAAATAAATAAATTCTTTTGCAGGATTTTTAGAAAAAGTGCTAAACTATTGACGTATAGAGAGAAATTGTCATAAATTGATAAATTGTTATTATTATTGAGAAAATCTTGAGGACATACAAAAGTAATATTTCGAGAGAATCACCCATATATTTCTATTTGTCAAAAATAACTTATCTTTGAGTCAAATATATTACTTTTCTGGGTGTACGATATTTTCTAATCCAAAGGCACAACGAGGTGCTTTTAATGATAGAACGTCCAAGGCTGCGTACTGCCGGTATAGGACGCGCTTTCACATAGTAAACGTCCTTCCGGAAGGACAATTCATTTTTGTGAAAAAATATTTTAATTTCATATAATCATCATCATCACCATCATCATTATCATCATAATTCATCATCTTTATCATCAAAGGAATTGAGTTTATTATGACTTTTGTAAATATTGTTATAACTAACGTAATGGCGGCCGGTGGTAAATGGCTCAGGCGCGGGTCCCTCGGAAATCGCTCTATAAAATCAATATGGAAGCAGATAAGTATAAAAATGACTATATGGTTTTTTAGGTAATGAAACAAGCTTTCAGATGACGTAAATATCGATTTTTTAAATTTATGTACAAGGGCTAAGTAGTCTTTTTAAAAAAACGAAAACGTCCTGCCGGCAGTACCGCGCGTCGTCGTTTTGTGACTAAAAATTATGTGAATTTTTGGAAAATTTAACTTCTTTTACCTACCAAGCTTCGGGGTTTGAATTTACAAGTTCCATGTTTACATGCGCTGAAAGCTTGATTCTTTACCTTTCCAACCACATATACTACTTTTTGTTTATCTGAATCCATGCAGGGGCGGCTTTAGGCAAAGTGTTCGGGAGGGGCGATATATGGGATAGAAAGAGATAGCACTATAGTGCTATCTCTCTCTCTCTCTCTTATACAAATATAAGATTCTCGGGGGGGGGGGGGCGGTCGCCCCATTCGCCCCCCCGTAAAACCGCCAATGAATCCTTGTTAATTTTATAACGCGATTTCGTACGTACTCGCGGAAGGCTTTTTTGTCCTGCCGGAAAGACGTTGGACGTTCTATCATTAAATGCCTTTAGATAGGGTCTAAATGCGTTCATTTGTTTGACCGTATGAAAATGGAGTACATTTTTTCCCTAAGGGGAAAAATTAGATGAGTCAGCTGTTCATTTTTTCCCTAGGGAAAAAATTGACGTCATTTTCAATCCGGTAAAAATTGTAAGACAGCACGTTAAAATTTAGAGGACTGTCAATTATGACGCTTTTATAGTGAAGGCACAGGAATTTTTACCAAAATTTTTTCTCAGTGCAGGCATCTAAAAGCCTGTTAATGCCTGTGGGATAAAAACAATATTTTTTTCAATGTTTTAGAATTTTTAACTTTCTTTTAATTTAAAAGTTTTTTAAATCTATACGTAATTTTGTTTAAAATTGTACAAAAAAAATTGCAATAGAAAATAGTGAGAATTGTGGAACAAGTTAGATTTTAAAAAAATTTCCAACAAAATTTTAACTTATTGTTGAAGGGTGTCAATTTTTTTCCTGGCGTAATTTTGGATCTAGAAATTGAAAAATTAATTGTTTTGACATTAAAAAAAATTTAATATCCATACGTAATGTTGATTAGAATTATAAAAAATTAACAATAGAAAATAAAAATTCTATAAAACAAAACTATTAAAGAATTTTTTGAATAAAATATTAATCATTTTATTCGAATGGAATTCTCCATAGAGAACAATTACAAACAAAAACGAGACGTTTTGACACAAGCGTTTGTTGAAGGAATTTGTCTCGTGCTGGCTACAGTAAAAAATCCGATAAAAAAAAGAACAAGGATTAAACTTTTGTATCAACACATTTTCTTCCTTCTGATATCTTCTATGCAACGTAAGTACTTTTCATTATTTTGAACCTTGTACCATAAGTTCTCGTGATATGCTGTTGCTACGTAAATTAAATAAATTCTAATGCAGTGTCACTATTTCCTTGACAATTCGCACCTCCACCCTATTTAGTTTTTTCTTCGTCTTAAAATACCATCCAGAACACCATTTCTGCTGTCCTATGTAAAAACCTGGTAAACCACATTTCAATACGGTCAAAAATTGACAATCGCTTGTTCGACTTTCAACCTTGTTGCAATGTGGATTGCTAGGTTTTTACATTAGACAGCAGATTTGTTATTAACTTTTTATAAATACATTTTTTTTTTTTACTAAAATGCAATATTTTTCTCAAAAAAAAATGTCACTTATATACTTCATTTCAAGTTAATGAGATTGACATTTGAAACATTAAAATCGATCGATAACTTTTCCAGATATTAATTTTTTAATTAAAAACATTAAAACATTTTAATAGTTAATAACATTAACAATTTTTTTTAATCCTTTGGTATGCTAACTGTTTATCTAAAACCGCATAACAAAAATATTACAACATAAAAAAATTATTCGGTTTTGGGTGGCTCTTTTCAGGAATTCTGACCCAATATAGGGGAGACCGGGGCTAGTTAGGTTCTCGGTTTTTTTGCTTAAATCCTTTATTTTGGCACCCGAAAAAAGATTCTAAATTTGCTATATCAATTTCGATCGGAAACCCCAACATTTTTTTTGAAAAAGGTGTAAAATTTCAAAAAATTGGGCGCATACAAGTTTCCCAGTGCAATTTATGAAAAAATAGTTCAGAATGAAAATAAAAAGTACAAAATTTTCTTTAATTTAAAAAAAATTAAACGTTTTAAGTTAATTAGGTCAAAAGTTAAAGCCTTTCAAAAAAAACCGATTTTTATCGATTTTTCACAAAAAAAAACGTATTTTCAGTTTTTTATCAATTGTGCGGTTCCCAGTTATTTTAAGCAAAAGTGATCTACAAATGAGTTAAAGTAGATTAAAATACCTTTCATTTTCGATGAAGGAGAACATTAGAATTTAATTAGGTCCAAGGTTATGATCTTCCAAATATATACCTAATATTTTTGACTATTTTTGACATTTCGGATATTTTTAAAACATAACTTATTTTTTTGGAATTTTTTATCACACTAACACCAAAAGTTAGACGTTACTGACTGTTTGAAAGCCTTTAAGAGCTGATTTCTGTGTCTAAGACGTAAAGTAAATAATATCGCAATATGATTACACTCAGAAAAAAATTTGTTTGTGACAACCAAACTTCAGTTAAAGAAACAAATTTTGGTTGAAACAACCAAAGTTTGGTTAAATCAACAAAATTATTCTATTGTTTCAACCAAAATTTGGTTGTTTCAACCAAAATTTGTTTCTTTAACTGGAGTTTGGTTGTCACAAACAAATTTTTTTCTGAGTGTAGCTATAACGCCGGTCAGTACACATTTATATCTTTTTAAATGTGGATTTTTATGGCTAGGAGCTTTACACCCATCCAGTTGTGGATTCTGGGGGTATGTGAGATATACTCCCGGGTGGGAGAGAGGGTTAAAATTTAAACCAAAAAATAATTTTTGCAGAAAAATGCAACGATTAAGGATGACCTCCGAGATCATGACAAGCACTTAAAGATTATTTGCTCCCGGGAGTGATTTGCTCCAAGGGAAAGTAAAAAAAAAAATGTTTAAAAATTAATTTTTTTTCAAATATCCTGCCTAAGGATAATGTCTAAGAACCTCCATCAAAAGGTTGGACTTGCCCTCTCGGGGGGATTGGGTCAAAACAAAATTTCAGAAAATCTTTTTAGTTAAAAAATAGTGCGCCTAAGGATGACACCCCCGGAAGGTTTTTACCAACACTTTACTCCGAGCATAACTTCCTTCTTGGAGGGAGGGGGCTAAAATTGAAGATGCGTCAGTTATGATGTTCATAAATATAATGATCAGACATTAGATGAAACAGAATTAAGCGACAGTATTCTTAATTTTTTATCACATCAAAATGAGTAAAAAATTAAAACTTTTTATATAGTTTCAATTTTAACCCCCCACTGCGAGGAGAAGGTTATGCCCTGGCAGCGAAATGATGAAAACTTCCTGGGGATGTCATCCTTAGGCGCATATTATTTTTCAACTAAAAACATTTTTTGAATTTTTTTGAAGACCCTCCCCGCCCGAGGGGGAAAGCCTCCCCCTTTGATGGAGGCCCTTAAACATTATCCTCAGGCAGGATATTTGTTAAAAAATTAATTTTTTTATATTTTACTTTCCTTCGGCGCAAATCACCTTCGTGGTCATATCAGTGCCGACCTTAGCTATTTCGAGACCCTGTGCGAGAATTTGTATAGCGCCCTTTTTAGTAGTTTTTCTCTCTTGTCAGTTTCTACTTTTTTTTTAGTTATCGAATTTTTCTAAAACCGCCCTTTTGAAAATCACAACGCCCCCTAAGACTTAGCGCACTACCCTAAAGCCGGCACTGGGTCATATCACCCCCAGAGGCATATAATCTTCAAGTGTTTGTCATGCTCTCGGAGGTCATCCTTAATAGCTGTATTTATAAAAATATTTATAAACTCCTAGCCATAGAAACCCAAACTTAAAAAGATATAAATGTGTTTGAACATTTAAATTTATGTAACTCCGTGAATCTCTGACTGCTGTACCACAAAGTAGAGGACAGCTGACCGGCGTTAGCTAATCAGATTGCGACATTATTTATTTCACGTCCTAGACAAAGAAATCAGCTCTTAAAGGCTTCTAAACAGTCCGTAATGTCTAAATTTTGGTGTTAGTGTGATAAAAAATCCCCCAAAAAATAGTTATGTTTAAAAAACAGACAAAATGATAAACATGTCAAAAACAAGGTATATTTGGACCTAATTAAGTTATAATGTTTTCCTTGATTGGAAATGAAAGCTTTTTGCCAAAGTATAATATACTATTTTAAAGCTTGTTCCTTTCCTTCAACTAAAAAATATAGTTGTTCCATTTAAAAAATAATAGATAAGGTAAATGTCCTAATTAGTGCACTACTAAGAATTTTACTAAAATAAAATAAATAAAGAAAAAATTAGTTTTTAATTCTTTTATGAAAATAATTTTTTGCTTTGAAATGAAACCAATCCTTTTCTGAATTGAAAATGATTTTGATTCAGGTTTTATTATCAAAATATAATAAATTATTGTGTTTTAATGAAATAATGTTATTGTACCAATTTGTGAACATACATGAAAAATGCATGGCGATTGTCATATTTTTCTTGATCTGTCAAAACGAACGACACGGTCAAAGTTTATATTTAATTTTTCGTTTTCTAAGTAAACAAGAATCATAAAACATAAATCAAGACGAAGTATATAAAAGGTAAAATTAAAAACATTTGTTTTTGTTTCCTCATAGAGGAAGCTTTGTGATCGTTAAGATTTTCGATTTTCCAAAAATAGTCTAAATCGACTCATTTTCATCTAAAAAGCGCAAAATTTCATTCCTAAGCAAATGTCCAGATGTATATGTGTGTGTGTGTGTGTATAGCGTTTTTTGTGTACAAGATATCTCCAGAACGCTTGAACGGCTTTTGAATATAATTTAGATGACTTATTAACCTCATGAATATATAAATTTCGACACAAGGATTTTTAAAAATACCCAACCAAATTTTTTTGAGCACCTTTTTTCACCGAAAAAAATCGTTTTTTGACAAAAATTTTTTCCATGCTAAAAATACAACATAATGAATACAAAAATCATATTCCTTATCTCAAAACGAATCGATTGACCTATATAAAGTTTATAATTGATCAAGAATTCGTAAAATAATTGATGTTTTTAAATTTTTTGAATTTAAAATTTTTTTTTTTTTAATAAATTTTCCAATTAACTTATACATTATTAATTTCTTTCTTCCTCTATATGGATGCAAATTATTTTGGTTACTTGGAAGCGAAATGTCCATGAAATGGACATAATTCTCACCTAGTTTATATTATTTTGCTTCCTCATAGAGGAAGCTTTGTGATCGTTAAAATTTTCGATTTTCCAAAAATAGTCTAAATCGACTCATTTTCATCTAAAAAGCGAAAATTTTCATTCCTAAGCAAATGTCCAGATGTATGTGTGTGTGTGTGTGTGTGTGTGTGTGTGTGTGTGTATGTATGTGTGTGTGTGTGTATAGCGTTTTTTGTGTACAAGATATCTTGAGAACGCTTTAACGGATTCCAATAAAATTTGGATGACTTATTAAGCTCATGAATATCTAAATTTGGACACAAGGATTTTTGAAAATACCCAACCAAATTTTTTTGAGCACCTTTTTTCATCGAAAAAAATCGTTTTTTGCCAAAAAAATTTTTTATGCTAAAAATACAACTTAATGAATACAAAAATCATATTCCTTATCTTAAAACGAATCGATTGATCTATATAACTTTTATAATTGATCAAGAATTCGTAAAATAATTCATATTTTTTGCATTTAAAATTCTTCATTTTTAAATAACTTCCTCAATTAACTTACATATTATTAATTTCTTGCTTCCTCTATGAGGAAGCAAATTATTTTGCTTACTTGGAAGCGAAATGTCCATGAAATGGACATAATTCTCACCTAGTTTTTATATTGTGTGGTATTTATTTTAAACATTTAAACTCAGTTGTGCACAAATTGGTACGTGTCTACAAATAGGGACATTTACCTTAGTTTTGTTGGTAAGTCGCTTTGAATATGACCACCTCAAAAACGAAAATCCCAAAAATGGTGGGGTTAAACCGGACACCCTATGGGGCTATGTCGAACACTTCAAATTTAGACAAGGTTGAACCACAAATATGCATTTTTTCAATTTAAAAATTGAATAAGAGTCTTCACTGATGCATATTTACCTAACTCATTTAATACAAAATAAATTATTTTCTTAGACGTTATTGAAATTAATGACTGATAGTAACTGTATAAAAAATGTCAGTAACAAAAACTGTCAAAAAGGCTCAAAAAAGCTTTCCTTGTTTTCAGACTCATTATTTAGATCGATGCAACACTTTTTTTAAAAATTATATTATTAGTGGTTCACAGAAAATCATTGTGAGTTTACGTCAACATTCAATATAGCAATTCTGATTCGTCCGGTTTTGCCCCACCCGGTCATCTCATTGTAAAGTCGCAATATTTTTGTTCTTTTAAAAGTATTTAAAAAAACCTTTTTTTAACTAAATTCTATATGCTTTAAGTTATAAAAAACAGTTAGCAAATAATAAATATACTTTAATTAAAGTGTCAAAAACCCAAAAAGTATAAGAAAACAAATTTTTACTTTCAGCGAAAAAACACAATTTTTCACACTGAGACGGCCACTAATTCTTTTAAAGTAATGAAATGTCATTAAAACCTAATGACGTATATACTCCACAAATCAACACGATAGTCTTTAAACGGTGTGAAACACTCCGCAGATTTAGAGATATTTGACTT
This sequence comes from Ganaspis brasiliensis, assembly GCA_037103525.1. Classification (NCBI taxonomy): domain Eukaryota; kingdom Metazoa; phylum Arthropoda; class Insecta; order Hymenoptera; family Figitidae; genus Ganaspis; species Ganaspis brasiliensis. Next base: position 300,372 of record JAZKLR010000390.1, on the reverse strand, counting down.
GTGCGGTTTAGTCCCAGTCTCCCCTATGAGCAATTTTTCTATTTTTTATGGTCTTATACTTTCACTGTTTTACGTTAAATATATTTATTTTTCAATTTCTTTTATTATAAAATATCCCTAAAAACTAAGTTTATTATATAAAGTGATGTTTTAACATTTAAACAACAGCATTTTAATGATGACCCAACCTGCCCCGGGCCGAGGCGAGTCACTTTGGATTACCCCAAAAACAATGTTCCAAAAACAAAAAACTAATAGTGATAACGGGACATTTTCTTTTTTAAATGGAAGCTGAAATATTAGAGCAAGTTTCCTGTGCGATAAGGTTTTCATAGATCGGATATTAACGAAGTTAAACAACGAAGAGTACAAAATGACCCAATCAGCCCCAGTCTCCCCTAATGTTCTCAAAATCGGTTAATAAAATTGGAGCAGTATTGCTTCAGTTGTCATTTTTTCCATCTAAATCAAAAATGTAATTTATTTAAAAGAATGTGTAAATGCCCGCAGAATTTGCCGGCAAAGCACCGGTTTTGGACATCTGCTGCAATGTGCTGCAACTGCTGAAAGCTGCCGTTGATTTGTCCAGCTCTGTTTCTCTTGTCTGGTCTCTCTCCTTCTACTGTAAAGTACCACTGAGCAGTCGCCACTCGCCACCCTCATCAGCCTCATCCGCCTCATCCCTCGTTTTCCAACCCTTTCAACTCCGACGACCTCTATCGGCTCTATCGTCAGTGATCGTCAGTTGGGGCGTGTTGGGGTGGACGGAATGTGGTACAGTTTCACTTGACCAACTGACTGACAAGTGTATTTAGAAACAGTGATGGTGTCGCCGCATTATTATCTTTCTCACGGGATTTACTCCAACGGGCAAGCCATTTCTGATTCTTCTTTCACAAGATAAACTCTCAGAATAATGGTTTAGTCAAACATTCTGAATTGATGGCGTCTCAGTAATACGAACTCACTTGTTCCTTATGTTATTCTAAATTTTCCAAGGAATACATTAGAATATAATGAGACCCTCAAGTTGAGCCAATTGTACACAGCTTAAATCACATCACAGTTAAATCTACTTCTCTAACACTTGGACATTTTGCGAAAATGCAAGCGACCTTGGTGAGTTCATCCATTATTCACCCTCTCTCAAAAAATAATAAAAGACTTTCTTTTTTTTATTTTGTTTTTTGCTAAACATCAATTCTCTAATTAAACTTTTCTTTTTAAACAAAAAGTAATCTACTCTGTACAGAACCATGTGGACTAAACTTTAAATCTTTGCACATAGAAGTATTATTTTGTAATTTGAATGTTTGCTGGTATTAAAAGAACCGCATAAATGTTGTTGAAAATGTGATTCAAAACAATGCAAATTTATTCTTAGTCAATTGCGAATCGCAATCGAATTTTTCCCTTTTGTAGTAGAGTTTAGTTTTTGAGAGATTGGTCACAATTTAGAATTCGAATGAGAGGTAATAGATAATAGAGATAATTTGGTAATAGTGATTTTTCATCAAGACATGAGTTACAATGTATGAGAGATGATAGCGGACTATTGACCATCGTACTGTTCATGCCGAGCGCATGGGCGCGGTTCAGCAGATCCTATTACCCTGTGTTGCCCTATTTTCTCGCTTTCAATTTTTATTTTCTAGGTAACCTTTTCCCTGCAATGTTTTCTCTTTTTTTTTTACAAAAATTTAGTTTTTGTAAGAGATAGAAGAATTTATCGTCACGTTTTCTGTTGCTCTTGTTGTATGAGAGGATCTTGAAGAATGAGAAGCAGCGCGGAGAGACTGCGTTGATCATTTCGGGTTGATGACTTCTCATGAATTGAACATCGCGTTATTTTCGTTTTATCCTGTGGACAACATGGGGCGACGTCCGCAAATCAAGGGCGTGGCAAATTTATAGCATCCTTGTGAACACGATCGCACACATCTCAAAAACTAGGCGACGCGCGCAAAGATTTCCTTCGATCCACCACTTTAAACCACCACGCGTTTTCGTTTTTCGTGTTCCGCATCCGCAATGAGTCAGAAAGAAGATTCCACTTATCGGATAAACATAATTTCTTTCTTTTATGCTCATTATCTACCTCTCGTGAAAAACAAGAAAAATGGAACTTCTATATTCTATAGGTAGCACAGACAATTCTTAAGCAAATATAGTAATTGACTTTTACCACAGAGCATCAGATAAAATATCAGAAATTTCTCATTTTTGTATATCTGATAAAAATCTGGAATTCTCATTTTCTTTTGCTAAAAATTAAATTCTATCTGTTGTTCTATCTACTGTTATTATATGGGTGAAAAAGAAGGGTGAGTTTTGTGTTTCTTGGGTAATGAACAAAAGTAAAAAATGTAATGCATAAGAACTAAATGAACTAAAAAAAATTAAAATACGTCTTAAGGACGTCTTTTGGACATGTGTGCACTGGGATACAAAATATATTTTACGAATTCAAAATTATAAATCGAAAGTTATACACTGAGAGAAAATACCAACGAATTTAGCATGTGAATCGAAGAATTTAATAGGATGTAGTCAATTTATAGAAGCGTCTTGTTGACTAAACTTCTCCCGTCTACAACCTAATTTGGTTGGCAAAATCTTTCTGCTGATAACATGCCAAATTAGGTTGTGAGATGAGAGAACTTCAGTCAATGAGAAGCTTCTGTAAGTTGCCTCGTACATCCTATTAAATTCTTCGATTCACGGGCTACATTCGTTGGTATTTTCTCTTAGTGTAATTATTTTGCACTATATTTTTATAAAAAATACCTTTTACACTAAACGGAATGCAAAATTATGTTTAATATTAGAAATAGATTGAATGCTGTTTAGCAGTATTTTTGACAGAATCTAAATAGTACATTGTGCACTATAAGTTTCCAAAGCAGCTGTTTTCCGTCGAGTTCAGAAATTTGCAAGAAGACGGAAAATGCACTTTCGTAAGTGCAATTGCAAAAACGCTTAATTTTTGTGGTTTCGTTTTCGCTGAATTTCTGGTCTCGCAAAAACCGATATTATGGCAAAAATAACTTGTACAAGATCGTCCAAGGTCGTGTATAAGTTCTGTCCAAGAAATTGGAACATAGTTCTTGTATATGTTCTTGCACAAGGTCTCCTACAAGTACACTGACTTGTACAAGGACTAAGACAAGGTCTTGTGCGAGAGCTTGTGCAAGATCTTGAACTTGTTCTGTTGTTTGATTAGAGAGACTGCGAGAACCAATGTATGTTCTTACGTAAGTTCTTGTGTAGCATTGAGCTACAATTTATGACGTATTTTCTTATACAAGTTCTTTTACATTTTCTTGTACATGATCTTATGTAGCTTTTAAAAGTGAAAAATTCCCTGTAAACGAACTTGCCCAAGTTCTTGTACAAAAACTAGAATGAAAAATTCACTGGTAAATTGTCTGTACAACATCTTGTACAAGTTCTTGAATAATTTCTTTCGCGAAAAATTGTATACTATTATGGAACTTGTACCAGTTCTTGTACGGGAACATTCATTTTTATTAAAATAAAATTAATTAACGCCTGAATTCAAGACACCGTTATCGCATTGAACACTAAAGATATTCACGAAGACTATTACAATTAAATATAATATTTAAAACTTTGACATCAAGGAGTTTCGAACCTATCTAACCTAACTACCGAACCTAAATGCGAACGCATTAAACCCCACGGCTATCGAGGACTCGGAATATACTTCAGAAAATGTAAATCATATGTTATACTGATATATCTGAAGCAAAAAATTTTCTTGTACAAGAACTTGTCCAAGGAAATTACTAAGTAAAATATCATTTACATTTTCTGAAGTATATTCCGAGTCCTCGATAGCCGTGGGGTTTAATGCGTTCGCGTTTAGGTTCGGTAGTTAGGTTAGATAGGTTCGAAACTCCTTGATGTCAAAATTTTTAATATTATATTAAAGAAATTATTCAAGAACTTGCATAAGATTTTGTACAGACAATTTACCAGTGAATTTTTCATTGTAGTTCTTGTACAAGAACTTGGGCAAGTTCGTTTACAGGGAATTTTTCACTTTTAAAAGCTACATACAAGATCATGTACACTGATCGCCAGATATGCTTTAACATATTTCCATTGGACCTACGTGTTAAAATGTTAAAGCATATCTGGCAATAGCTGTACAAGAAAATGTAAAAGAACTTGTATAAGAAAATACGTCATAAATTGTAGCTCAATGCTACACAAGAACTTACGTAAGAACATACATTGGTTCTCGCAGTCTCTCTAATCAAACAACAGAACAAGTTCAAGATCTTGCACAAGCTCTCGCACAAGACCTTGTCTTAGTCCTTGTACAAGTCAGTGTACTTGTAGGAGACCTTGTGCAAGAACATATACAAGAACTATGTTCCAATTTCTTGGACAGAACTTATACACGACCTTGGACGATCTTGTACAAGTTTTCACTTCTGATCGTGCACAAGAACTGACACAAGTACAGGTTCAAGATCTTGTACAAGTTTTTTCAGCTGGGCACTTTATTTCAAATAATAAACGATATGAATAAAAAAGTTTTAAAACTCTAAATTGTTAAAAATAAATTAATTCACATTCGCACGTTACGTATAAATTCACTTTTAAGTACAGTACGCAAAAGTAGTCTTTTAAGTACTACGCATATGCGCAGTCGCAGCCGTCACAGCTAATCGCAGAAAAGATCACTTTACGTACAAAAAATAGGCGCGAAAACGTATAAGTTTCAATGTTGAGTTATATAAAAGTAATTTTTAAAGAAAATTTTAGGGGAAAAAGTAACAAAATTTAACTTGAAAAACATATTTAAATATTAATGCCACTATTTTGAGGTTATATGTCACAGTGTGTAAAATTTAAATTTCAAACTTATTTCTCGTTTTTTATAACAAAAATAAAACAAAAATAGTTCAAAATGAAACACAAGAATATTTTTTACTAACTAAAGAAAAAGCGTTGTAAAATAATTGATTTTCATAAATGCACAAAATAACCCGCGAATTAATGATTTTTCAGTTTTTATACTTTTCTCTTAAAATACGCCACTGTGCTTTTTAAACCGATTTGATGTGGAGCCGTTTTTGAAGAATATCGATTTAAAAATTCAAAATGACCAAAACTCAAGATTTCTTCAAGTAATATTCATACATGAAAAAAAATCTCATTACTCACACAAAATTTGTAGATATTAAAACAAGGAATGTTTTTTTGTTATACTATTTGATATAAAAAAATTAATAAAATTGATCAAATTTGATAAAAACAGTTACCAATAGTTTATAATAATAATTTAATATAAATTATACCTTTTCTCTTTTAAAAACATAGTGGGCATACTTTAAGTCGATTTTCATCATGTGTATAAGAGGTCGACTTTTAAACATTTTCACTATTTAACTTACAATAATAGATTTAACCCTAGAACCCCACCTGGGGTGTGACACACCCCAGACAATTTTTTTAAACTTTGACCTTTAAAGAACTCAGAAGATCATATATCTCTAGAAACCCTAGTAGAGTTTGTCATAACCTTAACAATTATATCCAATCTTGATCTAAAAAAAATTCAAATCATTTTAGAAATTCGCAAAATTATCTGGGGGTATGAAACATATTGTGGGGTTTTAGGTTTAATATAATATTGTAGTTATAATGATAGTTCCCGCGAACAAATGGTCAGTATGGGCAAAATCTAAAATAGTATGGGGCAAGACACGAACTGACTTTCATCAAACTTGACCAGACAATGGGACAAGTATGGGATCATGCCGAATCCCACACTACTAGTATGGCATCGATTTTTCAATTTAAACAATATCATAAAGAATAATTATGGCAATATGGAAAATTACCAAAAATGAATTATCCATTTGCTATACTAGCAGCATGGGAAATATGAAGTATGGTAACTATATGCTTATGGACCACACACCATTCCTGTTATAATGACAAAATTACAGCAACTATATAAATCATTCATACAGTCAATGATGATACTTTTAATATAGGAAATTGAAACAAATTGGGTATAGTCCGCAGCACATACTTTTACAAGTTTCCCATAGTTTGAATATGGAAAATTGTCAAAAAAGTTTAAAAATCAAACACCTACTTGTAGTACGGATATGGTTGATATCCAATACTTCTAGAATGGTCAATTAAAAAGTTTAGTTATATTACATACCTAACATTCACTTATCCATGAGCCATACTTGCAAAACGGAAAACTTAGAAGTATGGGAACTATCCATGTCCCATACGTAAAGTATGGGAAACTTAGAAGTACGAAGGTTATCAGTATACCATTCTCGCAGTATAAAAAATTAACAAGAATGGATTATCCATGAGCCATACTTGCAATATGGGAAATTTAGAAGTATGGTAAATATCCATGTCCCATACTTGAAATATGGGATATTAACAAGCATGGAAATTATCCTTATCCCATACTTTAAGTATGGAAAACCAAAATAGTACGACTATTATCAATATGCCATTCTCGCAGTATGGGAAATTAACAAGAATGGATTATTCATGTCCCATACCTGCAATATGGGAAATTTAAAAGTATTGTAAATATCTATATCCTATACTTAAAATATGAGATTTTAACAAGCATGTCAATTATCCATGTCCCATACTTGAAATATGGGATATTAACAAGCAGGGAAATTATCCCTATCCCATACTTTAAGTATGAGAAACCGAAGTAGTACGGCTATTATCAATATCTCAGTCTCGCAGTATGGGAAATTAACAAGAATGAATTATTCATGTCCCATACTTGCAATATGGGAAGTTTAGAAGTATTGTAAATATCGATATCCTACACTTAAAATATGGGATATTTACAAGCATGGCAATTATCCATGTCCCATACTTGAAATATGCGATATTAACAAGCATACAAATTATCCTGATCCCATACTTTAAGTATGGGAAACAGAAATAGTACGGCTATTACCAATGTCCCATTCTCGCAGTATGGGATATTGGTAATAGCCGTACTATTTCTGTTTCCCATACTTTCCTTGCTTGTTAATATCCCATATTTCAAGTATGGGACATGGATAATTGCCATGCTTGTAAATATCTCATATTTTAAGTGTAGGATATAGATATTTACAATACTTCTAAACTTCCCATGTTGCAAATATGGGACATGAATAATCCATTCTTGTTAATTTCCCATACTGCAAAACTGAGATATTGATAATAGCCGTACTACTTCGGTTTCTCATACTTAAAGTATGGGATAGGGATAATTTCCTTGCTTCTTAATATCCCATATTTCAAGTATGGGACATGGATAATTGACACGCTTGTTAAAATCTCATATTTTAAGTATAGGATATAGATATTTACAATACTTTTAAATTTCCCATATTGCAGGTATGGGACATGAATAATCCATTCTTGTTAATTTCCCATACTGCGAGAATGGCATATTGATAATAGTCGTACTATTTTGGTTTCCCATACTTAAAGTATGGGATAAGGATAATTTCCATGCTTGTTAATATCCCATATTTCAAGTATGGGACATGGATATTTACCATACTTCTAAATTTCCCATATTGCAAGTATGGCTCATGGATAATCCATTCTTGTTAATTTTTTATACTGCGAGAATGGTATACTGATAACCTTCGTACTTCTAAGTTTCCCATACTTTACGTATGGGACATGGATAGTTCCCGTACTTCTAAGTTTTCCGCTTTGCAAGTATGGCTCATGGATAAGTGAATGTTAGGTATGTAATATAACTAAACTTTTTAATTGACCATTCTAGAAGTATTGGATATCAACCATATCCGTACTACAAGTAGGTGTTTGATTTTTAAACTTTTTTGACAATTTTCCATATTCAAACTATGGGAAACTTGTAAAAGTATGTGCTGCGGACTATACCCAATTTGTTTCAATTTCCTATATTAAAAGTATCATCATTAACTGTATGAATGATTTATGTAGTTGCTGTAATTTTGTCATTATAACAGGAATGGTGTGTGGTCCATAAGCATATAGTTACCATACTTCATATTTCCCATGCTGCTAGTATAGCAAATGGATAATTCATTTTTGGTAATTTTCCATATTGCCATAATTATTCTTTATGATATTGTTTAAATTGAAAAATCGATGCCATACTAGTAGTGTGTGATTCGGCATGATCCCATACTTGTCCCATTGTCTGGTCAAGTTTGATGAAAGTCAGTTCGTGTCTTGCCCCATACTATTTTAGATTTTGCCCATACTGACCATTTGTTCGCGGGTTTTTATTTAGAAACTATTAGGGATACCAAAATATTATTTAAATTAGTTAAAATTATTATTTATGTTAATTAGTCGAAATTAGGGCTACCAATAGTTTTTATCAAAATTTAAAGCATTCCAACCTTAGTTATAATAAAGTATTATATTGTCACACAAAGTAAATTATAATTGAATTTTCGGTTTACTTTTAATTAGATTAAATTATATATATGAAGAAAAAGCAGTTCCAACAGAGAAAAATAATTAAAACAGAATTATTTTGGTGTGTAAAAAAAAAACGTAAAATAGGTACATGTATAAAATTGGTTTTTTCTCGCTTTTCTCGTTAACTATTAATTGTAGAGAAAATTGGTAAAAAAAATTCCTTGTTTTAATATCTACAAATTTTAACCAATGACATTTTTTCTCAAATGAATATTTCTTGAAGAAAATTTGAGTTTTCGTTATTTTGAATTTTTAAATCGCCATTTTTCAAAAACGGCTACATAGAAGATTTTCATTTTTGTTGAAAAATAATGTATTAATGATCTAGAATCGAAATCTAGAAGAAAATCACAGATGTCAGTAATACTTTAGGTTAAATCGGTTTAAAAAGCATCGTGACGCAATAAAAAGTTAGCGCATCATGTATACATCATCACAATTATAAGTTCACAACACTTATCTATAATATTTTTAGCGACACTTTTAAACTTCCAAAGATATGAACAGAAGTTTAAAAACTTTGAAAAATGTCAGCTTGATTTTTACGACTAAAATGAGTCAATAAAGACACTTATATTTGATTTATAATTTCATTTTGTATATAGAAGATGTACAAGACCTTCCTAAATTTTAAGTACAATTGTATAAAGTTTGGTGTCGAAATATTTATTATTTTAAGAGAATAATTACGGATAAATTTTGATTATATACTAGTGACGTTATGCTCCATTACATGCCCTGCTTAAAGCGTTTTTGGGGATGTCGTTTAGTGATAAAAATATATATATATGCAGAAAAAAATTAAGACGATTTCTTTTTAAAAACTATGTATTTTTTTTGTATATTTATTGTAATTTTTGTTTTTATAACACGTACTATCTACAGTTTACATGTTTCCAACTTCAATCGATACATAGAGTTTCGGAAAGAAGCTCGAATAAAAAAAGTCTAAAATTTTGATTTAGAACATTACTAGGTTTTTGAGTTTTTCGTAACTAGGTTCGAAGCCTGTAAAGACTCTGATATCCTTTAACGATCAAAAACCTTATTCTACCAACATACAAGATATTTGAAACGTGTTTCTAAAACTCAGTCAAGTTGGAATCCTTAAATTTATGTAGATGTACTATCTTTAATTCTTATCTGTTGTTATTGGACACTAAAGATCGTTTTAAAGCGGATAACTTGCGATTGCGATATATTTATATTAGAGGGAAGAATTGAGGGAGTTGCCTATGTAAAAGTTGCAAATATATATCTAAAAAAGAAATTATTTAGTGATAATTTAAAAAATATAAAAGATCACGTAGGTATTCAAGAAAACAATCGATTCATATTCGTGTACAGAATTTAAAATTTTTATTAATGCGCTTTAATGTTAAATTTCAATATGATTTGGGGAGAGGGACGGGTCCCAAGATAGACATTTTGTATAAAATTTTTGTTTATGACTTTGTTACTGTTGAGCTATTAAATTGAAGTTTTTAAAAATGTCACTTCCTGATAAATATAGTGAAATGATTTAAAATTAGTTTGAGAATTGTTTCACTGTAAAAACAGACGTGTATTCCAACTGTCTTATTTTAAGACATAAGACGTTTAGAAAGCGTCTTACAGGTATTTTAAAGACACTTTCTCAATGATTTAAAATTAAGACCCCCTAAAATGTCTTCACTGAGAAAAATGGATGTTTAGAATTAGATGTTTAAAACAAGATAGTAACGCTTAACCTCAAAATATTAAAGGTTAACATCTAAGATATTAAATTTTAACATCTAGATATTAAAGTTTAATATGTAGATGTTAACCCTGAACATCTAGATAGCTGTCCCTATGTAAAATGATAAATATATTAAGGGTAAACATCCATTTTTCTCAGTGTTAAAAGTGAGGACAAAATAAGACCCTTATACAGTTACAGTTTTATGTAAAAAAAATACCGATTTTGAACATAACTTTTTCAGCCTCCCCACCGGATTATTTGTTTTGATGTTAAAATAGACCACTTAGGCTTTGTTTAGACTAAAAAACTTAAAAATTCGGAAAAGTTCTTCTTTTGCAATATTGCCGATATTGTTATCGTTAGAGAATTTGATATATCGATATTTTTCGATATCTGATTACTTTGTTACTGTTCAGATATTAAATTCAAGTTTTTAAAAATGTTACTTCTTGATAAGTACTTCTTGATAATATAATGAAATAATTAAAAATTAGTTTGACAATTGTTACATGATGTTTATTTTTTATTTACCACATTTTTCAGTGACTTTTAAGAAGGTGTCCATCTTTAGGCCACTTTTTTTAGATCGAAAATTTTAACAATTAGAAAAGGTTCTTTAAAAAATGTTTATGTTTAAAATAAAATTTAATCCCTGTGGTCATAAGTTACCTAATATGTTGTACTTTTATCCGGTATAAAATATTTTAACATATCTTATTCGGTTCGTAAACTAGAGCATTAAATCGAAACTATGTCTATCTTGGATCCCGCTTCCCTAATATTTTGCGTATATTTATACTTTATTCTAGCAAAACATCATTAAAACAATACTTTTGGCAGAAATAATAATTAATATTTCTAAAATAATTGATTAGTTTTTTAAAATCTCTTTGACCGATTTTAGAGATTTATGAGTATCATGAGACCAAATTTTAATGAAACCTGTGAAACCTTTCATGAAATATCCTATCGTCACAAAACGTGTACATACACTCACCCACCTACACTCTCACCCACACATCTGGATATTTACTAAAAACTGAAAACAGGTATAGGTATATGTTAAATAAAAACAAGTCAATATAAGCTGTTTTTTAGAAATCGAAAAAAAATTGAATTAATTGAGTCCACTGAGAAACTCTTAATTATGCACTGAAAAAAATGTATTTGATTGAAATAACCCGTTACTTGACTTTTATCAATTAAATATTTATCTGTATCAAATAATTATTATTTAAATCAAATATACACTGTATTTGATTCAATAATTTCAGTATTTAAAACAAATACCATTTAATTGATGCAAAAAATGATTATTTGATATACGAATAAATATTTATTTGTTAATAATAGTCAAGTAATATCATAATTCAATAACTGTATTGTATTTAATATATTTGTTTTTTGTCTACTTTTCTAACAGCAACTACTACTTCTACTACTTTAAAGTACTTTTGTAGTTTTCTTTGATATTTTAAAAGCATTCAATTATGAAATTTCGAGGCATTTAAGCTAAGAACTAAATTAATTATGTGTTCAAGAAAGACGCTTATTAAGTATAATAAGAGCTCAGTTGTGAGAAGCCCTATATATTTTCTTATAGAAATATGGTCGCCTTTCAAGGTAAAGACAAGCAAAAAAATTTGTAAAGTAAAAAAAATTTTACATGCAAGCGAAGTATGTATTTAATTAGTCTTTATATATATATATAATTCTCTTAATTTCTACTATAAATCCTCGTAGACATTGAAAAATTTCTCAAATTAAAGTTTTTGTAAGGTTTTAAAAATTTTTTCAATCTAAGAAAGATTTTCAAGAACAACATAATCATATTAAAGTTATTTTAAATAAATAAATGCTTTATAATGTGAATGTGTATGTGAATTTTCGTTAACTTAAAGTTTTTAAAAACTTAAGAATGTAAATAATTGATTTATTGTTTAGTCCTCCTGTTACTGTTACTGTTTTAGGTTTTTATTATTGTTATTATTATTATTATATGAACTTCATTAAAATTTTTAAAAAAATTTTAATTTGTATTTAATAACAGATGATCACCTGGATCAGCTTTGGTTATTCTTCCTACGCCTTGAACAGACACTGACGATATGGTAATAAAAATCATTAAAATTATTATACTCGAACATTAGTTAAAAATTTCTGTATTATGCTTCATAATATATACACGTATATGAAATTGAATTTAAAATACATGAATATCAAAATTAATATAAATTAACATAAATTTAATATAAAGCATATTAAGTTTGCTATACATGTATCTGAGAATTCATAACGTTGAATGAATTCCAATATACATGTATATTAAATTTAATATATAATTGTATTTTAAATTTAACTTTATATACCTACACGGAGAAAAATTTGGAACAGTTGCTGTCTCTTCTGTGGGAGCGCATTTCTCCCACAGTTTTGACTGGTGAAATCTAATGCACTAGCTGTGGGACAGTTATGCTCTCCCATGACTTTTACTACTGAATTTGCCTTGTATTTTCTTGGGCGCGCATTCCTCCCAAAAAAAAGACAGCAGCCCACCTTCTTGGTGCGGATTTTCTCCCAAATTTCCCTCACATATGTATATGAAGCCAGGGACTTAACTACCATACAGCGAAACCCCGCATTGCGGGGGGGCCTCGAGCCCAATAACCCTAATGCAAAAAAATTAAAAAAAAGAAATTAAAAATAGAAAATATTGACCGAAATTATATATACACTATTTTAAAAAATATTGGGGGGGAGAGGGGCCTCCTGAAAAAATTCGCGGGGGGGCCTCGACATTTGTAGTTACGTCCCTGTATAAAGCACAATACAGAAATTATTAACAATGATATAGTTACAATTGTTCCAAAATTGTGTGTTGGTAAATTTTCAAGGTTGCAAATATGTATTCATCATAAACTTTAAAATTCAATTATGATGGCATAAATGCAACCAAAATATGAGAATAAAGATCATCTTATCCTATAAGAAACATGCATCCAAAAAAATTTTACAAATCCTAATGGGCATTTCCACGTGTGACGCAAGGAGGTTTTTGCGATATTTTTTACAATTTTACCCTACCTCCTAGTTTTATCTGAATTTTTAATACAAAATGACTTTTAAAATCTTAAATCCAGTAAAAAGATCTATCTAAAATCTGTATTCAAGTTATTTTTCTTCTTTACTTTATGCATTTTTGACGTAAGAGAATGGAATGTGACGCAAGGACTTTTTTTGAACACGAATTTTAATATAACCAAATATAATGCATGAATAGTTTACATATTATGAGAATTAAAATATTCTAAGGGTGCTTAACATTTAAGTATAAAGTGTAGAATGAGTATAAGATGTTGCGAATAAATTAAGAAACTTTTACCACATATGATGGAACTTCAAAAAGCGTAAAATTCTGTGACGCACGGACATTTTGTTGGTATCCCACAATAAATAATTGATTATATCTTTTATAATATTTGTTATAGAATTAAAAACTCATTTGGCATAGTTCCTAAATCCTTGTATTTCTTACAAGAAAGTGGAATTTTTATTCTTTATATTGAATTTCAAGAAAGTAATAGTCTCATTATTTTTTGTGACGCAAGGACGAAATGTCCGCTTTTATGTGGAAATGCCCTAATAAAAAACACGGAAAAAGTGAGTTAACTGCTGCAACTGAAAAAAAGCTGCAAATATTTAGACAATAACACAGCTAAATATTCGCTAAGACAACAAACACATTTGCTAAGACAACTAAATCTAAAATTTATCTGTGATAGCTACAATTCTGGTCGATAAAATAGCTAGTAGCAGTTATTTGATATAGACACTCAGCTAGGAGACAGTGAAATATTTTAGCTATGATATCTACAATGTTAGCTAGAACAGCGAACTTTCTGGTGTCTTGACAAATGTGTTAGACGTCCTATTATTAGCGACTATTCAGCTATGATGACTAAAAGTTTTCAATTATTTTTTTAGCAGCAGCAGCTAACTCACTTTTCCGTGAATCTTTATTAGTGATTAATTTATCAGCCTTTATTATTACTTTACGGATTTTTTCTAAAAACAAACAAACATATTTTTAGAAAGTGACACTCATTCTTGCATGGTTACTTTGCAGAGTAGAAATCTCTTCGATGTGATGGGTCAAAAATTCATTTCATCCAAACAAAAGTTTTATAGTTAATATCAGTTTAATAATAATTTTGTTGTGGATTTTATAAACTTATACAGTTAGTAGAGTCTACTGAAATACATAATAAATTTTGATAAAAATATCCAAATAATTAAGTTCTTAAAATTTACATAGGAAAATCCACAGAACCGGTCAATTTTAACTTATAAAAATAATAATTTTTAAATTACGAGCACACCTTTCATTTAAGGTTTATTTTCTTTGAAATGTATTTAAGAACAATAACCTTCTTGCGTGATCCATTTTATTTTAATGCCGTTCGAGTTAAAAGCCAAAAACGAAAATATAATCTTTGTTCAGAAAATCTTAATGAAAAATGTGTAGGTATACTTCTTTCTTCTTTTGTTTTTTTGCATATATATTTGCAATATTTGCAAAACATTTCGAATAATAAAATATTATATAAAATACAATTATTTATATGGGGCAAAATTCCTGAACTGTCTAGGTCAAAAAATAAAATTTATTCAAACTTTGCTGAAGTGTTTCCATTGTTAGTGGAAGTGTAAATACCAAATATTTTCAAATTCCATGAAATAGTTTTTGAGTTACACACACTGAAAAAAAAGATAAAGTAACTTCTACTATTTAAAAGTAAAACCTAAACTGACCAAAATTTCTGCGCATATCTGGCAATTTTTACAATTTCCGAAGTAAGTTTTAATTATTTTACTAAAAGTTACTTCAGAAATAGTAAAATTTACTCCGGAAATAGTAAAAACTGCTTGACCTGCGCAGAAATTCCAGTCAGTTTAGGTTTTACTTTTAAATAGTAAAAGTTACTTAATATAAGAATTCCGTTTTCTCAGTGCAGTTTTAAAATTTTGAATTTTTTTAAAATGTAGTTCTTTAAATTAATTATATTTCTAATATGTAGATTGCATAAAAGATAACATATATATAGTGATTTTTCAAGCTTTTTTTACAGGCTATTCGATGATAATAAATGTTTTTTTATAAAAAAAAAATTTGACCTTTAAATTCAAGGTCAAAGTGTTAATTTGATTGTATCTCGAAATCGGAGTTTTAAAAACAAATTTAACCTATCTCAATGGAAAGCTTGACTTTTTTCCTATAAGATATGTAAAAATTAGAGTGGAACTCTAAATACTTCTGTCAAAAATACATCTCAAATACCCGCGCGCGTTCGAAAAGCGCAACCTCGCGCGAATAACCACTGGTTAATCGAGCGCTCGCGGGTATTTGAGATGTATTTTTGACAGAAGTGTTTAGAGTTCCACTCTAATTTTTACATATCTTATAGGAAAAAAGTCAAGCTTTCCATTGAGATAGGTTAAATTTGTTTTTAAAACTCCGATTTCGAGATACAATCAAATTAACACTTTGACCTTGAATTTAAAGGTCAATTTTTTTTTTTTTACAAAAAAACATTTATTATCATCGAATTGACTGTAAAAAAAGCTTTAAAAATCACTATATATATGTTACCTTTTATGCAATCTACTTAGAAATATAATTAATTTAAAGAACTACATTTTAAAAAAATTCAAAATTTTAAAACTGTGTAACTCAAAAACTATTTCATGGGATTTGAAAATATTTGGTATTTGCACTTCCACTAACAATGGAAACACTTAAGCAAAGTTTAAATAAATTTTATTTTTTGACCTGGACAGTTCAGGAATTTTGCCCCATATATACATATTTACATATTTATGATTAACATAATAATTAATAAATTATAAATTCATTTTAGCATTTATTTTTTTATTCTGCAAATTAAATTATCTTAACCAATAAACAGGCATTATTGACATTGATTTTGATACAAGTTTGAAAATAAAACAAATGAATGGTTATTTCATTTTTCATGTTTATAAATACCTTCATTCAGTTAAATTTCTTTTAATTTTAGTTTTCTTTTTAACTTTTAGACATTATAAATTGAAAATAGAATTAGGCATTTATATATAAAAATTATAATAATGTCTTTTAATAATCACACATGTTTTCAACTCATTATGCTTTAACTTGTAGTTGTGCTTCTGAAAAAAGACTAACAAGTAACACTGGAACTTTCTAACACTTTCTCTGGAACTTGGTGTATAAGCAGTATTTAAACACTTTTTGACGTGTATATTTTTGTTTTTCCCCAAAAGCTGTTTTAAGGGTGTAACTCACTCTTAAAAATTTGTTGTGGTGTGTGTTTTTATTGTGAGAAAACTATTTACCACACCACAACAAATTTTTAAGGGTGAGTTACACCCTTAAAACAGCTTCTGGGGAAAAACAAGAATATACGCGTGAAATAGTGTTTAAAAAACTGCTTATACACCAAGTTTCAGGGAAATCGGCGTATGGCACTTCCCTAGTGTTACTTGTAAGTTTTGAATCGTTCACGATCGAACATAGAGTGTTAATTATTGTAATATTTTCTTTAATTCTAATCGAACACTATTCTATTATACCTAGATTTGTTCATCTGCTAAAAAACAACAAGTACCAATTTGAAAAATCCAAATTGAATAATCGCCACAAGAAATATTTAGAAAAATGTATAGGTAATTCATTATTTTAAAATAATGAGTAACGCTACTTTCAGCGACTACCATTTCTTTTTAATTAAGAGCACATATTGTTTTCTGTCTTCAATAGATTCTACACTAAGTAAAGTATAATTCACCATCGTTTGGAATTGTTTCAATCTATGCCAAACAAGTTATACTCATAAGATTGAAAATTGATGCCTAGAATAACACGACAAATTTTATTTTTTAAGTAACTTACAGTACCGTCGGGAATTGTCAGTCCACCTATTTTTTAAGGTTTGAAAAACGTCTTTAAATGTACAAAGTATAATTGAGGGGCTGATAGGAAAAACGGAATATAAAAATGGTGGGAGCAAAAATGGGTTAATTATGTTTCAGCGTAAAAACAAATTATCATCAATTGCGAAGAAAAATGGATCGCTTGAAGTTAAGGGCAAAAACGGGATATCCTTCTATTCCGTTTTTGCTTTTAGTCAAAATTTGTTTCGTTTTTACGATTACTTTTAATTTTTTTTATTTTACTCGAAGATATTAATTAAAAATATATGAGCCGACATTCTTCAAACATACTTTCCTTAGCACTAAATGTTTTTTTATTGAGTATCTCTGCGCGTTAACATAATTTCTTTCAGAAAACTTTTAATATTGAAAATATTATTATACAATGTCTTCAAGGACTTCTTTCTTAGAATCTAAATTTAATATTTGATAAAACTTATTAAAAAAGATTTTTTTAAAGAAACCTACCACAAACAAGTTTCTCTGTCAATAGGTGTCTCTTAAATCAAATGTTTAATATATGTAAATAAGAATTAGCGAAATTTTTATGCTAATTTTAAAACTCAATGTTGTTGTTTAACATTCGGTTTGAAAATTATTATAAAAGGGTCAAACCATTGACTTTTGTCTGAGAACAGCCGCGGACATACCTATTAAAAAAAAGTTTTTAGAAATATAAAACTTCAAAATTTTATGAATTTAATAACTGTATCATTAGGGAGTAAATTTATTTTCTTTGGCGGTGTTATCAATCAAAAGTATGAGGTCCCGAGTAAGGTCCATGATGTTATTTCGTAACCTTAAATGTGGCACTTTTATTCAACACGTTATAATTAAAAAATTATTTTACTTTAAAAATCAAAACTCATCAGAAATATAAATCCCATTATTTTAATCCTAGAAATAAGGGAAATTATATTGGAAAATTATTTCTTTAAAATAATAAAATAATTTACAAAATTTCTACTTGGAAAAATGTTGATGGTTTTTTTAATATAACTTTTTTTTAAAGCTCCTAAAAATTTGAGGTTTTGAATATATTTTAAAATTAGTATAACTTTCTTATTGCTATTAAAATTTAAGGAAAGTGTTTTGCTTCGTTTAGAAATTATTAAATTTAAAATATTTCTATTTAAAAAGGCAATGTGAAATTGTTTTGTTTTCATCAAGTGCCAGAATTAGCCTTTTTTAATAGAAAACTTTTAAATTTCATCTTTTCCTACTAACGAAGCGAAATGTTTTCCCTAAAGCTTAGGAGTTCCCAAAAAAAGTTACAGGCTTAAAAAAAGCATGAAAGTTTTTATGTACAAGTAAAAATTTGTCAAATTATATAATTATTTTAAAGTAATTATATTTTAATATAATTTTAATTATTTCTAAGATTAAAAATGTGAAATAATGGAATTTATATTCAGGGGCGGCGACTTGTGTATGGTATGTCTAAATTCTATAGAGCAAAAAAGTCGCCCTGTGGAATTCCATATGGCAAAATTATAGACAAAAAATAAATTTCTTAATAAGAATGTGGATAAAAAAACTTTTTATCGAAGAAAAAGATTAAAATTTAAAAACAAAAATCATATTTTGTAAAAATAATTGAAAAATGACGAAAGAAATTGAAAATGAATTAACAAATAATGAAACTAATTTGATACTAAAGGAAATAATTATAATTGAAAAAGTTTTATCTAAAAAAATTAAAGAAAAAAATTGAAACTTACGGAAATTGAATTAAAAAATTAGGGGAAAAATTGAAAAATTATGAACATAATTAGAAATTAAAGAAAATTTTTGAAAAATGATAAAAATAGTTAAAAATTGTAGCAAATAATTAAAATCATAAAAAAAAGAATTGCGAAAAATTGAAGAAATTTTTAAATAATTTAAAATTTATCTTATTATCAAAGAGTGGATTAATTAAAATTTTAATCAATGAAATCTAAAATTAACTAACGTTTGAAGAATTATAATAAATAATTGTAATTGTAGTCTTGTTCATCTCAAATATAGTCTCTAATTTTTTCAATTATTTTTTACAAATTTATATTATTTTCTTCAATTTACAATTATTTATATCAATTATTTTTTTATTAGATATATTTTTCAATTGATTTTTAATTGCTTTTTGTCATTTACAATTATTTTTTCATTAATTCTCTAATCTTTGCTTCCTTATGGAGGAAGCTTTGTGATCGTTAAAATTTTTGATTTTAAAAAAAAAGCCTAAATCGTCTCATTTTCATCTAAAAAGCGTAAATTTTCATTTTTAAGCAAATGTCCAGATAACTGCATGTATTTGTGTGTGTGTGTGTGTGTATGTATGCATGTATGTATATGAGTGTATGTGTGAGTGTTGCATTTTTTGTGTACAGGTTATCTTGAGAATGCTTAAACGGATTCCAATGAAATTTGGATGACTTATTAAGCTCATGAATATCTAAATTTGGACACAGGGATTTTTGAAAAAATCCAAACAATTTTTGTTGAGCACATTTTACCAACGAAAAAAAATCGTTTTTTGCCAAAAAAATTTTTCATGGTAAAAATAAAACTTAAGGAATACAAAAAGCATATCCCTTATCTCAAAACGAATCGATTGACCTATAAAACTTTTAAATATGATCAAAAATTAGTAAAATAATTAATGTTTTCTCATTTTTTTGCATTTAATATATTTTTATTTAATAACTTCTCCGATTAACTTTTATATTATTAAACTATTGCTTCCTCTATGAGGAAGCAAATTATTTGGCTTACTTGGAAGCGAAATGTTCATGAAATGGACATAATTTTCAACTAGTTTATTATTTATCTCAAATCTAGATATTTTTTCAATTTACAATTATTTTAATTTTTCTGCAATTATTTTCTTATGTTACAAATATATGTTGAAAATTTTTAAACTATTTTTCACAAACTAAAATTTTTTTCTTTAAATTTTAATTATTTTTATTACTTTGCAAATATTTCCTTGATTTTTTTATTAATTTTATTACTCTTCAATTAATTTCCTAAATTTTAAAATGTTCTCCTCAAATTTTAACAATTTTCTTCAACTTTCAATTTTTATTCTTATTATTTAGCTAAAAATTTCTTCAATTTTAAATAATACTCACTATTATTATCATTAAATCATAATTAAATTCGTAAATTTTCAATTAATTATCTTATTTATCAAATATTTCGGTCAATTTTCATTTTCTTTTATCTTTTTGCAATTATTTAATCCACCTTTTTAAGTAGATATATTAATTATTTTTCAATTAATTTCCTAAATTTTTATTAAGGGCATGTGATGGAGTATGACGTCACTTATATAGGCAAAATTTGTCCGTAACTTTTCTCTTTAAGTATTGAATATTTTGTCATGAAACTTGGTAGAGTAACTTAAAATGTCATTAAGAAGGTCTCTCAGACCCGAGTTTGTTTAAATTTCAGCTCAAAATTGATTTTTAAAAAATATTGCAATTTTTCGAAAAGTTCCCAAAATTAATTTTGGGCCAAAATTTAAACAAATTTGGGTCTGAGAGACCTTCCTAATGTCATTTTAAGTAATTCTACCAAGTTTCATGACAAAATATTTAATATTTTAAGAGAAAAGTTACGGAAAAATTTTGCCTATACCAGTGACGTATAATAACGTGACGTTTTTTAATAAGTTATTTTAATCCGATTATTTAAAATAAGAATTTATAACAGGAATATAATATAAGTAAAGAAATAAACTGTTCGTAATTAAAGCGGAATCAAAAGTGAATTCAAATATTAGTTCGAGCAAAAACGGGACAAAATTCTAACTCGTTTTTGCGCCCAGTGAAATCTTATTCCGTTTTTACTCTGACAACTTTTTGTTTCGTTTTTACTCGTAGTGCGTAATTTGTTTCATTTTTCCAAATAGATAATACTTTAACTTCGTTTTGCTCCCGATAATTTTTAACTTGTTTTTACTATCAGCCCCTCAATTATTAAAATTTTTCTGTGTTTATTTCCTTAAAAAAGATAAAATTTTAAGGAAAATAAGGCCTGAGTAAAGTGATTTAGTCAATTTTTCATTGAAATATGTTAAAAAATGTGGAATTTTTAATGTTTTACAAAAATTGAAATTACTCTTAAAATAATAAAGGTTTTTTAAAGTTCCTATGCTTGTTTTAAAGGGAATTTACTGGAGAATAACATTGTTGTTTTAGCATTAATGTGCAATTTTTTTCCTAGCATATACAAGGCTCGGAAGTTGGACCAAAAAGTTTATAAAATTTTGAAGACATTATTTTAACATAAAAATAATTTTTAAAATTCCAATATATATATTATATTACTTCCTTCCGAAAGTTATTGACAATTATGACCTTGGTATATTTTATATAGCTGTATTTGATATCAAGATATAAACAATAATTTTTTTATATTTTTTGGTCCAACTTCCGAGCTTTGCATATACTAGGAAAAAAATTGCACATTAATGCCTAAGCAATAGTCTTATTCTTCAGAAAAATTTTTTTAAAACAAGCATAGAAACTTTAAAAAACCTTTATTATTTCGAGAGTAATTTCAATTTTTCTAAAACATTAAAAATTCCACATTTTTTAACATATTTCAATGAAAAATTGACTAAATCACTTCACTCAGACCTTATTTTCCTCAAAATTTTATCTACTTTATGGAAATAAACACAGAAAAATTTTAATATTTGTACTTTGTACGTTTAAAGATGTTTTTCAAACCTTAAAAAATGGGTGGACTGACAATTTCCGACGGTACTGTAACTCTATTTTATTTTTTATATAAGACGAAAAGGTTTGCACTTATTCAATTTTCTTAGTTTAATTGGTTATCAAAGATACTATAAATTGGTAGAAATATGAAAAAGATTTATATGATACTTCTAAAATAGAAAAATCTATGAGTATCATGAAATCGACCGGTTCTGGGATTTGCCCACATAAGCATATTAATCGAATGTTAATTCTTTGTAACAAAATAGGTGTTGTGTTAACAGTATAATATTAAAAATATTTTTATATTTACGAAACTTTAATATTACAATTGTGACACAATTTTCCGAACATAGACTATATACAGAAAGTAGTTCCTGATTCAATATTTAATAAAATTATAGTATAATTAACATGGCTCATGCATGGAATGATCGGAAGATAATTAGAAAAAATTGTTGGCACAATTGACAGAAAATTGTAGTATCTAGAAATTTTTAGCAGTGTAATCAAAGCATGCATCTTTGAAACAATAGTATACATTTTTATCTTTTCGCTTCAACCGTCTTAGAAGATTATTTTTTAATATTATAAATAGGGGAGACCGGGGCTGTTTGGCGCAGGGCTTGGTTGACCCACTTGAGTTTATTCAAAGATGAAAAGTTGAATTAATATCGCTCATTTCTCAAGTTAATATACTTGATGAACTGTAAATTTGTACGTAGTTTTATTGTTATTGATTAATTATTGCGGATTGTAGATCAAAAAACTGATTTTGGTATTCAAAAGTAAATTTTAAGCGTCTTCATTTTTTTGTTATATCTTTTCAGGAAACGGGAATAGAAAACAATAAGAAGTCAACTTTTGAGTTCTGGATATTTATTTTAGTGCGATTCCAAGTGAAATTTACGTTATTTTCAGGCAGGTTAACGGCGGGCAATGAAACTTTAAAATTTTATAATTTTTAATACGACTTATGTTTTACATAAGTATTTAGGTCAAAATATTAATTTGTTCACAAGAATTGAAGTTTCGAAAAAAAAAGTTGAAATAGATATCTTCTGTTCTATCAATCGTATCCACAGGGGCGGCTTTAGGCAAAATGTTCGGGAGGGGCGATATATAGGATAGAAAGAGATAGCACCATATTGACATCTCTCTCTCTCTCTCTCTCTCTCTTATACAAATATAAGATTCTCAGGGGGGGGGGGCCGGTCGCCCCAATCGCCCCCCGTAAACCGCCACTGCGTATCCAGGTTTTCTTTTTTTTAAAATGCTCAGAAAAATATAAGGAATATTTTTATTTCCGGGTAATTATTTATAATTTTAATATTAAAAAAGTTATTAAATGAAAATTATAGAACTTTTAAGCAGCAAGATAAAACTCAATAACCCAAATGCTAAAACAAACTTACCTGCGTTCTTTTCAAGATTCCAAAAGAAATGAACTTCACAGTTACTTTCTTGATATTTAATTTTGATAAATTGTAAATGTAAATATTAGAGATTGCAACCGCCCGAGGAGCCAAGCTTGTCCTAATGCAAAAGTCCTCTGGCAATATAGTTTTTATAACTGTAAAATTATCAGAGTTAATTAACAAAGAGTAAAAAGTACGCCAATTAGCTCCGGGCTTCCCTACATTGATTTTTTGGTTGAAATCTTGTTCGAACAATAAAGAAAAAAAAATTTTTTAATGTTAACGCCAAAAACAACTAAAAATCAATGGAAAACGTATCCCAGAGTAAACTACAACAAGTAAAAAATGATTTAAAGTACTTTAAAGTATTTCTCATAATTTTTTTTGCTTATTTCGGTAAAAATCTAATTTTTAATGCCCTTGCGAGTTTGCCTTTTATTACATGCATATCAGCCCTAGTAAGGGAAGGTAAATTAAAACTACTGCGCAGCCCTAGGTGCCATGGAAAACTTATGCATGAAATTATTCATTTAAAGTTTTTTTTTCAGGGGTGTACCCAGAAAAGTTTCTTGGTGGGGGTTTTATGTGGGAGTGAGAGAGACAACAGTATATTGCTATCTCTTTCTCTTTGATATAAACTGGCTTTCTAGCCTTAACGTCGGTACGCCCATGCTTCTTTTCCGGAAATTTTCATTTAGAACTTCCAGGAAGTTATCATTGGAAAGTTTAAATCGGGAGATATTTAAAGCTGACAGGAAGTTAGAAGTAAGTTAACATTTGTTAAGTTCCGAACTTATAACATGGGTAACTTCTTGTTAACCCTGTATTTTACCTTAAAGAAAACGCATTATCATTATACTGTACTGTTTCATTTAAATAACTTATTGAAATGGACTCTATTTTTTATGTATTCTGAGTGACGTTACCCCTTAAGGGTGCCCGTGTAGAAAAGTTCCCAGTATTTCCCAGTTTCTAAGTGGGCGCCAGTTGGAGCCCACCTGGGGCAGGTGGGCCAAGTGGGCGCCAGTTTGGCCCCACTTGGCTTTTCCACACGGGTGTGTATTTAAAATCTTAAAATTAGAGGATGGCATATATATCTTAAAGCGCATTAGGTACAACTTGAAACACCCGTGAACTATTAGTGCTTGCAAGAGATAGTAAGGGACTACACCAAGCTTTCGATTGTTATCTAGATGGGGAGTGTTAGTATCAGTCGATGAATCCATCGTACTACTCCCTGGGCCTGTTTCTTCTCCCCTTCATAATTTCTACTATATTCCTGCAAGTTTGCTTTTCGTCTCTCATTAAATGCAGTCCTTGCTGTGTTTATATTTTTCTGTTCAAATTGTAACATTGTGAATCGTTACTTAAATGAGTTTAAATTAAATTTAGAGTTAGTAAGATATTTAGGGTTAGAGTATTTGAGATTTGACAACGAGTTCTCTGATTTATGGAATATCATCATTTCTCTTATTCGTTTCTGCATGTGATTTTGGTCGTTGGTTTGAGAGTTCAAGGAATAATGAGTTGCGTGAAGTCAGCTTCGTTTTTCCGAGCGTTTTCGTAGGTTTTCGGGTTCATGGATCAAGGGAACCAATCACAGGACCAAGGGACAGGGACGAAACGAGGAAGAAGATCGCAGAAAAGGGATCGACCGGTTGATCCATATATTCGGAGCTCAGGGCCATTTTTCGCAAGTTATTCTATCGGAATCAACGAGTTGGGAACAAGTGTTTCGGGGTCTATGAGAGGTAGTGAAAATTATTATTTAAATATTTGAGTTTTAAAAAGTGTAAGTGTAAAGTTCGTTGTTAAATTAATAAAGAGACAATTTAGTGAAATTTTGAATTATTTTGAATTAAAGTTTCCTCAATTTTATTTTCTGCGTTGCCAAAGCCGGCAACACGTATTTTCACCGGAAAGCCGTTGGTAAGTTTATTTCTTTGAATTTTCGTTGTGTCTCATCCTGATTCTGCACCAATCTGAGAATTTGGATGATCTCTCCTTTGGTTTAGCGTTGGGTTGATATTTTATCCGAGGTGAAAAGTCAAATAAGAGTTTTAGCGTTTCGAGTTAGGTGTAAAATGTAAATTATTAGTAACTCGTTACAAAATATAAGAGGAAAACTTTTCTCTTTCGTGCAACATTAGGTTTGTTGACGAAAGGCTCTCAAAAACTTGAGCTGCACTGGTTGGAACTGTCTTATAGAAGAAGATGATTCGCAAAATAACACTTCCCTATCTAGACAGTATCGAATTGCTGGCTTCTTTCTACTAGTAGAGAAAGAGCCACTCTTTTTTTCGTTTCTTTTCCTTCTTCTGAAGGGCTGTCAGTGTTCGGCATTAAACGAACTAAACTCGCTGCACTATGAACAGCCATTTCAGAAGTCACGGCTATGTGATGCTTGAAGTTGACTTTCTGTCTTATTCCATACACAAATACTTCATATTTCTGTGTTTCCTCAACTTGAGTTCGAAGCAGTCCATCACAATTTGTGGTAGTTCGTAACTACGTTTGTCTGTGACCAGCAGCGTTTTGACCTTTTCTAGGGCCATTTGAAAGCTTCTGGCATACAGCCAAGCCAATTTCTCATCAACATTTCAAGGGTTTGTGTAGTTTCGGCACTACTTACGATCAACACGTCATCCGCAAAGTCTATGATCCCGCGTTCTTTGATTAGACTCATTTGGAAGCAGTCATCATAAAAGGTGTTTCATATTTTCCTTCAGAATGCAGATGTCTCCCTCGTAAATTACCGCATGTATCGATTAGATAATGGCCAATTGTCCATAATAGATAGAGCACGATCGGAATTCCTCTTCATTTCTCATTTTCTGGATAAGATCTTTTCATGGCGTAGTATTAAACACGTTAATTATGACGATAGGTATCAAGGCGCTTTTTTTGTACCTTAGTCCCATTCTGTTCTTCCTTTTTGATTTTAATGATATGAGTTATCAATGTGCAGCGTACTCATACCATTACTATAGAAGCCAACAGGGCTCTCGAAGGGAGTGGGGTTTCCTACTTCTTGCGCGTCTCTCTCTTCCCCTTCTTCGCAGTGGTGACTGACGGCGTACATATATACAGTTTCGCTCGCCAATTTAATCAGTCGTCTGGCGGACAGGACTCGAAGCGCTCCTCGGTCCTGTGGTAGGTAACTCAGTAGGCTGCTGGGCAGTGGAAGTTTTGTGTGTGGGTGCTTCCGCCTTATCACCACTATCCCAGAGTAAACTGTTTAGAAGCCAGGCTGACCAAATGAGAGCGCGTGGGGATGGAGTGGAGGTGCCCCTCCCTCAAAACTCATGCGATGTATCCGGAACCTTTGATGTTTGGTGAACGGTGGTGGAGGATTGCAACGTCTATGGGTGCTCCCGTGAGGTTGTAATCCACTCTTAGTTTCTTGAGTAGGGAAATAAATATGTTTGATTTCTTCCATTCCAAAGATTAGACGAATTTCTTCCCTTGGAGGGGATTATTGCACAGGGGTGAGGAGAGACGTCAGTGAAAAATTGTTATCATATCATTTTATGTCAAACCATTCGTTGGGTCTACTGTTTTTGACTAGCCAGCTTGTAGAGAAAAGAAATACTGTAGATCTCGAAATCTAAGAAAAGTCTAGAATTGTTTTATAAATAGTTTACTCTGCATCAATTAAGGTTTTGTTAGTTTCTTTTTGTAACATTTCAATTTTTAATTATTATAATATATTATTATTATTTTTTAATTCTCGGTGTCATCATTGACTTCACCTTACCTCCTAGTAATTAGTATTCTTAAAAATAAATGTCAGTCAGCAGGCTAAGATTCAATTTGCTTTGTTACTAAATATAATATTGTTAACCAGATGGCTAAAGTTAATTTATTTTCAGATCTCTAGTTGTAATGGACACTGAACAATCCGACGAGCGAATTCTCAGCAATCATTACAATTTTCCTATCATTGCACTGGCTAACACCGCTGTCATCTGTATGCTGGCACTGGTTATACGGACCGACCTATTATAAGAACTAATCAGTAATCGGATATACCTCTCCGATCTACTGCTTTCTTTGTAGAATCATGCCAGAAGTTTGCCCATCATATCTATCAGACATATAGACCTGTACGACGACACCTTGTCTAAAGATTTGTCGCCTATTCCTTTGACTTTCTACAGAGAACTCCCAGTTTTTTACTTCTTTGAATTTCCTCCCCTGAGGCTAAAAACTTAATACACTGGTGGTTTTTTGTTTCTCAGTATAATCCTTAGAAACCTTTTTCTAGTACCTTAGTTTAGAAAATACCATAATCGTGAACCCAATAATTGATCCCTCAAGACCACTTCTGCGATTAAGATTCCTCTTGTGTTGAGTCTGACCCCACTCTAACGACTTTGAACAAATTAAAATTCAGCTTGAATTCTCGAAAGCTTCGATTCTTCGAAATCTGTTATTAAGCACATGTGATTATGATTGTGGGGTTTCTTAGAAGTTTGACTGTCATTCGTATGAATCTCCCAAAATGATTCTCTGCACTATTGTCGATTTTACCTGACCTTACAATGTCAATGACATTTTCACAAATATTAAGTGTTCATCAAACAGTCGTATCTCTGAAATACAAATACTGCATAACTGCATGGCTGTACCCAGATCAGCAATAAAGTGTGGTTGATCTACCCATAATTATGTCAGTGCCTGGGATTTATTTCTTTCAATAGGTTGCGGATCTAAATGGCTGTCCTTTATGATGTGTCTTGATACCAGGAAGTGAGATCATTCCTTCTGTTCTGCTGAAACTACAGAACAAGGCATCGATCCCATCTTCCTCAGCCATCACCATAAGAAGATCCTATAGGTACATTTATGCAGGTTCATCTACAGACCTTAGGCCTTTGACGTACTTTTTAAGTGTTTTAAACATTGAATGAAAATTTTGCCAATATTGCAATGTAATTTGGCTCCAATGTCGTAGTATTATTTTAGAACCACATTTAAAAAAGATTTTTTTATTTTTTACAATCTTATGCACTAACGGCCAAAATTGTGGAACCACTTACAAAAATGGGATTAAAAACAAGACCGTCTTAAAATACTGATAACTCTGTCAGATATTGGCGAATTGAAATTTTTTATAGACCATTGTAAAGCTTATAAACTTTGCCGTTAAATGGTCATATATTAAAGTTTTTTAGATTAATAGAAACGGAGATTCAATGTGATAAAGACAGGTGAATTTTTCGTTTTTTGTAAATATCCATTGTTCAAGTTTGGTGGGCTGCATTTTCTAGAAAAGTAATTGAAAAAATATGAAATTAAGCTAAATTAAACCTTGAACTATTAGCTTCAAAATAAGCTAAAGAAAATTAAAATATCTTTACTGGTTCAAAAGTTATAAGCAAATGTGTGTAAAGAACAAAACACAACAATTCCTTCGTTTCCTCTCCTCTCAGCCTATTCATTATGTATTAAGCCGCCAATAGTGCACTTAAATCGTTGCGTTTTTTTGTATCATACATTTACTTATAAGGTTAGAACCAGTCAAGATATTTAAGTTTTCTTTGTCTTATTCTGAAGTTAAAAGTTCAATGTTTTATATAGTTTAATTTTAAATTTCTCCAATTACTTTTCTAGAAAATGCAGCCCACCAAACTTGAACAATAAAAATTCACAAAAAACGAAAAATTCACCTGTCTTTATCACATTGAATCTCCGTTTCTATAAACCAAAAAAGCTTTAAAATAGGATCATTTAACGGCAAATTTTATAAGCTTTCCAATAGTCTTCGGAAATTTTCAATGCGCTAATATCTGACAGAGTTATCAAAGTTTTCAGAAAGTCATATTTTTAATCCCATCTTTGTAAGTGGTCCCACAATTTTGTCCGGTAGACCGGTAGTGTAATTATTATACAGTACTTATGTCACTTTTTGTAAAATATATTTATTTAGTAATGTTCTCAACGAAATTTTTAATAAATTTGGTGTAGAGACATTGTAGTGCAATATTCATGCTTCATTGTCTCAATATTACGTGCTATTTAGGTAACCAAATTAAACAACATATCGTCAAGTGGGGCTATTTTGTGCACAAAACAACTCTTTTTACACTCTATGCTTAATTAAAATTCAGAATTTAAAAAAATAAAGAATTTATCTATTCAGTTATGTTGTAGACATCCTTCTAAAGGTATCCTATGAGTTAACCGACAAGAAAAAATTTTTTGTCTGAGTTATAGAAACTCAAAGTTGTGCACAAAATAAATCCCATGGTGGAGCTATTTTGTGCATCAAAGTTTGCTTATTTATAAAGTTGTGTAAAAAATGTTTTTGAACGATTTTGCTGTATGAAGTATTATTTCTAGATATTCTAGAGTACAATTAAGAAAAACGAATCCAGAAATATTTTCTTTCTAGGAATTGTTTAATTAAT
This sequence comes from Ganaspis brasiliensis, assembly GCA_037103525.1. Classification (NCBI taxonomy): domain Eukaryota; kingdom Metazoa; phylum Arthropoda; class Insecta; order Hymenoptera; family Figitidae; genus Ganaspis; species Ganaspis brasiliensis. The sequence goes on along the minus strand of JAZKLR010000390.1, from coordinate 270,608 downwards.
TTGAAAGTAAAACACTAAAATTTCACAAAAATGTAGATTTACAAAAGAATTTATTTCTTTAACAAAATTTTATTTTAAATAACTTCTATTACACTTCTTGAGTTATTTTAAGAGAAAGAGTTTCAAAATTAACTTGAAAAGCATGTAATTATTAATGTTACTTTTTTGAGGTTTTTAAGGCACCATGTGTAAAACTGAAATTTTATGCTTATTTCTTATCTTATATAATAAAAATAAGACAAAAATGTTTCAAAATGAAATTCTAAAGTAATTTTTACTAACTACAAAACAAATTATTGAAAAAAACTGGATTTTAAAGAATGCACAAAATAACCCACCAAATCCTGGTTTTTCAGTTTTTTACACTTTTTTCTTAAAATATGCAATAAAAAGTTAGCGCATCATGTGTACATCATCACAACTAAATTGTCAACAAGTATTATTAATACCTTTAGAAACACTTTTAAACTTCCGGAGATCTGAACAGAATTTTGAGAACATTGAAAATTTTCAGCTTGATTTGCACGACTTTACGATTTTTTTTCTGATTTCTGATAAAGAATTAAAGAAATTCATTTAGTACTCTCTGTAGTCTAGATATCAGAAAATATGTATACCAAGTAGCAATCTTGAGCAACTGAATATAAAGATTTTATTCATTAAAGACCTCGCATGCACAAAATAGCCCCACGGCGCACAAAATAGCCCCACTTGACGGTAAAGATTTTCGCGAGTAAAATACAAATATGGCACTACTTCATCAATGCTGTTTTTTTAATAAATATTTTTGACGAACATTTTTAAACTTCTTTATTGATTATTATAAAACTAATTTATACGAGAAGATAAAATTTTATATTTTTCAATCCTTTTAATTAGGGATCATTTAAATGTTACGTAAGCATATGCCAGAAAAGAGGAGAGGGAGATCGCCATCATTTTCTCCAAAACTCAATTGACAGAATCTCCAATATTCTGACAAATGGAGTTTCGGGAAGTTAAAAGTTCTGACAAATGGAGATTTGGAAAGTTTAATATTCTGATAAATGAGGTTTCGGAAAGTTCAATATTCTGACAAATGGAGATTCGGAAAGTTAAGAGAGATTCTGTCAATTGAGTTTTGGAAAAAATGATGGTGACCCGGAGAGGGGTGTTCACTTATTGTCGCAGATATTAGAGGATGACGATAAAAAAATCTTGGATGTAAAAAAGTTTTTTAACAGAAAGAGTCTATAAAGCAGGGGTTCTTGAAAAAATTTTGAGTATGTTTGAATGAAAGATTCTAGAGAGATCTTGTGGATGCTTATTTTGGGGACGAAGGGATATAAAAGCTGTAAATTATGTTTACTTAAAAATTGAACTACTCTTTTTCTTTTTTATCTTTATTACATAAAATTGAAGATTCCTTTTGTATAACATAAATTGAAAGTTGATAGGAACAATTCTTATGGCTAACAATTTATTTAAAGAAAAGAGGCGCAAGTGTGGGAGTATAATGAAAAAGTTTTTTCAGGATGCAGTATGGCTTCAGTATTCTGGTACGCCTCTGGGAGTAGTTTCGTTTCACTTGCCTTCATCTTCCTCCTATTACTCTGTCCAAATACTACTACGGGTAAGTCTATTGTATTATGCAGTTATATTATTGTTACTAATAGAAAATTAAAGCAGCCTGACTTTATTTTTCAAATAAAGCCTAATCGAATATTCTTTTAAATTAAATGACTTTCAATATCTTTTGTTACTAGAAGCGTCTGATAAAAAGATACAATGGCAAGTCCCAAGTGGAAAAAATGCATTATATATTCAATTATCTTAACTGTAGAGAAAGCCTTTTAAAAGTAATTTGTTGTAAAGTTTTTTTTAAGTATTCTTTTTTAAGTTTTTTTTTAAGTACCATGTCCACAATTACATACGTAATTTAATCGGTTTCTAATTTGTAATTTTTATACAAACTTGAAAAATTGATTTAAAAAGACACATCATTTCATATAATTGATTAGATTTAAAAAAAAGGAAATATTCTTGCAAAAACATAGGCTTGAATATCTGCTCCATTCTGTTGGGCATTTTTTCAATTTAACGTGTTTTGCAAACATTTTAATTAAAGCTACAGCTAAGCGTTATTGTTAAAATGTTACAAAATTAGGTTGAACGCTCGTTTTGTCTATAATTTGGTCTATTTATGGTTATCAAGATAATAGGTATAGTCAAGAAAGACTATCACAAAAAGAAGTTGGTAGGAAACAAATACTAATATCTATTGATATTTTGTCTCTCAAACTAAATCAGACATTTTAAATCTTTTAAACTTTTTACACTGATTTATGGTAAAATTACCATAAACGCCAATCATCTCAATTTTACCGTGTAGCCTTACAATTTGTGCCGGATCTTCTACAGTGCCGGCTTTAAGGTAGTTCGCGCCTGTGCGGCCGCAAAAGGGCGCTGAGTTTTAGAGGGCGTCATGGTTTTCACAGGGGTGGTTCAGAAAATTTTGATAATTTAAAAAGAAATGTAAAAACTGATAACAAGAAGGGAAAAACTTTTAAAAAGGGCGCCATACAAATTCTCGCGCAGGAGCGCGAAGATAGCTAAAGCCGGCACTGATCTTCTAGCAACAATTGTAAAACAGTATGGTGAAATTTAGGTGACTGGCATTCATCACACTTTTATAATGAACAGCACAGAAATTTTTACCAGTATTTTGTTTCCTTAATTTTCTTAAATCACAGTAAAAAGAGAATATTAATTTAATTGGTGTCTTAAGTTAAGCAATATCTACTACACTAAAGTTTATGTGGAAATACTATTTTTATCAAGCAAAATTTACAATAATTCCGAATTTTCTATTTTTTTTCCGAAATTTATTAACACTTTCCATTTTTATGCAAATTTAAAGTTTTTAATTTTTTTCGCGAGAAAAATCTATAAAATCAGCATTGGTGTTTTAAAAATGTTGAGCCTTAAAACAAGACAGATGTTTTACCTTAAAATAAGACTTTCCTTTTACAGTGTCAATATGGTGGTCACGAAGTAGTATAAGGAGCTCCCACTCTGTACGTTATTTAAAAATTTTCGATTCCAGTTTTTCTTTTCTTTTACAAGCCTGATTAGTTGGCGATCGACGCAAACCTGGCGGATAAAAGGGTCAACAGCGTGAAAATGCAAATAAAAGCAAATGGCTGCCAGCGGGAAGGTTTGAAAAAGCATTATTTAAAGAGTTTCAAATCATCCCGCACATTTCGACCAATGACCAATGTATAGCAAACGATTTTATTAGAGTTATCACAATTTTCCCTGCAGAGGCGCAACGAGCGCGAACTAATCACGACTAGAATAGAAAAATGAGCGTGTGTTTTTCTCGAGAGTGGGAGCTCCTTATACTACTTCGTGATGGTGGTCTAAAAGTATAAAAATCGGAAATGCTTTGCTCCTAACCTTCAAAAAGTTTCAAAATCGAGAAAGTACCCCTATTTTTGTTGTTGAAATCGGCCAAAATTTAAAGGTGTCCTGAAGCCCTTGAAATTTCTCATTTTTTTTATAAATACGCTATAAAATCTTCCAACATCACTCAAAAGTCAACCGTGTCAGGTGCGAGTCTGATGTGAGCTTAGCTTTGTCGAGTTGGTTCCGTGGTTCGAGGTTTTGATTGGGCTTCAGGGAACTGGGGTAGGATTGTCGTTTTCGAGAGTATACCCTCTTCCAATCTGGGTGGCCAGACCCCTTACGCATGATGCGCTGGTAACCTTATTAAGCAGGTATAATTTAATGGAAACTTCAGAACAGCTGATGGAGGTTAATACCGATCAAGCTGCCCTCTTCATCTCAGCTCGATAAACAGAAAAAACATTAAGAAGGAGTTGCAAATCGACATTAAGCAGCTCGAGAGCTCTTTTGAAATAATTCGCAAAAATTTGCGTTATATTGCAAGGTCGACTCAGATGTCAGCAACAGCGGCTTTGAGGGCGGCAGATATGCAAATCCCAAGCAACGGCAAAAACCGCAGGCGCAAACTGCGTGAAAGCCCAAAAAAGTGTTCTCAGCAAGTGACCATAAAGAAGGTCAAATGCAGAATAGTACCTGCGAAGACCCCAAGTCGACTGTCAAAACACCAGGCGATACAGAAAGGAGACCTCTCTCTGATTTTTGGAGAGGTGGTCGCCAATAAAGGGCCAGAGAAAGACGATGGTTTCAAAACCTACATTAACAAATAGAAAGAGTCCGGCAAAATTAAATCCGCCAAAAAAAGGACGAAGCTCTAACAAAACGTCCGGTAAAAACCAGAACGCCGGAAGATATTAGGATTTTAGCTGAAAGCCCTGATGTTTACCAAGAAGTCTATTGAGCCTTGAAAGTGTCCGTAAACCCGGCCAGATGAGCACGGAAGTGTTGAAGGTAAGGAGAACCCTCAAATAAGAGGTTCTCATTATCGTCAATAGAAGAGGGGATACCTCTAAACTTGCTGGAGCCCTAACTACAGCCTTGAAAAATAAGGCCTAAGTGACGGTCCTTGTAAATAGAAAATCTTTAGAGATTCGAGATTGAGGAAATTAGATGGTTGAAGAAACCAACAAATCTTAAAGGGGAGGTGCGGATTGTGAAGAATATGATTGTCACCGCATGCATGGTAGTAGAAACACCACTCCCAGAAGAAGGAACCTATTCTTGTGATCAGAGGAATTGGCCTCTTAGCAAAAGGCATACCTCAAAGCAAGTAAGATATATACCCGCTCTAAGGCGGATCCTCTGTTGAAGGAAGCATATAAAGAGACCCGAGCTGTACAGCAAAGATTTTGGAAGGACCTAATCGAAAACGTGGATAACGACTCATGGGATCTCGCCTATTAAATCGTCACCAAGAAACTGGTAACGAGGCAAACTTTCACACTGCCTGGACAATCCCGATTGGATGCGACATATAATTAAGGCCTTGTTCGCATTAAAAGAACAGTTCGTTTCAGAACTAATACGTTCTGGAGTGCCCGTGAAGCCGATGAGAAATAGATGAGAACTCTTCAACAAATGCCTGAAAAGGAGAGAATTCTTCCGAGAATGGAAAAGACAGAGTCTGGGTCTTCTAAAGAAAGAAACAAACCTCTAAATAGCATATCATCCTACAGGCCAATCTGCCTGTAAGATACGATGGACAAACTTCTAGAGGACATGGTTCTCCAGAGAATGCAGCTTCACTTGACCAGAAAGAAGAGTCTACTGACTACCAATTTGGTTTCCGCAAATGCCTGTTCACAGTAGTCGCCATGCAGAAAGCAGTCGACCTAGCTAAGAAAGAAAAGAAAACATTGAATTCGGGGAAGAAAAAGAGATTCTTCGCTTTGGTAGCCATAGACATACGTAACGCGTTCAACACCGCTAGATGAGTTCCAAGGAGAATTAGTGGTACATTGAAACCTACATACAATATGTTATGAGGGTCAAAGATCTTCATGGCTGTCAACGGACCATATAAATGGCCCATTACGTCAGGATTTTTGTAATATTAGTTTAAATGGACACAAAATGGCCATTTTGGATAAATTGTTTTAACAAATCAAAAATATATATAAATATCTGTAAGCATTCATAACATGACGATATGAAACAACTTTTTGAAAAATCTTAAACAAACTATTAATTAGTATTTAAAAAAAAACATTTTTTGCATTTAGTGGAGTTGTTTATAACCCTATAAAAAATAGTCGATATTAACAAAGTATTAAATAAATTACGGAATATTGTTTTTAAGGTCTTTTCAAGATGTTATTTGTTGTATTGCTGTTTTGAGTGATTTTTGAAGATTTTATAGCGAATTAACGAAAAAGAGTGTTTTTCCCATGTGAAATCAATGGGATATTTCAAGGGCTTTGAGCCACCCCTAAATATTGTCCAATTTAAAGAAAAAAAATAGAGATGTTATTTTCAATTTTGAAACTTTTTGGGGGGTAGGAGCAAAACATTATAAAAAGTCGTTTTTTCTGTACATTTTTGGACCACCCTAATAAGTGTCAAGTAATGTTTATAATTTTACCAAATTAATAATTTATTCTAAATCCGTAGCATTTTTAAAGAATGTTTTTGTTAATTTAATTATCAAAACTAAAAAATTAAAAAATATTATTTAAAATAATTAAAATTAAGTTATTTTATTATCACACTGTGCAATACATATATGAGAAAATAATATTGACTGCTAATATTAGGATGGTGGTTTAAGGTAATCCTAATTGACATTTCCTCGTTGCAAGTTTTTAAAACATTTTTTTAAGCTTATAAAATATTGGATCAATATATTGGTGAACAGTTATTTATTTTCTCTATCTGAAATGTTGGCAGCCAATATCGGACCACAATGACGTTAATAGCAATGGTTATTTTCCATTATCGGGTTGATAAATCTCACTGATGACAGATACAAATTATTAAACAACTGCAGTTTTTTATATCTTCTTTTCTTTTATTTTATAATTATTTTTTAATTTTAACAATGTGTAAATCATCAAATTTTGTTTATTGAGAAACTTAAATGTTTAGAAAAATATATGCAAAATGTGAAATGACAGAATTTAATTAATACAATGTGGTGTATTCCCGGTGGCGGTGGATTTGTCGCTCGCGAACTATGAATCATCACCATCCTCAAAATCAGCCCATGAGATAATTGAGGTACCACCGCTGCAGATCTCGTCACTGCCACCACCACCGGGACCTTTTACCTCTGCTAAAGCATCAAGTACGTGTTTTACATAATTAGTCGTTGTTTTACATGTGTTAAATTATCAAAACAAAACTGCATAAACAGTGTCACACAAACATCTAAAATTATAAAAAGTTTATTAGTAAAATATATTGTAAGCAAGACTGTAAAAACAGGTATCATGTGAGAAGGCAAATTCTAAAAATGTCTCTTCTCAAAATACTTGTTATTTGTACAGTAAAAAATAACAGTATAGGTACATTTATGAAAAATGTTATTGGTGTCGCGATTGTTTAGGTATAGAGAAACACTTTTAAACTTCCGGAAATCTAAATAGAAGTTTGAGAACTTTGAAAATTTTCATCTTGATTTTCACGACTTTAAATTTTTTTTCTGATTTTTGATAAAGAATTAAGTAATTTCATTTAGGACTCTCTGCAGTCTAGATATCAGAAAATATTTATACCAAGTAGGAAACTTAAACAGCTCAATACAAAGATTTTATTCATTAGAAACCTCGCGTGCACAAAATAGCCCCGCTTAACGGTATTGGAAGTAAGTTATAGGTTAGGTACATTTTTTGTATTTTTAGTTCCGAATTTCGTATAATTCAACTTTTAAAGTGTATTTATAAGAAACTGCTATAAAAGTTACGTAATTTATTTATAAATATAAGGTAAAAATATCATTGTTAAATACTAAAAAACAAAAAATTATTTTTTTTGTGTTACAAATTTAATTAGTCACGGTACAAGAACTATTACTTGAATTAGTTAAATCACAATAAACAACAAATTTATTAGTCAAATACTCAAACACTAATTAAATTTGTCAAAATTTGATTAATTCAGATTTAGAGAATATACACTGTGGTAAAGGTATATATCATATCAGTCAATCGCTATGCAAGTAGAATTCAGTGTCGAAATTTAAAAGTCTAATTAAAAAAATTAAGGAGCTTAACTGATCCACAACTGGTGCATCTACCCTATTTTTTTGAAGAAAAATAATAAAATTTTATTTATTTATTTATTTAGTTTACTATTATTTTTGTTATTTAGTAATACGGTATAATTAGATGAAATAAAGGACATCTTAGATATTATAGAAAGACAATAAGGAGTAAATTCAAATGGAGTTACCAACAAGTTAGCGAAGCCCTATTTTCTCGAAATAAACTATATTGATGTTTCTTGAGCTGATAATTGTTAATTTCTTCTTGTGCATGATTTTCTGTTTCAATGTATAATATGCATATTCTATTATGTTTGTTTGATTACATTGAAAAAAATGAATAATATCGTCAAATGGATTACAGTATTCAGACGATCCTACCGCACATTCTAGGGCGGAGAAATTTCCTACCAAATTGCATCTTATAAGCTCAGCTAGCTTGCAAGGATTTAGTTTAGTCAATCTCATGAGAAACTGGGTTAAAATGGCTCTAGTTTAAAGCAAACATTTTGTGTAATTTATTTAACTGCAGATTCAAAAGAATAGGTATGTCAAAAATCATTTTTAACATCGGATTCGTGTTCAGCAAATCTGAAACCACATAAAGATACATACATATTAGCAGGTCCCGAGGGGGGGGGGGGGTGGGGTCCACTTCGTCGCTTGGGAGAACTACGCCAATTCAGAGTAGTGATAAAAACTGTGCCATTCCAGTTAACATTTGAAAAAGGGCTATTTCAGAAATCCCATTTTTCCTCTCTCTTTAAGTTAAAATTATTGTGAGAAGAAATCTATCAATGAGAATTCTTTTTCTTTTAAGTTTAACTTGAATATTCATTAATTAACTTCAGAATATAAGTTTTCATTTTTTAAATTATATTGTTATATTTTTTTAAACTAAAATAAGGGTAAATTTAAAATAGTTTTATTATCCTATGTAAGAAACGAGTGCTGAAGGTAAGCGTTAAAAGTTAACGGAAAAGGAAACTCTTATATGGTGGATTTCACGGAAAATGTCCTGCCCCAAAAATAAAATATGTCCAATCTACTGCAAATTTTTTTTATGAGTTGTCCTATTAGATAGTAATTTATCCTATAAATATTTTAAAATTTCTTAAAAAATTGGGGCAGTGGGAGGGGGGAAAAGTTTGGCGTTTTTTTGGTAATTCACTCTTCTTTTCCTATTTCCACTATTTTAATGAATGGATAAAAAAATTTTATGTGACATGATTTTTGTAGATTTTTGCATAACCTTTCGATTGAAAAGGTCAATTTTATATTTTTTAAATAATTTGACCTTGATTTTTCAAAACTAAAAATAAATTTGAGTTTTTCTCAAAGATTAATTTTTTAAAAATATTTTTAACGAAAGCTGAGGTTTTTTCCTATAAGACACCAAAATTTCAAAAATGCGTTTTTTTTCGTTTTCGAGAAATAAAATGATGAATACCGCGCGACGCCGGATCGACTGTAATTTTGAAATTTTGGTGTCTTATAGGAAAAAATCTAAGCTTTCGTTTAAAAATATTTTTAAAAAAATTAAAAAGGCCCATCTTTGAGAAAATCTCAAATTTATTTTTTATTTTGAAAAATCAAGGTCAAATTATTTAAAAAATATAAAATGGACCTTTTCAATCGAAAGTTTATGCAAAAATCTACAAAAATCATGTCACATAAAATTTATTTATCCATTCATTAAAACAGTGGAAATAGGAAAAGAAGAGTGAATTACCAAAAAACGCTAAAATTATCCCCCCTCCCACTGCCCCAATTTTTTAAAATATTTTAAAATATTTATAGGATAAATTATTATCCAATAGGACAACTCATAAAAAAAATTTGCAGTAGATTGGACATATTTTATTTTTGGGGCAGGACATTTTCCGTGAAATCCACCATTTATTGGTTTCGTGAGTAAGAGAGAGAAGGCAAAGCGTTAAAAGTTAACGAAAAAGGAAACTCTCACCTGATAAAAAACTCCTAAAATTTTAATTTTTCTCTCTCTAAAATTTTATCTCATTATACAAATATTCTTCAAATTTAAATTTTATTTCTAAACACAAACAATTAACTACTTGCTAAGTCCATCATTGTTCGAGCGAACCCTTGCATAATGAGGGTTAATGGTTTTAGGAAAAGAGACAAAATATACGAGCTATAACGAAACGAGAGATAAATACATTCAGTGCGTTATATTGAAAGTTATTAAAAAGTTATTATTAAATAGAACGAAAATATGTATAACGTAATAATGAATAGTACCTATTATTGCGTATTGTTTATTAAGTGTTAAACAGAAATGTGTTTAATGTAAAAGTGTATAGTGTCTATTAATATGTTTTGTTTATTAAGAGTGTGTATTGAATAGTTTTAAATACGTGTTTAAATTGTTAGCTTCGAAAAAGTGAACGAAAAGTGTTTAGTAGATAAATATGTTTAATAATAAATAATAATAAATAACAATAGTGTTATGAAGTGCTCAAAGTGTACATATAATGTTATGCAAATGTGTTTAGTAAATAAATAAGTATTCAATAAGTAAGTGTTCAGTAATAAATAATACATAATAATAATAATATATAATAATAGTGTTATGAAGTGCTCAAAGTGTCTGAAGTAAAGAGATGAGATAATGAGTTGAGATAAACATGAGACAAATGAGACAATAAGAGACATGAAGTAAAGATATATTAAGAGTTGAAATAAAGAGATACTTTGATGACATGGGTGAATTAGGCAAAGTGTTCGGAAAGGGCGATATATGGGATAGAAAGAGAGAGCACCATAGTGCTCTCTCTCTCTCTCTCTCTCTCTCTCTCTTTCTTATACAAATATAAGATTCTCTGGAGGGGCGATTAATAGGTTTTAATAGGTTTTAATCGTAAAGAAAATGCGAGGCTAGCAATCCCAGAAACAGTCATCTATCGAAATTATCACCCAAAGAAAAAATATATTTGACTCACAGCCAAGTAACTTTTTATTTGTTTCAAATAAATTTTGTCATTTGAAACAAATAAATTTTTTTATTTGAAACAAATAAAAAGTTACTTGTCTGTGAGACAAATATATTTTTATTTGGCACAAATAACATATCTTTGAGTCAAATATATCACTTCTATGGGTGTATAACCGAGCTGACAGCAGAACCATGCGTCTCGCAACCTACTCTATATCAGCGATAATAAGAAATATCATTTATTATTATATTAATAGACACTTTAACATATAATGGAAGTTTACTGTACCTTATATCAATTATATTATATTATTATATTATGTATAGACGTCTTAAAATATAAAATAATCTACAGTTAAATAATGTCTAAACTTACAATAACTAAATTCTATTTCTATTTCTTCAACATTCTAAATAGCATTAGGTATATCATAATTTTTTATAGTTATTCTTCATATTCTTCATTTTAAGATTATATCAATTTAAGTTTATTCCAATGTCTTCTTATCATTAATTTTCTTTTTTTCTTATATTATGTATTTTTTCATTTTACATATAATTATACATAAATGAAACATTATTTTATTATTACACTTTTAGGTAATCAAGACTTTTAAATGCGATTTACATGGTTGGTTTCTTAAAATGGGTATACACAATATTAAAGTAAGGAGGAAAGTAACAATTGCTACTTTTCTCCTCACTCTTTTTTTCCTTGGATTGAAAAAAAGTTTAATTACACAAAAGTATTTCACATTCCTTAATTATTTAAGGTAGATAATAAAGCTAGAAGATGACAAATAGCATATATTTGAAATATCTAGAAAATCAAAGAAATATAATATAGTATTTTCAAAATTTAGGTAAAAACTTACGTTTGTCTGAATGTTTGAACAACATGTCAATATCAGACACATCGTTTCTAGTCCAGTCGGTACATAATATGAGAGAAGTAGAGGGCGCAATACTGATTACAAATTATATTAGGACCATGTCTGTTAGCTGATTGGTTTAGAGGTTATAAGCGTTCTTACTTTCCACCTCTGTTACTTACATTGAAAAACGGTATTCTTTATTTGAGAATTGTTAAGAAGTTAAAGTTAAAGTTAAGGAGAGGTTGAGGGTCTGTGACTATGCTAACTAAAGCTTCCAGTCAGGGGCGAAACATCCAAACGCCTTCTCCCTTTCTTTTTTCCTCATTGTATTCCTTGTCGGCGTCTTTTTCTACGTCCACGGGATACACACCTTCTAAAGCCTCCTTTTCTCAACCTCAACTTTGCGTCTAAACAACAACTTCTATTAGGAGTACTCGCATATGCCTGGACCGCCTGCAATAGGCTTGTTTGCCAGTGGGTCTGGAAAACTGTGACAAAATCACCCCCGAGTACAACCGCCCGTTATAGATAATCGGGATTCAGCGCTGTGTACCGGATAATTAATCGACAACGCACATTGTTGTTCCTCGACGTCAAACCTCCTACTCGAATTACCTCACGAGTTGGAAGAAAAGCCCAGGCTAACGGGGCGCAAACCAACGACCTTTGGGTCGACGCCGCCGCAAAGCCAGCACTTTATTCAACTGAGCTACTTCCGTTGGTCTTCTATTAGGAATATAATATTCTGAAAATAAGAAACATATTATTTGTTCCACACGGTAACCGGTCTGTGAGAGAGGATATATAATAGGATGGTGATGGTAACGAGAAATAATACGAAAAATTATTATACTATCTTATTTTAATGCTTCTTAACAAAATCTTACATTAATTATACAAAGTTCTGTAAATTTCGAATACCTTCTGTAATAATCAATCTGGTTCAGATCAATAATCAGAGGGGGCAGCGTTGCACGATTATTCCTCTTATCAATTGCACCGATATTCAGCCAGGAGAATCCACCGATGCTTGGTAGCTGAGACCAAGCCACAGAAAACAAATCCACCACGCCACGTGGCTACCAAATGTCCTTAAATCGATCCTCAACCACCTTACGAAAAAGGGTCGGTCCACATGGACAACAAAACAACACCGAAAATCAAAACTCAAGAAAAATCATTAACATAAATATCGAAATGTATGAAAAAACACAAGTCCCACCATTACACGCTCACTCGTGACTTACCCCGCCCACGCACTATCAAAACTTTCGTAGACGTCCCACTATTGAAGCTCGCGCCGAAAAACTGACCTGTGCTCTCCTCGAACTTTTACCTTTTCCTTCAGTCCCATCTTCCTTCCCCTCTTCTTTCTAAATTTTAATTTGGACCTCCTCTTCTAACGTTGTTGGCAACATTATTAAATCAAAAATGTTTTCTTATGGCTTAAGAATATGCTTAGTCTAATCTAAACAAACCTCGCAGAGGGTTCTTATAAGGAGAAGTAGATACTTAGATAAATACCCATTGTACCCCCCCCCCCCCCTCATCCATTCGCATGAAACAGACAAACTCACCCCTCTGAGAGACCTGTTCTTCCACAGAAGTTCAAGATCTCCTCCGAGGATAACTTATCCTCGGATAAGTTCGTAACATACTCGGGATTAATAAATGCTGATCCTTAGCTTAACTGTCTAGCCTCAGCGAGTTCTGGGCAATGACATTCTATGTTATTTGAAGTTTCGTCATCTCCCTCACATTTCCTACATCTTGATGATGTTATCCTGCCAAGTTTTAATTGGTGATACGTAAGAATGCCGTGATCAGTGAGTAGTTGAACCACGGTTTTCACCTTGGCTCTACTGAAAAAAAGAAGTTCTTGCGAAAGTTTCTTATTGAGCTTTAAGCCCAAAAATACCTTCGGCTTGTCTTCCCACTTTAGTTCCCGACAAATGGGCTTCATGCTTATCCTTTTGACAAATGTTTCTTTTTCAAGGATCATCTGTAAGCAAGAAAGGATTCCACAAACTTTAGCCTGCCAGACTGTAGCTAAATGTCCTAAAGAAATTGGAAGATTGAACGAACTTACCTAAAGTGAAGTTCAATCGCAATTGTGCGAGCTACCTCGTCCGATAGGTCAAGGTGTACATGTTTCAAGAATTTAGCAATTTAGAAGAAATAAGGACAATTTTATTTTGTTTAAGTTGAATAAGTAATGTAAAATAGATTTTTATTACATTTTATCGATTTTGATTTAAAATTGGTTATGCAAAATTTTCTTCTAGTTCGACTGGTCTGTTGTAAAACTTTGCAAATGTTTTTTTTAACTTTCGCTCCAACCTGCTGCTTTATGTATTACTTCGATATTAATACCTTTTTTTGAAACTGACGATGTTGCACTATGTCTAGTGCTGTGCGCTAAGAAACGTTTTGTGTCAATACCGCTTTCTTTTAGGGTCTCTTTCATTCATATGCTAATGGTCTAGTTATCCCAGCGGTTCTGGTGAGAGTCAGAGTTGACGCTAAACACAGCTTTTCTTGTTCCTTGAATATTGGAATAGGTATTTAAGTCAGGTTGGTTTCTATTTAGACCTGTAGTTTTTATTCTATCTTCAATGAATATTTGTGTAATATTCTCTGTAGTGTTTATGTTTTTTAGATCAATTTTCGAAAGAGTTTGTACTCTTTGGGCTGTTGTTAGTGCAAAAAGCGTTGCCAATTTCTTGGTTAGTAGTTCAAGACTAATGTCTTCGTTTGGTGAAAAACTTTCCAGATGCTTCAGCACTATTAAAGGGTCCCAGGTCGTATGCATTTGAACTCATAAGTCACCCTATCAAACGAGAATCTTAGATATTTTTATCCGCTTTTGCTATCGGAATTAAAAGAAGATCATCAGTAAGATCGACAGATGTCATATAACAATCCTGAGACATTAATCTCAGGGCTGTTCGAATGTTTTTTATTTTAAAATGTGGTGGTTGTATGTATTTATTTCAGTTTTTTGGAATAAAAATAAATCTGTCATCACCTTTTGGTTTCTGCTTAAAAAAATAGGGCGAATAAAATTCGTCTTGACATAATCGCAGCGAGATAGGGCACCTTTATTTTCTAGTTTGCCTTATTGCATTTTTGGTTTTAGCGTGCTCTTCTGGGTTCAACTTTTGTTATTTTTTGCATTTTTGTTTAACTCGGGACCTGAGTAAGAGGTAACTTATAACCTCTAACGGAGTTTCAAATAAACTGGTCTGGTGTTATCTTTTTACATTCAGAATAAAAGAATTTTAGTCTACCACTAATGAGACTTACCTGCATTTCCTCAATGATCGGTTGTTTATTCTCGATTTCTGGTTCGGCGTCTGTCGTTGCCTTCCTTCTTGGAGTTCTAGAACTTCTTCTCTGAAAGGCCCTGCCAGTTTAAATTATGATTGAAAGTTCTTGTGTTTTCTTTAAATGCTGGTTTTTTATAGTTTCTTTCTTCGTTGTTTTGCTCAAGTCTTAATGTCTACCCGACATTACCAGCGCTCTTCTGGTCACCGAAATTCCATGATGTAAATCCGTAAGTATTCTTCCTTCATCGCCGAGGATCGTTTTAAGCTCTTGTAAATTATCGTCCTTTTCTTTTATTTTTGACGTGCCGATTAATAAAGATAGCGCTTTTTCTAAGACCACTTTTATTTCGGGATTTAGACTTGGCGCCTGCATCATGCTGCAGTTTTTCGCGGGAGGATACTTATCTATTAGAAGTTTTCGTTGATCCTTTTGTAGTCCTAGTTGCATAATTTTTTACCGCATTTGCGCCAATGTTTCATGGATTGATCCACTATTTGCATTTTTAATAAACGGATCGCCACATAACTCTTCTAAGATAGAATCCTGTCCAATATGTTGTGACTCGTCTTTCTGGAAATTTGACTCAACTTTAGCAGTTGTTGACTTTTGAATGTTATGTTCCCCGTCTTTTTCTGTAGATGGCGCACCTCTCATGTAGCTGCGTATGTCTGATTCCGGTGTAGCAGGTATCGCACCTTGTGGATGACGCTCTTCTACATGATTATCAAAATAACGTGCTTTGGTTTTCGTACCTCGGGGATGTATAGTATTCTTAGATCCGAACTCGAGCTCAGAGAAAAGCTTTTGAAGTGTAAGACTCCTCCGACGAAGTTGAAGAATGCCGTCAACGCTTCTTTTCTTTTACCTGCTTTTTCAGCCTATTTAGCTTCTTCAGGATTTTTCCGTAGTCTCGAGAGGCTTTTCTTTTCCGCTTATGGGAGGATGATCCTATTTTTTCAATAAAGAATTGGAAATTTCTTAATTATCTTGCGTTTCGACGTTGCAAGAAACGCACAGAAAAACGTAATGGCGGTAAAAGCTGGAACGCCGACAGAGAGAGGGAAGGAGGGAATATGGCGGACGGCGGGAATAATTTCATATTTAAAATAACTGTGTGAGGAACAATCAGTTAGAGCGTAACTACATGTTGACCTAGAGGACGAGACAGCGAAGTACAATTGACACTCTATTGAAGCCAGTGCTCCCAGTAGATACCGGATCCCGTGCCACAATTAATCTTGGAGCCGTTCATATACCACGCGTCCCCACCTAGTGGAAAGCCCTTTCTCCAGTCTTCTCTAGAAAGGATAACTATCTTGAAAAGGTTTAAATTTGACTTTCTTTATCATTCTATCCTATTTCATATTAATTTCAGGAATGGATAGAATGGAGCCTAGGAATTTTGTGTAAAATCCCCCGAAATTTCATTTCCTTTATGCTGTCAGTCTGCTCATAGTGAACGCCGCCTTAGCAACAACTGAGGCGTGTAAAGGTGATTCCCCGAAAAAACATAGCCTGGAGACTTTCCAGTTTACTTTTAACCGTAACTGTTTTAATTCTGGGCAACCAGACTTTTGCAGCATGCAGGAATTTGAGTTTCAAAATAATCAGGTAAAGCCAACATACTATGTTTGACCTTCTATCGCCCTTCTGCCGATCCAAAAGGCAGTACAAAATTTATTGCACTGATACTCGAGATGCTCATTCCAGTTCAACTTATTATCCAGAATGACTCCTAGATACTTAGTCGAACTATTAATTGCAATTTCTTTGCCATAAAATACAGGTCCTTTTAATTTTGGGACCTTATATTTCTAAATGTAGATTACTAAGTTTGTCTTCTAAGGGTTAACAGACAGCCTGGTTTGATCGCACCATCTCCTCACGACACCTAATGCTGTTTGCATCATTTGCTGGAGTACTTCCAAGCAGAAGCCTTTCAAAATTACCATGAAATAGTCCGCATAGCTTTTGATAAAAACCTTCTGTGTATGGAGCTCTACAAGGAGTCTATTTGCTACCTTTCAGTTTTGCCTACCAGTATTCTGCTTCAAGGCAACATCTCTGCAACATACTACTGATCTATTTAATAAGTGGTTCCGGTATTCCACAGTTCCTAGCCTTTTCGCATATAACTTGATATCAAGTGCTTAGGAATACTCCCTCTATGTCTAGAAGGGTGCACACCGTGTAGCCCGCATTACTTAATTCTTCCTCCATTTTCCCAATCGTCACTTGGAGAGCAGTTTCTGCAGAGAATCCTGCTGTGTAGGCGTGTTGGCCTGAATAAAGAGGTATGTCTATTATACATTCTTCTCTAATGTGCTTATCAACTAGCTTCTCCAGAGCCTTTAGTAAAAAGTATCTTAGACTGATTGGTCTAAAGTCCTTGGCAGCAGTGTAACCTGCTCGCTTGACTTTTGGAATAAACACCACTTTAGTCCTTTTCCAGTTCTCGGGAACTGGAGGTTAAAGGGCTTAAAGGGTTCAAAAGAGCTAATACTTCAATCTACTTCTTCAGGAGTGACGATCTTTGAGACAAGTTTGTGACTTTCCCGAGTACATCGGATCCTTGTTTCTCATCGTTTTCGTCTATTTCTTTGAAGCCTGGGAAGTTAACCTTCATCAGATGCTCCAAGCATTCCTCGTTTGTTTGAGCGAAAAGTCCATTTGGGAGCCTAATTGCTTTGAGTTTAGCCATAGGGTATCTAGCTTGGATTTTGTGGAGTCTTACGGCTTCAGGTATCTTTCCGACCCCTTTGCAAAAAATCTCCAACCAGAAACCTTTGCCTTCTCAACTTCATTATTAAAGGACCCTTGAGTCTTGCGTTATAAATTCTAGGCCTGTTGGGTCCTTTGTTTCTTTGCCTTATTAAAAAGCTTTCCTACAATTCTAAGTCTTTCTAGGGAAGAATTCCACCACCTGGACTTCTTGCCTGTTTCGATTTTTTTTAGCTTACAGTTTCTTTCAAAAGCAGAGATTAATGCCTTCTGCAGATAATTAGTTGCAAGTTCTAACTTCTCTCCGTTTCCGTAACACGTGGGGAAGTTCATCCATGGATACCTGAAGGTCTTCCCTGAAGAAGTCCCAATCAGTTCTCCTAGGGTCACCACTCCACTTACATTCTTGATCTATTGCCTTCAACCTGAATGTTATGAGCCTGTGGTCTAACAGACTGTCTTCTTTCGAAACCCTTCAGTCATGTACAGTCTCCTAAGCAGTTGGCTTATTCCCCTGGTTCAGAATATCCAACCCAAAATCAATTAAGAAATTTAGAAGTATCTCCCCTCTTTCATGAGTATCAGTGCTATCCCACACAGTATATGATGTGCGTTACATATATCTCCTGGAAAATAAGCAGAAAAGAGAATGAACTCTTTTTTATCTTCCACTTGGTCGTGATACTTGAGTCTAATTAGCGACAAATCTCGTGTGCAGTAACCTGTCAGAGGAAATGCTTTCAATCCTTTGTAGATTATGCGTGCCTTCGGAAGTGGTTCCTGTGGGCAGCAGAATAGTTTATCACATTCGCCAAGATCGACCCCTAATAGCACTTCTGTATAACCAGGATTCTTCTATAATGGCAATGGCTGCCTGCATTGCTGTTAAGTTTTTGGCTAAGATAGCCGTTGTACCTTTCTTTACAGTGGTGTAAATTGATTTGCAAACAGTTAATACCGAGAACGAAATAACAAAATTCCACAACTACAGAGAACAATTTTAAAAAAGAATCTCTAATAGTTTATTTAAAATGCTTTAAAATGTGATTTCAAGCAGTTTGAATTAAAAAATGTTTTTGAGTAGGGCATCCATGAGGGCAAACAGCGGAATCCCTGAAGGGGGCCCTTATGGATTCGTTAACGTGGTTCGCCCAAATGGGTTCCTGGCGGGGACCAGTACAAGATATGGGGATATGAGGGTTTCACACAGGATATAATAGTTTTATATTATATAAGTATATTATTAGTACATTTCGTAAGGAGAGTGAACTGAAGGCGTTTTTAACACAAGCGAAATGTTTTTACAACGAGTTGCGAAAACTTGCGCGAGTTTCAAAATGACGTTCACACAAGTTACGAATGATATTTTTTATAACAAAATTCTAAAAAAAGGCGTGTAAAAAACAACAGAATTGTAAATATTTATATAATAATAATAACTTACATAGCTATTAAGTGTAGGTTTATTTAATAATATTTATATAATTATTGTGTCTAATTTATTATAATATTAATTCTAAATAGTTTGACATGGATATTTTGTTTGGACTTTTTAAAATAGTGAAGATGTTTATTTACAAATCCATATGCATTTACTCCAAGCTACACACTCAAGCTTTTCTCCCTTCAACAAGGGGCCTCTTCAAGGTATAATAATGTTAAACATTTTCATTTTATTAACAAACTATTAATCTTGATTGATTATATGTCAAAAACACTAGAGAAATATGCATAACCACAAAATTCACCAAGCTGATATCCGTCCTCAAATCAGATCAATAAATTAAATATCCTCTCGATTTTTAGGGAGAAGCATAAAAATAATTATAATAACATATGTGACGCGTTGCAAAGGAAGGTATCTTATAAGCAAAACGGTAATTCTACAGGAGAGCGGAAAGAGAAGATAAGTGCCCATAGTAGTCTGTACAACCCGCTGATATTTAAATTGTCTTAACCTAAAAAATATTCAATAAAAACATTTTCTGACTTCAGATAACCAATAAGTCACTTTTAATGAAGGTAAATCAATCATAAAACGAGCATCGATTTTTTGCTTCTAAATAAGTACCTTTCTTCGGAGCGCGTCACATTATAATATTAAATTAATATGCATTGACAAGCTATAGTTTCTATATCGAAATTAATTCTATATATGCCATAATTTATTCGATATAGGATCAATATTGATAGTCAATCTAATTTCTAGTGTAGATGCAAATGTATTGGTAGCCAATATTGGTCAAGTCTTTAGCCTGATAGGAATCGTCAAAGATTGCCAATTTCCCATTGTAAATGGAAATAGATATTCAAAGCTGCTCAAAATCAATCTCTATTCCATGCAGATTGAATATTCACTGAAAAAGTTCTGCTCAAAGTTTTAAAAAATGTAAATAGATTGTACCTACATACACGGTGAAAAAAGTTCTTGAAATTTTACTGTATTTTCAGAAATGTTAGAATTTAGAGAAACAAGAAGTATGGCTTTTATATATTTATTTTAGGTTGCATTTTTAACATAAATATTTTTTTGTAAAAAACGATAAATAAATAGGATTATTTATTTAAAAATAAATCCCAACTAGTTGATACAATTAGAGAATTACTTTTAAAACTTGTTACCATCTTCAGGGTGGTAGATTTAATTATAGTATATTCTGGTTCAATTCTAAGCTTCTTATTTAATGATCAGGGGATGGCTTACAAATGTTGGTTTTTATATTTATAAGAACGAATTTGATAAAAATTGTGGAAGTTTTTGTACTGCTTATAAAAAATCTGTTCACAATTTTTCAAAATTTAAAATACCAGCTTCATTATGATCGACAGAAATGCAAAATTCTTGACAAGTAATATTATGAAACTTGGTATTTAGTGTTTTTTTAGATCGCTGATGACGGATCTGTTCACATTTTTGAACATAGGTAAAAATTATGTTCATTTTATGAACACTTTGGTTCCTCATAGAGGAAGTAATAGATTGAGTACATGATTTTTTAGGTTTTTTTATCATTGGGAGAGGGAGTAAAATTTATAGAAATATATTCTTTATTAATTTCAGGATAATTTGCAGTAATTAAAGCAGGGTTAGAATTCTTGAACTGGTCCCCTCATTCCCGTTTGGGTCAGTAATATAAATGACACCTATATTTTTTTATAGTCAACGATGACACTACTTAGAGCTGTGAAGGGTTTCACAAAATTCGAATTTTTTCAAAAGTTATTAACAATTAAACTTTTTTGCAGTGTTTTAGAAAAAGTGCAATATCTCGAGATTGACTGAACCGATTTTAAACAAATTTGGAATGGATAGTAATTAGGAAACAAATGTTACCAGTCAACTTTGCAAAATTCATAGTTCACAAGAACATTCAATGGAATTAACAATTACGGTTTATAGCAACTGTTTTATTATTTATATAATTAATATTTATAGCCATTATTCTAGAACGCTGCAAAAAAGTTTAATTGTTTTTAACTTTTGAAAAAAGTCGAATTTTGTAAAACCCTTTACAGGTCTAAATAGTATAGTGTCATCTTGGACTATAAAAAAATATAGTTGTCATTAATATTGCTGACCTAAACGGGAATGAGGGAGTTAGTTCAAGAATTCTTACCCTGCATAGAAAAAATTTTCTGCAAACAAAAGATGTGCAGATAACACTTTTAGAACAGTATGTGTTAAATTTAATATAATACTGAAGGCTGTTAAAAAGAAAAAATGAGTACATTTTGACACAAAGCTTACCATGAAGGTTGTTATATTGTTCGAACATAGGTAATTGTTATTTTGTACAACTGCTAAAATTTAAAGAATTTTAGGTTCTAATTATTAAATATTTGATTTTTATAAATTAATTAAAGAATTTATTATTTTTTTAATTTATTTAATTAATTATTGTTAAATTCTTTAATTTCAATTGGTGTACAAAATAACAATTTTTAAAGTAAGTTTTGTGTCAAAATGATACTAACTCGAAAAAATGCCCAATACGCATGCATAATTGAAGACTGTTGATTAATAATATTATAAAGGTAGATAATAAAATTTGTATAATTTTTACAATTTTTATTTGAACAGAGTGTGACCAGAGGTTCATAAGTATCCCGGATGGACCGCAAAATGGAACGTTTCATGCACCTAATATGACAAATCTCGATGGCGAGACAAGGCAGTGCGTTTACACATTTTTCGCAGGACCACAACAAAGAGTGGAACTTGTCTTCGATACTTTTGGTCTTCGAGGCAAACCACCAGAGTAAGTCTTCCAAATTCTTTGCAGCATGTTTTGTCCAGGTACCCATGAGAATGACAGGTTTGAAAATAGAGTTCAAAGCAGTATATTGCACAAGCTGAAAAATTGTTGTTATGCAAATTGCAAACGTTAAAAACAAATACGGATTATTGCAAAAGAAAAAATAAACTTGAGAAAATGCCATACATTTATTTTTTGGAAAATAAATTAATTTATTCGTTTGTCTTTCCCACGGAATGATTAAAATTATTTTAAAGAAATACAATGATGTATTATTGATACATAAATATATGGAAAGCATTATATTTATAGAAGTAGCAAATAACGCATCAGCAATATTACTAGATGACTGGAAATTTCAATATCAAATTGTCTAATTAATTCAATCAAAATCTTAATTCATTCAATAAAGTTATAAAGTAATTAGAATTTCTAATTAATATAACCATGTCTTTAAAATTGACTTGACTTATAGTTAGGTTTCTAGTTGAATTATATGAATATTTTACCAAAGAATATGTTAATGCTTAAATTTTTAAAGAATCTTAAATTTTTTTTCTAGTCCATTTCCACAGGTATGGAAACAGTGTTTGAAACTATTTTTTTTTTTTTTTTGACTTCCTAATATATATAGGTCATTCCACGTGACATTTTTATGCATAGAATACTTTTTTTCTAATTTAATTTATATGAAAAATAAGGAAACATTTATTTTTTACTTTCTTACTGATTAAAAATTACAGAAGTTATATGAATTTTAGAAATTTAACGTCCTCGGAATCAGAGCATTTTTGTCACGCGTTTTTTCACAGCTATTATTAGAAAACTGAAAATAATGTTCTTCTTAAAATTTGATCATTTTTTATTTTTTTCTTTTTTTAGACATGTATAGTAAAAAAATATATATTTGCTACAAGAATACATAAAACATTAAATTTAAGTCTAAAAAGTGACTTTTGTCACAACCAAAGTCATAGGATTTTAGATTTTTTTCTTTTAACGCAGTTACTGATTATTAAAGAAACTTTTCTCACAAGTCTTAAAGTGGTGTTGTTTAAGGGGAGGCACCGCTGAAATTTTAAGCCATCCAAATTTATGACAACTACAGGTGTCAATTTTTTTCTAGCTTAATCTGGGTATATAAAATTATCCTATAATGTCAAAAATAAAAAAATAAATTAAAATTTGGACTGTAGGATAATTTTAAAGCCATTTATGAAAAGTTAAAATTTCACCGGTGCTTTCCCTTATAAGGTTTAAATGATATTTACATTTATGCAGGGCATTATTTCCAATTTTCTAATAGTAACGGAGATAAACGTGTGTCAAAAGTTCTCTGTTTCTGAAAACCTTAAATTAAAAAAATCCATAGCTTCCATAAGTTTTAATGAATAAGGAAATAAAAAATATGTATTTCCTTATTTTTTATATAGAATCGAAAAAAATTATTCTAAGTAATAACAATTTTTTAATAAAAATATCACGTGAAAGGCCTCGTATAGTACTATGTATATATCTGATCTTATTTTTTAATAAAAAAGAAAAGAAAAACAATTGGCAATGCTTGCGCTTATGCAATAAGTGTCCAGTTTATTAAGGGCCTGCTTTTAGAGCATCATGTTGATCATGGTGATGATTGAGGATTGTTTTTGTACTTCGTTGATACGAATTTGTGTATGTTTTGTGCTTGCTGCTTGGGGTGTTGCAGTGGAGCTGCTGTTGGAGAGATACCCGCGTGAGTATCATGAAAGTCATTTTTCCGTTAACATTTAACGTTTAATGATGATTCGGCTTCTAAGTGAAACAATCAATAACTTATTGGCAAAATGCATAATTAATTTGGTGCCTGATGTTTCACACAGTATTACAGAGTTATTTCAATGTTGACTGTTGAATTTGATGTTTATAAATAAAAGCATGTATTTAGGTGAAAATAAAGTTTTACTATTGTCATTGACAAAGTTCAATTAATAAAGCATTTTTAATCAAATACTTTACGATTTAGGCAAAAATATTTTTAAAAAAGTTAACTATAGTAGAAATGTAGAATAAATATTAACTTTTATAGAGAAAATAATATCTAAAGTTATCTCAAATATTAAGTATGTTATTGTAGAACAATAACAACAATAATATAAAAATATTATTGAACAATGTATACAATATTTGAAGCAAATATGTAATACTGACCTTAATTCCCAGTATACTTTGGATTATAGTAATTTTAATATACATTGCATACTTTTAAATTATAAAATACATGTACGTATTGTTTAGATTATAATACGTAAATTTCTTAGTAATGTGCAGTGTATATAAAAATTATTTTGAGATCTTTCTAACATCCTTTCTTTAAGGATACTTTCTTCTTTGATTCTTTTTTCCTAAATCTTAAAATATTTTTTTATAAAAATTTATTGAACCAAACCTTTAATGTTTCTGATTAGATTTTATTTTATTTTTTTATTGAATTGGCACTCACGTTAATATTCGTCACTAATGTAACTCATGTGAATAAGTAATATGTACAAAAAATGTGCATATTATCTATGTAGATGGAGGAAAGGTGGATAAGTCGAACGAGAAATGGAATACTTATTCCAGTACTTCTTCACAGTACTCAATCTAGTACTTCTTCATAAGGGTTATGTTTGTAAATTTATATATATTTAATGTGGGCAATTTCCACTGAACAAGGAATAAATTAATTAAAAAAATTTTAAAGGGGTGTATCTTTCAAGTATTATAGTTTACCTTGTAAACTATACATAGCTATATTAATATGATAAGAATACTGCAAAAAGAAGCATATTATAAATGTTTATACAAAGTTACTTATTAAGATACTTTTTCGGATCGCATCCATTTCCCACAAATCCTAATTGACCGAACTTGCAACTACTCAAAATTTAATTGTCCGAACTTGTCACTCTCCGAACTTGTAACTCTCCGAACTTGCATTTGTCAGAATTTTTAACTTCACGAACTTGCATATGTCCAAATTTTTAAATCACCGAATTTAATCACCGAAATCGTAATTGCCAGAACATCAAAAACCCCGGAATTTGAACATTTCAAACCCTCAGAATGTAGAATTTCTAAAGGAGACTTTTGATTGGCTGGTAATGCCAGTCAGAAGGCTCTTTTAGAAATTCTACATTCCGCGGCTCGGGCAAATCCAAGTTCGGTGATTTAAAAGAGTTGGAACAAATGCAAGTTCGGGGATTTCAAAGTTCGGACAAATTCAAATTCCAGGAGTTGAAAATTCTAACAAATGCAAGTTCGATATATGAATGTTTTGACAAATGCTAGTTAGGTAATTGGAATAATCTGACAAATGCAGATTCGGGAAGTTGAAAGTTTGGACAAATGAAAGTTCGGGGGATTACAAATTCGGAGAGTTACAAATTCGGACAATTAAATTTCCGTCAATTGGGTTTTGTAGGAAATGCACTCGACCCACTTCTTCTTGCAGTGTACCAATTTTTTAATACCAAAAATTTTTAAATTTATTTGAAAGCAGAATTAACAGAATCATTGATTTTTATGTTAAAATTACCACAACACCGAATTTATCCACTTCTTCTTTCATAATGTGAGCAAGCATGTTAATAAGCGCAGTGGATATAGTGTGCTACAGGATAATTAAGTTCACAGTATTCTTTGCACGCGAATACCAAAATTTAATTCTAAATAATGGAAATTTTGCTAAAAGTACAATTTAATAAGTGAATATTTTAGAAATTCTGTGTGGATTTCTTTACCGATAATAAATTTTTTAACTTTCGACTAAAAACGTTTCTTCTCAAGTAATAAAATTGTTCTGAAAATTAATTTAAATAAATAAAATAATAATTGGACCTTAAATTAAAACTGAAGTCGATAAGAAAATGATTGGTGATGGTTGTTATATTCTATATTTTTAGTTGTGTTCATGAGTACATGGATGTATACACAGAAATACGATCGGATAATGCGAGTAAGCTGATAGATACTCCTTTCGGAGGACGATATTGTGGTCCGATTCCACCTAGGAAAAGGGTTTCTCTGTACCAAGGAATAGCACTTAGCTTCTACACAGATAAGAATGTCACTTTATCGACTCTCTTCAGCGGCTGGTATTCATTCATCAACGCCTGTAAGACTCATTTTTCAGAATAATATTAAAACCGCACTTTATAAAATACTTGCTTTTTTATTCTGCACAAATATATTGTCGGTTATTCATTATTATTACCAGTTATTGTAAAAAATAGCATTTATTACTATTAAGTTAAATTCATAATATATTAAGATAAGATGTTAAGAAAAAGTTTATACTTTTGATTTTTTTAAAAACTACTTATTATTTAAATTTTATGCAAATATAGGGGAGAGTGGCCATCAATGTTCCAGTTTTTTCAATAAACAATTTTAATTTTTTCAGAAATAAATTAATTAAAATTCTCCTACATGGAAAATAAAAAAAAGTTGTGCTAACTGAATTCTAATGTTATTATAACCCGAGATACTTTGTTGGATCTCATTAAGTGACAGTTACAATATTGCCTGAAGTTGTAGCTAACAAACAGTTTCAATAAAAACAGCATAATAATATTTATGTTAAATTTACATAAGTTTCATGTTATAAATATCCAATTCTAATATAAAAACTTGCAGATTAAAATAAATAAAATAAGTTGAAAATTATAGTCATTTAGTAAACATTCTGCTTCCCTTTTAATGAAAATTTTCTTCTTCAAGGAGGAAGCAATAAATTCATTTTTAAAATATATATAAAATTATCGAATAATTTGAAAGAAAAATTTTGGTGAATTCATTTAGAAAATAAAAATTTAGGTACATATTTGTTAAAAATTGAAAAATAGTAATTTTTAAATAAAATGTTGATAATAAAATACAAACTTTAAATGTTAAACAGATTTTTCTTAATGCATAAGGAATAGTATTTTTTAATGTTAGATTAAATTTTTTTTTTTAATGTTAACAACCAAGTACAATTGTTAGTTTTTAATTGCGAATAACTCTTGAAATTTTAGACAAACATATTCTTTATAAAGTTCAACTGATTTTTTAAAAGTCAGGAATTCGAATTTTTTACATATTAAATTGAATTTATATACGTAAAAAGAATATTTTGATTGAAAAGAACAAATTTTTTAAGAAATCAAAATTTAATAAAACTTTTGTTGAAGGTTATTTTTAATAACTTCCGAGTCTAATTGTAGAGTTTAATAGTAAAAATAACCATACCAAATTTTATTTAAATCCAATAAACCGTTCTTGATTTGTCGTATTAAAAAAAGTATATAAACCCACACAGAAATACACATTCACACAAGTGGATATTTGTTCAGGAACTTATATAACATATTTCTAGATAAAGACATTTATATGTTTAAAAGAATACCAAAAGCAAAATGTTTGGAAAAATTAATGACAGTTTGTCACTACGGATAATGTTATTTTGTTTTAACAGAATAACTTCATAGTTATGGCAGCATCAGAATATTGTAGTTCAAACAAAAAATTTCCGTTATTATAACATGATATAAGAAATGTAATTTTTAATCAGTTCCTGAATGTAGAGCTAACATTTCTTTTTTTTTCAGTGTAACTCTAAATATAAATGACGGTTGCGTAAACACTCTTTAAATCTGAATTAGTTAAAAATAACTAAATTAAAATCAGCATATGTCCGAATAAACATCCGTCAGAAAGACTTTGGCGCGAATTTGGAAATTAACCAATCAGAAATAATCAAAAAAATTGTGATTGGTTAATTTTCATATTCGCGCAAAAATCTTTCTGACGAATGTTTATTCGGACATTTGCTGTTTAGGCCAAATAAAAATTAGGCGTTTTAATAGGATTATATGAAGTATTACTTTGTGTAGATCGAAATTCGGATAAATGAAAATTCGGCCAAATGGACACTCTGTCACTTAAAAAATTGGCTAAGTTAACATTCTGTTAAACAGGAATTCTATGCAGTGAGATTTATGTTAACTATAAGTTCGGTGACTTGAAAATTCTACTTAGTAAAAATTCGAATTAATGCACATTCGATTGAAATCAAATTCTATAAAATAAACATTCGATTTCAAGAAAGTTCTATTTAATGAAATTCTGCCAATTGAAATTTCGAACTAATGAGTTTTAGAACATATTCATGCGTCTCCGTTGGATTATCCGCGATTTTTAATTTTTAAAAAAATTAACTTTAGATTCATAATCAACAGCCGCATAAGGACACTCTAAGTGGGAATTAGTTAAAAATAACTAATTTGAAAACAAAAAGTCAGTCACTAATTCAAATAGTTACTTTTCTACTAATCATTTAGTGAAAAATTTTGAGGTGTTATGTCAAAATAACTAATTTACCTAACCATACTTTTTTTGCAAAAAAATTTTTTATTGTAACTAAACCTAATATTTTAAAATCTTTATCACATTAGAATATTGTAGTTAAGACCGGACAAAATAAATCATAAGTTCAATTATTTTTAATTGACTTATTTCAATAAAAAACGTGTTTGTATTTTAAGTCACTTTTTTCTCCAGAGCATCAAATCAGTTTTTTTTTAGTTTTCTCTGAAAACAATAAATCTACATGTCTCAAATTTATGGACTTAGTGTGTTTACGTATAATTCATTTATATTTAGAATTAGGAAAATTTTAATTCAATTGACTTTGAAACAATTGAAATGGTTCATTGAAAAAACTGGTACATTGATGGCTATACTCTCCCCTGCAAAGGTCCCAAGTATCGTAAAAATAAAACATTTACAAAAAATCATTCGCCATTTTTAATTTCTAAAAACTGATTTCAAGTTAATAAATTTTCACTGGAAACTGTATGATTATTATTATTATTTTTTTTTAATGCTTTGTTCTGTAAGGTACAATTTTTCTTCGCATAGCATTAAATACTCTTATCCTTGACTATCAAGTAGCCCGGTTAACGTAAAACGTGCCATATCCATTTTCTACTGCAAAGTAGCATTTAATTTGGTTATACTGCAGATACATAAAGTTCAGTTTTAACTTGATATTGAATTTTGAATATTTCAATTTACAGCTGAGTATGAAATTGGAACGCCTCTACCCAACCTACCTTGTTCGTTTATAGTTAATGCAACTATAAAGCGCAGCGGAAATATTTTGTCTCCCACGTATCCGGGAACGTATCCAAAAGATTTGATTTGCACTTATCAATTTATTGGAAATCCTGGACAACGAGTGCGTTTAGAATTTCGTGATTTTGATCTCTTCTTTGGAGGTCTTCAGTGAGTTTCATCAAATATTTACAAAAGTTTACAGAGAATCTTCTACATTCATTAGAAAATATGTTTTTCAAATTTAAAAAGCATTTTATAAGAAAGTTCATTTTTTCGTTTATAATTTTCTAATCATTATATGTCTACATCTGCAAGAAAAAAAACCAATTTGTCAATTTTATTTGCCGAGATATTCGCATTTTTCTAAATGCATGAGCCCTAATAGTAATCTTTGAACTTCAAACTCGTTTTTCTCAAAACTAGGGTTTTTAGTTTCTAACTTTGAATGCTTGTAACTTGTAACTTTGTGAATTTTTCATCTAAAAGGGTAAAAGGTCTCTCAAAATGTTTCAAATTAAATTAAGAGTATGGTTATATAGATAAGTCAAATAAATCACGGAGAAAAAGGAATTGTTGGATTTACAACCCGGATTGTTAATATAGAACTGACAAATCCGATTTGTTGTTGTAGCAAATGTTTTGTCATCTTAGCAATTCGAGATTGTTGTAGTAACAAAAATTTTGTTATCTTACTAAACTGATTGTACTACAACAATTCCAAATTGCTAAGATAACACAAAATTTGCTGTAACAACAAATCGGATTTGTCAATTCTATATTAACAATCCGTGTTGTAAATCCAACAATTCCTTTTTCTCCGTGAAGCCAAAGTGGGCTCTTTTCATGCGGACGTACACATATTATTAATTACACACTACACTAGTGTATTTCTACTTATTTTTCTTTACTGAATCTAAATCCAAAGTCAAAATGATCAGATTAGCTAAAATTTTTGAGATAATATCAAAAAACTGATCAAAAAGACGAAAAAATCGCTGTTTTTAGATTATTTAACAAATTTTAGCTAATCTGATTATTTTGTCTTTGAATTCGGTCAAACAAAATTTTTTTGTGGGGCTGTGTTATTAGAGAAATAAATATTTTAATTTCTTTAATGTTTAAAGATTAACTATACAAACTATTTTATTAATTCACTGAAATTTGTTTTCTTCTTTAGCTGCCCTTTTGACTACGTAAAAGTATATGATGGATTAGATAATACGTCAGCGGTAATAGGTACATACTGCGGCCAACAAAGAAATTTAGTTTTATATTCTTCTGAATCAATTTTATTTGTTGTCTTTTCCACACTTCAAAGAACGGCAAACACTCAAAATCGAGGATTTAAAGGAATATTTGAATTCTCCGAGAGCTTTGTAAAATTAGGTATAAATGAAAACAGATTTCCCTATTTTTTCATTTTCTACCTTTGGGTTATTCAAATGCCATTTTTAACAAATGCACATTTTCTTTTTCTAGATTTCATACTTAATTATGAAGGGCAACATATTAGAGGAACAGAGTGTGACCAAAAGATTTTGAGCAAGAAAGAGTCTTCAGGATTTGTGGTCAGTCCTAATTTTCCATTTCCTTACATCCAAAAAGTAGTTTGTCGATATTTTATCTACGGAATGCAAGATTTTCAACATTTGGAACGAGTACGCTTGGAATTTCTTTTCCTCGCAATTCCTACGCGTGACACTAAAGCCGAGTAAGTATTTTTATTTTGACTACTTATTTCGTTTTAAATGTTATCCAGACATCTTGACTTTTATCACATTTTTCTAAACATTAAATCAAATTCATTGATTGGGCATTTTTACGAAAAAAATAGATATTCTGTCCGCCGCATCACGTTGCTTACATTAGTCTTTATCCTTTAAAAAATTTGTATAGATCAAAAATTGAACTTTCCCGTATGATAAAGTTAAGAAGATAGAAATAATATATTCTACATAGTTTTCAATTTTCTAAATAAATTTTAAATATACATATATATAGCTTGATGCACGGACGAAAATTAAATTTTTTTCGTAGAAATGCCTGATTTTTGTAAAATTTTTATATTTGGAATTCATAAGAATTCAAGATGTTCTAAATGTGTGTCGCGATATGAAGAAAGGGACCTAAGAAGAAAAAAATTTTAAGATCATGTTCAGTGATAGTTTTACCTTGATTAAAAGTTTCTTTTTAATTATATAAAATCAAAGCTAGTTTTTATTGAATATTTTGGATGGAATGAAGACTTAAACATCAATGGTTGGTATTTTCATTTCAAAAATCACAAACATAACCTGAAATTATTTACAATGAATTTATCACTCGGTGAAGTTTTTAATTTATATCAGGAAATTATCAATCTTTCCGAGTCAATAAAAAACATTTGTGTGTTATTTATTGACTCGGAGTGATTGATAATTTTCTGATATAAATTAATAAGCTGAAATTGTTTTCTTTTTAGATCCCTTTCTTCATATCGCGTTACATATGTGACGCTCCACGAGAGAAGGGATATTATTTACTCTTGAGTTAACGTCCCTTCTCTCATGGAGCGTCACATATGTATGCATACGTTATTTTTACACAGCAAATTTTTTTTAGTTACACTGAAAATCTGCAACTTATTAAGAAATAACGATAAAGAAAATCAACACATTTGCGTTTTTACTTTTTACAGGACAGCATGTACAGATGGATATTTGAAAATATATTTAAAAGGTCAGGAGGCAACGGATTCGTATGATAAATTTGACTATGAATTGTGTGGAATGAATATAGCTCCGCCGTTGGTGACTAGTGATGGGCCACGACTTGTAATGGTATTCAGCAGTGGAGATTCACAAGGAAAGGGATTTAAAGCAAAGTAAGAAATATTACGATGTTAAAAATAAATTCCCTTGATAAGAATTATTACCCAGTTAGCACCGAAATTTTAAGGAAGTTTCCTCACACTGCCCAATGGGCACACATGTCCAAGAGACGTCTTAAGGACATCTTTTAGACATGAAAGCCGTCATAGGCACGTCTTTTTATCATGTATGTCCACTGGGTGAGCTTCAAACCGTCATTGGTATGACGAAAATGGCAACAAAAATTTAGCTTAGTTCTTGGCAATACCACACTACAACAACCTCTCCCAATTCTTGCTTCACGGACTCTTATCAACTTTTGCTCCTTCCGACCTGGAAGGTGAGCAAAAGCATCATTCTTTTACTCGGTACAGTTTTAGCATTCTGTTCTTTGGGTCTTCATGTCCATTGCCGCTGATGTTCTTACGCGGCCGACATTAAATTGTGGGATGCTTTTTTAGAGCTACCTTTAAAGATATATTTTTTTTTTATTACAAAGAATAGTGTTGTCGGACCAGATGAACATGCATAAATCGGACAGGCATTTAGTATATGACTGAGGGTCTCCGGATATTGTTTGCATGCACAACAGATGGAATTGTCAACAGGTATATGCATCATCATACTCCTGCGGTACACCAAAGTATTAATCAGTACATCCTGACAAGCGAACAAAAATCCCTCTGTCTCCGATTTTAATCCAGCAGATTTAAGGAATGCAAAAGACAAAGCCACAGACAATCCCATCTTTCTAATGAAATTATAAAATTGCCGTGAACAGGTTTACCAACATGTTGTTCTAACAGAAGGACATGTTCCGCATCCTTCACATGTCTTTTAAGCATCAAAAGTGGTAATGACGCTATTCCATTCTCTGTATTATTAGTATCAAGTCTGATATTAAGTTCTTTTGTCGCTCTGTTTGCCGCTTGATATTAAAATGCCCCATTATTTGCAACTTTATGATGATGGACAAAATTGCATTAAAGGATCCATACTATTCATCACTGAGCATGCCGCAGCCAATACAATATTTAATTTGGAGACTATCTTTAAGCCCACGCACATCTTGAGTTTCCGATTGTGGAATTCCAAGATATGCGTAAGTTTCTCCTTCACCAAGATGATGAATGGTGTTGCGACCAATAAGCTGAAGGTCCTCAAAATCGCTTGATGTTTCCGATGTTTCTAATCTTCCTCTATTCATATGAACAACAGCACATTTATCGAATCCAAAGCTCATTCCGATTGCTCTGGAATCCTTGGCCACTGCGAACACTAACATTTTCAATGATTTCTTGCTGGAGTCATAATGCTTAAGAACGTCCATGTAAAAATGGTCCAAATGGGCAAAAATATTAAAATGTATAATAAATCATCAATTTATTATAATATATTACAATTCACTAAGAATTCTTTTTTGCTGCTTCTATTCTTAGTGAATTAACCGAATAAATGTCAGCAAGATATTTTATATTTATTCATGCATGGGAAACTTTCTTGAATTTTCTGTGCAATCTGGGTTTAAGAAATAATATTAAAAAATAAAGCAAGAGCATGTAGTAATTTTGTATTAAATTATAGGTACACTTTTGAAACTGAATACAAAATTCCTGGTACCGCAGCACCCGACGGCAGTTGTACTTTCACTTACCGCAGTTCCTCACGTAAAAAGGGAGAATTTAATTCTCCACGTTATCCTAGTAATTATCCGAGCGACACAAATTGTACTTACAAGTTCTTACCAACTCCTAACGAACAAGTTACCCTGATTTTCGATCATTTTAAAGTTCGAACGAAAAACGTTAATATAACTGTCGGACATTACGGGTAAGATTTTTATCAATATAATATAGCTTTGGAAAAAGTATCGGATAGAAGTTTTGTTTACATGAATTAGCAATTACATTTTTGCCTATAAATTAAAATGAAACAACATTGATTTTGTTCAATTTTCTATCCGAAATTTATACCAAAAACATTTCCATCTACCGCAGCAAATAAAGCATAACTAACAGTCTTTGATTTATTCATAATGAGACTGGTTACACTATATCTACCATAATATCCGGAAATTTTGAAAAAGCACTATGAGACTGTGTAATATGGTGGTCCAAAAATACATGGGAAAAACAAAAAGTTGAAAATGTTGTGCTCTCACCCCCTAGGATTGTTCTATATCGAAAAAAAAATTACCCCTATTTTTTTGTTTTAGTTTTTTTTTAATATTTAGAGATCGCTCAAAAAGCTCAAAGTTTCCCATGCAAAATGCATGGGAAAAAATAACTTTTTCGTAGAATTGATATAAAATCCATGAAAATTAATACTTCTTGATCGGATAATGCTGCTTCTCTTCAGGAGAGTTCAAAAAACAAGATCCAATAATTTATTAAACAATTTTTTATTATTAACTATTTTTTAAAGGTCCCTAAAAAACCCCATAATTTACGTTTTTTTCATTTTATGGGGTTTTTTAAGGACCTTTAAAAAATAGTAAATAATTAAAAATTGTTTAATAAATTATTGGATCTTATTTTTTGAACTCTCCTGAAGAGAAGCAGCATTATCCGATCAAGAAATATTAATTTTCATGGATTTTATATCAATTCTACGAAAAAGTTTTTTTTTCCCATGCATTTTTCATGGGAAACTTTGAGCACTTTGAGCGACCTCTAAATATTAAAAAAAATAAAAACAAAAATATATGGGTAATTTTTTTTCGATATAGAACAATCCTGGGGGGTGAGAGCATAATATTTTCAACTTTTTTGTTTTTGGACCACCCTACTGTGTAATCAGCCTCATTGTTTAATAAAAAATATATAAAAATTTGTGTACTACTCATTCTTAATAATAATTTATAATTTTTAAATACATTTTTTGGGTATTTCCACGAAAACAATTGGATTTTTGACCTTGCGTCACGTTTAATAAAACAGCTACTGTTTAGCTATTTCTTCTTTTTATTACACTTTAGACTATCTGCAGAAAAGAATTCATAAAGCTAAAACGATTTAAAAACTTTTTTAGAATATTTTATAAATAAATAAAGAATAAGCATTGGCATTGGAAACCCACCCCAATTGATGTTTCCAATCAACTTTAAGTTTTTATAGTTTCGCCAAAAAAGAAATTTTTCTACGTAACTTATAAGAGATTTTCAAAAGAATGTCCACAACGTAACTAAATAGTTAACACTTTTTTTTGAATTATGATTTTGAATGGAAATTTTTTTTAAAACTTAAATTTTAAAATGAAATATTTGCCCTGTCTGACGATACATCTTTATTAAATTTTTTTATAAAATTAAAAATACAGTTCGACATGATCCTATCTATCTTCTTTAATCTATCTGATTTTTCGTGGAAATATCCAAATTATAAAACTTATACTTACTATTCATTTTGCTGTGAGAAATATTTTAACACGCCATTACAAAAAGCTTTAATGAAAATAAATTTTCTTTATTTTTTTATAAGACTTGACCTTTGTCAAGATGACTGGGTAGAGATTTATAACATGTATCAAGATCACACAGAGAAGTTGATAGGAAGGTACTGTGGAATGTCAGCACCAGGACCCGTAGAATCAAATCTTGGTGCTTTGGGCTTAAAAGTCATTCTCCATTCTGATTCCGAACTCGTGTACAGTGGCTTTAAAGCCCGATATATTTTTGAAAATTCCAAATCGATTTTCGGAGGTAAGATCATTATTTTCATTGATTGTTGTTGCCTCGTAACTTCATTTAAAAACTATTTCTAATTTTTATATACCTACTTGTCTTAATGATTCTTAAATCTATTTTATAGACTGTGGAACAAATATCAGTAGTCTGGATTATGGTGTAATTACAAGTCCTAACTTTCCAAATAACTACGATGGACCTGCAAAGACTCTAGCGAGTAAGACTTGTAATTGGTTCATAAGTGTCAAACCGAACCATCAGATACTTTTGAATTTCGAGCTTTTTTCTGTAGAAGGAGATCAACTAAGTAAGTTTAAAAGATTTACTTTAAGTAGTGTTTAAAAGGCGAAACATCAACTTATGTTGATTACTTATTTGCTTCAGACGATTTTTAATTATATGCTTCATTCTTCTTCCCTTTATTAAACTTAAGATTTGTCTGAAGATTGCACGCAGAAAAAGGAATTGTTGGATTTAGAAATCGGATTGTTAATATAGAAATGACAAATCGAATTTGTTGTTGTACCAAATTTATTGTCATCTTAGCAATTTGGGATTGTTGTAGTAACAATCAATTTGGTTAAACTTTGCTACAACAATAAATCGGATTTATCAGTTCTATATTAACAATCCGGTTTGTAAATCCAACAATTCATTTTTCTCAGTGTGCATAGGTATTATTTATTATGAAATTGTATATAATAATGATAATAATTGTATAATACCCTAAACTGTAACAAAAATGTTTATTGCGTTTTTCAATTGTTAGGTCGAGGCTGTCCCGCAGCAGTGTTACGTATGTGGTTTTCCATTTTAAATCCAGCACTCGAATTATGCGGCGTCAAGAGTCCCGAAGAAAATTGGAGCCACCTTTCGGAAAACAACAATATGCGATTAAGGTCTTTATTTTAATTCAAAAAGAATGTTGGTTTAAAAATGTACCTTAAGAAATGAAGCATAAATAAAAATTGAACTAGTTTCGATTTGAATGTAGCTAATTTTGTCATTTTTCTAAATTTTAAATAATTATATAATAATAATAATTATTATTATTATCAACAGCTTCATAGCAGCAGCGAAAGCAGTTGGCCAGAACGGATTTCGAGCAGTGTGGACTGAAGTGATAATGGATACTGATTGCCAGAACCAGTTCCTATGCAGTAAAAATAAATACTGTATTTCGGAATCTTTGCGATGTAATGGCATCGATAATTGTGGACCAGAGGACACCTCGGATGAAGAAAACTGTGAGTCCCTTTAAAGCATTTAAGAAAAAGTATCTCTAATGGCAGTCTGTTTGATGTTGATTTTGCTTCTCCTCTTCAATATATTTACACGTTAACTACTTGACTCGTATACTATATAAACTATATATACTATACTATACTATACTGTACTATTTTCTGGCATTAGGTGCAATCCCTCTCTATACATAGAATGTTTAGAAAATGCTATGTTCTTAACAATTAAATCTGTATTGGGTATGACCTTCTTCCATCGTTTTGTCATATTCGAGCACAAAACTCTTTAATTAAGATCTTAATACTTGTTTCACTTACTGTTTCTCCGTGGTACCTTTATATGCAAATTAAATCTTTCTTGGCATGAATAATAATAGTAAATGATTTGTCCAGTACTCACCGAGATAAATACTAAGTGATCTATTTTTGCATAAAGCTTGCAAATTAAATATTGAATGAAAAATAAACCTCGATAAAAATTGTATCTCTTATTAATTCTTTGAGGCATACTGTTAAACCGGATTATCACATTGCTTTTAAAGATTTTAGGATATTAATTAAGTATGCTTTAAATAATATCCTTAAATAACAATGCACTATTCACCGCGTATAGTAGATTTGTATATTCAAGTAACACCTTTTTTGCAGGAAGTCAACCGTGTTAAATTCGGAACTTAATATTGTTAACTTCCTATTACCTTTAAATGTCTTCTGACTTAAAGTTTCCCTTGATAAATTCGTGCAAGTTTGCAGCAAACTTTTCGGATTAATTAACAAAAATAAAAAAATTAATTTTTTTTTTAAGATGAGTGCATTTTATTACATGGCCTAAATCGGAGGACATTTAAAGTTGACAAGACGTTAACCCTGATAAATTCGGAACTTATTTATTTATCTATTTAATAATTACACGTTTCTAGGGCTAGCTAGCTCTCCAAGAAACAAAAGAACAAAAAATAATAGAATTTTCGGCACTTTACAAATACGCAGAGTACCAAGAGTTAAACAAATTACAATAAAAGAAAATGTATTAATAACAAAATTTAGAACTTATAAAATATATAGAGATGATTTTTTAATTAGTTAAAAACGCAAATCAACTGTAAACTTTAAACTGTAAATAGGTTGCTACACGGAAAAAAAATTTATGTGTGATTCACAGAAACTTTTGTGCCATCTACAAATGGAAATTATAGTTTCCACAAATACCTCTCTAAATCTGAATTAGTGGTTTTCTACTAATGAATTAGCGAAAAGTGAGCTACTATTAAATAGTAAGATTTTTACTAATTTTTTAGTAGCCCACTTTTCGCTAATTCATTAGTAGAAAACCACTAATTCAGATTTAGAGAGATAACTTCCCGTTAACTTCCTGCAAAAACGGTACCATCTGGGTAGTGTATACACTGTTAAAAATTTAGCAAATATTTATTTAAATGTTTAATTAATCTTCGAGCCGAAAATTTAACGAATATTTATTGAATGTTCAATCAACTTTTGGGATGAAAATTTCAGGAAAATTTAATTTAAATCTTTAGTCAAGTTTTGCGCCAAACATTTATTCAATCGAGACATTTAAATCTTTACAAAATTTCGATTAAACTTTGCAATTAAATATTCCGAAGTTTGCAAATAAATCTTTAATAAATTTACAGGAAATTTCCGGTGCTGTGGGAAGAGAAAAAAGCGTTTCTTAAATAAATTTATATTGACAATGTTAAATTATAATAGTGATTTTTGTAAATTTTTTCACGCATAATACGAATCTTACCTAAAAAATGACTTGTTTCCCGTTAGAGGCGCTCCAATACTCAACTGCACACTGCTAAATTGGTGCAAAAAACTTGCTTCAATTATTTTTGAATATAGCATTAAAGTGGGAGCTCCTACTACTTCCTGAAAATACTATTTCTAAAATTAAATTTCGTAAAATGAAATTTCTGTTAAATATGAATTCGGTGATCTGAAAATTGTGCTAATTTATAATCCGTATAAATAGATATTAGAATAGATAAAAACTTGATTAAGGTAGTATTATACTTTGTAAGCTGTCAAAGATGGCTTTAATAAACAATTTTTTTCTCAGTGATAATTTTATTTAAAGCAATGAAAGTTTTTGCATCATATTTTTGACATTTTTGTCTGTCAAAAATGAAAAAATAAAATTTTTTTACTGTGCCTGTTTCATCACTAGATGGCGCCAAAGTCAAGATAAAAAATAAACTATAAATCGGCGCAAATGCTACAGCCTCACAGAAACATCCGATCTGAAAAATTCAAATGTGGTTTTAAAGCTGAAATATGTGGTTAGGCATCACCCCTAATCCCGATAAAAAATATTAAAAAATAAAGAAATGGCGCCAATTTAAAAAAAATCACAAAAATGAGTTTTTTTTTACATTTTTGAGTTGTTAAAAAACAAAACAATATAAAGTAGACAATCGGGTTTAGGGAGGATGCCTGAAAGATTTCATAACGAAGAAATTGATCTAAAGTTTTTTAAAATCGATTAAAAAGAACTCGAGTTATGCTGTCCGCCAGTTTAAAAAACATTGTTTTGAGAAAAACGCGTTTAAAGTTTTGTGTGTAATGAGCCGATGTACATATGTATAACTTTTACACGCGTATAAGTTTTTTATTTCTTCGAATTTTAATCTGCAATTTGGAAACTATATTTTTGAGGTAATGTAGACCACAAAAATAAAATTAAAAAAAAGTCGATTTTTTGATCGATGCAAAGTATAATACTACCTTAAACGAAAATTAGTTTGACTAATAAATGATACATAAAAATAAATTTAAATGTTTTCGCGAGTTAGAAGAATATCTTTCAAATAAAATTTCTGCAAAAACAAAATTAGAGCTAATGAATAAATTACTTTCGGGAGGAGGCCAACATTTTAGGGGAGAATTTCAGGAACGGATCTTCTTGGCCCCTTTTCACAGCG
The DNA here is from genome assembly GCA_037103525.1 of Ganaspis brasiliensis. Taxonomy (NCBI): domain Eukaryota; kingdom Metazoa; phylum Arthropoda; class Insecta; order Hymenoptera; family Figitidae; genus Ganaspis; species Ganaspis brasiliensis. The sequence continues at coordinate 230,980 of JAZKLR010000390.1, read as the reverse complement.
TGTAGGAACGAGTTTAAAGTTCACACAAATTGTCAACCAAATTTGATCATGGGATCTTATACTTAATATCATAAGGTGTAATAATCAATTTTTTTTAAAAATCCTATCTGCTTAATTGCTCTTAAAATTTAAAAAAATTTAAAAATTTCCAAACAAAAATTTTTATTTTTTATTTTTATAAATTTTGTTTGCTCTTTACTTCAAGTAATGGTTTAAAAAACATTTCTGAGTTATACAAACTGAAGAAACCATTTATACTAATGAATAAATTATTAAAATTAGTGTAAATAAGGTTTCGCGAATTCAAAAATAATCTTTACTTTTACTTATTTCATTCGATACAATTAAAACAATTGATATAGTGTTATGTAACCTAATATTAATCGTGTTTTTGCAAAATGTCGCAGTATTTAACTCATTCAGAAAATCGAAAGAAAGTTTGTGCTGTGTGTGGCAAAAGTACTTATTTTTTGCTTACCAAAAATTATTTTTTTGCCACACACAGCACAAACTTTCTTTCGGTTTTCTGAATGAGTTAAATACTGCAACATTTTGCAAAAACACTATTAATATTAGGTTACATAACACTCACTAGAAAAACAAAGTCTTACTTTGTTTACAACTGAAACTCAAAATAACTGAAAATCAGCCAATTTTTCGGGTTAAAATCAGTTTCAGTACATTTTATGGCTGAAATCCAGTCGAATTTGAGTCTCATGTAGGGGAGAGTGGCCATCAATGTACCAGTTTTTTCAATGAACCATTTCAATTTTCTCAGAAACAATTAAATAAAAATTCTCCTAATTTTAAATATAAATTAAGTTTGCGTAAACACACTACGTCCATAAATTTGAGACGTGTGGATTTATTCATTACAGAGAAAACTGGAAAAAACTGTTTTTGATGTACTGAAGAAAAAATTTACCTAAAATAAAAACACGTTTTTTAATTAAAATAAGGCCATTTAAAAATAAATGTACTTACGATTTATTTTGTTTTGGACCTTAACTACAATATTCTAATGAGATAAAGATTTTGAAATATTGGATTAAGTTATAAAAAACCATTTTTGTTGCAAATGTCATGTTGATTCAATGTACCAGGGAACAATGAACCACCTGGAATTTCAGTGTATTTTCGATTTCTAGAGTGGTATGCCTGATTATAAAACTAAGCATGCGTACAGCATGTTACAGCAATTGTTATCAGTACTTTTCTCAACATAGCAGAACTAAAATGCCATTTTAGATAGTTAACTTAAATTTGAGGTATATTTATGTTATACATTATCAATTAAAAAGTGTTAAGTAATAATTTTTTATAGTATTTGATAGAAAATAAGTTTTTTTATAAAGTGAAAATTGCAATATTATTATTGTTAAACATTTTTAGTATTTTTATAGAGGTGGTTCATTGTGTACCCAGGTTGTTGAAAATGAAAATAGCTTGTTACTTTAGAAAAACCCTAAATTCTATTATTTAATCAAAATAAATCGTGTAAAATATGTGTGCATTACCTAGATAAGTGTTGTAGTTTTATATTGATGCAAAGAAGTGCTTGAAATTGGTGAAATTCAATAAGTACTATGACCTTGAAAAAAACCCGGTACATTGATAGCCACTCTCCCCTAAACAATAACAGTCCAAAGTGGGCTTAAATCAAAACTTCTTTTTTAGAGTAGCTATATCAATTGTTTTAATTATATCGAATGAAATAAGTAAAAGTAAAGATTATTTTTGAATTCGCGAAACCTTATTTACACTAATTTTAATAATTTATTCATTAATATAAATGGTTTCTTCAGTTTGTATGGCTCAGAAATGTTTTTTAAACCATTACTTGAAGTAAAGAGCAAACAAAATTAATAAAAATAAAAAATAAAAATTTTTGTTTGGAAATTTTTAAATTTTTTTAAATTTTCAGAGCAATTAAGCAGATAGGATTTTTAAAAAAATTGATTATTACACCTTATGATATTAAGTATAAGATCCCATGATCAAATTTGGTTGACAATTTGTGTGAACTTTAAACTCGTTCCTACACGCTGTGTTTTGAATACGTGTCTGAATTTATGAAATTTTTCTCGCATACTCTTCTTTTTTATCAAAATATATATAACCCTATTTTTATTTACAAATTTAATGATATTTAGAGGTAACTTGAAGTCCATAAAGTTTTCCATTTAAGAAGCATGAAATTTTGTCCAAAAAAACCCATAAAATGCAAAATTACAGAAAAATTGCTTAAAAAAATTATTTACAAGGTTTTAAATAAATGGTATTATAGTATATTAATTTACAGTAATTGTTTAGTGCAATTTATTTATAATTTATTTATAATTTATTATATATAATTGAAGGTTATTTTTTACACATTTCTGAAAGAAAACAGAATTAACAGATTGAAAAATATTAATTTTCCAAGATTATATATAAAATCCACAAAGGTTTTTCAAATGAATTTTAAATAGGCAACTTTTTGAGCTTTGAGCTATACCAAAGAAGTGGCCACCCTATTGTTATATTCAACATTCGATGTATTAAACTTTACTATTAACAGTAGTAGAGTCAGACTGTTTAGTCAGACAGAAAAGTATGTTGGCTTCTAGTGAAGGGAAACAGACTAGATCATACCTAAGCAGAGGACTAGTTGGCGACGAATCACTAATCTACTAATTTTTAATTCTAACAAAGCAGAAACTTCATTTTATTATTTGTATAATCGAAGCCAATTATTTTTCAAATCATATAATTAAAATCCTTGCACGATGGGATAAATGATATTCATTATGAGTTATGATCGATCAAAGTTAGAAAAATGAAGGGACATGTTTCTAAACATGAACGTGATACCAGTTATTAAAATATTTAAAAAGGCAGATCCAATATAACGGGGATCAATTTGTTTTTATACCAATTATAAAAAGGTCCCAATTGAGTTTAAAAAAACTCTTGACTTCTAATATGCATTGAATACTGATTAAGATTTAGAAAAAGAATATTAAAAGATTACACTTTCTACAATAAAATTTCTACAATATTCTAAAATATTCTACAATAATAATTTCTCTATTTTTTACTTTTTGGACTAAAAGCATCATTATTCGTGCCAGGAGAAACTTTTAACTATTTTTAAAAAATGTATGCCTCAAAGGGTTAATGATAAATGATTTTAAATTCATAACCTAATCTGAGATTATAAGAAAAAAAGTCGGTAAACCCTGAACAAATTATAAAAGAAAAAATTCCCAATCACACACATAATTTAACGTGTTCCGAAATATAAACGAGTTATTGTCCCGGCCTCTATGGAATCTCAGGTCTGTTGATAACAAAAAAACACATAAAATATACATCGTTTAACTTTATTTTATAAAAGCTATTTTACATAATGTATTATTATACAGTTAATTAGTTAGCATTGATCATAACTTTAATAATGCTTATTAAAATATATGGCTGATCGAGCCTGAGAATAAAAAATTCTCACCTAAATCAATCTTGTCGATTCTCTATCACACAAAATCTGAGGAGATTTGGAAAAATTATTTGTACAAATTTTTATTCGCAGTTTTATTTTCAGAACAAAAAAACCACGATAGCACCACTTATAACACTTTTTTATTTAATTAGAAAATTAACAATTTACAATTAATTTTGTTTTTTTGAATTGAGAAACAATATTAAAATCAGGTGAGAATTTTTTTTTTCAAGGATGATCCAAAGGCAGATACAGAGATTAAATTGGGTCAATCAGCTTATTTAACAATTAATTAATTTTGTTAATTTAAATTTTTTATTAAGGAGGAAAGCCACACTAAAAGGCATTAAAAGTTATTATTTTTACTGTATATATAGTGGGTTTAAATAAATAATAATAAATCAATTGTCTGCACTCAACAAAATTCTTAGTAGGTTTGACTACTTTCCAACTACCTGGAGAAGTTCAATAGATCCTCGACCGAATTTAAAAAGTTGTATTCACTTTGAAAAAGTAGTTATTTCGAAAGTATTAGATTAACTAAAAAAGTAATTACTTAAACTATTTTGCACTCAACTATTCAATGGTAGTTGAATTTCTCGACTAAATTTTTTTCAGTGAGGACATTACGTGTTATTATGATTTTTATATTGCGCAGAAAACACCTGAACTCAAATTAATGAGCTAAGACCCTTATGTCTCATTTTGAGGTACAGCGGAAATGAGGAATGCCTTTTGACTTATTTTAAGTATTAGTTCAAACAGACTCAAAAACTATCTGATGCACCTCAAAATGAGACTTAGAAGCTAACTATGAGTCCAGATTACTTCTGTGTGTACACTTAAATTAATGGTGAACGAGTTTATAATAATAAAATAAGTAGTCGTGTCAGGACTTTTTGCATCAAACAAAAAAAGAAAAAGAAGAATGTAAACATTCCACATTGTATAAGTTCACTATTTTTGCTTCAAAAAATGTTAGTCTTGAAACGATTATTTGAAACCCATTAATAGTAATATAATAGGCATCCAATGTCTTTTAGTATACATTGCTATTTTTATCCTTTTGTGTTGTTATATACTGAAAAAATATGACTACATTAACCCCGCAAATGGTTGGTCCAAAGGATTACTACTTTTTTATATTAACCATGAATGTAGTTAACTTTACCAACTCCATGGTTAAATTAACCATTTTTGTTAATTAATATAACCAAAATGTAAATAGTAATCACTTTTGTTTTTTCAGTGTATATATATCACATTTTTCTTTTTTATTAAAGAAACCTAAAAAAAATTATTTAATTGCAAAAAACCTGTGCTTAAACTAAAAATTTTTTTAATTTATTCTTAAATCCATACAGAAAAAAATGCAAAAAATAGATTTTTTGTCTTATTACAAAGGCTTTCCTCTTTAAAAGAGAGAAAAAACTGATTTCATTTTATTTACTTATTTTTAATCAGAACAAAAATTTATAATACAGCCATGATTTTAAAATATATATGTAGGCGGAAGTGATTTGCCTTGCCAAGATAACTCTTCTATCACTCAAAAGAAAGTAGTAAACTTGACTACTTTTCAACTACCCGGAGTATAGGTCCTCAACCAACTTTAAAAAGTTATATTGACTTCGAAAAAGTAGTTAAAATAACTACGAAAGTAGTTGTTACTACTTAGAAAGTAGTTGGTAAAATGAGATTTTGTAATTGTCTTTAAAATTTAACTACTTAAAGTAGTAAATAACTACTTAAAGTAGTAACTATCCTAAGATAGTTGAATTTTTCGAATAAATTTTTTCAGTGATAAACAAAGAATGTAGCCTCTTTCTATCACCATATAGATAGGTACAATTAAAAAGATTACTTTTCTTAAAGTATTAAAATAATGATATAATTTAAATTCATTAAAATCCTTCAAAATGAATTAATTGATTTTAAAGAAATTTCTTTTAGGAATATTAATTTTTTGTCTTTTATTTGTTAGATTTCTTATCAGTGTTCTTGACTAATAAAAAGAAAAAAAATTCATGTAAGTAACTTTATTAAGAAATTTCTCGTTTCTGTCTTTTGTATCATACTTTAATTAACAATTTTAATTTGAAATAAAAGTTTTTCAAAATACCTTGTGTTGGATAAATTTATAAAAATACTATCAAAATCGTTGATAAATTAGTTATAACGTTTTACGTTCAGGACTTTGATACGTCCTGTAAAGAATTACTGTGAAGCAAATTTGTGCATTTATCATTTAAACCAATTGTGAAAAAAATGAAAATTCAATCGAATTAAAATTTTTTATGAATATGAGAATTGAAATATAAATTTTGAATAGTTATTACAATACCTAATATATGTATACGTCCGCATGAAAAGGACGGATACTTTGTCACTATTGGACTTATCTATATGACCATATTTTTCATTAAATTTCGAACATTTTGAGAGGTCGGGCCCTTTTAGATGAAAAATTCACAAAATTACAAGCATTCAAAGTTAAAAATGTCAAAACCCAAGTTTTGAGATAAACGAGTTTAAAGTTCAAGATTACCATTAGTGCCCATGTATTTTAAAAATAAAAAATAAGATTATTTTGTATTTTTAATTATCATAAAGTTATGATAAACGCATGATTCGAAGCGGGACATTGCGTAGTTTGCTTTTCATAAAAAAAAAAAAATTTCGAAAATCTGAACCTCATCCTTTAGAAAAATACGAATATTACGGAAAATAAAATCAACAAAGTAGGCCCTTTTCATGCGGACATATGTTTTTTTGGATTACAGTTTGTGAGCTAGCTTAATCTTAAATTTTCACCCTTAAATCATAAATTATTTTATTTTTTTAATTAAATTAATTCTTATATTTAATCTTAGGTCAATTCAATATTGATTAAAATTTGAATTTTCAACATTTTCCCAAAAAATGGTTTCATTCACAAAATATTATTATTAGTACTTTTTTTTGTTAAAAAAATTTCTTTCTATTTTGTTGTATTCTCTTAAGCAATAAATTGAAGAAGTACCAACTAAATATTTTTATCAACTAATGAGTTTTCAATATAATAAAAAAGGAACTACATCTAATTATAGCAAAATTTGTAGGAAAAAGTTTAATTTAAATATTTTTACAGAATTAAAATTTTTAAAAATTAGGGTAGCTTATTGATTAGGATATATAGACTAGATAAGAAATTACTATAGGATTGCTGTAAGCGATAAAATATCCACCATTTCACATTTGGCAAGTTTGTTGTGCAGCACCAAAGAAAAAAAGGTTTTTTCATTAAAGAGTAGGTACTTCCTCTACAATATGGTATATCAAAAGTGCCTCCTCTTAAATTAAGCAATTCTTTTTCTTTTAATGTATAGTTATATTTCATATAATCTTTCTGAGTAAATTTTGTGGAAAACTTTTGTAATATTTCTACAACTTTCCCATAAATAGTTGTATTCATTCTACAACTTTTTTATCAAATATTCCTGGCAATAATTTTGTACTTACACCAATTTTTTTCGACATCCTTCTCTATAGTAAAATATGAAGATAAAAATGATAAATTGAATTCAAGTATACAGTATTGACTACTCAACTTTTAAATACATTAAGGTCATGTCCAAGATGAGACTAAAATACAGAGCTCTATACGCCCATATTTAATTCCTTAATAGTGTAACTGTTTTTCAAAATTATTATTAAAACAAAGATTTATGAGACACTTTAATATGTCTTATTCTAAAACGATTTCAAAAATTTTAAATATTTTGTTTTGGTTTTGATTTAGACTTAAGTACGTGGAAAAACAAAATTTATCGACATTTAACAAAGAGTCACTTTTAATTTGAAAGCCCACTCAAAATGAGTTGCATCAAATGTGAGTTCAGGTTTTTTCAGTGAAGTCATGTATCATATAACATTAAATTTAGTAACATCCTTCCCGTTAAATGAAGTTTAATCTAAGGATAGTATCCTCCAATACATATTATTTATCCATAAGAATCAACATAGGTATAAGATTTAGTGTACCCAGTATTTTTCTTCTAGTTTCGATTTTTCTCCCTGCATTTAAACAACATTAACTTGCCACATGGTGAAAGTTTTATTGTTCATTTATTATATTTCGTGCAAGTTTCTAGATTTTATAAGCTATCTGTTCTAGACTCTTATGTTAACTAGGTGGTTAAAGATGATTAACACTATAGGCTGAAAGATAAACTAACAATACCTTAGCAATAAAAAGTATTGTTACATTTTTTTATTAAAGAAAAGGATTTTCAGTAGTGATAAAATAAGAAGAGGCAAGTAAGGTGTAGAATGAAATTGCTAGGGTACAGGTGATTTTATAAGATTAGATTAAAATTTTTTAGGTAAGTAGTACGTAATGTATAAACGTACAAGAAGTGAGAATGATGGTGGGATTGGATGGGTGAATGGTTGTATGGTGTCGCAGGTACAGCAACAGCTCCATCGGCACCAGCAATGACTGGAGTCTCTGCCATGCTTCTCTCTCTGTGCTTTGTGTTCGTGACCATCTGAGCCCTTCTCAAGGCTTCCGTCGCAAGATTCGGCATGTTATGATCTCCTTATCACGTGAGTTCTCTCACAATTTACCTCAACTTTTAATACATCGCATCGCAATCGAACGAAAATTAAAAATCAATATCAATAAATAAGATTAATAATATTATACTCGTCCCAACACAGTACCAAAGTGCATGCGAAAAAAACGACGAATGCAATATGACATGCTTTTTGTATTTGGATTTTTAATCTATATTTATTTATATATATATCTACTAATAAATGCATGGAACTTTGCCTCTTCTCAAATTTTATCAAATATCTATGCATATATATCTTCCACCTATGTCTTTTTGTCTACACATTTTTTTCTCTTTCAAAAATCTGACTTAAAAATTAAGCAAAAATTTTAATTATTTTATATATTTCTTAGTGAAAGAATATAACTATAAAAATTCAGTAAAAACATTTTAAGCGAAAATCGGGTATATATTTCATATGATTCATATTGCTCATCATTAAAAAAATTAAGTAGATTATACATAATGCAATTTAAGTTCTTTGTCGAAAGTTTCTGGGTTTGATCTGACTTAATTATAAAGTTTAATGTTACACTGTAAAAATTAGTAGGAAAAGCAAGCACATAAAGCCTACGATCAAGGGTGTTGTGTTTAATTGTCCTGGTTCCACATGCCGATTATCGTTTCGATATATTAATTATATCGGTTTGGTATATCAATTATAGTCTCAATATATCGATTCAATATTATCCTTCTCAGAGATTACAAACAATTTCCCAGGAATTTCTTGTAATTTCTCAAGGACTCCCAGCGATTTCCGACGAATATCCAATAATTATCTAAGAATTTTCAGAGGGACTCTCAGGGACTTGAAGGGATTTCCACTTGTTTTCCAGTGGTTCCCACTAATTTACAGCAATTTCCCAGGAATTTCCGGTAATTTCAAAAGGATTTACCAGGAATATCCAGTAATTTCCTAAGAAATTCAGAGGGACTCTCAGGGCCTTCAAGGGATTTCCAGTCGTTTCCCAGTAATTCCCAGTAATTTACAGTAATTTTCCAAGAATTTTCCAGAAATTCCCAATGAATTCTCAGGCATTTCGAAGGAATTCTAGAAGAATTTCCCAGGAATTCCTGGTAATTTCTTAGAGTTTCTCAGAGATTTTCTAAAAGGTCCCATGAATTTCTCAGTGATATTCTAGAAACTCTCAAAAATTTCACAGAGATTCCCAGTAATTTCCAAGGATTTTTCAATAATTTCCCAGGTATTCCCAGTAATTTCTCAAGGATTTAGCAGGGATTCCCAAAAATTTTCCAGAGATTTCCAAGGGATTTTTTAAAAATACTCATGAATTTCTCAAGGATTTCCTAGGAACTCCCAATAATTTCAAAGAAATTCCCAGGAATTCCCAAAGATTTCCTAGAAATTTCCCAAGAATTTACCAGGATTTCCTGCAATTTCGCAGATATTTGAAAGGGATTTTCAGAAATTACTAAGAATTTTCCATTGATTTCCTAGGAATTTCCCAGGAATATCCAATAATTGTCCAAGAATTTCTGAGAGTCTCAGGGACTTGAAGGAATTTCCACTCGTTTTCCAGGAATTTCCAGTAATCTATAGTAATATCTTAAGAATTTCTGGCAATTTCACAAGGAATTCCCAGAGATTTCCAAGGATTTCCCTGGAATTCTTAGTAATTTCCTTATTTTTTAGTAATTTAGTAATTTCCCAGCGATTTGCCAGGAATATCCAATAATTTATTATCTTAGAAATTCTCAGGACTCTCAGGGATTTCAAGGGATTTCCAGTTGTTTCCTAATAATTCCCAGTAATTTTCAGTGATTTTTCAGGGATTTTCCAGAAATTCCTAATAAATTCCCAGACATTTTCAAGCAGTTTTTCAGAAATACCCAAGGATATCCAAAGGACTCAAAGCGATTCCCCTGAAATTTATCAGGGATTCGCCGTAATTTCTCAGGAATTCCTAGTAATTTCCTAGGGTTTCTCAGGGATTCTCTGAAAGATCCCATGAATTTCTCAGTGATTTGGCAGAAACTATCAAGAATTTCGGAAAGATTCCCAGTAATTTGCAGGGAATTATCAGAAATTTCTCAGGGATTTCCTAGAAATTTCCCAGGAATTTACCAAGGATGCCCAGTAATTTCCCAGAGATTTACAAGCGGTTTTTAAAAATCCACATGAACTTCTCAAAGATTTCCTAGAACCTCCCAAGAATTTCTAAGAGATTCTCGGTAATTTCCCAGATATTCCCAATAATTTCCCACAGATTTCCTAGAAATTTCCCCAGAATCTACCAAGGAATTCCAGTAATCTTGCAGATATTTCCAAGCGACTTTCCAGAAATTACTAAGGATTTACCATCGATTTCCCAGGTATTTCTCAGGAATTTATCAGGGACTTTCCAGAAATCCACAGAAATTCCCAGGAATTCCTTAGGATTCCTCAGGAATTTACGAGGTATTCCCATTAATTTCTCAGGAATTTACCAGGGATTCCCAGAAATTTTTCAGGGACTTCCAAGGGATTTTTTAAAAATCCCAATAAATTTCTCAAGGATTTTCTAGGAACTCGCAAGAATTTTAAAGAAATTCCCAGCCATTTCCCAGGTGTCCCCAGGTATTCCCGATTTCCTAGAAATTTTCCAGGAATTTAACAGGGATGTCCAGTAATTTTCCAGATATTTCCAAGCGGTTTTTGAAAATCCCCATGAATTTCTCAAGGATTTCCTAGAAACTCCCAAAAATTTCAAAAAGATTCTAGGTGATTTCCCCGGTATTCCCAATAATTTCCTACAGATTTCCTAGAAATTTCCCCAGAATTTACCAATAATTTCCAGTAATCTCGCAGATATTTCCAAGGGACTTTCAAGAAATTACTAAGGATTTCCCATCGATTTCCTTGGAATTTCTCAGGAATTTACAAGGGATTATCCAGAAATCCACAGAAATTCCCAGGAATTCCTAAGGGTTTCTCAGGAATTTATGAGGTATTCCCAGTAATTTCTCAGGAACTCCCAATAATTTCCAAGGGATTTCCTTGGAATTTCTCAGGAATTTACCAGGGATTTTCCAGAAATCCACAGAAATTCCCATGTTCTTCAAAGATTTTCACGAATTTACGAGGTATTCCCAGTAATTACTCAGAAATTCCCAATAATTTCCAAGGGATTTCCTTGGAATTTCTCAGGAATTTAAAAGGGAATCCCATAAAATTTCCAGAAATTCTCAGTCATTTCCATGAAATTTTCCTGGGACTCCCATCGATTTCCTAGGAATTTTTCAGGAATTTATTAGGGATTTTCCAGAAATCCACAGAAATTCCCATGTTCTTTAAAGATTTTCACGAATTTACGAGGTATTCCCAGTAATTTATCCGGAATTCCCAATAATTTCCAAGAGATTTCCTGGAAAATTTCCAAGAATTTACTTAGGATTTTCCAGAAATTACTAAGGATTTCCTATCGATTTCCTAAGAAGTTTTCAGAAATTTACCAATGATTTTTCATAAATCCACAAAAATACCCAGACATTTCTAAGGGTTCCTCCGCAATTTACGACGTATTCCCAATAATTTCCAAGGGATTTTCTGGAAATTACTAAGGATTTAATATCGATTCCTTAGGAATTTCCCAAAAAATTTTCTGGGACTCCCAGAGATTTTTTAGGAATTTCTCAGGAGTTTACAAGAGATTTTCCAGAAATTCCCAAGGATTCCCAGAAATTCCTATGGATTTCCCATGAATTTACCAAGGGTTTTCTGCAAATTCCTAGGAATTCTCAGTAATTTCCGAGGCGTTTTCCAAAATGTCGCTAGAATTTCCCATGGATTTTTTACTTACCAGCTAAGTTCTTTTTTGCAACTCCCGGTAAGGAAGCGTGAAATAAAAATATAAAAACATGGAAACTATCGACAGGGGCGAAAATAGTGATGAATGTTCTAAGAATAACTGGAAATTTACAGGTCATGTCGAGGTTCCTGAAGATAACTACGCTGTTCCAGCGGGTTGTGCTGCCAGTGCCGTCCTCGTAGTTCTTTTACTCTGCTTCCTGTGTCATCGAAAGATAAAGAGACGCGTTCCGGAAGTACCCATCGACGATTTGCAGCAGCGAGTCGAGGATCGACATCACTGCTACCATCACCACAATCTTTTACACCATTACCAGACTCAAAGCCACAGCCACAGCCATAACTTTAATCAGTACCAAATTCAAGAGCCGAGCCCACCCAGCGAGAGCGAGGCGGAGCAAGAACATGTGTGTGGTGACGAACCGAGCAGTCCCGACAGCGTGTGACCGTGGATTGCAACGTGGTACAAAACGCTACGACCCTCGCACTCTCCCACGTTGCTCCCTGGACTCTTTCTTGTGTGCAATTTGTTGTTGTTGTTATTTTTATCACTGCCTAACGGAGGCAGCTTATACACTCTCACCAGCAGCCATCGCCATATTCGTCAACGATCTTTACCCAAAATCGATTAATAAAATCAATTCAAATGGATTACTAACCAAACTAGCCGAACCTATTTCAGTATTACTATTTTTTTCTTTGCTTTAAATCCAAGTGGTAATTTCAATCAGCTATTATAATACGTACCTGGTATATACCCAACATTAAACCAAAGATGGTTTTCTTGCAAGTGAGTTGAGCTGCTGAATGTATAGAAGAAGCCTTTGTTTCTACTCAGTAAATCTTTAATAATTATCACTGTGGGTCGGTGGAAAAAAAAATTTTTATCGTACCTAATGGAGCTTGTAAGTAAGAAAAAACTAAAAATAATATTTATATATGCAATTTCTGATACACCCTCAAAATTTTGTTTTAGATCCAGAACCCCATTTTCAGGTAGATTCATGTATGTCATACCTCAATACTTGGCCATTTTTTATCCGAATCAAAAAGCTTTCTTTTATTTTAAAGCCATAAAGTAAACCCTTTAAAACTGTTTAAGGCTTTCTTTATTATCATTTAATTGACCACAAAACATTCAAAAATTTAATTTTCAACTTTGAGACTAACTTAAATCTCTTATCATATTAAAATTATATTTTTTCTCAACGCACGTCGAAAGCTAAGTCAATTTAGCTTTAAATAACCCAAGGTTAAATAAAAATTCGTTTAAAATTCTCTAAGCTGTTCCATTTTTAAGTTTGTAGTTACGTCATTAAATTTTGACTTGATGAACGGTTTTTCTTTATTTGCTTCCTCGCATTGCCCATGTTTACTGTTTCTCAATTTTTATGCATTTTGTCAATGCGAAAAGACAATTTTCAGAGTTTAAGAATCATATAAATATGTGTGTCATTGTTTAATAAAATTAATATTAGACACTTTGAGGTAATTCATAAACTCTAAAAGACATTTCTTAGATTCTTAGAATTTCAAAAATACCTAAAAATTGAAAAACAGTAAAAACCAGCAATGCGAGAAAGAACTTCAATTTGAATACTCTATGCAAATAAAATATTATAATTCATTTTTTCACCAAATTACTGAAATATTACTTCTCGTATTTCTTATTTTCCATACAACAGTTGACAGTTACTTTTTTTGTCAAACAATATTTATAAAAAATTATAGAAACCTTATGATAAGAAAAGAGTGATAGGCCCATCAGGATTTTCCTATTAGAAATTTTCATAATGGGCAACATTTTGCTAATGATAATTGAAGGTTTACTAAGAAGTAATAAAGGATTCCTTTATATATTCTTCAGCTCAACTCATTTGCGAGAAAGATAACAAAAAGGAAATGTTCCCAGGTGTATCATTCGGATCCGGTTGAAAACGTCTTCGCAATTGATAATGATTGAACTTTATCAACTTTTTTTCATAATTCATAAGAAATAAAAAAAACGAACCGAACAAACTAGGTGAAAATTATGTTTATTTCATGAACACTTTGCTCCCAAGAAAGCAAAATAATTTGCTTTCTCATAGATGAAGCAATAGAGTAAAATAATACAAAAAAAGAAAGTTTCAATTTCATTAAAAATAAAAAAAACATTAATTCCATCAATTTCCTGGAAATATATACTTTATATGAAGACCAATTAGTTCATTTTTTAATCTGAAATATTTTTTCCAGAGATAGCATTTAAGCATGAAATCAAATTTTGTCAAAAAACGATTTTTTTTCGATGAAAAAAGATGCTTAAAAAAATTTGATTGAGTATTTTCAAAAATCCCTGTGTCTAAATTTAGATATTTGTGAGCTTGATAATCCTTTCAAATTTTATTGAAATCCGTTAAATCATTCTCGAGATATTCTATAGCGACAAAAAAGTTACTGCACACACACACACACACACATGTGGACATTTGCTTAATAATAACAATTTGTTCTTTTTAGATAGAAATGAGTCGATTTAGACTGGTTTTGGAAAATCAAAAATCTTAACGACCATAAAGCTTTCTCTGTAAGGAGGCAAACTCATGGAACTTGATTAAAACTTGTTATTCTGGATATTTTGGGGTTAGGAATTTAATATGAGATTCAAAAATTCAGCGACCCCAAAAACCCCCAATTAAAAAAACAAGTTTCAAACAAATTTTATTAATTTTGTTTCCTCATAGAGGAAGCTTTGTATGATCGTTAAGATTTTCGATTTTCCAAAAATAGTCTAAATCGACTCATTTTCATCTAAAAAAGATAAATTTTCATTCTTAAGTAAATCTTGGGACGTGTGTGTGTTTTTTGTTCTTGGCAAAAAATTTTTTCATGTTAAAAATGCAAGTTAATGAATAAAAAAATCATATATTTCCTGTCCCAAAACTAATCAATTGACCTATATAAAGTATATAACTTACCAAAAATTCAAATAATAATTCACGATTTTTTTTAGTTTTTTTTTACGTTGAAATAAATTGACTGACTTTTGTCTGGAGATTACGTGTTATTTTTACTTAGACATTTAAGAATTTTTATTCTTCTAAAATCTTTCATTTTTATTTTCTAACCATAGTTCCTTTGGAAAAAATATTCTAGTGTAAAAATAAACAAATTGGTCTATATAAAGTATATAAATTTAATATTTTCCCAAAAATTGATAGAATCTATTGCTTCCTGTATTCAAGGAAGCTAATATATTTGTTTTCTTTTTGTCCAGAATTTTTTTTTTCTTATGAATTATGGCTACGAGTTTAAGAGCTATTGATGGAGTATAAAAACATTGGTGTATGCAAAGTTTTCCTGTAAACTTTCTAAAAATAATACGGAGCAGTCACGAAACTTGGTAGAAATATCTAAAATATGAGAAAGGTCTGTCTGAGCCAAGTTTGTTTGGATTTTGGCAAAGATTATTCTTTAAACAAATTTTCGAATTTTTGAGAAATTTAAAAACTTATTTATAAGGTAAAATCCAAACAAACTTGGATCAGACAAACCTTCCTAACGATATTTTAGATAATGGTACCAAGTTTTCTAACAAAATTTTATAAATTTCAATATTTTATGAGGCAGTTTTTAAAGGTAAAAGTTTTAAGTTTTTTTTTCATCAATTGTGAAGACCTTTCGGTTTGCAAGGTTTCAACCGAATTCTAGTGATACAATTCTTGGAGCAATTACAATGTTTGGAAAACTATCGGACCTTTATTGGCACACTAATTATTATTATTGATCCAACAGTTCGCCAATCGTAAATTTCCCATAAATTCTTATATCTAAACAACATAAAATAACAATTTTAGACTAGTATAATTATTCCAATCACACAAAACCTAAAAGCATCAAAACGTTGTATAATGATCCAATTTCTTAGATCATTTCTCATAATTGATCCAAAAAATTATATCATTATGGAACGTTTTGATGCTTTTAGGTTTTGTGTAAAAGTTTCGCTATTTAAAAAAAACAGACTTTTACCAAACTGATATAAAACAGTATGAAATCCAATCTTATTTATGACTGAAATAAAACCTGAGCATTATTTCACATCCTTAACTTAATGAATCATTTAAAACATCTTTACTGGGGTGTAAAATTTGAAGAGCTGTCTGATGTATACAATTTCTACCGACACGTTTCTTAATAATTGTTTGTCAAATCGAGAGAAAAAAGTTGATGAGTCTGAATTGTGCGTGAATTGAATTACATATGAAGAGCGGATGAGCAGATCGTTACCATGTGCTATGCTTGTTACATTGCCTTTTGTAAGGTTCGTACTTTTACGAGAGATGAGAGACGCCGCGCCCGCCATAAATCTTAAAATTGTACGATTACCTTTCCAATGAGAACAAAGCAAATGGCACTACTGGCATTACATGCGCTTGACTTGAACGCTTAAAAGGACTATTCGCTTTGATGGCCGTATATATAAATATATCCTATAAACTTTGATTTTCCTTCAACTTCTCACTTTGAAAATAAATGAAAGCGAATAGTGAATTTTGTAGCGCAAGCCTAGTATATTGTCATTGTTTTGTAAGGAGAATTTTTGCAAGTTTCGCGTACACTGATAACGATAAGACACCTTGACAACTCAGCGTACCATAAGTATATTTGTATAATCTAAGGCAGGTAGCAAAAACTAAAAGAATAATACCTATACGCTTAACTTTGTATAAAATTTTAAATCCATATGTTATCCTTAAGTCAGTGCAGTGCCACGTCACTTGGATATATTGTAAAGGCCAAACGACTCAATTGATGCGTTTACGATGTACTTTAGTAGCGCTCTTCATTTAATAATTTTCAACTTTATAATTTCAATAAAAAAATTTCAGTATACACAACCCACGAAAATTGCATTGTTTTTCAAAAATTTAATTTCTATTTTATACAGTCGAGAGATAAAACATGTATTAACAACATTTACCATTTTTAATTTATTCTGACAACATCATTTTAAAGAAACATTATTTACTTTCTTCATTTAAAGTGTGGAAAGGAAATTTTTGAAAAGTAGACTTTTCGCGGGTAGTTTACACTTGTATATGAATTGTTATTATACTCTATTTAGTATATTAATATATATATATGTATATATGTAATTTATTTAATGAATTAATTTTAAACGAATTTTATTTATATACCCAGAATAAACTATGCGTGTAAAGTTTGAAATGGTTGTTTCATGTGCAATTGGAAGCTCTTTTGATATTTGTGTGTGATTTTGATTTTTTAAACTGACTTCTATTCTTAATTTTGAAATTTACATTAGTAACTATATTACAGAAGGTACGTAACAGATTGAATAATTTTTAACTAAAAGATAGTCTTGTCAACAACAACAAAAGTATTCGGAATTGTACATGAACCTGGGTATATAAGAACAAATATTTATTACTCTATTTCCAAATATTCTATACCATGTTGCAAATTTTATGGTAAATTGTTTGGAAGAAAAAGTTTTACAGCTTAGGAATATGTAAAAGAGAATTTATTGAAAAGATATTCCACAAGTAAATTGAGAAACTTTTTTATCAAAACAATGCTCATTACTATATTTCACACTAAATGCTGCTATTGAAGCCATACCAAAGTATATTCTAAATTAATATAAATATATAAATCGACGTTTTGCACTGGATATATAATAAATAAATGGAAGAATGGACTAATATGTGTGAGATAAGTTATAGAAACAATGTTACAAGTGACTCGATGACGTTAATATAAATCGCTGCAAAATTACTTGAAAAACATAAACCTGAAATACGTTGCTCACCGCATTTAAACAGTTTCTCAAATGCGATTGTCACGTTTTGTAGTGTTCAGAGAATGCATATTATTGCAACCATAATAAGGTAGTAAGACTTAATTATATCGAACCACTGTGTTCAATATTCAAAGTGAACGACTCGACGAAAAATGTATTTTATGTGACAATGTAACACACCAAACATAAGTATAAAAAAGAACATTTTATGTATATATGCGTAGATGCACATCATTCTTTCTTTCACTTGTCGAATTTATAAAATAATTTTTCTAAACATTCCATCAGTAATGAAAACACTAAATTTCTTCTCTTTTTGTTGCTGACAAAAATGGAGTTAATTTTAAAAATGTCAGAAATCGTTCAACCTTATCACATTTCAAAAAACAAGAAAAAAATAACAAAAAAAAAGCGAAAATAAATGTGACTTTTAATACTTTTGATAGAAATAAAACATCAACTTTTTGAAATAAATTTAAAAGTAGTGGATAATGCTGTAAAACGTTTTTAAAAATCCATAAAAACATTAATTTTAATTATTATACCACATATGTAATACTTTTATTTTTGTGAATTGAACGATTTCGAAATTCTGATCTAACAAAATGATATATTTCCTATAATTGTGAAGTATTTAGATCTTGAAATAAGATAAGAAATTAAATAAAATATAATAGAATTGAAATATATTTTCTATTATTTTGCAAAATATTGCAAAATAAAATATTAAATATATATGTAATAAAAATTAAAAATATAAATTAAATATTTAATGAAAATTTTCAAAATAAAAGAAAGACAAGCGTCGGCGTCGTTCAACTCTAAAATACATGCGAAATCACAATCCGTGTAAGTTTATTTTGTTATATTTTATTTTCCTTCAGTGTATAAAACCATTTATTTTTATTAAATTAGATAAACTATTTGGTATATTTAAGCAAGATTTTCAGGACAACTTAGAAATTAATCTAGAACAATTGATTCTATTTTTCAAAAGTTTTTTTTTTATAACGGCTGTTTAAACAAATTTCGATCTTAAAAAAAACCTAAAAGGAATCGAATATTTTGAAAAACGATTTACAGGCATTACATGCTTGTCACCTAATTCACATTTTTCACCTATTTAACATTTTATCAATTTATCCAAATTTAATTTTCTTAATTTCAACTTTTCCAAATTTTATTCTATTCAAATTCTACTCAATCAAAATTTTAATCTATTCAAATCTTATTCGATTTAAATTTCAACTAATTCTTTCAATTCTATAAAAATGTTTGACAATTCTAATTTAAGGAGATCCAACTTTCAATCAATTATAATTTTTTAAAATTGTAATCAGAATTGTAATGGATAAAATTTAAGTAATCCTTTTTTTACAGTTAAGTCAATTTAATTAAATTTATATTCAGGGCCGTTTCGAGGGGGGGGGGCAAGGGGGCGACCGCCCCGGGCGCCATGATTTTAGGGGCGCTAAATTTGGAACTACACAATTTTAAAGAAAAAAAATTTTTAATTTGGAACATAAAAATATAATATTTTAATATTTGCACAAAATGGAGCATTGTATGTCAGTACTTAAACCACGCAATTATTATGAAATTCTAATGAAAATTGTAGAAAAAGGAGGGGGTTGAAGATTCTGGTCAAAAACAAATAAAAAGAAGATTTATTTTATTTCGTGTATTTAAAGTGCACATATTAACAATAAGCTTTATTTCAAAAGACAAAAAATTTCTTGTTTAAAAAAAAGTAAAAAAAAAATTATTTTTGGAAAAAGTAGGTTAAATTTTGAAAATTTAAAAAGTCTTTTTACACTATTAAAAAGAGAAAAAACCTTTCGAAAACATACAGAAATTTTTGTCCACCCTGTTGCATAATAGTTATGATTTTTCAAAAAATCCCCTCTTCACACTTGACCAGAATCTTCAACCCCCTCCCCCTTCTATAATTTTTATTAGAATTTCATAATAATTGCGTGGTTTAAGTGCTGTCATACAATACTACATTTTGTGCAAATATTAGACATTTTCTTTTTTTCGATTAGTAGGGGAGACCGAAGTGAGTTAAAACAGAGGCGAGTTAAAACAGCGTCGATTTCTCGAAAGCAATGACCTTTTGGAAAATTTGAAAAACGTGAATTTATTACTTTTTTGATTCACTACTTGATCAAAATTTAGTTGACCGGATGAGAAAAATTTTTGGGGTATATTTGACGTATGTCCAAAAAAAAATGCCAAAAGTAAGTTTCTGACCGATATTTTGATACTTTATTATTCGACACTTATGAGGTTGTTGTTGTTCTAATATTTATTTTATAAACTGTTGGATAATTAAGTTTCATGGAATGATATTGTTTTTTTGTGTCAGTCTCGAAATTTACGATAAAAGACCATTATTTGAACTGATGCACAATTTTACGCACTGAGGCGAGTTGAAACAGTCTGTTTCAACTCGCCTCGGTATACGCAAAATTGAGCTTTAATCGAATAGTTACTGTTTAATTGTTTGCTAAAGTATATTTTTATATATTATAGCTTTAAAAGCATTAAAAATTTTCCAAATTTTCGTGTAAAATAACTTTTATATTGTCGAAAGTTACAAAAATATTTAACTTTTTGCTACCGGATGGACGACACCCCGGGTAGACACGAGGCGCACTGAATAAAAATTTGTCAGATAACAATAAAAATTTGTTTAAAAAGATTGTTTAAATAATAATTTTATTTGTTATCTTTAACTGTTATTGTGTAATGTTAAATGATCTGCAAAATTGGAAAAAAAACTGCATCTCTCTAGGAGCACTGAATAAAAAATTGGTAAATAACAATAATAATTTGTTTAAACAACTTTTTATTTATTTTGATAACTATTTTAATTCAATATTTTAAATAATTTAATGATTTAGTACAGAGTAATGGTTAAAACTTCACAAGTTTTTTGAAGTCTGATACTCACACTGTTATTAGCTTTGGAAATGTTATAAATTTGCAATAATAAATAGTTTAAACAATTACAAAATTCATCGTAATAAATAAAATTTCTTTACTAACTAATAGAATTATTTAAATTAAATTTTCTTTTTTAAAATCCTAAAATTCACAACTGTTCCAACAGACCTCGGCTTGTGTATCAACTCACCTCGGTACTAGGTGAGTTGAAACGCGGTAGAAACTGTTTTAGATTTTGCAATTTTTTTTATAGACCCTTATAACTTTTCAACTTTTTTATTTTTGATTTATATACTACATAAAAACAGCTATCTTAAATTCTGTGGCTGAAAGGCATAACATCATAACTAACATTTTATCGAATTTGAGATAATATCAGATTTGAGTTTATTTAGTAATGCTCTTTAAAGTTTCATAACGGTAAAGTGATTTAAATGTTTATTTACGTAGAAAATAATTAATAACATAACAACATAACTGCATTCAAATCGAAAAAAAGAATTGATATTCTTCTTTGAAGCGTTTATATTTTATTTAAATTGATAAACAGATGTAAAAACTACACTAGAAAATAGAATACAATGCCAAACACCAAAAATATTGGTTAATTTTTTGATTTTACAAAACCAAGAAAAAAAAACAAAAACAGATTTTTCTCAAAACAATGAAAATGCAGTTATGATGTTCTGCCTTTCAGCCACAGAATTATAAAGCTAATAAAAATAAGACTATTTTTGGCTGAGTTATACGCGATAATGTAAAAATCGTTTCAACTCACCTTGGTCTCCCCTACACTTGATAAATTTTGCCCCATAGACTAAGAAAACGCTATTAAAGCTTCAATTTATAAAAAAAATTTTAATTAAATTCATTCTTAAGTTTTACAAATGAAAAAAAAGGAAATTCTAATTTGTATAGACTGCATATTTTCAATCTAGAATTTTAGAAACTATTTAAAACATGTATCTCTCCCAAAAGTGTCAAGATATCCCGACTCTAAATTATTTTAATGCAAAATTTACTGCACAACTTTTTGTAGTGTATAGTGTACAGTTTTATCTAAATAAAATAAAATATTTGTTTTTAATAAAGTGAGTAAATGTAAAAATTTAAAAACAAAATTTTATTCTGATTGGGAAAATAGATTAGGAGGAGGGGGCGCCGATTGAAAGTTTTGCCCCGGGTGAAAATTTTCCTAGACACGGCCCTGTTTATATTCTTGAAATTTTAATCTATCCAGATATTAATCTAGCAAAAATTCAAATTTTAACCTGTTTTAAATTTTACTCTATCCAAATTTTGTACCTATTCAAATTTTAAATGACTAAACTAATTTTTATTGGTCAAAACAATTAAAATTATAATTGAATTAAATATCCACAATTTAAGCGATATTAGTTTAATAAATATAATTTTCATTAATGAAAATGTGAGTATTAGTGACATAATAATTAAACCAAAATTTTATCACAAATAAGCTATCTTGTTTCAACAATTTTTAAAAAAATGAACAATTTTTCTAGATTATTATGAACTTGTATAAAATACATTTTCAAAGTAATGACGACATTATATTTCTCATTGGTTTTTGTACTAAATCATTTGGTAAAAAAGGTCGATTGTTTCGAGATCGCTCTGAATAAGATGAAACGTTTACTAAATTATTATTGAGCATTGTACAGTATACGCATTCACAGTGAGACCAACATAAAATATGTTCTCATAATTGATAGACCAAGTCTGGGGTAAAAGTTCATATTTAATAAATTAATCTATAAAATCCTTTTTATAGTTTTAATATAATTACAACGATTTCTATAGGGTGACATAACAAAAGTTAGAATAAGCTGAACGGATCAGTGAATTGTGCTGCGCGATTCGCAGGACCACATTAAATATTTTTAAAATCGATATTTTGTCATTGATGAGAAAAGCTTTAGGAAAAACAGTGTACAATTATTTATTATTCACTTATGACTTATGACGACGTCGTACAGTTTTCGATATGCGAAATAGCGATAATTTCTCGATAATTGCGCTAAATAATAATTAGTTTTTTCAAATTGTTATTGCGAATTTGAGCAGAATCGCTTGCTTTAATTAGTATACATAAATAAATATTTGTCGGAAGAATCGCACATTTTAAGTGAACACGTACAGTTGCATATATGAACTTCTATTTTTCTCATGCTAGCAGGTTTAGCATGATGGAGTAGCAATGTTAATTAGACATATACATATTAATAGTGAACACTTGTTACAATTATTTTATTCTCTTTCGAATTTAAATTTCATTTATTTATCCCCTTACTTATTCTTTTAAAATATAATTTTTAATTTGTTACGACACACTATGGTTAAATCCCCCCCTCCATCTCCCTTAAGCGTTACGTTTTATATGGACGATATATATAATACCGAATATCCGGTGCTAATCTGTGTACACTGTGGTATAAGTTTCGGATAGGAATTCAATTTAGTTCAATTTGTATTGGCTGAAAATCATCAAGATAAAATTTCTATACGAAGCTTTCATCAGGTCACCCAATTGTGCATTATAATTCCGTGTATCCCAGGCTAGGTGAAAATTAAAAAAAGTAAATAAATATTAACACAAATATTATCAATACCTATGTACACACTTTTACATAATAACTAGTGCAGAGAAATAAATTTAAAAAATAAAAACATCAAACCAGTGAACAAACGAAATTTATTCTAGCCTAACAGAAAATAAAAAAAAACTATCTGTATCGATTACACGGAATGAATATTATCAGAATTATTGTTTTTAATAATAATAATACATTTTTTAAACAAATATCCGTCTACTTTTTTATTGTAACTGCTTAAATTAGGAATAAATTTCAAGTCATTAAAAAGTTCATGAAAAAGATTTTATTATTAAAATATTATATTATGTACAAAGAATATTATTAAAGGTAAAATGTTTTACTAAAAGTATACATTCACGTATTACATAGTTATATTCAATAGCGTTGTTTTACGTCATCAGGGACAGCATAGATTTTTCACAGATTTGCATTGATATAATTTAAATTTGACCGAAATTAATCTGTCCGAATAATCATAACTTTTTTTCACATCATTTTTATTTTTTAGAATTTCCATTTAACATTATTAATTTTGGTTTCACATAAATGTTATCATGCACAATTTATTATTATTATTCAGAATATTTATCAGAGACAATTCTTATTAAGCACATAAGTTAAAAAAACTTAGGTATTTAATACAATGTTCATTCGACATATCTTTTATTCAATTTATTTCATATCAAACTTTCTCCCTACCCTGGTAGATGGCCGGAACCGTGGGAGAACGAATCTGGGTTCTTTTAGAGTACTCGTTCGTTCCCGTAGGGTTCTTTGTTGAATATTGGCAAAATATAATAAAAATTGGGTAAAAGGGTTATTATTAGGATAAAGTGTAACTTTCTTAATAAGATTGATAAGGTTTTGGGTGGCAAAATAATGTTTTTAAACAAAAAAATAGAAAATTCTAAAATTGATACTTTAAAGGTGTTTCCACACACGGAACGTGTCAACTTTTGATAGAGTTCGCGGCAGATTTAAATATGTCCATCTGATTTGGAAAATTTAAGAGTTAAAAACGTGTACATTTCTATAGAAATGTGCATTTAATTAGAAATGAAAATGTGTAATTTGACGAAGGAAGATAAAAAAGTGAATTTTTAAGTTAGAAATAATAAAGTGTAGCAACATATCCTGGCAACTTAGCCTAAAAACAAATAATGTTTTTTTCCTAAAATAATTGGTATTTAATTAGTTAATTTATTATTTCATAACTATTTTCCTATTTTTTCTTTGAATCTTATCCTTTTTTCCCACTTCAAGTATAATAAGAAAATATACACATTAAATATAACCTCAAAGTGTCACATATTGTTTTTTATATCTCTCCCTAATGTAAATAAAAGTTAATATAAACAAATTAGAATTTTCCAAGTAAAATTAAGAGACATGTGTCTTTTCGATTTATAAAAGAAATCATTTATACACGAAATTTTAAGTATTTCAACTTTTTCTAAAAAAAAACCATTTTCAATTTGACTTTTGTGACATTTGAGACTTTTGTGTGTCATTTATTGTCAAATTATGAAAATCAATTTTCTTTTCTTGATTCTTGTTAGATACTATAAGGTTCTTTAAAAATCCTTATAAACTTTCTGAACATCTTAAAAATTAAAAAAGTCTCGACTAATTTTCCAAAACTAAAACAAAACAATTTTCTCGTAAACACCACCTACGACTCATTTTGCTCAAGATTTAATATTTCTGGTATATTATCTTTCTCTAGTTTATTATTTTTTTTTTTTGTAATTTACCTGACAAAAAACAAGTGCACAAAATTAAAAAATTCTAAATACAATACTTTGGTCACCAGAAAACAAAAATCTGGTTTTCGAGATTTTTCAATTTTTCTTAAAAAATAATATCATAATAAACTTTAATTAATTTTCATTTTTACTATTTATTTTAAGCTCTACAAAATACAATCAAATTATCGTCATATTATGTTAATTTCAAATATTAAAAATCTCAAATCTTTTTAAAAATTTCGAGTTTTTTATAAATAAGTATTTTTCTAAAAAATTAATTTCTTCAAGTTTCTTATAATTTTCTTGTAATTTACCTGCGAAAAAAACTGTAAATCAAATATTTTGCTCACCAGAAAAGAAGAAACTGGTTTTCAAGATTTTATGATTTTTTAATTTTTTTTCAAAAATATTACCCTAATGAACTTTAATACAAATTTTATTTTTTTTCATTTTTAATATTTATTTTGAGCTCTACAAAATAAAGTCAATTTATCGTCATATTGTGACAATTTTAAAGATCAGAAAGCTCAAATCTTTTAAAAATTTCGAGTTTATTATAAATAATATTTTAGAAAAATACCTATTTATAAAAAACTAGAAATTTTTAAAAGATTTGAGCTTTCTGATCTTTAAAATTGTCACAATATGACGATAATTTGACTTTATTTTGTAGAGCTCGAAACAATTATTAGAAATGAAAACGATAAAATTTGGATTAAAGTTCATTATTGTAACAATTTTGAAGAAAAATTGGAAAATCTTGAAAAAATTTAGAGTTTTTATTTTTGTAAACTTGTTGTTTTTTGTCAGGTAAATTACAAAAAAATAATAATAAACTAGAGAAAGATAATATACCAGAAATATTAAATCTTGAGCAAAATGAGTCGTAGGTGGTGTTTACGAGAAAATTGTTTTGTTTTAGTTTTGGAAAATTAGTCGAGACTTTTTTAATTTTTAAGATGTTCAGAAAGTTTATAAGGATTTTTAAAGAACCTTATAGTATCTAACAAGAATCAAGAAAAGAAAATTGATTTTCATAATTTGACAATAAATGACACACAAAAGTCTCAAATGTCACAAAAGTCAAATTGAAAATGGTTTTTTTTTTAGAAAAAGTTGAAATACTTAAAATTTCGTGTATAAATGATTTCTTTTATAAATCGAAAAGACACATGTTTCTTAATTTTACTTGGAAAATTCTAATTTGTTTATATTAACTTTTATTTACATTAGGGAGAGATATAAAAAACAATATGTGACACTTTGAGGTTATATTTAATGTGTATATTTTCTTATTATACTTGAAGTGGGAAAAAAGGATAAGATTCAAAGAAAAAATAGGAAAATAGTTATGAAATAATAAATTAACTAATTAAATACCAATTATTTTAGGAAAAAAACATTATTTGTTTTTAGGCTAAGTTGCCAGGATATGTTGCTACACTTTATTATTTCTAACTTAAAAATTCACTTTTTTATCTTCCTTCGTCAAATTACACATTTTCATTTTTAATTAAATGCACATTTCTATAGAAATGTACACGTTTTTAACTCTTAAATTTTCCAAATCAGATGGACATATTTAAATCTGCCGCGAACTCTATCAAAAGTTGACACGTGCCGTGTGTGGAAACACCTTTAAAGTATCAATTTTAGAATTTTCTATTTTTTTGTTTAAAAACATTATTTTGCCACCCAAAACCTTATCAATCTTATTAAGAAAGTCACACTTTATCCTAATAATAACCCTTTTGCCCAATTTTTATTATATTTTGCCAATATTCAACAAAGAACCCTACGGGAACGAACGAGTACTCTGAAAGAACCCAGATTCGTTCTCCCACGGTTCCGGCCATCTACCAGGGTAAACCTGAATTAGTGGTTTTCTACTAATGAATTAGCGAAAAGTGAGCCATTATTTAATAGTAAGAAATTTACTAATTTTTTAGTAGAAAACTACTAATTGAAATTTTAAAGTTCCACTATTTCAATTATTATTTTCTACTATTTCAATTAGTAGTTTTCTACTTAAAAATTAGTATAATTCTTACTATTTAATAGTAACTCACTTTTCGCTAATTTATCAGTAGAAAACCAATAATTCAGATAGAGAGTTCGTTCATTTAACAAATTTATTTTTTTTCGAATCTCCATACTCTCTAAATCTCAACAAATATTATATTTCACGATAAAAACTCTTTTACCATATCAAATAATAAGTCTCTTACTAATAATTTAGTAAAAACTTACTAATTCAATTAGTCGAAGTGATTTTGAGGTTATGTTAAACTACTAAATAAATTAGTAGATTAGTGTCTACTATTTTATTTAGTCATTTTGTACTATTAATTAGTCAAATTTAACTACTGAATTAGTAGTTTTCTACTATTTGTTATTTTTTCTAATTGGAATAGAAAAAACTCGTTCACTGTTTTACTATTAAATTAATTCTTTCTTACTAATTTAGATTTCGAGAGTATTTTGCGATTTTTGATTATTTTCACGTCACAAAATTATTTTTATTTGTCAGAATATTTATCAGGTATAATTAACCTAATAAATTATTCATTTACCTAATTTTCATTTTTGATCCTATGTTCATTGAATAGAATGAAAAAGAAAATAGATAAATGAAATTTTTTCAAACACGACATTTTTGACCAGCAGAAATTTGGATGCATGGAAATTCGGGTAAAAAAAATTCGGGCAAACAAAACTGAACTTATAATAGAAAATTCATATCAGAAAAATTACAACAAATCAAATATATTAAAAAGTTATTTTAAAAGATCAACAACATTATTTTTATTAATTTTCCGAGACAAATTACATGATCGAAAAATCTAAAAGAATGGCTACTAATTATTTTCGGTAAGAAAATTTGGTAGAAAATGGCATAATTTTGGGTTTGGAATTATGAAAAAAAATTTTAAAAATTTTAAGTTTTTCAATAATAAAAATTCTGTTAAATGATATGATTATGCAAGATTAAAATAATATTAAATGAAGATTCGTCAAAATAATAAATCTATAATAAAAATTATGTAATGGAAAATAGTTCTTATGGAAAAATAGGATAAATAAAAATTATCAATCCAATAAAAAAATAAGTGTAATAAAAAATATACAAAGTTAATGTCACGTTAAATGGAAATACTGAAAAATAAAAATGATAATAAATAAATATCTCAGTCAATAAAATTCGTGATAAATAATAATTTGCTTACATTAATTTCGGTTAAATGAAAATTACGTCAATTCAAATTTAGGGAGAAATCTATAGACGTCAGTTGTACATGTTTTAACATTTAAGAGTAAGAAAAACAGATTTTCTGATGTTAGGACTTTTCAATTTGAAAATTGAATTAATTATTTTTTGAGCCTTTAAACTTCTGGAATCTACACTTGGCTTGATTTTTGAGTAGCAATAATAATATGGCATAATGTAGAAAATTCCAGTTTTAATCTGAAAAGTCCAAAAGTCTTGTAAATCTTTATTTCAAATTATAAAAAGTTTAAATACAAAGACAAGCCTAAAATTGATAAAAATTTCAGAAATTTATAATCAAAAGATAATCTATTAAATGGCAATTATTTAGAGGCTACTCACAAATTACGTACGATCTTTAATAACAATTTTAAGCCCTCACCCCCTGACCCTCCAAACACCTTACGTAAGTTGCGTACGACCCTTTATTATCTTTTACATCTTTTTCGTTTAAAATGTACATATAAAAACATTTCTTACAATAGAGTATCTGGACTGCAATTACATTGCAAATATAAATGCGTTATTTAATTAAAATTAATTCAAAT
Organism: Ganaspis brasiliensis; assembly: GCA_037103525.1. Lineage (NCBI taxonomy): Eukaryota > Metazoa > Arthropoda > Insecta > Hymenoptera > Figitidae > Ganaspis > Ganaspis brasiliensis. The sequence continues at coordinate 202,156 of JAZKLR010000390.1, read as the reverse complement.
TCATAATTTAACAGGGTGTTCGCAAAAATTAATTTTCAAAATTCTCTAACTTTTCGCTGATCAACAAAATCTTGAATTATTTACATTCTTGCCTTGTACATTAAAAAATTTTAAAGACATTTTAATACTTGATTTATGAATCAATAAAAAATAATAAAAAATAATAATTAAAAATAATAAATAAATAAATGTTTAATAACAATTTCTCGACTTAAATTTTTTTTTCAATTTCTAACTTGCAGTCACCTTGTTACAAATGAATGAACTTGAACAATTTTAAGTAAAGGTAAATTGATTATAATTAATTTTTGTAATATTACAATTTTAAAGTACCCTAAAATATTTTGTTATATATTATTTATTTTTATAAGCTTATTCTTTATATTAAAAAATGTTTATAATAATATTGTGTTGTAAAAAAGTACAATTTAAGACATTTAAATCTGTAGAGGCTGTTTTTTTTATTATTTAAAAATACTTTTAAATATTTTTAATTTAGTTAAAAACAAAAAAGACGTTGATCTTGTGTGTTACGCTACTGTCTTCTTCACAATGGTACACATTTTGTACACAGTGAAACTTTTTAATATAAAATGTCGTGACTTTATAGAAACGAGTATTAAAGACGAGAAGTTTATGTAATTATATTAATACTAATGTTAAATTAAATTATTAATGATTGCACTTGATTAACTTTCAGTTATTTGAATATATTACAAAATTTTTCTAATATAAATTATATAATTAAATATAATGAATAAATTTTAATGATACTAATTGCAAAATGGCAGCAGTACTTTATAGATTAGAAACAGTTAAAACGATACAAGTATTACGTTAACAATAAACGAAAATACATTGCTGACAATAAATTTAAAACAAGAATGAGATTAATAGTATCGTTGTCAGAAAATATAACTTATTATTATTAATGTATAAAATACATGTATAGTTTGTACTCAATGTAAAATTTAAATCCCAAAGCGATTAAATGTATTATTGCATCACCGGTTACAACAGAAGACTTTTAAAGCATTATAAATGCTTATTATTTTCTACATCTACAACTCGTTTACTAAAAATAATTAAATACAGTACCATCGGAAATTGTCGAAGCAATCCTCTTTTATAGTTTGGAAAAATCGTCTATTTTCTAAAATAGATTAATTAAGTTTTCTTTCCTTTTAAGCTATGTATATGAGTCACATAATTGTCTCAACAAAAAATAATGTTAACTTTGAATTCGTTTTACTTAATAAATATAAATTTATTCATGTGAATTTTTAAAATTTTCGTGTTATTTATTTAGAATTTGCAAATTAATTTTCTTTGTTACTTAACATGTGTTTAAAATTTTCTTTGTTTTTAAAATTAATCTTTTCGACTTGGAATAATTTTTTGCCAAATTTAAAAACTTAATAACCTCTTAAAGAAAATAAAATGTTTTTTAATAAATTTTAGAAAGGAAACGATTTTTTCAATGATAAAATAGATTCTATTTTCCAAAAGTAGTGTATATATGTAGGTATACATGTAATTATTCATTCATTTAATTAAAAGATTAAAACAAAGCTTTTTGCCTTATTTTGCCACGTTAGTTAGCGTACGTTACTAAGATACCTATTTTTAATAAAAGAAATATATTCGATAAAAATTCATTAAAATCTGATAAGAATACGTTGTAAAATAAATACGTAATATATTTTTATAAAAAATGAAAAAATGAGAAAAGTTAAAGTTGACAAATGCCGATAAAGTTTTAAAAATCTCTATTAAAATTTACGAATTTTTTTAACTGCAAATGTTCAAAGATAAAATTACGTGGACATTTAAATAACCTAAAATACGAAGTTTCTTTTTTTTTCTTTTCTTTCTTTCTTTCTTTCATTATTTTTTTTTGTCTTGTTTTCTTTTGAAATACCTAATCATTTTCTCTTTACTTTAATACAAAAGATTAAAATAATGCAAATTGATTTCGTAAATAAGCTACTCTCACTTTTCGTCTTCATATCAGTCTTGTACTCCTTATTCATTTTAATGCAAAATTGATTGCCGTACTTGAGGTATTGCAAATTTTCAATTAAAATTTCTTGTTCATAATTCAAAAACATAATATCCACTATTCGAGGAAATTTTAGATCTTTAAAAAAACTTTCTTTTTTGTAATTTTAATAAACATTATTATCAAAAAAATAAAATAAAATAAACAATTAAATACTTGATACTATTTTAGGCTCAAAATTTCTGAAGTGGGCCACTTTTTTTTTATGGTGATATTTTTTTATGTCTTATAAAAATTTTTGTAGTATTTTCGATCCAAAATACTGTCCTGAAGTTGTTTTGCAAAATTTTAATTTCTTCATGAGTTATTGTTTAAACAATTTTCCAGTATCAAGTTATTAATAAATTTTTTTTGACCGTTCTATTTGATGGATTTTGATAAAATTTGGTATGAATAGTACACAATAACCATGCTTTAGGATAAAAAAAATTAATTTGATGTCGTGCCAAATTTGTTTAAAATAGCAACAATTATTATAAACAATTAAAAATAAATTAAACTTCTCATCCGATTTCCGTATTTTTTCTTAGCAATTTAGATTCCCTGTTTTGTTACGAGTAATTTAAAAAAAAAAAGTTAGTATTCTTCATTAGGTCAGAAGTTATGACCATTTTTCTCTTGACGCTCAGCGCGTGAAGACGATACACGGCTACCCATTAGCATGGTCCGAAACAAAATTTAACAATTTAAAAAATATTTATCACTATTTTTTTGGAAATATTTAGGCAAATTTTGAATAATTATCATAAATGTAGATTATTAGAAACTATTTAATGTAATTTCTAATTTGTTTAAACAAATTATTATTGTTTATTTTAAATTTCTTCACAAATTGAGCTACAGAGTTACAACTTTTTCTTAATTTTGCAACTTTTCGAGGTCATTGGAGCCAAAGGCGAACAAAAAAATTAAAATAATAATTTTAAAAATTGTTTAAACACATTAATAATGTTTAATTTTAACTTTTTATTAAATAGAGCTAGAGAGTCGCAACTTTTTCTCAGTTTTGCAACTTTTCAATGACGCTGAAGTGCGCAACGTTTCTGAGAAACGAACAAAAAGAATAAATTAGAAAAAAAATATTTTTAAAACTTTTCTGGCTAAATAAACTTTTAAAATTGTTTTTAGTTCTATTATAAAGCTAATTCAATTAATAATTAATCATATTTACCCATAAAATTTTGAGTATAGTTTACAAAATTTTTGTTCGTTTTTCAGAAACGTTGCGCACTTCAGCGTCTTACTTTTCAAGGCCTATAATGACAACTATTAGCAACTAAATAAGAAAATGTATTTTAACATTTGTTAACACAATTTAATAATATTTATTTCTAACTTTTCATTGAATAAAGCTAGAGAATTGTAACTTATTATAAATTTATCCATTTCTATCTTCAAAAGAATTCCTTCAAAACTTTGGTCAAATTTAATGAAAAGTTAAAAATAAACATTCTTCAATTGTTTCAACAATTGGTTAAGTTCATTTTCTTATGTTGTTGCTAATACCTGTCTTTAAAAGCTTTAAAAAATTGCAAAATTGCAAAAAAGTTGCAACTCTCTAACTTTTTTTCAAAAAAATTGAATACAAATAGACAATTTGTTTAAACAATTGTAAAATTTATTACTTTTACTTTTTTCTCAGTATTTGGATGGATAGGCCTTGAAAAATTGCATCTGTGAGAAAAAGGTGCGACTCTCTAGCTCTATTTAATAAAAAGTTAAAATTAAACATTATTAATTTGTTTAAACAATTTTAAAAATTATTATTTTTAGTTTGTTGTTAGCACATAGCTTAACTGACCTCGAAAAGTTGCGAAATTGAGAAAAAGTTGCAACTCTGTAGCTCAATTTGTACAAATCTTGACGATAAACAATATAATTTGTTTAAACAATTTTTAAAATTATTATTTTAATTTTTTTGTTCGCCTTTGGCTCCAATGACCTTGAAAAGTTGCAAAATTAAGAAAAAGTTGTAACTCTGTAGCTCAATTTGCGAAGAAATTTAAAATAAACAATAATAATTTGTTTAAACAAATTAGAAATTACATTAAATAGTTTCTAATAATCTACATTTATGATAATTATTCAAAATTTGCCTAAATATTTCCAAAAAATAGTGATAAATATTTTTTAAATTGTTAAATTTTGTTTCGGACCATGCTAATGGGTAGCCGTGTATCGTCTTCACGCGCTGAGCGTCAAGAGAAAAATGGTCATAACTTCTGACCTAATGAAGAATACTAACCTTTTTTTTTTAAATTACTCGTAACAAAACAGGGAATCTAAATTGCTAAGAAAAAATACGGAAATCGGATGAGAAGTTTAATTTATTTTTAATTGTTTATAATAATTGTTGCTATTTTAAACAAATTTGGCACGACATCAAATTAATTTTTTTTATCCTAAAGCATGGTTATTGTGTACTATTCATACCAAATTTTATCAAAATCGATCAAATAGAACGGTCAAAAAATATTTATTAATAACTTGATACTGGAAAATTGTTTAAACAATAACTCATGAAAAAATTAAAATTTTGCAAAACAACTTCAGGACAGTATTTTGGATCGAAAATACTACAAAAATTTTTATAAGACATAAAAAAATATCACCATAAAAAAAAAAGTGGCCCACTTCAGAAATTTTGAGCCTTTATACAAGAGTAAAAATTTCTGAAGTGTACTATCTAAAAGTCAAATTGACATAATCGTGAACTTTTCCCAAAGAATCAAATTTCACTCAGTTATAGAACAATTGATTTGGAAATTTAGTACAAACAAATTAGTAAATAATTGAAAACTTTGTAGTCTTTAATTTCAACATCCATATTCTCTAGAGACAGAGTAACGGAGTTTTAAAAAGTTGGTACAAATACTCATGAAATACCGCAGTTTTAATCAAAATAATGAAGATTTTAATCTGAGTATAATTTAAACTTTGAGTACTTTGCGAAAAGAATTTTGAGCGCAGAAATTGTTTTTACCTGTGGTGGCTCAATTGAGTAAATAAATATAATAATAAATATTAAATAAAACTAAGAAGATTTAAAAAATAATTACTATGTTATGAATTTTATTCAAAATTTAGTAAGTATGAGACCGAGTATAGAGAGAAAATTCTATTGTAAAGTTAGAAACAAAAAGTTAATTAATTTATATTTTATAAAATACTTAATGAGGTTCTCTGCATTGACATAACTCTCAAACTAGAAAGTGGATTTTCACGCAAACTAAAAATGATAGAAATATTATTAAAAATAATTTTACAAAATTTTGAATGATCCAGTTGTACATTTTTCAGAAAAAATTAGATTGGACCAAAATTTGTTATTAAATAGAAACACAGCCCCACAAAAAAAATAAAGTTCCCTGATCTGGGAATTTGGACCTAACCACAAAATCAATAAAATGGTACTTTTTGGGTAAAATCTGAACTCGACGCTACTTAACATTTATACATGTCTAGGATCAATAGAAAGCTTGAATTATTATCTTTAAAATGCTTATTTTTAAAATTGTTTTACGATGATTTTTGAAGAAGATATGATATGTTTTACTTAAAATAGAAAAATTTTTAAAAAAACGTTTTAAATGTCACAATTCAAGCTTTCTATTGATCCTAGACATGTATAAATGTTGAGTAGGGTTCAAATTCTGTTGAACAAAAAGTACCATTTTATTGATTTTGAGGTTAGGCCCAAACTCAGATCCTCTAGACTCTACTCTAGACCAATTCTGATGGCGGATTCGTATTTAGAGCATTAAAATACACAGGAAAATATGGGTTCTATACCCAGATCAGGGAATTTTTTTTGTGGGTCTGTGTAATTATTTAACATTTTATGTTTTTTTTTTCTTTAATCTAGTTTTAATTTGTCATTTTCATCCAATTTTGACAAATAATAGCTCATCATTTTTCTCGTTGAAACATTCTCTACAATTTTATTTATTGGATTTTGTTAAATGGTATTTTGTTTAAAAGTTATTAAACAAATCAAATTTGTTCTTTACGTATTTTTTAAACAGAATATCATTTACCCAAATCTAACAAACAAAATTTTAGAGAATAATAAGCTATTATTTGTCAGAATTAGATGAAAATTGCAGTTGATCACTAAATTTAAAGAAAAAACATAAAATGTTAAATAGTTAAATTTGACAGCAACTTTTAGCTCAATCTAATTTTTTCTGAAAAATGTACAATTGGATCTTTCAAAATTTAATGAAATTAATTTAAGTAATATTTTCATTTAGTGTGCAAAACGAATTTCCGGTTTAAGGTTATGTAAATGAAGAAAACCTCCTTAAGAATAGCAATTTTTTAAAAATAAAAAAATTTTTTAAACTATTAAAATAGGTACCAAAATTGTAAATAGATGGCAATATGTGATGCATGAAATATATTCAGTTTGAATTTTTGGTGGTGCACTTCAGAAATTGAATTAATAGACTTTTTCATCTTTCTCTTCTTGTCTTCTTCCAGAACATCCAATGAGGCATGAAATGGAAAAAGAGAAAAGGAAGATAAAAGAGTGTATTACATGTTGCATAACTTAGTTTTTCTACGCCTGGTGGCGAAAAAAGTAACTACTGGCAGTAAGTTTGGAAGCATAAGCCACGCCTTAAACGGATATCCCAATAAGGATGTTAAATAAATTTATTTACAAAAGATATTTTCAGATTTCTCAGTACTTTCCTCTTATAGCGCATATCAAAATATATTAATTTAACAATTTTAAAAATATATTACTTGTTGGAAAATTTGCAATTGAAATATCTTATATCTTCAAAAATATATAATAAAAGTCATCTTCCATTCTCAAGCAATTTGAAAGCTAGTTTTAATCTTTACCACCTGACAATATGTAACTTGTAAAAAAACTTTTCCTATATATTAAACGTATCAAATCGCAGTATCAGAATAGATTAATTATCAGTCATGGAAGTTAATAAAATATTTTTTTCTTCAGTAAGTTTTGGTTCTTTTTGCACATTCCCGATTAAAAGGTAAAATATTTAAACCTGGACGTATTGATCGTCATCGGTATCACCATTATGAGTTTGTTCCGAAGTATAATTCGGATCGATTTTCTCATAATCAGGATCAGCTTTTTTATCCTTTTTAACTTTCTCGTAGCCTCCACTGGTGCCAAGATCACCTTTATAATTGTTGAGTTGTTCATAAGGAGGATCTTTATTTTGCTCCATACTCATGTATTTAACACTTTCGTAATTGGGATCGTTGTGATTAACAGATTCGTAATTAGGATCAGCGTCACTGTCTCCAGGACGGCAAACCGAGGCGTAATTCGGTTCATGGGGCATACTTTCGTAATTTGGTTCCGAGTCAGTGTCCTGGTCGAGATCGACTCTTTTTGGCAATCTTACTCTCTCGTATCCTGGATCCTCGCTGCTTGCGTCACTCACTTGTCTATGCTTGAAAGGCAAAGAGTAAATCGGCAAAGCTTCTCCATTTCGTGTGCTCGTACTCGGATAATCTTGATTATTAGAAACCTCCTTGTATTGTGGTCTAAGCATTTCGTAGTTAGGATCACTATTTGAATTAATATTGGAATGAGGAAGAGGTTTTGATTTTCGATTAGAAAAAACCGATTCGTAGCCATGATCACCTTCTGAATTAGAATTCGAGGTATTGACATCAACTGATCTTGAAATCCTCGGAAATTCATCCTTCGTGTTGGGAAAATTATGGTTACTTTCCGAGGGAAAATGATAACAGCCGTCCTGTTCGCGTTTCTGAATCTCAACTGATTCATGACTAGACCAAGAAGCTCGACTCACTTCAATAAGACTGAGTTTTCTTCTTGTAACGGATAAATCACTATTTAAAACTGTTGCATTTCCAGCGGCACCAACTTCCATGTGCATTTCCTCGGTATCTCGCTTTCTCTTTATTACTTTAGCATACATATCTTCTAAAGATTTACCAGAACAGACATTCGATCGCAGACGATCATCACCTTTACCTCTTTTGTCAGGTAGAGCGTAAACATCAGCAAGTCCTTCTGGTGGTGGTGGCAACGGCGAATTTGCTTGTCGCTTTTCAGGCTTCGGGGAACTCGGATTTACAATTGAACTCGTGGCACTTGAAGATGATGCTAAATAAAGAGAATAAACATAATTAGAGTGTTTATAATTCACTTAGATTACAATATCAAACAAAAGGTAGGTATAGGTAAGGTACTTGAAACTTACTCGCAATCTACAAATTAACAATGACAGGGTGTCTAGCGAATAATTTAATTTACCCGGATTATTTCGCTTAATAATTAATAACAATACAATTTAAATATTAACTAGTTTAAATGAAATATTAAGATTAGTTTAAAAAATAACTGCAAAAACAAAACAAATTATTTAAACATTTTAAAACATCAGAAATAAAAAAAAATCAACGAAAGAATAAAGAAATTACAGAAAAGATAAAAAATATTGAATAAATAAAAAAAAAAAAAACAGCATTTAATGAACAATGAAAAATAAAAAACTTAAAAAAAATCTAAGAAATTATGAAATAACTATAAAATAACCAAAATGATTAAAAACATTATTATAAACGCCAAAAAAAAGAAAGTTGTGAATAAAATAATATGAAAAATGAGTTAAATTTAAAAAATCAGGAATTAATACTGCAAAAAAAAACAGAAAGAAAAGTTTTTCAAAAAATTAAAATATTTACGGATATGTTTTGGCAAATTAGAAAAATAAATAAGAAAATCCATTAAAAAACGTTAGAGTTTTACTAAAGAGAAGAAACTTTAAAGAAATTGTTTTAAAAATTAAAAAAAATTACACTACATAAACTTTTAAGAGTGAACAATTAAATAAAAAAAAAAATTAAACATTTTTGAGAAAAGGAAAAATATTTTGAAAAATAGAAAAATGATGATAAAATGAGAATTTTGTTATAAGATCAAATTTAAGGCAAAGTCAAAAAATTTTATGGAATATGGAAAAGTAAGAACACAGGATAAGAAATAATATAGCAATATTTTGAAAAAAAAAAAAAAAATTTTTAAAAACATTTAATAAGTTATGAAAAAATGACAAAATTTTTATAACAAGCTGAAAATGATGTTTATTCAAACATTTTGCTTACGCGTCAGCAAAAATATTTGAAAAAATGATAACCAAAAATTAAAATTTTCCTTTAATTGAGATTTATTTTTGAAATTTTAAGCAAATATAGACTTTATATGGGCCAATCGATTCGTTTTGGAACAAGGAACATGATTTTTTATATATATTAAGTCGAATTTATAGGTTAATAAAAATGTTTAAAAAAAGGAACAAATTTTGAAAAAAATTAAAATCTAATAAAAACTTTTTTAATTGATTTTTTTTAAACCCTTGTGTCTGATTCCAGATTTTAGTAGTAAAAATAACCATACAAATTTTTTTTAAATCTGTTAATCCAAAATAAAGAAAACTTAAAAATAAATTGGAACCAACTCTAAAGAAAATAAATTTGTTTAAACATTAAATATATTTTTAAAATAACTCTAACAATAAAAGTTTTTTGTTTTTAAACCATAAAATCAAGGAATGTTATAAAAGTACATTTGCAAAAAATAAACAAAATGTAAAGAAATTTAAACAGATTTAGAAGAAACGAGTAAATCTAAAAAAATAAAATTAAAAAAATGAAGAAAAATTGAATTTTTCACCAAAGTATGAAAATGAATAAATTTTCCTACATTTTTAAACAATAAAATTGTATAAAATAAAATGAAATAATTTGCTTAAAAAGAAGACAATTAAAGAAAATCTATAACTCGAGTAAAGCAAAATTTGAAAGAAGGAAAAAATGAATGATAAAATTAGAAAAAAGTTGTAAATATTTCAGGTAATATTAATAAAATGAAATGTTATGCAAACGAATTAATTTTTTACTATTGAAATTCAAATTAATTAAAATTTAAAAGTTTGATTCAATAGGCGCTTGGGATTTATTTTAATTGGAATGACTTGGAATTATTAAACTTTAATATTATTTTTGACTCTCTTTCTGCCCAAGATTTTTAAATCGCATATTGACCATTTAAAATTCTAATTTTCAAGTTATTGAAGAATAGAAGGTTGAAATTTTCAGGATTTATCTACGAATTCTCGAAATTTCTTAATTATTAATTTCTTACTCTCGGATTTTTTTTACAAATTCCCAGTTTTTTTTAATAATAATATATTAAATTCCCGTCATTTTCCAGGATTCCTCGGATCGCTAGACATTCTGCAATGATTATGATATAATTTTACCTTGTCTAGAATGAGCGTGTGCCACATGACGTAAGCTGTCGACGCTAGGAGGTTGTGGAGCAGACACGTGTAATTCTTCCATCCGAGATGGGGGTTGACAAAAGTTCGCAGATTCATTTTGTACCACTCTATTTACCTCACTTGTAGCTGGTTGTATTTGTGCGTAAGTTTCACTTCCGCTTGTGTAAACTTTATCCTGTTCATCAATGGCAGCATACATTTCATCTGGTCAATCATTTAAGAATACAAATTAATTAAAAAACTACTGTAAATTCTAAAGATATAATAAGGGTTGCTATGTTTTAAAAATTTCAAAATTCCATGACTTTTCCAGGTTTTCCAGACAATTTTTTATCAAACTCCATGACCAAACATAAAATAAGTAGCAACATTAACATGCGCTCAAGGGTGCGAGAAACTTTGCATTGTTGTTGGTCATTTAAAACTATAAATATTTGTAAATGCAATAAATAATGAAAATTTCGATAATAATTACAAAATTGAAAAAAATATCTGAAAAATGACGAAAATAATGTACAGTTGAAAACCAAATTCAACAAATGGCTAAATTAATACACAACCGACCAAAAAAATTAAAAAAAAATCAAACAAATTGAACAACTGGATTGAAAATCGAAAAAAATTAAAGAATGAAATTAAAATTTAAAGAGTATAATTGAAAAATAGTAATTAAAAAAGCTGAAAATTGTGGAATATAGAAGAAAATAATTGAAAACTGAAAAATTAAAATTTGAAGAAAATAATAAAAAAAAAATAAAAAATAAATTTAAAATTTAAGAATTAAATTCAAATTTAATAAATAATTGATAATTAAAAAAAGGTGAGAATTATTGAATATTGAATAAAATAATTTAAAATTGAAGACTGCAATTTTTTTTTTTTTTTATTAAATTAAAGATTAAGGAATTGAATTAAAATTTTGAGAAAATAATTGATTATTGAAAAAAAATTGTCGAGAATAATCGACAACAGAACAAAATAATTTAAAGAATTAAAGAATAAATACAAAATTTTAAAAAAAGTCATTGTAAATTGAGAAATTTGTAATAAATAATTGAGATTTGCTGAAAAAAATTAATAGTTGGAAGAAATAATTAAAAAATGACGAGAATAAATGAAAAATTGGAGAAAATATCTGAAAAATGACGAAAGTAATAGACAATTGAAAACAAAATTCGAAAAATGACTAGATTAATAGACAACAAAACAATAAAATGGTAAAAATTAAAGAATAATTATAAAATTTTATTGAAGGAGAATATTAAGTTGTCAATTAAAAACTGAAGAAAATTATAGAAAAAGTTTCAGAAAATAAATTAAAATTGAAGATAATTAAAGAATTGTATTGAAATTCCAAAAAAATAATTGATAATTGAAAAAATCTCATTAAAAGAAGTAAAAACTAGTTACCTGAATCATCTGAAACGGTAGCATAATGCGAATCCATCAATGACCGCGGAGTCTGTCTCTGCTTCGTTTGAGCGATTATATTGGCCAGTGGTTCTCTAACACTTATACTTGTGTATCCTTCTGCAAAACAAGTCATTGAGTTTCTAAAATATGCATACAAGTTTTTTTTTCTAATATTTTAGATTTTTTTTTGAAAACTCCAAATTTAGTAACAAAATTAATTAATCGTTACTCAGTGTTATACTTTTGTAAATTATCAAGTTTATTTCCCCTTACAGGCTTCACAGACATTTTACCTAAAACTATTTTACTATTTTACCTAAATATTAGTTATTTTAACACTTTTTAAAAATCAGTATAATTTCTAACGGTAGATAATAATCAACAGTAAGAAGTCAGAAGTTGAGGTTATGTTTTGAAGGCATTTTTTTCATTCGAAAAACTTTTTAATTTAGCTTGAATTCTTGCATATAAAATGACCAGAATCAATTTATTATCAATAAAAAGATTTAGAAAACACTTATATAAATTAATTAGTTGCTACACAAGAGATACAAGAATTTATGTGATATTTAGTTTTCTTAGTTTCTAAATTGCCGCTCTTTTAAGCTCTTAGGTTTGGTAGGCGTGTTTCAGAGAAGTGAAAATTTCTCGTATTTCTCATATTTCAGATAAATAATTAAGAATAAACAACTTTTACGCGGACAAATTGATTTTATTTTGAAGAAGTCTTTTCAAGGAATTGTATTATGCATAAAAAACTGCTCAACAATCGTTTTCTTTAAATAGGAGCCGATTATCTACTGTTGCCAGGAGATTCCTTTTTGAGTGATTGTTTATCAAGTTAAAAAAGTATTCAAAATGAAGAAGAGATTAATTTTAGGCTTATTTTGCTTTCTGCATTTTTTACTTGAATATATTAGCTTCATTTTAGCTTAAAGTATTCTATATTAGTAACTTTAGCTTGAAATAATTACACCTATCAGAAATTTTTATTATCTACTGTTGGGCGGTCTCCCCTGAAATTGAACTCGCATGAAGTGTTTTAATAAATATTTTAGCCTGATCAGAGGCCAATGAAACGTTGCAAAGATAAAAATTGTATAATTTTTATTTATTGACCTTCCTAAAATCAACTAAATATTTTTGTTAATTATTTGTTTAGTCAATCAGTAAATATTGATTTAGACTTATATTGTATGTCTTTAAATGAATTAATTTCTGCAACGCACAAATTTATAAACACTGTAGTTCTCAAGAGTCAACAAGTTTCACAAAAATGTCAAACAAAACTGCTAATGACATTTTATTCTATGCATCTCACACTTTAAAACTCATTTTTGATTGAAATCATATTTGCTCGCGTTCTCCAAATAATGCAAAAACAGTTTGAACAATTAATTAACAACCGTTAATACATTATTGTACACATCTTTAATAAAAAATACGTAAATTTTTAAAAAAATTTTACACCTTTTTGGCATTCTCCAGAACTAACGACGTGGACGTAAAAAGTACTATGTGACTCCATTTTATTTTATTTTTATTATTTTTATTTTTTCTCCATGGTAATTTTTAAGAATTACTTGCAACTTTTTTGGACAAAGGAATGCCTTCTCTTTTCCAACAAGATCTTGGTTGGTTAATTGAAACAAGGCATTAGTTGGGCAAAAAATTAACGGTTCGTAATTAACGGTTGTTAATTAATTGTTAAAACTGTTTTTTGATTATTTTTAAAACGCGCACAGAAAAAAGTAGAGTCCACAAATACAATTTGTGGATTACACAAACACGTAGAATTGTGCCAGACGCAAACTGGTTTGGGTCAGTCACAAGCTGTTTTGTGCATTCCACAAACTATTTGTAAATTTCACATGCTAATTTGTAGATTCCACAAACTAAGCTGTTTGTGAAAACAATAATCTTTTGTAGATGGCACAAAAGTTTCTGTAAATTACACAGGAAATTTTTTTCCGTGCGAGCAAGTAGGATTTCGATCAAAAATGATTTTCAAAGTACTATTGACAGTTTGCTGTCAGTATTTATATAATTTTGTATATTTTTTGTAGCCTTGTAATTGGTTTTTACTGTTGGACTTTATTATTAAAAAAAAAATAAAAATAAATTACAATACATACTCGAATCCTGCGAATCACCACTAAAATGTTGTTGAGGATTGTTATGCTGTGTCTGCGGTGGATGAGGAAGAGGCATTAAAAGAGGTGGTGTCATATAAGGTAAATCTTGATTCGCTTGCACTTCACCGGATATAGCATTAGCTGCTTGAATATCAGGAACAATATCCGTTGCTAAAAGCGAACTGTGAGACGATGATCTACGAGTTCTTGGAGGAGCCACTGGATTTCCACTGGATTGACTAACCGAAGTCGTTGGCAACAAATTATCTATTCCTTGACTAGCATTATTTCTGCAAAAATTGTAAATTATGTTAAACCAAGGTTTCAATTTTAGTTGAAAGTACACATGTTCTTAAGATTTTAGTTTCTATTATCTTTCTATAAAGGTAAAATTTAAAATACCTAATCAGTTGGCTAGTCTCAGTCTTCTCAACGTTTTGAACTTGTGCATAAGGATGTTCATCTAAAATGGACAAGTTTTTAAATTAAAGAAAAGAAACGATATTCCATATTATAGAATCATCAACAATAAATCATATCTTTTATTATATTATAAAATAAAAAACAATATTTTCTTTATAAGGAAGTAAAAGATAGGATAATTATGTCAATTGAAAATATTTAATTAAAAATATTAATCTATAGTTTCAACTTTATTCGATTAGTTTTGTCAAATTACTACCACATTCAGTTGATCTATTTTTAAATTTTGTTCTTGTGATTAAGAATTTTTTAATGAAGTTTGTTATCGTGAAAATGGACAGATCTATCAGATAGTGATAAAACATGCTTGCCATTGTTAGTTTGAGGAGTCTTAAGTCTCGCGTAAGAATACATAGGATCTTCTTGAGAACTTTGTTGAGATATGCTTGGAGTTTCTCTTTCCGACTTTCTTTCTATAAAACAAAATTTGTTGAAGACAAATTATTAATTTATTCCATCAACAGAATCATTGTGGATAAGAATTGTTTTAATAATAATTAAAAAAAATACCTTTATCTTGCACAGTGGCATACAGCTCCAAATTATCTCCAATTGTTTCTGTTGCCTCGTAAATTACATCTTGCGGTGTGGACTCAATTCTACTCCCGCTACTAATGCTCTTATCCTTTGGGATATCTGGAAGACTTCTATTCGCTGAAGTTGTTCTGAACACATAAAAAAGATCAAATTTAATAAGCCAGTAAATACAACCTTTAAAATTAAAAGCTTTATTTATAAAAAATATCTTTAAATCACAGACACCATAAACCTCTAAAGTAGTTAGAAATTTGTTTTAAGAAACAATTGTCTAAATTTTATTCTATGTTAGTTTCAATTTAAGATAAATAATATTTAATATTTCCATATCCCTACTTAAATGTCTTCAAACAGATTAATAAGAATTAAATTATTTGGAATTTATTCTATCTACACAAGGAATATTATTAAACAGTGTAAAAAAAATTAAAGAATTCTGAAAAATAGAATCTTAAACCCTGTAACACAATGAAACCGTGCATTTTATGGTTATCGGCTAAATATTTAAATATCTATACTAGTTAAGTCCTGCTACAAAATCTGCAACCATTAAGAATTAGTTAGTAGATAATATTTAGTTCTATAAATCCTCTAAAGCAATATTTTTATTCATAGAATAAACTGTAGGAAGATTAATATATAGATACTTTACTTATTTATGAGATTTTTTTATTTTTTAATGGTGGTATATGCATTAAAAATTATTAAAAGAAATATAAATAAAACATTTTCATTGTATTTGAAATTTGTGCTTAGTGCATAAAATAAAATACACATGCGCATGATATTAATCATTTTCAGTTAAATATTGAATAACATATTTGTTAAAAATGTGTAGATTTTATCTGTCTGATAAAATACAAAATTTAATAGCTTCTTATATCGTTTAACAACTGGAAAGTTTTTTTTTTAATACAGGGTGTCTACTGTATTTCATAAAAAAATTCCCGATTTTCCTGATTTTAATAACTCAATTTTCCCCACTTAATTAATCAATTAATTTACTTATTATTCACCTCCATTCAATTCTGACAATCGTCAACTTTTCAAATTTTTCCAGCAATTTTTGAA
This sequence comes from Ganaspis brasiliensis, assembly GCA_037103525.1. Taxonomy (NCBI): domain Eukaryota; kingdom Metazoa; phylum Arthropoda; class Insecta; order Hymenoptera; family Figitidae; genus Ganaspis; species Ganaspis brasiliensis. The sequence continues at coordinate 186,158 of JAZKLR010000390.1, read as the reverse complement.
TTTGCAATTTTTGCAAAAATTGATTAAAAGCAGAACAAAATTATTAATTGTCTATAAATGTAAAAAAAAACACGAACTTTCACTAAACAGTGAAAGTTTTAATTAATTACTTTTTAATTACTTTTTAATGAAACAGTAATATTTTGAACAAAAAGAGAAATTGAACGTAAAACTTAAAAAGCTTTTGGAACAAAATTTTAGCAATTAAGTAAATTACTAAATGCTTACTTAAAGTTTTGTGTAAAACTGATGAGTTCTTAATAAAGTAGTTATATTTTGAACAAAAAAACTAAATTTCTCAAAACAATGGTATATACTAATTAAAATGAAAAAGATAAATTTACATTTAAAAAAACTCTGTATTTAAATACAGAGACATTTAAAAAGTGTCATTACTTTAAAAAGAATTTAATTAAATTGTAAAAAATTTATATTTTTTATTTAGGTACGATTATTATTTTAAAGTTTTTTATTAAAACTGTTTTACACTCAAGTAAGAAAATTAAACAAATTCGTATTTTTATTTTAATTAAAAGTATGCTTTTATTCAAAATCCTACTGTTTCAATTCAGATTTTATTTTATTGGGTAGAACTAAGAGAAAATTATTAACAAATTTCACTAAAGTGTTTTATAGTTTGGGGAAAAATTTTTAAAAAATGAGAAATTTGAGACATTAAAGTCATTTTTAAAAAAATATTAGTCATTACAGTGAAAACAATTGTTTTTAATAATAAACGTATCATGTCTGAAGTAAAATTAATCACTTTTTCAGATCGAACAAGTAATGACAAATAAAAAAAATATTTATTACTACATATTTGTTATTTTTTCCAACTGATTACCGTTTTTTTTATTTTCGATTATAAGACACCCTGATTAACAAAAAAAAAGAGAACTTTCATTCAATTTTTAAAAATACATGGAATGGGAAATTGAAAGTTAAGAGTAAAATTTTGTAAAGAACCTTTCTAAAAAATGTATTTAGAAAAAATCTTTAAAAAAAATGTAATGATTAATTTTTGTTTAATTAAAAAAATAGCCTCAAAAGGCTGAATTAGAAGTTAAAAATAAAATATGTTACAGAAATTCAGGGATTACAGTACCTTTTTTCCTTAAAGTAGATGACAAAAAGGTAAAAAAAAATTAACATAAATTAATAATTTTGAAAAAAATGCATTTTTATCTTAAACAAAATGTAGTCAATTAATGTTTGGGTAAAATGAATTCTAATCATTTTAAATTTGAATCAGTTAAAATTTGAGTAGATTGAAATTACAATAAATTTAAGTTTCGAGTGAGTAAGATTCAGTTTGATTAAAATTAAAATAAAGTGAAATTTGGATTTTGTAATATTTAGATGAATTAAATTTAGAATCGAATAAAATTTTTATTAATAAATTCTATGGCAAATAAAAAGTTGGACTGACCAAAGGTTAGATAATTTAGATGAAAATTAAAATTTTGATAGATATAAATTTAGATCAATTTCAATTTGAATTTGTAGATTTTTAAACCACCCTAAATTTGATTAGAATAAAATTTAAATGGAAAGTTCGGATCAATTGGAATTGAGATCAATTAGAATCTGAATCAAATTTAAAGTCAAAACAATTAAAATTTAAAAAGATAGAAAATTGTTATAAATCAAAGCTTTAAATTGATTAAAATTAATCCATGGAAAGTTGAATCGATTAAAATTTGGATGAATTTATTTTAGAATTAATTACAACTTTCGTCAATAAATTGTTTGACTAATAATAATCATAATTACAATTGATTAAAATTTGGATAAATTGAAGTTTAGAGGAACAGAGTTAAAAATTTTAATATCTTTTCACCAATAAAAATAAGGATTAATTAAAATTTAGATAGACCAAAATTTAAATAGATTAAATTTGCCATTGATTGAAATTAGAATGAACTTGAAATTTAAAGGGATTAAATTCAAAATCAATTAAAATCCCCATTCATAAAGTTGTTTGCATATCATCAAAAAGTAGTATATTGATTGACATTTCTAATTATTAAATTTTAAATCGATTAAAATTTGTCATAAATAAAAGCTTTAATCAATTAACAGTATATTGTGCAACAAGGGAGGAAAGTGAGTCGATAATCACTTTCCTCCCCTTGTTGCACATACTATTTTTTCTAACACACGTATACCGAAAGTATGAAAATATTTCATGATAAACACTAGTTAAAATTCGCAGAAGGACAAAAAGCGCACAATATTGACCGAGTTACTATTGATTTACAGTTTATCATATTTATTCTTTAAATATATTTTCTTTCTTTTTAAAAATCACAGGTATGGAAAATCACTTTCTCAGGATGGCCACAAAACTCAATTTACAAATCTCCTTGACATTTCCCTGACATAAAAATTTTCCTAATAAACAAACAGCTAAAATAAAATAAAATTTTGCTTTATTCTTAAAACCAGGGCTGATAAACATCATAATTATTTTTATTTAAATCAAAAATTGATTTTTTTTAAATATAATCAATATATAAACTCTCCAAATGTTTATTTGTAAGCATATTATTAAAGAAACGAAGAAATTTTTTTAAAAATAACACAAAAATGAAACAGTGACATAAAAATATATAAAAAAGTAGAAACTCTTTTCAAAAATTAAACTGTTTACGGGCATTTTTTTAAAATTAAAATAAATAATAATAGGATAATTAAAAAAACGTTAAAATTTATTACTAAAGAAAACAAAATTTTAAAATTATAAAAATTAGAGAATTATTTAACAGAGAAAATTTCCCTGACAAAAATTTATTTTCCCTGACATTTCCCTGACACTGTGAGCACCCTGTTATGAAGTCACGGGGAGGAAAAGTAACATTTCCTCCCTGTCGCCGGGAAAGACTTTCTTTCCGACCTCTACACAGGTAAGAAATATTATACTGTCGGTGCGTGTGTTAGAAAAATAAATTTTTCTTCTTTTGAAGTTAAAAAGTTAACAAAACATGTGATAAAATTTGAAACAAGGTAAAAAGGCGACAATCTGTTATCCCTGGAACTTGAACTTAAAGAGACAATTTCCGACAAGAGATGAAATATTTAGATCAATAAGCGTGAGTTTAAGATGAAATTTAAAGAATGTTAAAAAGGGTATGAAATGCGTATTGGTAATTGTAAGGAAATATATGATTAATTTTTGATTAGCAAGGGAGTCCGCATGCAGCCATGCCAGGTCTGAGCTTGAAACCTTTTGCCACAATCCGTGGTATCCTGCGTAATAACTTGTGAGATGTCTGATGTGGGTAGTCTGTTGAAACCTTCACTGTCAGGATGTGTGATTGTCACCATACCAGCTAATCCCAGGAACTCACTCCTGTTGTAATAGAATCACCGTCATCAATTTCAAAACCTATTTTCACTATCGCTGACACTTGTATCATTTGCCCTTCCATTATAAAATTAAATATCGACACTATCTTAATATCTGAACACTTTCTTTTTATGTACATTTTTGTTACTCCGTTTCTGACGGAGAAACTGAATGATCATTCAGTTTTATTTAATCACTAATTTCTTTGAAAAAAAAATTCTAATCAAAGTTACTCACTTATTATCATTGCGACGACAACTGCAGATGCAAGCAACAATAAGTCCTACGAATGAAAGCAAGGTTCCTACAGAGATGACCCAGTAGTACCAGGTATCTTCGTCAAAAATAGAATATACCATCTTGATGTCCTCTTCACCCTCAAGGCTCAATTCTATAATTATATATTTATAATAAAATCGTTTTTAAGTAAGTAAATTTTGATAAACTGTTTATTATTTCTTTCAAAATAAGATCTAATTTACAATTTTAAATTGAGTTGTATGCAAGTTGTGTACTTCTAAAATTATTTCTAATAATTACTTTTACAAATGAAAAATATGTATGTATTTATATCGATAAAAAGATAAAGACCAAATTATCATAAAATATAAATTACGTTAAATTAAATTTCTGTCATTTATAGACGCCTGAAATATCATGTATAATTTAATCATTTTAATGACGAGTTTATTTTTACATTTTAAGTTTTCTTTATCCGAATTTTACCAGTTTGCATTAAAATCGCATGTTAATTTTATTATTTGTACTGTATCAAAACAAGTGTAGGTGTTTAAACAAACGAATAAATATTTTAAAATATTTGTTGTTCCAAAAGCAATATTATAGAATGTTTTAAAACAGTCAGACTATTTCTTACTAAAATAGTTCTTATTACAAATTAAACAAAGTATTTAACTAAAGACTCATTCTGCACAGGATTTCAAGAACATTAAAATTCCTAAATAGAAAAATTTTATTTTATATTTTCCTTAAACGTCTAGCCGGATAAAATATTTTTATCTGTCTATCCGTTTCGACAAAATAAAGGGGGTCATGTCAAAAAAGAGCAAAGAGCAAAGAGAACTTACCAAAGTATAAAAACCAATCGGATTCTGATCGACTTTCAAGTCATTTTGGAAATACTGTAACCACAAATTAATAACTGATAATAAGATATCAGTACTGATTGTACTTAGACAAACAAACTTATTATTTACATTCCACCACCATTTTCCTACAAAAGGAATCTATATTGTCAATTGAACTGTTGACACTTTTCGTCATACACTACGCCTAAAAAATCATTTACGTAATTACCACTTAATTTCACATTTTTCTAATATCAATTAACTTTACAAAGTATATATTGATAAAAAACTGTAATAATAGCAGTAGCAACGATGACTTTTTGAGTGATTAAGGGTTTTTTTAAACTTCTACTGAAGTTAACCTTAAACTTTTAATAAACATATAATTAAAAATCTGCATACTTTCTAATATTAAAACAAAAAGCTGAAAACTGAAATTATAAAAGATCGTTTTTCACTTTTCATTGTTACTGAATTATTAACACTATTAAACATTTGCTTTACAAATGTTACAGATTTTAACAACACCAGCCTTAACAAACAGCAGGTGGTACAAGGTGGTATTGGTTGTATTGTTGTATGCGTTGTATGTTGTTTGTGTTCTATGCATGTGTATGTGTGTGTATGGCAAGGAAAAAGCAAAAAAGGAAATGCAGAGCAGCAGGGTTGTGAAAGTAAAAATATCCGCGGTAACAACAGGGTTTGGAATGTACACCTAGGTGCATACCATGTGCAGGGACAACTAGTTCTGGGTAAGGCATTTATGCACCTACAGTAGGTTCTTGATAAAGTGAAGTGAAGTTTTCAACAACTAGTAAGAACTTAAAAACTGTATTATCTTTTGTTTGTAGACCTCGGGAAGTTTGTAAAAGATTCAGAAATTGTTTTTTTAGTATTGTTATTTTCAAATTTTAAGTGTAAAGCCATCATAACTTTATTTATAATATAATTTCCACGATGACAGTCTGATTTCTAATTACGTGAAATCGGACCGATGACGGTCAGGTGACGGAGTAGTAGAATGTCAATATAGGCCCAGGGGCCGCCCTACTGAAAAATCCTATATAGGATCCTACATAGGATCCTATATAGAATCCATATGGATTCCTATGAGAATCCACGTAGGATCCTATATAGGATCCTATATAGGTATTGTCCTATAGGAATCCATGTGGATTCTCATAGGAATCTATGTGAATTCCTATAGGTCGCCTATAGGACAAGTCCTATATAGGATCCTATGTGGACTCTCCTATAGGAATACATGTAGGATCTCATATAGGATCCTGCATAGGCGTCCCAAAAAATTTTTGTACACCCTCCTACATATGATCCTACGTAGGTTCCCAAATAGGATCCTACATGGGAACCCATATAAGATCCTACATGGGTACCCCCAAAAAAATTTTTTGTACCCCTTCCTCATGCGCAGTCGTCTTTTACATATTCAAGATCCTATATAGGATCCTATATGGGAACCTACGTAGGATCCTATGTAGGGGGGTGTACAAAAATTTTTTTGGGACGCCTATGTAGGATCCTATATGAGATCCTACATGTATTCCTATAGGAGAGTCCACATAGGATCCTATATAGGACGTGTCCTATAGGCGACCTATAGGAATCCACATAGATTCCTATGAGAATCCACATGGATTCCTATAGGACAATACCTATATAGGATCCTATATAGGATCCTACGTGGATTCTCATAGGAATCCGTATGGATTCTATGTAGGATCCTATGTAGGATCCTATATAGGATTTTTCAGTAGGGCGTATTCTCGAAAGCACGCGAGAATTCTCGCATGCGTAAAATGTCGAATGGTTAATGTCGCATGCGACTTTAAAACTGTATTCTCGACGACCGTTCGAGATAGGTTATTCGGAAATTTCCGTGTGCGACATTTAGACAGTGTTGCCGTCGTTTCGAAATACTATTATACCAATAAGAATTAAGGTAGAAGAGAAAAGTGATCTTATGGAAAAAAAAACAATTACGTTTTTTAATGCTTGCAGATTGCGGGCATTGAATTTATATAAAATACCTTACTGATGTAAACAATAATTTTTAAACATTCATAAAATATGTGATTACTCTTCATTAAATCAATAAATATACAAAAATTACGTATACTTATATTTTTATATAGAATAAAAATAATTACTCAAGGAACATATATATAATCCTTAAATGAAAAAAGCATGTACCACACATGTATTTCTTTTGGCTGTCGCCGCTGTCACTCTAACCTAATATTATAACTTATATATTATTCACGAATTTCATAAGAAATTATTGGTTGATTAAAGAAATGCTGAGTTCCAAAAAATGTTTTTGACCAATTTATTCCAATTTTAATTATTTAATCAATCGGAATTTATCTTGTCTACATGATTCTTTTACAAGACAACATAAATATATTTAAATTGTTGAAATTATCGCTTGATTTAAAGCTTTTTTTACTGATACTTATTGAAATAGCTTCATAAAATAATTTAAAAATTGTTTATATAAAGCTTTTGATTTACAATACTTATGCTTTTGATTTTTAATTTCGGCATTCAGGTTATTTTTAATTTTTTACTTTAGTTCATGCCCGCTAACACTACTTTGCATTATATACGTTTATTACATGTATGACACACAACCTTATTTCTCACATAGCATTTCGTATTCGACTTTGCATCTCGAGTGGCCAGTACCCACTCGAGACGAACCATTCGAAAATTATCGCATACGACATGAAATCTCGCATGCGACACACGTTCGAGAATAGCTTTTTCAATCTCGCATGGCATGTCGCATGCGATAATTTTCGAATGGTTCGTCTCGAGTGGGTACTGGCCACTCGAGATGCAAAGTCGAATACGAAATGCTATGTGAGAAATAAGGTTGTGTGTCATACATGTAATAAACGTATATAATGCAAAGTAGTGTTAGCGGGCATGAACTAAAGTAAAAAATTAAAAATAACCTGAATGCCGAAATTAAAAATCAAAAGCATAAGTATTGTAAATCAAAAGCTTTATATAAACAATTTTTAAATTATTTTATGAAGCTATTTCAATAAGTATCAGTAAAAAAAGCTTTAAATCAAGCGATAATTTCAACAATTTAAATATATTTATGTTGTCTTGTAAAAGAATCATGTAGACAAGATAAATTCCGATTGATTAAATAATTAAAATTGGAATAAATTGGTCAAAAACATTTTTTGGAACTCAGCATTTCTTTAATCAACCAATAATTTCTTATGAAATTCGTGAATAATATATAAGTTATAATATTAGGTTAGAGTGACAGCGGCGACAGCCAAAAGAAATACATGTGTGGTACATGCTTTTTTCATTTAAGGATTATATATATGTTCCTTGAGTAATTATTTTTATTCTATATAAAAATATAAGTATACGTAATTTTTGTATATTTATTGATTTAATGAAGAGTAATCACATATTTTATGAATGTTTAAAAATTATTGTTTACATCAGTAAGGTATTTTATATAAATTCAATGCCCGCAATCTGCAAGCATTAAAAAACGTAATTGTTTTTTTTTCCATAAGATCACTTTTCTCTTCTACCTTAATTCTTATTGGTATAATAGTATTTCGAAACGACGGCAACACTGTCTAAATGTCGCACACGGAAATTTCCGAATAACCTATCTCGAACGGTCGTCGAGAATACAGTTTTAAAGTCGCATGCGACATTAACCATTCGACATTTTACGCATGCGAGAATTCTCGCGTGCTTTCGAGAATACGGCCCCAGGCATATCCCTACACTGTAAAAAATACTTCTGGAATATTACGCCAGTATTGTAATGTTATTTTAGAAACTTTCTGTAATATTACTGTTTGGCAAGTAGGAATAATACTACTCAACTTGTACTTCTACAGCTTTCAGCAATGTAATATTACATTTTTTAGTAAATGTACATTCAGGGTTGTGAATGTACTACTTTGGTAGTAGGTAATAAAAGCACCTACTTCTATAGCAGGAATTTTACATTCGCAAACAATTTTACCAAGGGAATTAAAATCACAAGTTTGGTTGTTCATTTTACCACTTTGATATAGGTTATTTTACAGATAAAAATCTGTTTTTTTACGTAAGTGATAGTGGAAATATTCCATATTAAAAATAGTATTATTACTTTCAAATGTGAAAATCCCACTACAGAAGTAGGTAAAAATCGCTCCTACTTCCATAGTGGTAAAATTACCGAATCATTTTTTTCAGTGTAATTACGTGGTTTTTTTACGATAAAATATCTAGTATATTATCTCAATAATATTTTACATAATGTAAATCCCTTTACACAATTCACAATCAGGGATGTGTAAAGTTACTTGTAACTTCGAGTTTTTTTTACGCAAATTGCATGTAAATTACGTTTGTTACACCCTACTCCGAACGGGTGCAGGAAATTTCCCAAAAACCTAAAAGGTCGAATATCCAAACGGTCGAATATCCAAATGGTCGAATATCCATTTTGACGAATTTCCAAATGATCGAATATCTAAATTGTCGAATTTCTAAAATGTCGAACATCCATTTGGTCGAATATCTATTTTGTCGAATTTCCAAATTGTCGAATATCTACTTTTTCGAATTTCTAAATTGTCGAATATTCAAATTTTCGAATTTCCAAATTGTCGAATATCCACTTTGTCGAATGTCCAAACTGTCGAATTTCCAAATTCTCGAATATCCATTTTATCGAATTTACAAATTGTCGAATATCTATTTTGTCGAATTTCCGAATGTTCGAATATCCAAATTGTCGAATTTCCAAATTGTAGAATATCCAAATTGTCGAACTTCCATTTTGTCGAATGTTCAAATTGTCGAATTTCCAAATTGTCGAATATCCATTTTGTCGAATCTCTAAATTTTCGAAAGTCCATTTTGTCGAATCTCTAAATTGTCGAATATCCACTTTGTCGAATTTTCAAATTGTCGAATTTCCAAATGATCGAATATCCAAATAGTCAAATTTCCAAATACAGTCGAACTTCCGAAAAGTGAACTTCCCAAGAGTTAATTTTCTCCTCTTGTGGTCCCTTTCCTCATGTTTTGTCATGCGCAGACAGGACAAGATGGCGACAATCTACATAAAATTTCCCCTCATTTGCCAAGTCTCCCATAAGTTAATCCCCACCAAAATGAACTCTTGGGAAGTTCGACTGTAGTCGAATTTCCAAATTGTTGAATATCCAAATTGTCGAATATCTATTTTGTCGAATTTCCAAATGATCGAATATCCAAATAGTCGAATTTCCAAATTGTTGAATATCCAAATTGTCGAATATCTATTTTGTCGAATTTCCAAATGATCGAATATCCAAATAGTCGAATTTCCAAATTGTCGAATCGCCAAATATTCGAATCTCCAAAAGTTCGAATGTCCAAATGTCGAACTTTTTTTTTATGTGAGTTTCCTATCTATGAAATGCGTTGGTATAGTAGATTGGTCAAGTGCCCGAAATTTAAAATCGTTATGGAAATTTTAAATTTTGCGCATTTGTCCAATCTACTATACCAACGATACCAACGCATTTCGTAGATAGGAAACTCACATAAAAAAAAAGTTCGAACATTTGGACATTCGAACATTTGGAGATTCGAACATTTGGAGATTCGACAATTTGGAAATTCGACTATTTGGATATTCGATCATTTGGAAATTCGACAACATAGATATTCGACAATTTGGATATTCGACAATTTGGAAATTCGACTATTTGGACATTCGAACATTTGGAGATTCGAACATTTGGAGATTCGACAATTTGGAAATTCGACTATTTGGATATTCGATCATTTGGATATTCGACAATTTAGAGATTCGACAAAATGGACTTTCGACAATTTAGAGATTCGACAAAATGGATATTCGACAATTTGGAAATTCGCCAATTTGGATATTCGAACATTCGGAAATTCGACAAAATAGATATTCGACAATTTGGAAATTCGACAATTTGTAAATTCGATAAAATGGATATTCGAGAATTTGGAAATTCGACAGTTTGGACATTCGACAAAGTGGATATTTGACAATTTGGAAATTCGAAAATTTGAATATTCGACAATTTAGAAATTCGAAAAAGTAGATATTCGACAATTTGGAAATTCGACAATTTAGAAATTCAACAAAATAGATATTCGACCAAATGGATGTTCGACATTTTAGAAATTCGACAAAATGGATATTCGACCATTTGGATATTCGACCGTTTGGAAATTCGACTTTTTGAAATTCGACCATTTGGATATTCGACCTTTTGGGTTTTTGGGAAATTTCCTGCACCCGGGTAAGTTGCTTGTTACATAATGCATTTTTTTGTGGAGGGGCGGGGGGAGTAACATACCTAAAATAGGTATGTGGGGTGAAGTCATATGCGGAGAATTAGGGGATAAGAAGAATAGAATAGACCAATTAGAAAATGATTTTAAATGTGACCAATTATCTGATTGGTCTATACTATTTACCTGATCCCTTAATCCTCGGCCAAGTTATATGCTGATGATTAGGGATTCAGGTAAATAGAATAGACCAATTATATAATCGGTCACATTGAAAATCATTTTCTAATTGGTCTATTCTATTCTCCTGATACCCTAATCCTCCGCATATGACTCCACCCTAAGGGTAATATCCCATTTGAGCAGAAAGCGCAAAAACCGAAAGCAGAAAATCATGAAAATGAGAGAGACAGTGATATTTACCTACCTCTTTCACTCTCATGCTTTCTGCTCACATGGGATTTTACCCTTACTTAGAGGTAACGTACCGGTAACATACGTAGAAAACCTCAAGTAACGCATCACTGCACAACCCTGCTAATCACTCTTTGGAATGAATAATATTAAGTTCCCAACCCTGTAAAACACAGAAAATTACAAATTGTTAAAAAATATTTATTTATTTTATATTGTCAATATTAAAAAATTATTCACTTCGACTAAACAGAATGTTCTAGAAATAAAATCGTATTGTAAAGAATTTTGTTCTAAGTTTAAAAATAATTTGAGGCGCCACCGAAAGGTGTCGAAAGATCTGCGCAAATCCGTTTTTTTACACATTTAAAATTTTGAAGCTAAATATCAACAACGACTTTCTGTCACAATACAACTGAATACAGTTTACAATGTTTGATTTCACATTATAATTGTTTGTTTAGTGTTCTCAATATATAAATATGGCTTTATGGACAAGAGTGTATGCAGGATTCGATGCAGATGAAGAAACTGTCAATTTCGGAACTAGAGCTTTTGCGGAAACAAATGGCTCCATTTACGAATCTTTTACCTTAGCTGCTATCCATCCGGATGGAGAGGTTGTTATTTAAAAAACAATTTTATGCACTAATCTCAAATAGTTAAAAAGTTCTTTAGTAATTAAGTCAAATATTTATAATTTAATAAATAAATCTAACTTTCTGGAGTTCACTTATAAAGAAAGATAAAAAGCACATCGATTGTCAATTATTCAACTTTTACTCTTTTGCAGGTTGTTGATATTCCGAATGTACTTGCTTCTGTTCAACATTCGAAAGTTTGCGTGGCTATAGATAAATCGATAACAATTTTCAGCGATGAATCCTGTAAAGAAATTTCCATTAGCAGTAGTTTTGATGCACTAATAACCAGTTATTGTATCTCCGAAGATGGATTCTTTTTATTTATTTCCCTTGCTACTGGAGTGCTCTATTGTTTACATTTGCCCAGTAATGGAAAACTAGTATTTTCCAAGTAAGAAATTGATGTAAAACTATATATAGTAATTACTTTTTTATGCTCTTATTGTATTATTTTACAGAAATATTTCCGAGGTTCACAATCAAGAGAATAAAATTTTAAAGATATTTGCAGAAAGTAAAGAAACGTTAAATGTTATTGTTGCACTCTCAAATGGTAGTATATACAGGTAATCAAGAATTAATCCCAAGATAAATATTTGTTAAATTACTATTTAAACAGTAATGTAATTTAAATTTTGTTTAATTTTTTCTTATTATAGAATTTCGGGAATTTGTGATAAAATTATTCATAAATATTTAATCCAAGAAAATGAAGAAGCTGTTGTCGAAGTTGTTAAAAGTATAGAATGTCTAAAAATACATGATGGATTCACGAGAAGTGAGGTACGTTACACTGTTTAAAATCACAAGTAGATATTTATTTGAGACTTGAAACCCATATTCAGGGTGGTCACAGTGTCCGGGAAAATGTCAGGAAAAATTTCTCCTTTAAATTGAAAACAGTGGAAATTCACCTGGACAAGAATTGAGCTGTTCTATATTCGTTTAAAGTCGTTTAAAATAGCCTATGCAAAAGATTTTATTAATTATGAAGTATGTTCTTGTTTTTCTTTTCTATTATAAAATAATTTTATATAGATTTATTATGAATATAATAAAACTAATACTATACTTTTAAACAGGGCTGTTATTAATTTACGTGATTGGGGCATTTGCATTAAAATCATGTTTTAAATAAAAATAACTTTACAATTCTCCGCAGGGACCGTCACGAAATTAATTTGGTTTTTGAAGTTTTTTCAAAGTATCTAGTAATAGTCAATAGATTTTACTTAAAGATTGAAATAAATTCATCAAATTTAAGGCAAAAAATAGTTGTACGTTGTTAAAATTTCAAAATTGATTTTCGATTCTTTGTTATTTTTGTTTCGGTATGAATTACGGTTCAAGCGACATAACAAAAAAAATGAAAATCAATTTTAAAATTTTAACAACGTGCAACTATTTTTTGCCTTAAATTTGATGCATTTATAAGTAAAATCTATTGACTATTACTGGATATTTTGAAAAAGCTCCAAAAACCAAATTAATTTCGTGACGTTCCCACAAATCTTAAAAATTTCAATTTTAATATTTTAATCATTATAAAATTTAAGAAATCGTGCTAATACAGATGATCAAAATACCTACGATTTACAAATTTTTGGTATGAAGATAGCAAAAAAAAGTAATTGATTTTTATATCTTTAAGTCATGATTTAAATAAATTCCAAACGTTATTAAACTAATATTACAATTTGTTCCAACTTTTAATTTTTAATTAATTCAAATTTAAATGCATATTAATTAATACAAAATAATTAAATAATATTAATTATTTTCCATATTCTCAATAACCCTTTTTTTATTTCTTACAATATTTTTAAGAGATATTAATTTTTTGAAACTGTTTAATTTTTATCTTATAATTTCTTATTTTTACAAAATTTTAAGATTTTTTCTCCTTTTACTTTTGATATATATTTTTTTTTTTTGTCTTTTTATTTTAAGATTTTTTTTTAATTTTCTTCTTTTTATGCTAAATATTTAATATTATTTTACACAATTTTGTTATAATAAATATAATAAGATTAATTAATTGTTATAATAACAAAATTTTTTATTTCGTTAATTTTCATAATTATTTCCATATTTTTAAAAATAAATACCGTCAACCGGGTCTATTTTGTGCACAAAACCGCTTTTTTTTCACTCTATGCTTTATCAAAATTCAGAATTTGAAAAAATAAAGAATTTAACTATTTAGTTATGTTGTAGACATCCTTCTAAAGGTATCCTATGAGTTAGCCGACAAGAAAAAAATTTTGTCTGAGTTATAGAAACTCAAAGTTGTGCACAAAATAGCCCCACTGATAGGGCTATTTTGTATATCAAAGTTTGTTTATTTATAAAAATGGGTAAAAAAAATTTTTTATCGTTTCTACAGTATGAAGTATTTTTTCTAGATATTCTAAAGTGCAATAAATATAAACAAAACCAGAATTTTTTTTTTTTTAGTCATTGTTTAACTAATTTGAAAGTAAACTCTGAAATTTTACAAAAATGTAGATTTACAAAAAAAGTTTTTTTTTTAATAAATCTTACTTAATAAAACATTAACACACTACATTTCTTGAGTTTACTTTAACCACTTCGGCAGTATTTGTGGCCACCCTGATATTTCTTTAATTATATAATTTTAAAAGTAATTTAAATTGCAGGTTTCCAAGGTTAGTATTAATGCCGTAAACAATGACACAACAATGCTAATGATTGGCAAAAATGCCTTAATGTGGCCCAGTGAATGTTTCAGTTCACTAGAAGCTTTGCCTTATAAATATATTGATGCTCAATTTCTCAGGAATGAAAGGTAAGTACCTAAAAATTCTGTGGATAGAGATGGATGATTCTTTTGAAAGTGACATTCTTCCTTTTACGTTTTAAAAAATTTTTTTAGATTATTTAATTCTCTGCGTGTAAGATAACTTAAAATAATGTTTAAATGACGTACTTTCTGACAAAAAACTTTTGTCAAAAATTAGTTAATTACAACAATAAATTGTTTAAACAATTGTTGAAAAAGTTATTTAAAAATGATTTGTAAAAGTGCTTGTATTGAACAAAAATTTGTAAATTGAAAAAGCTCCTTTCACAATTTTTACAGAAATTAATAAAGGATAACAATAATTTATTAAAAAAATAATTGTTATGTGAGAATTCGGTAATAAATATTTTATTGGTACTAATAAATTTAAAAAATTAAAAATGTAGAAAAAAACTACTATTTTATCGGTAAGATTTAAGCCAAGTTATTGTGTAACAACAATGAATTGTTTAAACTATTTCAGAAATATTTTAAAACAAACACTATAAACTTACTTGCAGGGTATCTAGTAATCTAATTTATCAGCAAATTTACACAAAAAAAGAAGCCACATTTTTGAGCTTGGAATAAAATCTTTAATTTTCAGCAATATTTTTTTGTTTCTTAGCCATTTTCCCCCTATCTTGAAACTGTTAAATTTATTTCTTTTAATTTCTTAAATTCTCGAAACATGTAATTTCTTCATGTTTCTTATTTTTAAAAACATTTTTCTTCTATTCTTTTTCACTTTTTCTCTTTTATCATTCAAATTTCATAATTATTTGACCAAATCTTGAATTTTTAAATAAAATATTTTTTAACTAAATCTAACAAATGGTATTCTGGAGAATATTTTATCAAAATTGGATCAAAATGACAATTGTTCACTTAATTTAAAGAAATTGTTATTAGATTTTCTCTACTATTTTTTAAGTTTCTTTTTTTTTTTATGCAAATTATTCTATTTTATTTTATGAATTTCTTCCTTTATAATATTTCGCAAAAATTTCACGTTTTTTCGTTGACTTTTTCAATAATTGTCAGAATTAAAAAAAAATAGTAAATTTTTTAATTAAATGTTTCTTTAATATTTTCTTGTTTTGTATACGGGTTTTTTTATTTTTTGTTTTTCTCTTGTCACATTATTTAATTTATAAGGATCAGCATGTCAACATTTAAGGTCTTAGGATTTTTTCTTAAATTTTTAAATATCTTGTTGTTACTTCAAAGTTGTTTTAATATTTTTTACCAAATTCCCATATTTAATATTTATTAAATAAATTCTTCAACTTTTTTTATTTCTAAAGAATTTTCTCATTTATACTTTTGTAAACCTTTCACTTGTGTTTCTATATTTTCTCATTTTTTAGAATAACTTGGCCAAATTTCTTATTTTTTCGTTCATTCATAAGTTTTTACATACCTTTATATAGATATTAGTCTGCTTTTTTAAATATTTCTTTTAAGCCCTATAATACTTTATATCTTAGACACTTATTAATCATTAAAAAAACAAATTTTGTTTCCAAATACAGAAATTCAAATTGTTTTTAATAATTGGATATTTTTAAAGTGCAATAAATCTAAAAATACTAATTTTTCACAACCTTATATAAAATTTACAAAAAAGTTTGTTTCCTGTGCCAATTCAATGGTAATTTTCGAAAACTTGACGGCATTGGTAAATTGTTAGCATAATTCGACTTATTAAAAAAGTAAAAGATGTCCATCTCTATCTATGGATTTATAAATTTATAGAAAAATGAAACTTTAATGTTAGCGAATCTTGTTAATGTTCGTCAAACAAGAAGTTAATAGAAAAAATGTAGAACAATTTATAATCGTATTAATTTAAAAATAAATAGAGCACTACTTTGTCTTCGATCAGACAAATCTTTGAACATTGTTTGTCCGTGGACCTTACTCACAAAAAAAGTATGCAGTGGCCCTGTAACCAACTTTTTAATTCTTCAAGATCATATTAATGACCCTCTTCACCTTATAATTTTGAGAGAAGCCTCGAAAGGAGAAGCTACAACTTCTTTAGAATATGTGTCTTATCCTGGTAAATATATTATTTGAATATTTAATAAAAGTATGATTTAAATAAACATTGAAATACAATTTTGTTACCTTGTTCACAGACTTGCAAACGAAATTTCAAATATCAGTTTCAAGTTCGACTTACTTGATTGAATGCGTAGGACACTCCACAGAAAGTATTATTTATCTTGAAGGCACAAAAGATTCGTCAGGAAATATATCATCAATTAGAGTTAAAGCACTCGTGGAAAGTTTGCCTGACCTTCGTCTAGAGCGTTTATTGAGAAGAGAAAAATTTGAAGAAGCGGAAATCTTTGCAGATAAATATAATTTGAATAAAGAAAGCATTTATTGTACGAAGGCAGCACTATTTGTGTCTCGATCTGGTCCTTGGGCAAAAGGCAATACCGAACTAGTCAATTTAAATGAATTTATAGAAACTTTAGATAATATAAAGAACGTCAAATTCGTATCCGATTGTTGTAATAATGCTTTGATGCCAAACTACAATCAAATGAAAAGATTATTATTATATGCACGCCAGAGAATCGTTCAGTGTATTCAGGTATTATTCGTATTTAATTAGCGAGGAATTGGACACCATTTTTAATTATTTTTAAATTGATTTGTTAAATCTTCAATTATTTATATCAAATTTGAATTCTCTTTCTTTTAATTTTTATTAGTTTTATAATCTTTTAATTGTTTTTTTTTCCAATTTTTAATTATGTTCATCATTTTTTAATTAATTTCCTAAATTTTCAATTTTTTCTTAATTTACCATTATTCTTATCTCTTTTCAATTATTGTCTCTTAGTTCATATATATTCCGTACTCTTTCAAATTATTTTTTTCATTTCTCAATTATGTTCTTCAATGGTCAATTATTTTTACTATTTTTCAATTATTTTTCTCAATTTTTAATTAATCTCATCATTTACATTTCAATTATTATATTGAATTTTCTATTATTTCTAAAGTTCTGCATTCATTTTCCATAATTTTGATTTATTATTTATCAGTTTTAAATTACTTTCCACAATTTGCAGTTTTTTGTTTATTAATTTGAAAATTTTTTAATTATATTTTTTTTATCTTTCAATTTTGTAATTTTGTCCTACCGAAATAAAATAATCGAGGTTCTATTGTATATAATGAAAATATAATAATAAAAATTAGTTAAATTAAATAGCATTAATATGCCATTATAAAATAAATTTATTATATTTTACTAAATTTTAATTGAAACCAAAAAGAAGTAAATTATTGTTAATAATTATAATGATTTTCATTCAAATACAATTAATATTTTTTTTCTTTCTTCTCTTTCTTCACATTTTCTCATATTTTTTCTTTATTATAAATAATTTATATAAATATGAAGTCTAAATTTAATACTAAAATAATTTTTAAGGATCTCTTTTTTTGCCTCTAAAACAATATCTTTATTTATGTAGTTTTTAAAGTACCCTAAAAGTTCCCTATTTAAAAATAGTGAAATGAGATAAACTATAAATTTGTTTCTGAATGTTAGAAATCTTTCATTTTTATCCAATTATGAGTTTTAATGGTTTATTTTATTTTAAATTATAAATTTGTCACATTTTGTCTAAATAAAATAAGATTAAAAGTTAGTTTTTCTATTTCAAAAAGCAAAATAATGACTTGCAACATAAATTCTTCTTGAGTAGGTGTCCAATTCTTCCTTAGAGGCGTGAGTATCGAAACTTGCTTTATTTTAAAATTTGATACCAATTTATCGTGATTTCTAAATTATTTATAATTTATTATTGAGACGAAAATCTTATGACAAATAATTTACTTATTATTTAACATATTAAGAAATAATTAAATTTAAGTTATATTACATGTGAGACATTAATTTTTAGAGTTACCTGCAAATTTTAAAGACGAAATTCTATTTAATAATCGCTTTTAACAAAATTTCTGCCTATTGAAAATTTACTCAAATTAGATTTCAGTTCAATTTTAGGAATTCTGATAATTCCTCAAATTTGACACTGCAGCACATGCCCTGAAACCGAATTTTGATTCTTACGTTTTCATTTGTTCAGTATAATACTTTGCTCTTTTTTAATATTTTTGTATTGAAACATTTTTAGGAATCCAATGACGACAAGCAACTATCTGTTCAACTTTCCATAATCAGTAATACACTTCATAGACTCGAAACGTTCGAAATAATCCGGAAAATAAACACAAGTGCTAATCAAAGCGAAGAGGAAATAGTTAATGAATGGATTCAATTTTCGAAAACTGATTTAATAGATGAATGCATCAGGCACCTGACACATGTAAGTTTTTTTTTAATTAATCTAATTTTTTTTAAAGATTTTCAACAATAGAATGTTCTATTTAGAGTGAACTGGAAGCAGCGTCTCTTATATGGGTACAACACTGTTTGAGTATAGTAAAAAATTTATCTGCAAATAAAGTTTCGGAAATTTTAGAGGCAATTCCAGAAAAGATTCCAATTGCTGAACTTTGGCCCTGGCTAAAACATTTTGTTCCTAGTTTATTATCTGTTCAGCCTGATTTTTTGTCACAAATCATCTCGTGGAGTTGTAAGAAAACAAGTCAGTTGGAGAAATTTTATCGCAATTGTTGGCCTCAAATTGGTTTAGATTTTGTGAATGGTTTTATTCAAGTTCTCAATGTTGAGGAGTCTCATGATTGTTCATCATTGTATCAACAATATGCTGAAAAGAATTCCCCCTTACAACGTCTCATGACACTTGTTCAAACGTTATCCGATTTACTTCAATTGAAAGAAAACCACAGGTAAATATTATTAATTAAATTACAAATATTAATTGTGGAAAATTTGTATAAGACAAATATTTTTAAATTCAATTTTTTTTATTCAAGTGCGTAAAGTCTGATAAATTTTATAGTTTCAAAATGAATAAATATTTGTGTAGAATGAAAAGTGCATGAATACATTATAAATTTATTCGTTGGAATTTTTTTTTATTTAATATAATATACTTTCTATTTTACTCATTTTTTCTAAAACAAAGTTTTTTCTTTAAAAACCACAAATTTAACCGAATTATATGTAATTACATCAGAATCTCTATTTAACAAAATTTTATGTTATTCGAATCTTTAATTGACGAAATTCACATTTCACCAAATCTTCATTTGTTCATTTGTTCAGGATATTCTAAAATTTGGGGTTTTAAGAGATTTTAATAACAATTCTTGCAAATAAACAATTTAACGAATGATGATTAGGCAAAATAGTAATTTTGGCGTTTAAAGATTCGACTCACTTAAAGTTAAAATTTTGTTAAATTGGAATTAAAGAAGAAAAAAATCTTAAAAAACTTGGTCACAGAGAAATTCTGTTAAATTAAAATTTGGTGGACCAAAATTTGTGTTACGTGAAAATTCAGGATATTGTACCTACATTAGATTGAAACAAATTCGGAAAATAAAAATTTTATAAAAAAAAAAATCTAAATCAAAATTCTAAGGAAGAATTTTTTTATTTAATACGTTACATTTTTATCATGAAAAAAATTTTTGGTGAAAAATGAAATTTTTAGATTTAAGATTGGGTCTTTTCAAAGATCCCTGTGTCAAAATTGAGATATTTATGAATTTAATGAGACTACCAAATTTTATTAAAATCTATTAAAAGTTTCTTAAAATATCCTGTCGATACAAAAGGTACGCACACACACATATTTTACTTTCTTCATTAATTTAGTTTTATTTTATTTTTTATTAAGTAATATTAATAATATCATTCATTAATAAAATAATATTAATAAACCCAAATTTATTCAATTCTTAATTCTTTCTTTCATTTTCTAATATTTTTCTCCAATTTTTTATAATTGTTTCTTCATTTCCAGATATTTCCTCTAAAATTATTTTAAAATATTTTTTGTGCAATACCTGTAAGAAAAGTACCATTTATCTTGCCTGAAAAATAGACGCAAAATAGGTAATTGCTGCACATAGCAACAATGTATACTTTGCTGCATACTGTGCAGAAAAGTGCACTTTTCTGCACACTTTTCCGTCTGGTAGGTACCCGCGCAATTATTAATTAGTGCTTTACCTGAACAGGTGTTGCACAAAATAGCGTGTGGACCTCGAGCGAAAGAAGATTTTCCGTCTTCGTGCAAATTGCTGCGCTCGCTTCGCTCGGGCAGCAAATTTCGCACTCGTCGGAAAACACCTCCTTTCTGCTCTTGGTGCACAATATACTATTTTAATTTTCTTTTCTTCTTTTATTTATTTACTTAAATGTATTAATTTATTTGTTTATTCGTAGCATTTAGTTTAAGTTAATTAAATTTAATTATTTATTGCTTTCTCGTGGAGGAAGCTTTGTGTGTGTGTAAGTATTTTATGTAGTATACTTTTTCTTGTGAACGTGATAACTCGGAAACGGTTTAACGGATTTAAATAAAATTTGGTGTGGTTATTTTTACTACTAAAATCAAAAATCAAACATAATGGTTTCTTAAAATAATAACCATTTTAAAACAATGTTTATTAAAATATGTTTTTTTACATTTGGTTGTTTCGAAAAAGTATTTTTTACTCCAGAATTCAACTTAATATATAAAAAATTCATATTCCTTGCTTCAAAACAAATCGAAGTTATCGGAATATCGGAAATTTTCTAATTGAATATTAAGAATATTTTTCTTGACTGCTAAAAAGAACATTGTAAATAAGAAATAAAAATGTCGATTTATAGGTTTTAAATTATTTAGTCGTTGTATTTCTTATTAAAAACTTAAAAACATTCATTTTGATTAATTTCGTATGTATGTATAGTAATTGAACCTTTTTGTGAGTAATAATAATTTTATTTTTTCAACAAAAAAAGGATAGTGATACCTTTAGATACTTACATGGGTGATCCTACTGAAATGATTCACTTGTTATTGAATAAAGTACATATTGAAGAAATGAACTCTTTTGTCGAAAAGTTCTTGCATCAGTATATGTTAAACCATGGCTTAAAAAATGATCACATTTTTTCTTCATACATTCAGGTAATTGTAGAGATTAAAGAATAATACATAGTCATAAAATAAGAAAAATTTTAACAGTGTAATATTTATTCCAATTATTTATAAGACGTACTCTTTAATAAAATAATAAAGAATTAAATATTTTGCAGAAAACTTTGAGGAATTCGAAAAATTGGCGTTTTTGGGATGAAGCACCTTGGGAGAAACGAATTGCTATAATTATTGGATTTATTCACAATATTCAGGTTTTGTAAATGCTAATATGACTAAAATTGAAATTTCTTGATCTTAATAAGTATACATTTTTCCTTTAGAATCGTTTACAATTGGTTTTGGAAGTATTGAAAGCAGCTCCAGTCCCATGGAGTATAACAATGGATTCACTTGCTGAACAAAATTGTGCTTTTGATCATATTTTGGTGTCTAAAATCAAAACAGAAAAAAATTCTATTCCTGTTAAACTTATCCTCAAGAAGTATGATTTCGAAAACGTCGACATAAACAATGTTAATAACTTACTATCTCTTAATTACATTCAATTTAATTAATTTCTTAATTATTTTAATTTTATTAAATTTATGGCTGTTGCAGAGATTGATTAATTGTATAATTAAAAAAGCTGATGCAAACATGGTTAATGATATTATAGAATTGACCAAAACTGATCGTTTGATGAGAATTTCTGCATTATCTTCTGCAATCATTAAAAGTTTAAATGATGGGTAATCCTTTTTTTTCTTAATAAAATATAAAAAAATGTAGTTTTCTTCAGGGACTGACACGAAAACCGAAACAAAGTATATTTTATTTTTGTTTCGTTTCGGTTTTGAAAAACTGAAACAAAATATCAATTTAATTTTGTTTTGTGTTGAACCTGAAACGAAAAGGCTCTGAATTACGTTTTCGTCTCATGCCCGAAACGAAAAGGCTTCGAATTTTGTTTTCGTTTCATGCCAGAAACGAAAATCCGCTCCGAATTCCGTTTTCGTTTCTCATAAAAAAGGCTCTAAATTTCACAAAAACAATTTTAAACACAATTCTTTTCTTGCAGGAGACGAAAACGTAATTCAGAATCTTTTCGTTTCGGGCATGAGACTGAAACGAAATTCGGAGTTGATTTTCGTTTCGGGCATGAAACGAAAACGTAATTCAGAGCATTTTTGTTTCAGGCGCAATACAAAACAATATTGTTTGTACATTTTTGTTTCGTCACAACAATTCAAAACAGAAACAGAATTCGGTTTTCGTGTCAGTCCCTGGTTTTCTTTATATTTTTCAGTTTCTGAAAAAAGTGTAACAGTTAAAATTTTTGATTATAGAGATATTTCCAAGACAATGGATGTAATTAACAGCTTAGAAGACGATACTGCTTTGCAATGCTGTAAACAAATAGTTAATTATGCTATAGGTGCTTTGAAATTTAAGGTATTTTACTAATCAATGAATTTCTATTTAAAAAAAATTAATTATTTAAAGTTGATAAAATTAGGAAAAAATTAATAATAATATATAAATTCTATTATTTTTTACAGAAAATCAATAAATCGTTAAAACATTACATTGAGATTTTAAACGTTATCGAAAACAAATTAAAAGAGATTTTAAAGCGTACACAACAGACTTCAGAGAATTTTGATGAAACTATTCTCAATATACAACACGTGAAAGCCATTTATAATTTAAGAGTAAAATTTGATATCGATGTTACTTTTGCACAATATCATGCACAAAAAGAACAAATTTTAAAAGACTATATCGCTAAAATAACACATGGTAAAGTATGAAATATTTATATTTTTAATATTACTTTACAGTTAAATTTAAAAGACATTTTTACTCAAGGCTAATTTTTTTATTAAGATTTTCGTTCTGAAAATGCCCTTAACTCAATTCCATTGGTTTGTAAAAATACTCGTAAAGTTGCGAATTTATTGAAAGCACCCAAATTATTGGCAGAAAGCCTTTTATGCGAAAGGATGGAAAAATTGAAAATGTTACATTATATGATTTCGTGAGTACCATACAAAATATTTAATTAAACTATTTTTATAAGGAAAATCTGTATTTAACAATTATTTTTATTTAGAGAAACAGCTGAAGAAGTTAACCAATTAGACGAATATGATGCTGCTTATGTTCAGAGAATTTGTATAACTTCTATGTTAAATAAACAAAGTAGTCATGCGATATCGAATATGATTCATAAATTATGCATTTCTTCGATAAATTCATGTCACCACGGTAAGTATAATTTATACTATATTTAGACTAGGGTAGAAGTACCAGTTATTGGACATTTAGTGCTAGGTCGTCGAAAAATAATTTTTTTTTTAAGATATAAGATATATATTTATAAAATATATTTAGGAATAATTTTAGTAGAAATACATACATTCAGTATTTCTGTACATGTAAAACATTTGAAAAAAAATATAAGTAAAATAAAAAGATAAGTCACATGCCCCATTTATTAGACTCGAAAAACATTGGAAATTCAGTTATTGTGCCCCAGTTATTGGACTCTTAAAATGTATAATATCTTTAAAAATTAAGTGATGTAGCTCAATTATCAATAATAAAATTTAAAAAATCTATTAAGAGGTAGTGAAACAAAGAAAGAATAAAATAAAATAATTAAAGGTAGAAAAAAACTAATGTTTATAATTTAAACAATTTTTAGGTTGGAATCAAGTATCTGCATATCTGCAGACTTAAATTTTGTTAATAATCTTTTTTTAAATAACGATATAAAACAGTTAGTGTTAGTACGACTCATATTTATAAATAGAACATTATTTTAATTTATAATCTCAATATAAAGAACTAATCTATTCATTAGTTTATTAGAATCTTATAACTGGCACTTAGTAAAAATTGCTCCAGTTATCCGACATTTAATTAATTTGCAAAATAATTATTTAAACCTCAATTTTCTTGTTTGCATGATTAATTTAAGGTATACTGAACCAGCATATCACAGATTCATGGTGAAAAACTATAAAATGATAATTTTATACATTTTTGAGAAATGTCATTTTCCAAACTTTTTGTTAAGAAAAATGTCTATAAATCACAGATATCGTACATCATAATATTCAATAATTTTTTTTCAATTCTCTTTATGTATTACTATAATATTTTGACTATGGAAATATAAAAAAGCTTTCAACTTCTTTAATAAAAAATATTACAGACAATTAGTAAGTCGTTTTCTATTATAAAATCAAAGAAAATTAAAGTTTGTCTAATAACTGGAACGTGTCCAATAACTGGTACCTTTACCCTATATTTATTTTTTAAACAACTTGTTAGAATCGTAAAAATATTTTCTTCATTTTTCAAATATATTTAAATTGTTTTGTATTAAATGATCCTTTTTTTTCTTATTCTTTCAAAATATTTGGCCTTTTAAATTTTTTTACTTGTAGAGTTTTTCATAAAAATTCTAATATTTTTTAGAACTTTCAATAATTTTTTTTCCTGAGTCCTTATAAATTAATTAATTAAATGAGTTAAATGTTAAATGAAAAATAAAAACTTGTCGGTTGAAATAATATTTAAAAAATAATTAATACAAATTTTTTGTTCTTAGATGATTTGCTTGGTAATTTGTCATTGTACTCTTGGATTAAAACTTATATGGAAACCTGTTGTACAAAAATGAATGACATTGATTCAAACTACGATTTGATGACTATGGCTCAGTGGAAATCGTTTATAATTTATTCAGACACAACAGTCTCTTCAAAATTAAATATTTTACAATTGTTTCAAAATTCATTAAAAATTTATTTATTGTGCAGAGGTAAATGAAATCATCAACTTATTTAACGGTATGAAAAAAAGTAAAAAAAAAGTATACTCTCTATTCTATTTTTTTTTTCAGCTGCAACAGGAGATATTTCTATTCAAAATGTAAATCAATCTTTACCAGAGGTTTGCATATCAAATGTTTTGTTTTATTTTTATGCATGCTTATCTTAGCAATATAAATTTATCCTCGTTTTAATCAAATCTTTAGGAAGGAATTAAAAGGTTATTAGTTTCTTGGATGGAAAATGTAAATATACTTCAAAAAGAGCATTTGGATTATTCAGCTTTACAAGTAATTAAAACATTGCTTTTTAATTGCTGCTTTACATTAACGGAAAATCAAAATTTACAAATAAAGAATTTTTTATTTACATATGTACTTTCGCTATTGCAAAAAGTAGTCAGTAATCGATTATTCGATTTGCAATTGGGATTAGTTTGTCTTTTTCTGCTACCCGAATCAAAAAGTTTTAACTGGTTTCCAGAAGAACTTAAAATGTAAGTAATTCTCTAGTTTATAATTTGAACTTAAAACTTACAATCGACGAATCATACGTAAAGAATATGTTTTTGTAATACAGTTGCGGCTATCAAGCAGATTTTAATCGACACCGAATAATATCTCAACTTGGATGGACGTATTTTCATTTATTACAAAATGAAATTCAAGAGGAGTACAACAATTACAGAATACTTCATTACTGGGCGAAAAAGTTAGCTATTTATGGAATCTCATATAAAGGTTTTTATTTTCTACTTGAATGCTATTTTATGAATTTTGATTTAAACTAAATTAACTACAACTAAATATTTTTTCAGAAATGTTTACCAGCAGTACTGAGAGTAGACATGAAATTTTACAACGTGTCATGTGCTCAAAGACAGAATTGTCACTAGAATTGATTGAAGAGTTTTGTGAAGATTTCAAGTTCCATTTAAATAATTGTTTCTTATTATATTTAGAGGTATTATTAAAAAAATGGAATCCAACTTTAAATGTGGTTTCTATAAACGGATTAACTGGTAAATGTATTTTGATTTACTTTATAAGACATTTAGTTATAAAAGTATCAATCAATAACGTTAATAAATTTTGCAGAATTAAAAATCGATGAAAATGAAGTGAAGAAGCTTGAAACAACGTGTAAAAGCATTGCGTCAAAAATTGAAGACAAAAACTGTCTAGGAACTCACATTTCATCAATAGAATCCCAAGTAAATTGAACAGAACGTAAACATATTTTAATCTAATGTTTTATTCGGTTAAACTAATTTCATTGATTATTTCAGATAAACTTCTATCATTATGAAGTATTTCTCATTATTATGGAACTCTTAGGCAATAGTAATACAAATAAAATTAATTATTTCTACTTTTTACAAAATTATACACGTATCGGGTAAGAAAGAAATCATAAAGTTATAAAAACTAATAAAAATTCAGTTTTTGCAACACTAACCTTACCTACTTGTATCACAAATAACTATTCCAGACAACCAACTGAAAAAGAGCAAGAACAATGGGCTCAACTCAATCCGGAACATTGCGCTTTACCTCAAATATCCAAATGGAGACTTCCATTCTTACCAAATATAAGTCAGTGGAAAATAATAAGTAAGTTACAAATTTCAAATTCTACACCTGTTTTTTATCATTTCTCAAAATAGTTTACTGCCCAATATTAATTACAATGTTGTTTCTTTAATATACAATTGATATTTATTATGATTTTTCAATTTTTATGACATGATGCATGCCTCTCACTCAGTTTCGCAATGAAAAATAGTGTCAAAAGTGACATAAAATGTTCAAAATGGTGGCAAAATAGTGGCATATTTTTATTAACAAATATATATAAATTTATTTATTTATTTAATCTTATGGTTGTGAAAAGAACAAAAATTAATAATCTTACTGTTTTTATTTTATAAAATAAATTAAAAATACATTCAATTAAACAAATATGAAATACTTTATTTACAAAAGTTCTTCAATAGTAATATTTTTCTTTGTGATTGAGTAATGGAAACAGAATCAAACTGGCCACTTTTTAATTTAGTGTGATTTGCGATGTTTTAACAGTCTCCAATTTTTTAAGGATTATTTTTAGTCTTAGAATCTTTAGCCCCATGTATTTTATCCTGAAAGTTACTTGTTTTCAATTTTTTCCCCAAAAATTAAAAAGATTGTAAAACTTAAAGTTTGGAAAAAACCTATACAGTAGAGACCCCATTATCCGGACTAATGAATGCAGGCACTCATCCGGATAATCGAAAATCCGGATAATCGAAAAAAGTACGAAATAAATGAATTTTCAATTTATAATTTTAGGTATTTATTTCCAATGAATTTAAATAAGACTGAAACAATCTAAAACTCTTAAAATTAACATTAATAAATGTTTAGTTAGAAATATTTCGAAAGTCGATGATTTAAAAGCTGTCAGTTTTCTGCTTTGTGTATTTCCACAGCTATAAAATTTTACCCTAAGGATATAAATTTTTCACGTACTTCATGGTTTCTTCTACTTTAAATATCAAAATACTAACTTTTAAAATATTCATGGTATTAAATGCTAATAAACTTTACAATTAAAAAAAAAAAAAAAAATTAAAAATTTATCCGGATAATCGAAAATCCGGATAATAGGGGTCTCCACTGTATTTAACTATTTTTTACTTATGTGTTTACTAATAATTAGTCATATTTTACTAATAATTAGTTATTTTTCACTAATTGATGAAACAAAAATTCAGACACGATTTGACTAATAATAATTAGTTATTTTTAACTAATTCGGATTTAGAGAGCACAATTCGCTTCCCCTTTTTTCGCTTCTGCTTCAATATTTAGTTCATTTTTTCCGTCTCAATGGAAATAATTTTTTATGATTTTATAATTCCAACCAATTAAATACATTCTATATATTTGAAGTCTAATAAAGAAAAGCACAGCAAGCACATACTTAGATTAGAGACTTATTAAACAGCTAAGTTAAAAATAGTGTCTTTTAGTGGCCTTTTTTACAAAAAAAAGTGTCATTAGGGGAATTTTTTTCAAAATAGTAGCTAAATAGTGACAAACGGCGAAATCCAGGAAATACGTCAAAATGCCCGAAATTTAATTTAGAAAAAAAAAACGGAATTTGTCAAAATATCCGCGATTCGGGAATTTTAAAGTAATTCCTAGAATTCAAAGGTTCCTATAAATTTCAATTTTGTACTCCTTATTCATTTTAAAATTGAATTTGAAATTGTCAAAATAAGATCCTGAAATTTTTGGGTAGAAGGAAAGTTAAAAATAATATTAAATATTTAATAATTTCAAGTCATTCTAATTCAAATATATCCCAAACGCCAATTATATCAAACTTTAATATATTCAACCTTTCAAATTTTAATCAGTTTACATTGCAACAGTCAAAAGTTAATTATTTTGAATTCATTTTGTCTTACTTCAAATATTTCCAACTATTTCAATAGCAAATTATTTCAGTTTATTTTATATTTACAAATGTGTTTTAAAATATTCAGGAAAATTTATTTATTTTCATACTTTGATGGGAAATACAATTTTTTCTTTAATTTTATGTTTTTTTTTTCAATCTTTCTATAAAATATCTTGAAATTGTTTTTAACATTTTTGACTTTCATATGTGTCTAATTTATTTTTATTATTTAATAACTTTTTGTAAATTATTCTTTTCTGATTTTAATATATTTTGGACACTCCCTTAATAAAATTTTTATTTTTTTAAATTAAACGAACAAACTTTTTCTCTTTTTAAGATTAATAGATGAAATATAAAATAATGGACAGACATATGATTGTGCTATTTTAAATTGATATTATAATTTTTTCTGTTTTCATTATTGATGATGTTTTGATTTTTAATTTAACTATCGACGAGTATTGTGATTTTAATATTATTGTCAGTTGATCGCATTGTGCCGTTATGTCAAATTGTCTTTAATATTTATATTTTAAAATTTATCGACTTCATAATGACTGTACTTAATACATTTTTTAAAAATCTTTTAATGGTAATTTTACTTCGTGATTTTTGTTATTTTGTTTATAATTTTTATTAATTATAAAAAAAATTCTTTTAGTTTCTGATGAGGACAGCATAGCTGCCGAAACGTAAAAAAACATCTATGTATTGTTTATTGACTCGAATTGATTGATAGTTTCCTAAAAACCAATAACTTCACCGACGAATAAATGCATTTAAAATAATTTTTGTTTTTACTTTTGCTTACCATTTTATTAATTTCTAGCTCCTGAATTAAATTTAAAGACATACGAGAAGTGGTTGGAAATTGCTCCTATTTTAGACGTGCAGAGTGATCTCATTTGTACATTAGCAGTTAAAGGCGCTGTGGCTCAAGCTTGGAGTAATCATAAGTCTGAAAATAATTGTGAATGGTCTCTTTATTCAAAACACAGTACTCTACTCAAGGAAATAAAAAGGTGTATTAAATTAATGACAGGTGATAAGGCATTAGAATACGGAACGGCAGCATTATATTATGTTGCTAATCATACACCACCAGGTGCTGACCAAGTTGCTGCTGCTCAAGAATGTTACACTTTTGCACAATTATGGCAAATGAATTGCAGTGTACAGATAGAAGATACCACTACTCAATGGACTGGGCAAGAAATGGTAGAGGTAAGACTTTTATTGCAAAGAAATAAAACCTCGTTTTTTATCCAGTTATATTTCACTAAATGAAAAATTTTATTATTTTTAAACAAAGAGAAATTTAAATTTGGTTTTTGGTCCAGGCAACATTAATACTAAAACTATATAAACTCTTACAAAAATAATTATTTTTCAATTATAAAAATATTTTTATTTAATTAACAATATTCATTTTTCTTAAGAAAGTATTTTTCTTTTATAGAAAATTAAATATAAATACCACCGATTTACTTCGAAACACATTCTTTATACCCATGGCTTGGGACAGGTTCATTATTTGAATTTGACTCCGTATCCAGAAAAATTAATTCGCGAAATATACATGGATGAAAGTATTCCTTTAAGATATAAAGCAGCTACTTCAAACAGACCCGATATAAATTCCGCTGCAGACTGTCTGGGAAAACTTTTCAATCTTAACATGGTAAAGCTATGCTCTGATTTACTTTTAGAGTGGCTTCAGCCTGACACAAAGGATTTGAGGATCAATGATAGTTCGACAGAAATGTTTAATTCAAAATTATTGAATGGAGATGCACATTCCGTTGCAGAAGATAATTTATTAAGGTTTATTATTTTACTATATAGATTTAGATTTTTTACAGAAACTGTAGTTTTTATTGAAGATAAAGCCTAAATTTGAAATAATTTGTATTAGGGTTTAAAAAATATGAATTCCTTACAGGGCATCTTACATTCTTAATCGAGGAGATACAGAGCAATCAGCACATTTTTTGATAAATATTTCATTTAACGAACAAATTAATGATTTTGGACCTGGAGTTCGTTATCGTGCTTTACAAGTCTTGCAAACTATCACTAATACACAATCTTTGCAAGATTTAACTAAACGTGATATTCGGAACATAAGGTAGGAATATATTTTATTAATTTTGCTTCCTCATAGAGGAAGCTTTATGATCGTTAATATTTTCGATTTTTCAAAAATAGCCTAAATCGACTCAATTTCAAAAAAAGCTCCAATTTTCCACACACGCGCGCGCGTGTGTGTATAGTAACTTTTTTTGTCGCCAGGATATCTCGAGAACGCTTCATCGGATTTCAATAAAATTTGGAAGGCTTATTAAATTCATAAATATCTAAATTTGGACACAGGAAATTTTGAAATACCCAATCAAAATTTTTTAAGCCCCTGTTTTCATAAAAAACAATCGTATTAAAAATTTTTTTCATATAAATACAACTTAATGAATAAAAGGAATCATATTCCTTGTCTCAAAACTAATCGATCGACCTATATATAAACTATATATAAAAATTCACCAAAAATTCCTAAAAATTATTCATGATTTTCCAGTTAAATTTTACATTTTAAATTCTTTTTCTTTCCGTAACTTCTATAACTTCTCTAATTTTTGGACGAAATATTCCAGATTAAAAAAAGAACTAATTGGTCTACATAAAGTATATATTTTCCCGGAAATCCATAAAATTAACGGCTATTTTTTTATTTTTAAAGAAATTGAAATTTTCTTTTGTTTGTTTGTCGTTGTCTTATTTTAATCTATTGCTTCCTGTATTAGGAATTTTGCTAACACGGAAGCAAAGTTTTCATGAATTGAACACAATTTTCACGTACTTTTGTCACTGTCTAGTAATTTTTCTTTATTTCTTTCTTTTATTTGCTTGTTATTTTTACAATTTCGGAAGTAATTTTTTTACTTTTCTTGTTATTTTTCCTGAATTTTCTAAAGAAGTTGTACCTTCCAGTAATTCTTCTTGTAGAAATAATGACGACTTTTAATTTTTTATGAAATTTTGTAAAGTGTTTATGAAATTAATATAATTTCCTGCTTGTTTTTTATTTTATTCTCAAGTTAAATAATTAAACTTCTAGGCAATATATGAATTCTTTGAAATATCTGAGTGAATTAGAGAATTTGGGTTTGAGGTACAGTGTAAGTAGTTTTGAAAATTGCTCAAAACATGAACTTGCACAAATGTTACTAACTACACAGTTTCACACGTCATCAGTGATTTCTCTCGTTTTTCGCATTTGCCTGGACTTTAATATAGAGGATTATCACTTGTGGAATACTACCTTGAATGAAATGGCAAAATTATTAATGGTAACATCAACTTTATAAACTTACTTAATTTATTGTTTATTATCCTATATTAAATGTATATTTTAACTTTTCATTTTGTTACTTTCGCAGGTGAAAGAACTAGAAAATTTCTTACCTATGATCGCAACCTTAAGCTACGTTACTAACTGTACAGGATACATAACAGCGTGGCAAACAATTATTTCTGAGACTTTCCGAAAAATAGATGTTAATCCAAGTTCAAAACAAATAGAAGATTGTATAAGGATTTTGAGACTTTTGCATTCTTGTCCTGTTGTAAATAAATTGAGTTTTGATGATATAATACAGTATTGTTTTGACTCGAATCAAGCTCAATTCGCCGTTATACTTCTACCATTTTTAAATGATGAACAGAAGAACAGTGTTTTAAAGGTACTTTTGAAATTAATTAATATTTTTTTCATGAATATAATTTATAGCCAACTTTAACAAATTTTATGTCTAGATCATCAAAACATCATTTGACATTCAACAAGTAATTAGTAACCTAGAAGTACTTTCCACAAAAGGCGTCCTTGCAGTTTCTTATGTAAGATATATACAACTAGTATAAATTAATTCAAATTTATAAAAAATTATTATTTATACATTAATGTAATGCTTTTTTTATATTTTAGTCAATACAAGTGTTACGAGAAATAACAAAATGTGAAGAGGATTGAGTTGTAAATTTCATTAATTTATCTGTAAATTGTATTGGAAAATTGTATGTATTACCTAACTGATATTGATTCTATTTTAAATATTTTTAAAATTACACAAAATATTAAGAAACGTATTTTTACTAGCTTTAATATTGAAGTTTCAACCAACGAGTAGGTACTAAAACTATATATTTTTTAAATTGTAAAAATAATTATATATTTCAATAAATTTTTTATTACATTTTAATTTTTTACAAATATTTATTTATAATCCTCAATCATCAACGATTTGTCTCTAACTAACGACACTTTGAAACCATTTGGTAACACACTTTTTGATACAATTCTTAATCGATGCACAATTATGCATTTTGCATTCTCTCTACTTCTATCAACAAATACGTCGATTTCATCGCCTTCATGAACCTTTGATTGAAAAATATAGTTTAGTTAATATCATGTAAAATGTAACTATAATTATAGGTAGTATTTAAACACTATTTATTTACCTCAATGCTTTTTTTTAAGACTTTGTTGCCGTTAATTCGAATTTTACTTTCAAGGAAAGCTACATCTACTTTACTGAAATATGAAAATAATGTACATTAAAACACATAGAAAAATTTAATATCGGACATGAATCACTTAGTCAGGGTTGCAACAGGTCAGGGAATTCAGGGAAAAGTCAGGGATTTTTATCCAAAGTACTGGAAAAGTTCAAAGAATCTTTAAATGGATGAAAAATTATATTTTTCTGCAATTTACTAAGTACATACAAAAATTAACTAAACAAATTTCTGGAAGTCACATTTTAAACAATACTAAAAATAATTAATATTTGCAATCTGAAAAATAATTTCACATTCACAATTTTATAGTAAATATTTGAAAAATTAGTTTTAAGAACTCAAAACAAGGTCAGGGAAAAAGAAAAAAATTGGTCTGGAAATCAAAGAGAAATCAGGGAAAATTGTAATAGAATATTTATGGCAACCCTTTTAGTGTCATTTGAACCTGTTTTCAAAAAATGTTAAAATTTGAGAAAACAATTTTACAAGCTCTTAGATAACATTTTTTACGATAATTCCTTTAAAGCATTAATTTTTCCTAAAAAAATCATTTCGTTCATACGGTAATTTTACTGTCAACAAATAAAATAATATATTATAAGAATACCTATAAACAGTTTGAAATTGTTTCTAGGAGTTTTAAACAGTTTTAAATAGATTTAGTTTTAAATTCCAAAAATTTTTAAGTAGTTTTAAACTAAACTTTTTTCTTCATGATTTTCCACAATCAATTGTATGAAGTTCATAAAAATACATTTTTTCAAAAAATTTTAAAATAGTCAGAAATTGAGATTTTTTATTGTTAAACGATTTTACATAAAATATATCTGAATCAATACTAAATTTCAATATTTTGACTTCATGAAAAGAAGAAAACGTACATAGGGAATCATAAAATTGTCATAGTGTGGCCTCTTATTATTTTATACTGTAAATTCTTAAATTATTTTCTTAAGATGTTAAATAATTTTCTAGTATGTTGTACTAGAAAATCATGATGCCCTCAATATGACAAAGATGTTAAAATTTGGTTAGGTATTTACCGGCGTCACCGGGAGGGAATGTACATTCCCTCCCTGTCAATGACGTCATGGGAAAGCAATATAACATTCCCTCCCTGTCGCCGGGAAAGACTCACTTTCTGACCTCTTCACAGGTAAGAAAGATTGTACTTTCGGTGCCTGTGTTAGAAAAACGAATTTTTTTCGATTTTTGGAAGGTCAGGAAAAAATAGAAAACACTATTTTTTAAGATGTGACGGCGTTTCGGTGGCTTGGGTTGCCACCATTATCAGGTCACTTTAATATAAATAAATAAATAAATTATATATATGTTACGGGCAATGTCCGGAATCCGGGCATTGTCGACAATGACCGTAGATTTCGGGCAAAGTCTAAAATTATTCATATTATATGGCTTTTTCGGGCATTGTCGACAATGCCCAGGGTAAGTTGGGCAATGTTGATAATGAATGATAAAACATAATTAATTATTATATTATTGTAGAAAATGATTAGTATTAGTATTAAAAAACACGTATTTCTTTATTTGTGACATAAAATTTGAAAGGTAATTTAAAAAAATAATTTAATTTAAAATTTAAAATAATTGAAAAAATTTTCGAAAATTGTAGGCACTGAATAATAGTCGTTGAAAGTTGAGGAAACGTGTACTATAAAAAATATTGACAATGATTTTTACACTTTAGGTAGATATTCGCACGTACTTTAATTAATATCATATTTTATAACTACTTCTAAATTTATTACTGAACTTAATATTTACTTCAATATTTCATTTAATAAATATTCTTTTTCAGGAAATATTCACGGTACACTAAACAAAAAGTATGTGCGGAGTGAATTTCACAAGTGTAGGGAAATTCTGATAAATTTATAAGACGTTTCTGACAATCTAATACCACTTAGAGAAGCTGCTGCAAAAAATAGTGTTTCTGGGGCACAAGGGTATGAAAGGTGCAACTGTAAAACAGGATGCGACCATAATAAGTGCAAATGTTATAAGAAAAATAAAAAATGCACCTCGAAATGTCACAATAGCCTGTCTTGTAAAAATAAATCACTTTTTCATATATTATTTTCTGGTAGTAAATAACATGGTAAACAACATTGCCCGGTCATTGTTAAAGATTCTTAAACACTAGTGAATTTTTCTGGGCATTGTCGACATTGCCCGATTTCGGACATTGCCCGTAACATATACATTCGAAGATATAAACGGAATCACAAAAAGAATTAGAAATTACCTAGCTAAAATTATTAGTTACATCGAAAATAGTCAAAATAAGTCAAATAACATTATAAAATAATACAATTTTGTCGTATTAAATTCAAATAGTAAATCACTGACATGGTTTAGTAAGTGATTAGTCAAAACTGAGGTGTGATATTGACAATTATTTATTTGGAATTATATACAGAAGTTATGGTTAATGAAATTGATCGAAGTACATATTATGATTGATAATCACTGTTTCAACTTTCTTATCCTCTTTTCTATATTGATAGTAAAATCATTACATTTTAAATGATAAATTAGACGAGTTATGTCCTTCCATATTACAGGGATCACAGTGGTTTCTTGGTTCAATTTTAGGTGAAAAAGAGGATTTCGATTTTCAAAAAAGGGGATTTTCTTTAATAAAAAGGGGATTTTTGAAATTAAGAAAAAAGGGTTATATTAATAATTCAAGTTTTTTTTACAAAATTTTATTGTTTCTTTTTTTCAAAACAGTTTTATTAATTAATTTAGTCTCTTTTTGTTCAATTTGTTTATGAAAATTTTAAAAGAAAGAGCACTTTCGGAAATACAAAAATTTATCTTTTAATAGGTTGTCTGTTCAATGACGAGAAGATGGTTGTTGCAATGAAATATTTTTAAAAATAATTTTTAACTTTAACGGTTTTTTAAATTATTTATTTAATAATTCGATTTAAAACAGGAAACATATAAATATGTGATTTAAAATGTTCTGATATAATGTTAAAGAAATTAAATTAAAAATCTTTCAGCGAAATAACAATTAATTTTTGTTTAAAGTAAGTAAATATATTTCATAAACAATATTTTTTTTTCCAATAAAATAAATTTGATGTACCTATTTCAACAAAATGATGCAAAACTAGTGATATTTGTTTAAAACGAGTAAAAAATATTTAATAAAAATTTTTTTTATCCAATAAATTAATTTGCTTTAATTAATTAAGAATACATAAAGAATACATAAGAAAATTTTATAACTTTTTAAAATAATTTTATTTTAATTCTGTTTTCTTCATGTTTCCTGTTTAAAATCTAAATAAATTGAATAAATAATAATAAAAAACTATAAAATTAGAAAATTGTCGATCAATAGGAGCCAATATGTGTAGGTGTAAATACTCTTCCCTACTTTGTATAATTTTTAATACAAAAAAGAAGGAACAAAAAACACTAGACACATTTTTTAAAGACTTTATTTGTCAAGCGACGTTTCGTTCTCTGTGACTGAGAACTTGTTTTTGACATGTCACTTATTCGTGATGTTTTACCTTTCGATGTAATTTAAATTCCTTTTTTTTTTAGCCTGATGAGGTCAATGAAATATTGACGAAACGTCGCTTGACAAATAAAGACTATTGTCTTTAAAAAATGTGTCTAGTGTTTTTTGTTCCTTCCTTTTTGTATTAAAAATGATACAAAATAGGGAAGAGTATTTACACATATTGGCTCCTATTGATCGACAATTTTCTAATTTTATAAACTATGGAGAGCGATCAAACTCTTACAAATAATAAAAAACTATTTTAAGTTAAAAATTATTTTTAAACATTTAAATTTAATAACTAATTTCTCATCATTGTACAGACACCATAAAAAAGGATGAATTTTTCCATTTCCGAAAGTGGAAAAATAGAAATTTTTTGAAAAAAAGAAGGTCAAAGAAGAGAAAAATGTTGATTTTAGGTATTTTAGGTGATAAAATCTTGATTTTAGGTGTTTTAGGTGATTTTTCTAAAAAAAAAAGGGTAAAATAAGGGAAAAAGGGGGATTAGGTGAAAAAGTGGAGAAATTGTGATCCCTGTAATATTATAGTATAAAAGAGCGTTAATAAGTGACCCAAGGAAGGTGTGTAGGAATCAAAAAAAAATGTTATTCCATTTTTGCTTTTATTTTGCGTATTTTAAAAGCGACGTTTCGTCAACTTGATTTGTTGACCTCTTCAGACTTAGTATTTAGCTAAAATATATAAAAGAAACTTTCACATAGTTTTAACACATCAAAATTAAAATATAAAACTATAATCTTCATTACTCTGAGTACAGAGAGACGTACAATACACAACGACATATTTGAGATTCAAATATCAAATCCAGTTGACGAAACCTCGCAACGTAAAAAGAAAAATAAATTAATTTTTATGCGCCTGATAATAGAAAACATCCCTGTGACTGAATAAAGATGAGAAAAGAAAGATTTCTGTACTTTTTATCTTCCTAAGATCGACTTTAAATAATTTATTTTTTTGTCAGTTTATAGACTGTTAAATTGCCTTTTTGACATCAAAATTTATAAATAAAACTGTTATTTATTTGTTTATTCTCCACTAGAAAAACCATTTTTATAAAAAATACTCACTTGCGACCAATGCCTAGACACGATTTAACAACAACATCTAAACGTAAAGAAGGAATAGTTCTATTAATGATTTTCTCATGTGGTTCAATTAGATCGGATAAATCTTCATCAGAATCATCTTCGACTTCAAATATTGTGTTCTGTAAATAAATAATACTAACAGAGAGACAAGCAACATAAAGTAAACAGTTTTGATAAAATATTATTGAAATATTAAATGTTTAAAATATAATACTAGATAGATATATTCATATTGATATGAACGAAATTAAATTTTTCTTTTTGTGTCATTTAAAAAAATAATACCTGTTCTTCAGACTTCTTTTTATGTTTTAATCTTTTTGCTGTATATAGGTTAGGAATTTGTTTATTTAATAAGTATTTAGATGAAATATCTATTTTACTAATAAAACTATTTTGCAATGAGTAAAAGGGTTTGAAATAAGTAGTATAAAATTTTCTCTGTAAACAATTACGTATAAATATTCTGGTTAACATTTTTATTTAATCTGTACTTTTTTTTACGCAATGTTTTTACGCATTGAAAAATAAAAATGACCATGCATGCATGCAAGCATGCGTTTACTGACGTTTTTAATTCTATCGTCTGCTACTTGTCACACTAGTGCGCATGTTTCAATTTATTTTATAAAAATTAATAAGGTAAAAACAAGGGTAAAAAAAACGAAAATTAGGCTAGAAGTTATAACCACAAATATATAGAGTTAGACGTTAACTAAAAAAGTAATTCCTTTAACTACTTTACTCTTATTTAATATTTATTTAAAATAAATAATTATTAGTATAATTTTTCTTGGCTGCTTATTCAGTGCAATTCTAAAGTTTCAAACAATTGAGCCGCTTACGGAGTTTCAAACAGGTTCTAAATAGTTTTTAACCAGTTTTAAAGAGCTCTAGATTTATAAGTTCAAAACTTTTTTAAATTATTGTCCTATCTAATTATAATTCAGAACAGTTTAAATATTAAACAATTTCTAAAAAAAGAAGCTATGTTTGAAACTATTTATATAAACAGTTTTAAAAAGTAGAATATTAGAATATAAATTTTTAAAACTCTTACCTGTTACGATTTAGCAAAGTTGGTAAAAATTTGGACTTCACTCAACTGATGGACTTTGAAACGATAGATAATAAGTCAAATTTAATGATACTGATAAAAATGCATTAATTAATCGTCAAAATTACGTTTGAATAATTTATTATTTTTTATATATTTACTTTTTGGTTTTATGTAGGTGTATGTATGCCGCAAGAAGACTTGTAAATATCATCATGATTTTAACGTCTGTATTTGTTAACTTAAACATCTATAATAAAAAAATAATACTGACTTTAGCTTCATTGTGTATCCTTTTTCTTTTTTAATTAAGAAATGTTGAAAAAAATTATTTGATTTGAAAGTTCTATAAAGCCGAGTAAAGTCGTACGGCATATTAAGCATTTAATATTTATTCTAACTAAATTATTAATAAATCATGGACTTCTTGCTTAGAGAAAGTAATAGTCAATATTTAAACGTTTCCTGGCAGAGACATAATAACCTAACCTTGGTTGAATATAGTATACAGTACTGTATTTCAAAAGCTACGATATTTTTTTAAATTTGTTAACTTAATATTTTAAAAAATAAAATATTACATCACATCATTAAAAAACAAATTAAGATTGATCAAACCTCTGAACAAAAATACCATCACCTGATTTCAATTTTGTCGCTAAATTAGTTAATGTTTAATAAATATCTATGTTAATAAATTTTTATGAAATTATATTTTTACTTATTTTTAAGTTGGAGTTAATTTTTCGATTTATTCACAAGCATTTATAGAATCGTATCCGTTTTTTAAAGTCTTTACTTTAAAAACACTTAACCTTACAAAAATGAACTTTTGTTATTTATAGGTAAATGAAAAGAAATCAAAGTAATAGAATATTCTTACAATCGTTTTTCACGTCATGCGAAAAGTAAATATATTTGTATATAGTAATTTTTAAATACCTACTCAGTGGAATATGAAAAATTGTGCTTTAAAAACAAACACGAAAATTTATTTACTGATTTTAA
This sequence comes from Ganaspis brasiliensis, assembly GCA_037103525.1. Classification (NCBI taxonomy): domain Eukaryota; kingdom Metazoa; phylum Arthropoda; class Insecta; order Hymenoptera; family Figitidae; genus Ganaspis; species Ganaspis brasiliensis. The sequence continues at coordinate 145,908 of JAZKLR010000390.1, read as the reverse complement.
TTTAACTTTTTTATTTATAATTTTGAACTTGAAAATTTTCCATTTAAAACATCAATCTTGCTACGTTTCATATTTATGAGTTATATGTATAGTTTTAATGTTATTTTTAAAATTTAAATAATTTTGAAATTATTTCTAAAAAAAAAAGAGAAACAGAGACAAATGAAATCTTTTTAACGAACCAGGAAATCTAATTCAGTTTCTACATAGATATTTATTTATTTGCTTTATTGTTATATGTCATATAATAGTTTTATATATCATATATCGCAGTTATTATCGTAAATCAAATTTGAAAATAGGCTTTAAATTATAACAATCATCGAGAATAATGGAAGCGCTCCCTGAAACTACAGGTCGAAAGCGCTCTTATAATTTTTTACGAGCTAGGTCGAGGCTCATTTGGGGGATCGTTTCAATGACATTGTCGTTCCAATGTATTGAACACTCACCGGAATCCCCATAATAAGAAAGTTTCCCAAATGTTCAATAAAAATGAACATTTCATTCATATATCATCGAGGGTATTGTATTTTAGTATCGCGCTGAATTCCTTCGGGATCAGCTTTTTATGCTGTAGATATTCTCTATATATATCATTCTTTTTTTTTTCTAAACTTACGTGTCTTGTAATAATAACCATAATGTAATCATAAACAATATTACCACCATAGCAATAATAGTATTATAATATTTCTGTCACTAGGGATGCAGCAGAATTATGTTATGTATCGACGGCCCTCTACCACTTTATAACAATGAATAATATTCATTCAATTTCAAACAGCTTTCGATATTACATATATAAGTATGTATGTATGTATGTATATGTGTGTTTATGTAAGTGTGTGTGTTTGTGTGTATCAAGTGTATCAATAAAGTGGCCACTTGAAACTTTTATGTTAAAAGTGCACTGGCTCTTTTGAAATTTGCAAATCTTGTTGTCTATCCCCCAGAGAGCCTGGCCGTCTTCACGTGCGACCCTGATAAAAAATTCTAGCTAAAACACGTCTATTCGTTAATCGTTTAAAAAAAATCTTCTCGTGTTTCCTCCAGTCATCAGATCCTTCTTTAAACTGAATCATCTCTGGAACCAGAAGTCAATCTTCAGTTAGAAAGTCATTTGCTTGAAGATAAAGTATGTAGTAGTGTCCTCTGATGTTACTAGAGTTTCTTTTTTAATTTACTGCTTTTTAATTTTTTACTTTTTTTTCTTTTCTTTTCTTATTTTGTTGGAAGAAAGGGAGAAAAGAAGTGATTTGAGAAAGTGATCAGGTCTGGAATGCGCATATTGAAAGAGTGCTCGATAATAATCAGTGCAATCAATCAGATTTAGTAATGATAATAGTAAAAATTGTGCGCGATGGTGCTTTTGGGAAATGGAAGAGTTTTGTGTGAATGGTGTGTGGTTCTGAGGAGAAGGGACGGTATTCCGATATTCCAATTTGTTTAGTGTTTTCGATGGCATTAAAGAAATTGAAATTTCACAGTTATTTCTTATTTACATGAATCATGGTATATTCAATAATTATAATAATAATAATAATAATAATAATGTAGAGGATAATTATAGATAATATGTACTTTCAACATAAATAATTCGCAAAAAAATTACTGCTCGTGACGAATGTGAATACGATTGGAACGTTAATCGATTGAATGTCGTTGCATAAACATTGTAATCAGATAAGCCAAATGCAAATCAATGCGAGACACTCGGATTTCTCGCAATGAACGAAACGCGTCACAATAAAATTATCAATTTAGGCAAACAAGTTGACCGATTAATTACTGGAATTAATCGATCAGCTTCTTTGCTTATAAAATCAAGAATGACAGAGACTATGCAACTACCAACGGTTAAGAATCGTCGTAGCAGAAAACGTGCTCATATTTTCTTTCTTTTTTTTTCATTTTTTTTTTTTTTTCTTTTGAATTGCAGTAGTGTACGCGCACCATATCCACTTAATATCGGTATCGAATAAGTATTTAATAGATAATAGCAATAAACTGCAGTAAAGATTTACCATCTTATCATCTACCATGACAAGTAATATTGGAGCTGTGGGCATTTGTGTTTTACATGTTTGTGTGTAGGTGTGTCCAAGTATGTAAGTAGTACTGTAATTTACGTGGTGTCTAGAAACAACGTTTTTGCATGCCAGTTTCGTCTACTACTACTACTTTGTTTTCCAGATTCGTCGTCTCCTTCTTTTCTTTCTTCTTAATTCACACAACATGAGGAAAGCTCTGCCTTAAGGAAGATTTCTTTCAACTCAATGGGTCCATTTGTTCCATCCCTGAAATAAAAAATCACTATAGATTAGAAATATTGCAAATAAATGAAATATGTATGTAAGGATAATTTCATTTAATTTTATTTAGTCCAATTCTCGATATACATATGAATAATTAAACTTGCAGATTAAACATAGATTCTCATATTTTAGCACCAAAAATAAAAAAAGTAACTTAAAATCTGTAACATTTTTGTACAGAAAATTTGATTAGTAAATTTTATCTAATGAAGTGAAATTGCAGTTAATTACAGGAAATCTTTGGCATTTACTCTATATATTTGCTTAATGGTATTAAAAATGATAATTAACTTACCGGGTGTTGCTTATCTTGGACTGTATCAGACATTCCCCATGCTGGAGGTTCCATTTTACCAGATTCGTTGGGCTGAATTTCAGTTAAATTCGGAGCTCCAAATTGTCCTGGTAATATTGCCAGACCTGGCATCAATGAAATTGCAGCTGCATTTCCATTGGGGAATTGCTGTTGATTATCTAAATGACCCTAAAAATTAAATAATAATAATTAGGTACTATTATTGCACATATATTGCAATTTTTTACATTTGAGCAATAATAATAATAAATTAATAAGGTTTAACACAATTTTTTTTTACTTCAATCCTCTTTAGGTCAAAAAAGAAAAGTTAATAATAAATATGAAAAAAAAAAATTGGAAAAAATAATTCAAATGTAATAAATGAATCGAAATGAAGGCAAAAATAAGTAAATCAGGAAAAATCTACTACAAACTGAGAAAGTTTAAAAAGAAAGTAAAACGATTCTGAAGAAAATAAAGAAATTCTTTATTTTATCAAAAGAAATTTAGAAAACTGAAAAGCTTTTAAAATATTATAGAAAATTTCAGAAAAAAGTCGAAAAATTATGCAATAATATATAAAAAAATGGCAAATTTAAAAAAAAATTAAGTACACAGCAATAAAAAAAATCACAGAAAGTGAGCAAAATAAAAAACGTACTTAAGGATACCAAAAAAGTTTTTAAAAGATTTACTTGAATAATTAAAAAAAAATTTTAATAAAAACGAAAATCAACGAAACAACGTGATTATTTTTCTTCATGACATGAAAACAAGAATTATCGAATAAACAAAAATACTTAAGGTAAAATTGAGAAAAGTACAGATAATCTAATAACAAAAAAGAATTTTTTTTTTTTTAAGAATGAGAGCAATATTAATACTTTTTGAGTAATACAAAAATTATGATAAAATTAGAAAATTTATTAGAGATCAAAAATTTATAAAAATATTATGAAAAGTATTATTTTAATGATTAGGTACTTCGTACTTCAAAACAATGTTTTGTTTTTTGTTTTATTGTTTTCTTGGGTTTGTAATGTAAATTTAAAAATTGATGTTTTAATCCAACGCTCGTTAAGAGTAGAGTTCAGTTTCAATTTAAACACATAAAAATTTACTTTTCTCAGGGGTGCCAATTTTTTCTAGCATAATATTATTTAGAAATTCAAAGTTCAGAGTGTCTACTAATTTTGGTCAACAAAATTCCTAGTATTTTTCCTAGTTTTTCCTGGTTTATACCTATTCTCTTGGAAAATTAAATTTTTTATTTTATTTAAGGCATAAATAAACTTACAAATAGCTACAAAAATGGACTTTTTCATATTCTTTTTTTCAATTTTATATACCTATATATTTAACTATAATTGAGTAGCCGGATGCAATAACTCGCTAGGCGCTCGAACACGCGTAAAACTATTGTCCAAGCCAAATTTTTGAAGTAGATTTTCAAATTGTTTAAAAAAGTTTTTTAAAAATATGAGGTTATAGAGAAGAAAAAAACTCATCTTTTTTTTCTCTTCAATTTTTTTGTAGAATGCATACTTTTAATAAAAAAAATTAAAAACACGAAAAAAAATTTTTGTAAAATCAATTACCTTTTTATAAATATCACATCATTTCTCAGCTATTTATTATTGAAATTGATTAAACTTTGGTACACGTATGCAGTATATACTGTTAAAGCCTGCAAGCACAGTAAAACCTTTAAAAAATTATATTGTTTAATAATATTTAATACAAAAGTAATAAGTTCAATAATATTAAACAATATCATTTTTTAAAGGTTTTACTGTGCTTGCAGGCTTTACCAGTATATACTGCATACGTGTACCAAATTTTAATCAATTTCAATAATAAATAGCTGAGAAATGATGTGATATTTATAAAAAGGTAATTGATTTTACAAAAATTTTTTTTCGTGTTTTTAATTTTTATTATTAAAAGTATGCATTCTACAAAAAAATTGAAGAGAAAAAAAAGATGCGTTTTTTTCTTCTCTATAACCTCATATTTTTAAAAACCTTTTTTAAACAATTTGAAAATCTACTCCAAAAATTCGGCTTGGACAATAGTTTTACGCGTGTTCGAGCGCCTAGCGAGTTATTGCATCCGGCTACTCAATTTTCAACATATTTGTTTAACAAATTGGTTCATTAATGCATTAAAATGCATTTAATCAATAAAAATATTGGCTGACTGCCATTGTGTCATTTATATGTGACTGGTCTACCTTAAAAACATTTGTTTATACAAAAATTAACTTTTTAAAGAAACAGTCATGTGAAAAATACACTACCTATAAAAATATCACAAATTATTTGTTTTAAGTATTAAACTTTTCAAAAAAATTCAAAATAAAAATGAGTTAAATATTCTAGTAAATTTAATGACAGTGAAATATTTACTAATTTTTAATTTTTAGTATGAAATAATTTTACAGCATAGAAATAAATAATACAATTGCAAAAACTATTTAAAAACTAAATTAATATTAGAAATTGCAACATTAAAATGAATGAAGATATTTTTATTATGGTATAAAATGAAACAAAAAGTACTTTAAAATTACATCTATTATCGTTATTTAAACTTGGAGAAACTGCCATTTTTAAGACTAAAAACAAATACTTATCCTTAATTAACTCTTTCGCGTCAGTTTCTCTAGAAAAATGTAACGCCGCCATAAATATCAAAACATTTTAATTTTTCTCGAGAAACTCACATGCTCAACCCCCCGTATTCGAAGGTTTTTGGGGTTGCTGAAAACAAATCCGATGTCATTTTTGAAAAATTCAAAATGGCGGATCCAATATGGCAGACGAATTGTTTTAAAATTGTTTGGATTCGCTTGGAATTTGTTACTTGGAGGCTTTCAAGTGAATCCAATCAATTTTAAAACAATTCGTCTGTTATATTGAATTCCTGAAATCTGATTTCATATTGGTATTCAACGACCCTAAAAATTCTTTTATATCGAGTTTCATGAAAATTGATAAAAATTTAAAAATTCATGTCCGCCATATTGGATCTGTCATTTTGAATTTGTATAAAGTGAAATCGGATTCGTTTTTAGCGACCCCAAAAACTATTAGATATGTTGAAATTGGTAAAAGTATTCTTCAGGAAAAATTCAAAGGGTTAATGAATACTAATTTTTTTTAGTTTTTCATGACGAAAAATTTAAGCTAGGTCCGATTAAAAGTAATTTTTTGTTCTCATTTTTTGTAACACAGTGTTATTATATACAATAAAAGTAAAAGAAACAAAATTTGTTTTTTCAATTGTTGTGTTAAACTGAAATGAAATTCATCCTACTGTCTATAAAGATACTATTTATTTAATAATTACCGGAAAATTAGTTTCCATCATTTGATGTAACTCAGCATCCATGTTGGAGGTGCGATTAAACGAAGTATTGGAACGGAATATTTGATGCCTGTCCATTGCAGGATTTAAACCAGCCCAGGATCCGACCATCTTTTCGTTCAACATCCAATTTATTGAATCGGCATCACCTCCAGGACCCATACCGGTGTTATAATTCTTCCAAGCTCTTTCCGTGCCAATAGGTCTCGGTACCTTACGATCTTCCATCTTCATCTGATTCATGTCTGGAGCAACTTGTCCTGGCGAGGATGGTGACATAGATGGAGAGCCTCCGTTCTCCAAACTCGTGATCAAGTCCATATTTCCCGGTTGTCCTGACATGTTGGCCAAATGATTGGAGAAGCCAATTTGACCCATCATGGGATCCTGATGAGTGGGATAGTTGTTGTGTGGAGGTGCGAACGGCCAACGCGTTTGACCATTACTCGAGAGATTGGTATTGGGTGTGCCACGAGAGGGTGTCTGATACTTTCCTAATGGGAAATTTCCGAGCATGGCTAAATTGTTGGATTGCATTCCGGAAGGTGGTGGTGGTGCAACTGTTGTAAACATATTCGGATGAATTCCCGTTCCTGCATTGAACATTGCAACTTGAGGTTTATTATTTAGATGCAAGGAACTGGAAAAGTCGGGCGCTCTCGGATTTAATCTGGACATGCTGACAGTTGTGTTGACAGTTGCAGAGGGGGCGATTGTCTGTGTAAAGTTTTGCATGTGAGGATGAAAGGGTAAAAGAGTGTGCGCAGGTTGTCCTTCGTTGGGAACCATTTTTAATAAACTAGAATTCACACTAGGGTGCTCGTAGCCACTGCTATTTGCCTTGAATAAACCGACATCTATTCCTGGTTGCGAGGTCGAAGGCATAACGTGCTGCTGCTGTTGTTGTTGCTGCTGTTGTTGTTGTTGCTGTTGTTGCTGCTGCTGCTGTTGTTGTTGATGTGAAGCAGAATTTCGAGAACTTATGTCACCTTGGTAGACTGGTCGATTAAATTGAGCTATATTGCCACTCATGTCGATATTCTGTTGTTGCATTACTGGTCGCGCAACTGCTAGACTTCCTGGTGCTTTGCTTGGTAAAGTGTGCTCACTATAGGGGATGGATGATTGAATATGAGGCGGTTGAATAGGATTGGGCGCACCCGAGGGCGACACTCCACTGCTGATTGTACCTCCTGGAGCGCTACTGCTGCCACTTGACTTGCTCGAGACTGGTGAACACATCGAAGCTCCCCTGTATCCTGGAGCTTTAGAGGCATCTACTTGGGGTGGTGCACTTTCCATAAACTTGGGAGAAGCACCCGATGTGTTGACAGAAACTCCTCCTCCGGCGACAGTTGCAAAGTTCATGCCCTTTTGAGATTCTTCTCGACCTCCCCACATCGACTGTTGCGTTACCTTTGTGAAAGTATCGTTAAACAAGGAATACTCGAGAGGAGTACTGGATTGTTGGGGTGGTTGTTGTTGTTGCTGCTGCTGTTGCTCTTGAACAGGCGCAACAGGAGTCGAACTGCGCATTTGGTGTTGTTGTTGCTGTTGAATGGATTGAGACTGAGACACAGTCGGAGGTGAGGGCGTTACGCGGACTGAGGAAACAGGCGTAGAAGCAGTGACAGTGTCGGAACCACAGTTGGTCACAGTTGAACCAGAAATGGACTGATTTCCACTTGAATTTGGGATAAATCCTGTCTTAGCGGAATAGTGTGATGCCATCATTGGAGGAGCAGATAAGGTCGGCAGTGGTCGGCAGTGTTTTGGAGAACTGTTAGCCACAGCTTGATGAGGAGACGTTTGCGGAGTCGCAGGCGCTGTCGAGGACATCACTGTCATCGTGCAGGCTTGAGACGACTTTTGCTTGCCTCCCGTGCTGTGAGCGGATTGCATTACTGTTGCTGTAGAATGAGTCGAGGCAGTGATTTCAGAGAGTTTTGCGGCAAAAGTTTGTGATGTACTGGTTGTGACAATCTTCGTTGCTCGTCCAGCAGTCATAATTGCGCTCGTGTACGACATAGTTGTTTTTGTATTCGACGATGATGACAACTGAGCAGCAGCTACTGCTTGTGCACGTTTCTCCGCTGGAAATTAAAAACATCAAATGTCAAAAATATGAAATTTGAACTTTTTCCCGCTTATTTTCAAGAAGGTCATACAATTCTAAAAGACTATAAAGAAATGACTTTTAATATGTTCAGATGTCTAGCCAAACATTATTTTGAATTTCCCGGATTTGTTTACTTAATAATTAATAACAATACTAGTTAAATGTTAAATGGTTTGAATAAAATATTAAGATTAGCTCTAAAAATAACTAAAGAAACAAAACAAGCAAATTATTTAAAATTTTCAAAACATTCGAAATTCTATGACAAAAAATCAACGAAAGAATAAAGAAATTGCAGAAAAGGTCAGAAATACTGAATAAATAAAAAAAAGTGAGAATTTAACGAACAATGAAAAAATAAAAAATTTCAAAAAATCTAAGAAATTATGAAAAAAAGATAAAATAATAAAAACTATTAAAAACATTATTATAAACGCAAAAATAAGATAGTCGTGAATAATATAGTTTCCCATTTCATTTGTTCATGGATTTTTTTCTTTATTTTTTTAATTTGACAAAACATATCCCTAAATATTTTAATTGGTTGAAAAAAAATTTTACAATCTTTTTTAGTTTGACAAAACATAAGCCTTCAACAAATTAAAATATTTAGGGATATGTTTTGTCAAATTAAAAAAATAAAGAAGAAAATCCATGAAGAAATGAAATGTTTTTATGGAGTGTCACAAAAACATTTTATTTATTTTTTTAAATCTTGCTGCTATGTTTACCAGAAGTGACATCCGAGCAAAACTGGCTGACATGACATTTCCAGTTCAAAGCCTCTAAAAAATGAAATCAGATTAGATTATTAAACAGTAAGCTTCTCGCTACACTGAGAAAATGAGACATGACTGAGTACTGTCCGGACAGGAGTGGTTCCTGTCCAAATAAAAAATTTTAATTAGACAGCACTCATTGCTTTCTGGACATGAACCATTCCTGTCTGGAAAGGACTCAGTAATGTCTTGGACATTAATGAAATAGACAGTAGTGAACCCTGTCTAGACAGGAATGGTTAATATCTAGACCTGAATGATAACTCTCCGGTGGTGAATTTAAAAGAAGGTTATAAAATGTAATAGACGTCATTCAAAAAAATGTACATTTGGACAAAACAACACTGAGAGACTGAAGATTTGAATATTTATAAAACTTGTTGAAATTTTATTATGTTAGGTTAGAGGTTAGGGAAAAACGTACTTTTTCTTAATATTTCAAATGGGTCAATCCACTGACTTTTGTCTGTAAGCTGTTGCGGCAATATTTTTAATAATTTTAATTTTAAAATATGTGAAACGCCAACATTTTCTGAATTCAGTAAGTATATTAAAATGGTATAAATTTTCTTTTTTTTCGTGTTATTATTATTCAAAAAATGAAGGTTCACAAGCTTATTTGTAACCTTAAAACTGATGCTTTTTTTAAAAATGTTCTAATTCTTAGAGTAATTAATATAATATTTATCAGAACTTATTAGAAATATAAATTATTTAATTCTGAACACAGAAAAGATGGGTTTATTATAAAATTTTATTATTTTAAAGTGATACTCTGATTTAAAATATTTATACTTGTATAAAGTTTCACTATTTTTCGAAGCTTATTACTTTTTTATGGAACCTCCTACAAATTTGAGGTTCAGAATATAATTTAATATTAATATAATCTACTTGCCTATAAAGTTTGACGAACGTGTATTGCCTCGTTTAGGAAATATTAAAAATTTTTAATTTCTTACTCAAAAAGGTTAATTTTTATATTTTAAGTAAACACAGCAATTTTACATTGTTCCATTTAAATTAAATTAGTATACAAACGGAGCGTTTGCCTGTTAAATATTATATTCATTACTCTAAGAATTAGAACATTTTTAAAAAAAGCATCAGTTTTAAGGTTACAAATATGCTTGTGAACCTTCATTTTTTGATTAATAATAACACGAAAAGAAAGAAAATTTATACCATTTTAATATGCTTACTGAATTCAGAAAATGTTGGCGTTTCACATATTTTAAAATTAGAATTATTAAAAATATTGCCGCAACAGCTTACAGACAAAAGTCAGTGGATTGACCCATTTGAAATATTAAGAAAAAGTACGTTTTTCCCTAACCTCTAACCTAACATAATAAAATTTCAACAAGTTTTATAAATATTCAAATCTTCAGTCTCTCAGTGTTGTTTTGTCCAAATGTACATTTTTTTGAATGACGTCTATTACATTTTATAACCTTCTTTTAAATTCACCACCGGAGAGTTATCATTCAGGTCTAGATATTAACCATTCCTGTCTAGACAGGGTTCACTACTGTCTATTTCATTAATGTCCAAGACATTACTGAGTCCTTTCCAGACAGGAATGGTTCATGTCCAGAAAGCAATGAGTGCTGTCTAATAAAAATTTTTTATTTGGACAGGAACCACTCCTGTCCGGACAGTACTCAGTCATGTCTCATTTTCTCAGTGTATCGTCCCTACTAGAATAATAAATTTTCGATTAAGAAAAAAAGGAAAATGGCGTACTTATTCAATTTTTACTTTTTTTTTTTAATGTTAATTGTTTAAGAAAATAGTATTTATTGATAAATAATCCTAATTCTAGTAGGGACGATAGCGAGAAGCTTACTATTCAATAATCTGGTCTGATTTTATTTTTCAGACGCTCTGAACTTAAGATATCATACAAAAATTTAAAAAATACGATAAAAAATAGAAACTAGAAAAAATAAAATAAGAAAATGTAAACAAAATAAGTCGAAAGCCTAGAAAAAGAATAAAAAATTCATTTAAAAATAACACTTAGTAAATTATTACAAAAATGAAGAAAATAAAAAAATAAAATACCTATATTTTTAAAACAATTCTAACAATAATTTTTTTTTAATCATGAAATCTAGAAATTGTATACAAAAGCCGAGTGAATATAAAAAATTATAAAATTAAAGAAAAAATGGTTATTCCCACCAATGTATAAAAATAAATAAATTTTCCTAAATGTTTAAACAACATAATTGTGTAAAATAAACTGAAATAATTATCGCAAAAAGAAGAAAATTAAAGAAAATCTACATAACTCGAAAAATAAAATTATGAAAGAACGAAAAAGTTACTGATAAAGATAGTAAATTAGAAAAAGTTGTAATTACTTGAAGTAAAATAAAATGAAATGCAACCGAATTAATTTTTTTACTATTGAAATTTTAATTAATTAAAATTTTAAAGTTTGATTTAATTGGCGTTTGGAATTTATTTTAATTGGAATAACTTGAAATTATTAAAACTTTAATATTATTTTTTAGTTTCTTTCTGTCCAAGATTTTTAAATCGCATTTCGATCATTTCAAATTCAATTCTTAAAGTTATTGAAGAATACAATGTTGAAATTTTCAGGATTCATCTACGAATTCTTGCAATTTCTTAGAATTCCCGATTTTTTCCATTATATATTTCATTCCCGGTATTTCCCCAGATCGCTAGACACTCTGTATGTCGGATTAAAATTTCAATTACTTTTGAAATAATAAAGGTTTTTAATGTTCTTATTATTTACTATCGTAAGACCGAGTAATTGTGGTCATGTAGGGTAACTTCGCCCAACCGTAACCTTTTATTTTTCAAAATTTAATTATCGATATTTCTAGAGAGGAAAATATAAGATTTGCAATTGCTTTTTTTAATAAAAGTGTCAAACCGTGTTTTAAATGTATTTTAAAGCAGAATTGTCGTCAAGTTTTAATAAAAGTAATATTTATTTAAAGGTGTTTATTTTGATCATTAACCCAGTAGCATGTAAAAGTTGCTTGTAAAACCTAGATTTAAAATTTGTTGTAATAAAGGCATCTAACAATCTTAATTCTTATATCTCTGACATAATTTAAAAAAAAATAAAATTCATGAAACAAGTCAATTTAAAAATATGTGTGCCAAATTTGAGCTTTCCAAGTCAAATAGTTTGGCGTCTAGGGGGGGGGGGGGGGGGAATACGATTTTTGTTTACGGACGCACGAGTCTCGTCATAAGGGTTCCGTTTGTACACTTTGTGTACGGAACCCTAAAAAAAATGTCAGATTTATTGGGTAATTTCGTTCAAGAGTAAAATGTATAATTCAATTGTTAATTAAATCTAAGGTAATTTCTTATGGCAAAATTATAATCAATTATCTACTGATAAAACACAAAACGTTATTAAATATTTATTCCAATGACTTTAAATGTTATTTATACACATATAATATTTTCTCAGTACCAATATTTATTTTTAACTTTTTCCTATACTTTAAAAAAAAACATGAGAATTTGAGCAAATATAGCCCGTCCTGCGGTATGTTATGAGAAAAATAAAATTATTATTTATAAGTATAAACGTGTAGGTGATTCTATTTTTTAAAAATGTTATCAAAAAGAATTTGAAAAATTTCGAGTAACTATTTGTGTTCATTTTATGAACACATTAATTACTCAAGGAGATTGCATACTTAGTTTGTGTATTTATATAATTAAAATTCAGAAATCCGGTAAATTGTTTAAAAATAGGTGTTAGATTAACGAATTAAGTGACAAAATTAAAAAACAAAGAAACAAAATACCTGCGGCAACAAGTCTAGGAGCTGTGGCTCTCGGAATAGATGTGGGGAAAGCGCCAGAAAGTTTAATTGCCGAAGATGACCGAAGAGGTATCAGTGGATTTACTCCTGAAGCTGGCACACCCGATGCATATCCTTTATTCACTTGAGAACTCGAAGCACTTGAAACCAGACTGAGAGGCTTGCTCACAACGCCTCCAGTTTTGCTCTTGGTTGCCTAAAAATGTCAATAAACAATTTAGTTTTCCATTTGGAATATTTAAAAATAAAATTATCCTGTTTCCAGATGAAACTTACAGCAACCGTTGGAACGGTTTTATCCCAAGTGGACGACATAACAACGGTAAGTTTTGATTTTGGAAGCATCTGCTGAATATCCACATCTGGATCCTTAATCAAAGCCGTTATTAAACTATGAGCTTGTTTTGTCGCATCTGCCGATCCCCTGTTAAAAATTAAAGAAAAAAAAACATTTTAGAGTATTTTCAAATAAAGATAAAATAAGTTTAAATAAAAATTTTATTAAATTGATATTTACTTGATGGTAATTATTCTCTCTCCTTGAGATTTGCTCTGCTTCTCAACTTCTATATGTGCTCCAGTTGCCCCTCTAATAGCGTTGATATTACTGCCGCCTCTACCAATCACTCGACTAATAGCATTTGGTGGAACCGTTATCTTTTTCGATCTATGTGGGGAGTTCATAAATCTACCAGAATCATCCGATTGACCCCTGCACACAAAACAAAAAAGGTTATTTTAATTTCTAAAACTTCTGTATTACTTTATTTGATGATAAAAAATAATCTGCCTCGTGATCCTTATAAAATTGAGAATCAAGAGTAAGTATTGAATCTAATTCAACAAATTATTGAAAATTTAATTTTTTAAAGAAGCTGATACATATCACTCATTAGAAGCATAAGAAAGAAACACATTTTATTTACCTATTTAGAAAAAGATAATCATTTCTTAAAAGTTCTATGAGTATTATACATTAATATTAGAGCTATCATTCAGTATTAAAAACAGGTTTTCTTTTAATATTTATCGAAATTTTATCCATATTTGTCAATCAAAAATTTCTTCGTTGAAAAGAGACACTTTTTTCAAAGAGCAAGCTTCACAGTGACAATGAAGAATATTTTAGGGTAAATAGGGGACTGAATATACAAAAATAGGGAACTTTTATGGTACTTAATAAACTTAATAAATAAAGATAAATGAATTATATATAGTAGAACCTAATTATTTTATTTAGGTAGGACCAAATACAAAATTGTAGGATAAAAAAATATAATTACAAAATTTTCAAACTAAAATAAAAAAAAACAGAAAATAACTACAAATTGTGAAAAGTAACTTACAACTGATAAATAATAATTCAAAAATATAGAAAAGGAATACAGAACTTTAGAAATAATTTAAAATTCAAGATAATAATTGAAATATAAATGATGAGAATAATTAAAAATTCAGGAAAATAATTGAAAAATAATAAAAATTATTGACAATTGAAGAACATAATTGAGAAATGAAAAAAATAATTTGAAAGAGAACGGAATATATATGGGCTAAGAGAAAATAATTAAAAAAAAAAAGATAAGAATAATTGTAAATTACAAAAAAATTGAAAATTTAGGAAATTAATTAAAAAATGATTAGCATAATTGAAAATTGAAAAAAAACAATTATAGAATTATAGAAACAACTGAAAATTGAAGGCAATAATTAAAAATTTAGAAAATAATTGAAAATAGAAAAAATTAATTTAAAAATGATGAGAATAATTGAAAAAAAATTCATAATTGATGAAAACAATCGAGAATTGAGAAAAATAATTAAAAATTCATGAAATCAATGAAAAGTTTATAAAACAAATTGTATATTGAAAAAAAAGAATTGAATTTTAAAATTAATAATTTAGTTTGTTAAAAAAAATTTTCAAAAAAGTAAATACTTTGTTCAAAAATTTAAGCTATGTTGATTTGATATTTCAGTAATTTTTCAAAAAGTTGAAATGTTTAATTGGAAAAAAATATCTTATTGATGTCGATTCTTCTACAATTAATAATAAAAAGTACTTAAAAGCAATGGAGAAACTTTTAATCTTCTTTAATTATTTTTTATAAAAATTTGTCTATGTGTTAAACATTTTAATTGCATTTATATCATATTTAACATCACTTTTTCTTTATACGAAAGTAACAAGTTCATATGTTTTTAAAGAATTTTGCGAAGATAATTTACTGAATTTGAATTTTAAGTTTTCTCAGACAATCGTTTTTTAACTGAAAAAAATAAAATAAATGAAGCATAAAATTAACTGAACTTTTTAATTTTCATTTTATATATAAACAATTAATTAAAACAGTCATTTCGTGTAAATTTCAAAATTACATTGTATAAAAAATTTATTACAGTTGAGAATCTATACAGTACCGTCGGGAATTGTCAGTCCACCTATTTTTTAAGGACGCTTATACCCTCAAGCGGTTCTCATTCTATCGGACCATGATAGTCAATATTTTTTTAATTTCATTTCGTTTTATAATTTGGTTTCTAAATAGTATTTTGTATTTAAAATCATTACACAAACAAATTTTATTAAAAAAAAAATTTTCTGTTGAAAATTCCAACTTATTAAAATTTTTTCTTCCTGATTATTTAAAAAAAGTGAAGGATTACTACCCTTAAATAACATTTTCTTAACAACGGAACGGTAAATTAATTAAATATTATTGTAAAAGTTGTATTCTATTACAGTTTAAAGTGTAGTAGTTTTTTAAAAAAATGTGTAGAATCGTGTTTTTTTAATTAATTAAAATATAGTCATTTTGCGCATTTTGTTACTGTTTCCATGTAAAAGTCCCAACTTTATAAATTTATATCCTAAAAACAGAACGGTAAAATTCAATAAAATTATAACAGTACATGTAAAGTAATGCATTAATTATGACATTAAAATTTTATAAGAATCTGTAGAAATTGGTTTTTTGGATAAACCTCCTTAAGGTTTGAAAAACGTCTTTAAGGTATTAGTCGCGTAAAATGATTTTCGTCAGATTTTTTTAAAACTTTGTATCTGTATTCATGAGGTATTTATCTATGAAATGAGATCTATCCTATTAATTTTGACCACTTCTGAGCTTCAAAATATTAATTCAAAGTTTATACCTTTTACATGCAATAGCACAAAATGCATGTAAAAAATGTCTCTTATATTCAATTCTAAAAAAACAAGTCGTCAGTTTTTCAAATAAAACTACTAAGTTACACATTGAGATAAAATAAATCATTTAAAAAAAAATTAATTTTATTGACCACGTCGTATAAAAAATACAATAATTTAAAAATTCATAATTTTTCATTTTCACGTGGTTTCATTGAAAAATCTCGAAAACGTGTAAGCAATACATCACGATAACTTATAGTACCTGACTCAAAATCTTGAAAATTACATATATTACATTAGAAGAGGTCACAAGGATGCAAGTGAGTTAATATAAAAGTTTATTTTTTGTTCTTTTTATTTTGCGGGAGTTTTGCGGGAGCATTTACGCGACTAATACCTTAAACGTACAAAGTATAATTATTAAAATTTTTCTGTGTTTATTTCCTTAAAGTAGATAAAATTTTGAGGAAAATCAGGCCTGAGTGAAGTGAGTTAGTTAATTTTTCATTGAAATATGTTAAAAAATGTGGAATTTTTAATGTTTTACAAAAATTGAAATTACTCTTGAAATAATAAAGGTTTTTTAAAGTTCCTATGCTTGTTTTAAAGGGAATTTACTGGAGAATAACATTGTTGTTTAAGCATTAATGTGCAATTTTTTTCCTAGCATATGCAAGGCTCGGAAGTTGGACCAAAAAATTTATCAAATTTTGAAGACACTATTTTGACATAAAAATAATTTTTAAAATTCCAATATATATATATTATATTACTTCCTTCCGAAAGTTATTGACAATTATGACCTTGGTATATTTTATATAGCTGTATTTGATATCAAGATATAAACAATAATTTTTTTATATTTTTTGGTCCAACTTCCGAGCCTTGCATATGCTAGGAAAAAAATTGCACATTAATGCCTAAGCAACAGTCTTATTTTCCAGAAAATTTCCTTTAAAACAAGCATAGAAACTTTAAAAAACCTATATTATTTCGAGAGTAATTTCAATTTTTCTAAAACATTAAAAATTCAACATTTTTTAACATATTTCAAAGAAAAATTGACTAACTCACTTCACTCAGGCCCTATTTTCCTTAAAATTTTATCTACTTTAAGGAAATAAACACAGAAAAATTTTAATATTTGTACTTTGTACGTTTAAAGATGTTTTTCAAACCTTAAAAAATGGGTGGACTGACAATTTCCGACGGTACTGTACTTGTTTGAAAAAATGGCAAAATTAAAGTCAGAACTTGTTCTAAGAGAAGGACCATTGGAAAATTGAAAAAAAGATAAAATATATCCAAAGACTGTCTATTGTTGCAAAATATAAGAATACAAAAGTATTTGTCATGCAATGAGAATAAAGAAAAAGAAAAATTCCTTCAACCTTACGAGCACTTGATAAGTATATCGAAATAAAAAAAATTCCATAGCTTTAATAGGCCAACGTATAATATAGTGAATCGAATTTTATAATTTAATAATAAATTATGTCGAAATTCTGCAATGACGACAGGATAAAATTTCGACAATGTTGCTGCATTCGATACTTCTTTCTTATAAAACACATTTGACCAATAAAGAATTTAATATTGTTTACTACAATATTTTACACGAATAAAAAATTATTTTAAAAATTGACAGTAAATGGATATGGATAATTACTAATTAAAACTAATTCTAAAATGTTTAAAAGATTCTTCTAGATTTAAGTTTCGAATGGAAACTTTTATTTGATTAATAAAATAAAAGAAGTCTTACTTTCGAACGACCTCTTTCCAGCCCTCTTCACGTTTTCCGCCTTGCTTGGGACTAGTATTTGAAGTATTCGATTTTGTGGATGTATTTAAAGCCTCTCCCTCAAATTGATTGTTAAAAACTTTCTTTCCTTTGCCAGGTGTGTAAGTGTCATTTCCAGTAGCTTCAAAATCTTCCCTTTCAGCGGGATGTCTTGAAGATTCAAAGACCAGTTGAATTTTGAGCTTACGATCATTAGAACTAGTTGTGTTAACAGTCGAAGATCTAGAGTTGGAAGAAACAGAAGACGAAGTACCTGTAACTCCACTCGTCGAAGTAGATGTATTTCGTCTGTAATAAACAAGCGTTGCCCTTTAGTCCGAATATTAAATATTCTCTAGTTCATATGGAAAGAAGAATTGAAATAAAATTAAAAATAACTTACTTTTCCGAAATAGAACCTTGTGATTTGCTTGGTGAAATCGAAGATTGTGATAAATTTGAACAACTGGGTAAAACTGTTTTTGGTGGTCGGTGCGGTGACGTGTCTTTTTCATTAACACTGGGACTACTGCTTTTCTTTTTCTTCTTTTCCTTTTTCTTTTCTCTTGCTTTAACATCGTTACTGCTACAACTTCCCTGACTGTTGGCATCGATGCCACTGTCACCCTCTTCCTTATCGGGGTCTTCAGGACTCCTATTTATGGGAGAAGGTACATTATCCATTCTTTCGCTGTTGTCAACTCCCTCGTGATCGCTATCTTCACCTCTGTCGCCGTCTTCGTCGCCAGACTTTTTTCCATTTTCCTCTTTATCTTCAAAGATAGTCTCATTTTTCTTATTTTCCTCATGTAACTTTCGCTTTTCTTCTTTCTTTTCAAGCTTTTTCTTCTTTTTACGTTCTCGTCTGCGAGCAGCCGCTGCTTTCTTTGACTCCTCTCTCGTTTTTTCCATATCGAGTTCTTCTAAAAGTATAGTCGCATTCTTATTCGCTTTTGCGGCTTGAGTTTCTTTCGCTGCACGAATTATCTTGACACACTCTTGGCATTTTTCAAGTAATTCCTTGTCATTAACAGTTGCTATGTACCTTGTCATTTCTTGATCACTAGGAAATTGTGTTACGTGGCTAACCATCCACTTGACTACTTTTATGTGACCTTTCCTGAATGCTGCCATTAGACACGATACCTAAAATACAACAAAATACAACAAATTAAACAATATTATCTAAATAATCAATTAATCATGCACAAAGTAAATAATTAAGTAAACGTATTTCTTTACCTTTCGATTATCCTGCGAATCAATGTCTGCGCCTGCATGATAAAGTAAATCTACTACATTCAGATGTCCGCCATTCGCTGCAAGCCACAGAGGACTATTTCCTTTCTTGTTCTTTACCTCTACTTGTGTACCCCTGTTAAAAAAATAAATAAATAAATGCATTGTCAGATAATCACTTTTTGAAAAGCTTTTCAAGTTTATTTTTTTTATTCTCATTACTTACTTGGACAAAAGTAATTCTACAAATCGGCAGTGACCCTTATCAGCGGCAATTGTAAGAGCAGTATCACGAGAAGAAGGAACTGGCGTAGCGTTTACATCAGCTCCTTTATTCAGTAATACTCTTCCAACTTCGACGTAACCCCCGCTGGCAGCTTCCATCAGAGGTGTCAATCCCGTCTAAAATTCAACAAAATAGTTTATTTCAATAAAAATTCCAAATTTAACATTTCAATAGAAACAGGAATTTTATGCCTTTTATCAACATGATTGATGCTCCCAAAAAAGTAGCGTTCAATCTTTTCACTTTAATTATGCTCTCAAAAAGTTACATTTTCGATTTATTTACGATTAGCTTTTGAATTTCTGTCTATTAAAAATTTAGATACAACATATTTCTGACCAATGGTCGTTTCAGAGATTTTAGTGTTTAATTTGTTAAATTTTTGGTGACAAAAGGAATGTGTATTTTTTTTAAAAAGAGGAGTTTTAAAAACCAAGGGAGAAAGTATTGCACGTAGAAGAAAAAAAAAAGAAAATCAGAAAGTGGTTTTTAAAAAATACTTAAACTAGGTAAAAATTATGTCCATTTCGTGCTCAAAAAATTTTGATTGGGTATTTTCACAAATCCCTGTGTCCAAATTTAGATATTGATAAATAAGTCATCCAAATTTTATTGATATCCGTTAAACACACATCTGGACATTTGCTTGAAAATGAAAATTTACGCTTTTTAGATGAAAATAAGTCGATATAGACTATTTTTGGAAAATCGTAAATCTTAACGATCACAAAGCTTTTCCATGAGGAAGCAAAATAATTTTAAAAATTGTAAAAGTGTGTAAAAAAAGGGGAATTATTAAAAGATCTAAAAATAGGAGAAAAACAATAGAAAATGAAAAAATCGACGAAAAAGTGAGGCAATTTAAGATATTAAAAAGACGAAAGGGATAAGAAAAATAGAGAGTGTTTAAGAAAAAATAATAATAAGTAATTAAAAAACTGGAAAATCTTTTTTAAGAAAATTTGACAAATTATGAAAATATGAAAAAAAATTACAAACAATATTTTAAAATATGAATGTCAGGAATAATCTCCTAAAAATGAAAAAATAGAAAAATATAATAAGAAAATAGAAAAAGATAAGTAAAATGTTAATAAAAAAGTGAGTGAATTATTTAAAAATAAAAAGTTCTAAAAATTATTTTTAAAATGTGAAAAATTAGTAAAATTTTAATCCAAATTGAAAAGGAAAAGAAATTCTTTTAAAATATTAGAAAATTAAAAAAAATTCTGGAAATTTAACCATTTCTTGACCCACTCAAACTTTATGTACAAAAATTAAGTTTTTGGGTTCTAAAATATAATTTGGGATATAAAAATAGAAAATAAATTAAAAAAATTATTTTTCATTTTGATTTTTTTTCTCAGAAACTAATTAACATTTTTTAATTGAAAAACGGCTCAGAAGATAGCAAATTTACTAAAAACATCGATAAAAATTAGATTTGAATTATATTTTATTATGTACGGATTTTATTGGCAAAAAACTTATAAAAGTAGACGAGACATAAATATCCCAAGGGCGTGAAAGGGTATTCGATAAAAAAAAAAAAAGAAAAACAAATAAAATTTCATAAAAAACTAAATAGTTTTGAGAGAAAAAAAAACGTTTAAAAATTGGTGATATTTAATAGAAAGATAATAGAATATAAATGATAGAAAATTTCCGAAAATATTTAAATCCCCCCCCCCCCCGCCACCCAAAAAATTAAGAAAACTTAAAATAAAATTATTAATTTATAAAGAATAATATTAAATTTAAAAAAAAGAAGAAAAAATTTTAAATCTTACAAAAATGAAAACAATGAGGGAAGTAAATAAATACATAAAAACGAGGCAATTTTTAAACAAATTAAAAGATTCACTCTAAATTTGTAACAAAATTATGAAGATAAGTAAGAATGTAAAGGATAAAACGTTTAAAACTAAGCGTTCTTGAGTTATCAAAAATTAAAAAATATGGCTTAGTTTTTAAATAACAGGACTCTCACTCAATTTCGCAATGAAAAATAGTGTCAAAAGTGGAATAAAATATTTAAAAAGGTGTCAAAGTTGTGGAATATCTTGATTAACAAATATATATAAATTTATTTATTTATTTAATCTTATGGTTGTAAAAAGAACAAAAATTTATAATCTTACTATTTTTATTTTTTAAAATAAATTAAAACCACATTAAATTAATTAAATATAAAATTCTTTATTTAAAAAACTTCTTCAATAGTAATACGTTTCTTTGTGACTTTGACTGGAGTAATGGGAACAGAATCAAACAGGCCATTTTTTAATTTAGTGTCATTTGCGATATTTTAACAGTCTCCAATTTTTTAAGGATTATTTTTAGTCTTAGAATCTTTAGCCCTATGTATTTTATCCTGAGAGTTACTTGTTTTCAATTTTTCCCCCAAAAATGAAAAAATCTTCTGAACTAGTGGATTTGTTTCGTAAAGTTTGGAAAAACTCCAAATTTAAAAATAATTGAGATTGAAAAAATTTCTGAACATAGAGGATTTTTTTTCCAAAAATTCGGAAATAAATCCTACATGCAATAAACCACTCTCTAAATCTGAAGAAGTAAAAAAAAACTATTTTGAAAGCAAAAACTCAATCACTAATTCAAATAGTTATATAACTACTAATCGTTTAGTAAAAAATACGTAATTATCAGTGAAATTCATTTTTAGATTATGTCAAAATAACTAATGTTTTAGCAAAATTCTGTTTACTAGTTTAATTAGTCAAATTTGAACTATTTTTTAGTTATTTTTTTTTACTAATAATTAGTTATTCTTTACTAATTGCTGAAACAAAAACTCAGCCACGATTTGAATAATAATTAGTTATTTTTAACTAATTCAGATTTAGAGAGCACAATGCACTTCCCCTTTTTTGGCTTCTGCTTCAGTATTTTGTTCATTTTTCAGTGTCAATGAAAATATTTTTTAGGATTTTATAATTCCAAACAATTAAATGCATTCATATATTTGAAGTCTAATAAAGAAAAGGACAGCAAGTACATACTTAGAGATTTATTAAACAGATAAGTTGAAAATAGTGTATTTAGTGGCATTTTTTTTAATATAGTGGCATGAGTGAGAGGTCTGAAATAATTGACCATATTTTTGTTAAAAATTCTCATACAAAGATTTTAAAAAATTTGTTTTAAAGAGGATAAAATTAGATTTAAAATGAAATTTTCTCGATCTTCGTAACTTTAATAATAAACAAAATACAAAACTTTTTGTAAAACCTTTAATCGCTGTCGGGTGGGCAAAAGTTATCGAGCGTAACCGTATGTTTGTGATGAAGAAATTTTCAAAATTTTGTTTACTATGAAAAGAGAAGAATAATGTCCGTTTTTCTATTAATTTAATCATTGGGACATTGGAGAAATACAGTATAAATGAGAGTAGAATTAAGAGGCACAAAAGATAAAACTGAAAAGTTTGCATTATTTTTTTGTGCATACCTTGGCACGATGTTCGACATTCGCCTTCCGATCAAGTAAAAGGCTAACGACTTCGTGCCTTCCTTGAAAACATGCAAGAGTCAATGCTGTGTTTCGATTCGTTTCAATTTGAGCATTGATGTCACTGCCCATGTCAAGAAGCAATTTAACAGCAGCTAAAACAAGAAAAGTAAAATGTAGAAAAGACACGTGCTTGACAAATGCTTGAATGAAATATTGACTGAGAAAGAAAATAATGCATACCTGTATGGCCATTCATAGCAGCAAGCATGAGTGGTGAAATGCCCAATTTAGAACCCGTTCGAGAATTGATCTCGGCGCCGTGACTAAGAAGTAGTTTGATGATATTAACATAACCACCGGATGCAGCAAGACTAAGTGGAGTGTAGTCGGAAACATTGCGATGCTCTTTATTGGCAGCACGATTCAACAAAAGTTCGACTACTTCGTATCTACCTCCACTGCAGGCAAGTGATAATGGCGTATCTTTTGTTCGTTCAGACTGGGCCTCGATTTCCGCCCCATGATTCAAGAGAATCTCGACGACCTTCTGATGACCAGCGGTTGCTGCTAATATCAATGGCGTAAAACCTTTCTTATCGCGGTGCTCTGTAAACATCAGTCAGAAGCATTAATAATGCGAAATTCATTAATAACATAATCCAAATGAATAAGAATCGGGATAAAGTTTAATTACCAATATCAGCTCCTCGACTTAACAAAAGTTCAACAAGATCTTCATGTCCACCGGCACAAGCCAGTGTCAGGGCAGTATCGTGATTACTATCCGTTTCAGAATCAACATCCATGCAAGAAAATGGCGCAGGTGGTACTTGATTAGCTGTATAGCCACCCACTGTCGGAACACCGGTAGTATATTGTCCAGCAACTGAAATATATCCAATTTTTATAATAATAATAATAATAATACAAATTTATTGCCAAATAAAATGATATATGAACGACGACTGGTATGTAATTCACATTTTTCTGATAATAATATTTCTATTTGTTCAAATATAAAGAAAAAAAACAAATTAAAAAGGTTAAAGTCACTGTATCAATTATTTTACTTTTCTTATTCTTATCCCGAAGGATTTTTTAAAAGATTAAAAATCGTGAGAGTTATAGCAGTTTTAATTTTGATGTTACTTATTTTTCATTTATCGATAACTTGATTAAACCGATTTTAATAAACCTAATGTCAATTATTTCACATACTTGAATTTTTTATCCATTTTGGTTAGGGGCCATCCATAAATTACGTAACGTTTCTTAGGGGGGGGGGGGGGGGGTCAAGCAGTTTGTTACGACCAGCAGAAAAAATGGCGCTAATGTATGTTACGACGTGTTACATGGGGGAGGGGGGGTCTGAAATATAAAAAAAACGTGTTACGTAATTTATGGATGGCCCCTTATTAGAGTAATAGCTCGCAAAAAAATATTAAATAGGCCAATTAAAGCATTTTTGAATTGTCTACAAAACGAGCAAAAATTACTCTTCATAAAATTTATAAAAAAATTAATTTTCATAAAAATTTTCAATTTTTGAAACCTTGATAACTCGGAACAGGATTACAGTAGAAGGTTCGCAAATTCGATGTGCTTTTTAACCACCTACATAATAATGAAAATATATTGAAGCTTTTAATAAAGCATAAAAATAAAATTATTAAAAAACAAGATTTTCAAAATTTTCGATTTTAAAGAAAAATATCCAATTTTGCACAAAAAAAAACTATTTTTTTCAAAAATTTTAAATGCGAAAAAAAAAGAAGTTAGAATTGATCGATCGGGTTCAAACGTATGTCATAATTTGTCCTCCTGAGGAACCTATAATTTCGTAAAAAAAACATTGTTCTAATTATTATAGTTTTCAAGATATTGGGCCAAACGTAATGTAGACACACACACACACACACACACACAAGGACATTTTTTAAAAACTTTATTTTCGACATCGTGAGGTCAAAATATGTCGAAATATGTCAAAAAATCGCAATCGATAATTTGAAGGTAAAACAATACTTCCTCTATGAAGAAGCAAAAGTGATTTTTAACATTAAATGAAACTATAATTAAAATTATTTCACCATATTCTGAAAGATTCAGTTGTGCAATTATCAGAAAAAAATTAGGTTGGACCAAAATTTGTTGTAAAATAATATTTGTTTTTAACATATTTTTTTAACAAAACATTTTAAACAAAATTCAACGAGTAGAATTGTAGAAATAGTTTAAAAGAGCAAAATGAGCTATTAATTATCAAAATTGGTTGAAAATTTCAATTGGTTACTGGACCCTTAAAGAAAAAACACAAAATGTTTAATAATTATTTTTTACAACAAATTTTGGTCCAACGTAACTTTTTCTGATAATTGTACAAATAAATCTTTCAAAATTTGGTGAAATCATTTTAATTATGGTTTTATTTTCTGTTAAAAACCACTTTTTAGTTTGAGGTTATGTCAAGAGGTCGACCCTCCTTAATTTAACAAAACAAAAAAAAACATTTTAGAGACTTTATTAGATCTTGAGATATCGTTCTCTTTATAAGATCGTACCTCAGTCTCATGAAGAATAAGTTAGAAAAATCTGATCTTCTAAAAATGTCGATATCTCAGGATCTAATCAAGTCTCTAAGATGTTATTTTTAAACAAAATATGAAATTGTGAATATTGTGTTTTAACACATAAAGCAACATCAAAATTTAAACTGCTATAACTCTCACGATTTTCAAAATTTTGAAAAATCCTTTGCGATCGAATTTACCTGTAGTACAAAATTATAATTTTGCTGAATAGCATTAAAATTGAAGGACCACTTGCAGATTTATTTTGTTTTGACATGTAAAAACTCTAATATTAACTATGAATGTAGTTAACTTTACCATTTACTTGGTTAAATAAACAAAGAAGTCGGTTAATTTTACCAGTTTTGTTAGTTGATTTTACTAAAATATAACTAATAACCACTTTAGTGTTTTTAGTGCATTTTGTAATAAGGGTTGTCCATAAATTACGTCATACTTTAGAGGAAAAAGTATAAAGTGTTTAGCGAATTATCATTTTCAAATTCCCGATTTTATATCGTGAGCTCCAGTTTTCCCGGATTTGTTCCTTTATTGATTAAAAGACTACACATATTACTCAAATATTAAAGGATTAAAAAGTCAATATACACAATTTTTATTTAGAACAATGTCATGTTTTTACAGCTAATAAATATTAAATACCAAGTTAAAAACAAGTCAAGAAAGAACCGAGTTATGAATTAAAAAGTTATTTCTAACGTCTAAACTGTTTTTTAAAAATTTATAATTTATGAAACCATTATTATCTAGATGAATTAATAAAAGAATCAAAATAAAAAAAATAAAATAAGGAAAAACTGAGCATATTTTTTTAAAAAATTACAAAAATGAATAAAAAATCAGGAAGATAATATAAGGAAGTTTTAAAAAATGTTGTAAAACAAAAATTCATGAAATAAATTAAAATATTTGCGTAGAAATGAGAAAATTTTAAAATACGTAATTTTGAAAATTGCTAGAAAAATTAATGAAAGAAGATGACAATTCTATCAAATTTAATAAATATAAAAATAGTTCGATCTTTTAACATGAAAGTTAAATTAACCATTTAATGAACCATTTAATTTAACCATTTAATTTAAGGTTTCTTTCTCATTATCTGAAGTCAGAAAATG
The DNA here is from genome assembly GCA_037103525.1 of Ganaspis brasiliensis. Lineage (NCBI taxonomy): Eukaryota > Metazoa > Arthropoda > Insecta > Hymenoptera > Figitidae > Ganaspis > Ganaspis brasiliensis. The sequence continues at coordinate 119,559 of JAZKLR010000390.1, read as the reverse complement.
CTTTTTTTGAATACCGTAAAACAGGCTAACTTCGCTCATGTAGTGTAACTTCTCTCAGTGGAAACTTTTTTTTTCAAAAATTATTTATTGTTATTTCTAGGAAGAAAAATATAAAATTTGCAATTGCTAATGTTAAGAAAAGTATCAAACTATGTCTCAAGGGTATTTTAAAGTAGAATTATAGTCAAGTTTTAATAAAAATAATATTTATTTAAAGATGTCTATTTTGCTCATTGAACAAGTAGTGTGTAAAAGTAGCTTGTGAAACCTATATTTAAAATATTTTATGTTAAAATCATCTAATAATCTTATTTCCTATATCCCTAACATGATTTAGAAAAAATAAAATTACTGAAAAGTTGAATAGATTTTGAAAAAAGTCAATTTAAAAAAAATATTTCATATTTGTTGGGTAATTTCGTTCATGAATACAATGTATCATTCAATTGTTTATCAAGTATCTAAGGTTATTTCTCATGACAAAATTCAAAAATTTTACGAAATTATAAAACACAAAACGTGGTTAAATATTTATTCTGATGACTGTAAATATTAATTAAATAACATTATTTTATTTATAATGATTTTATAAAGTGATTATAGCTTGTAAACTAACATATTTTTGTTGTTAAAAATTAAAGTCATTAAAGTTGAGCGAAATTACCCCACATTGAGGTGTAATTTCGCTCACAATAAAAAGGTATATTAAATAGGTTTACGCAATATATAGGGGAGAGGGCCCCAAGTTGGACACCCTATCGATTTATTGCTGCAGAATCCAAACCGAATAAAATATATTAAAATGTTTTATACCGGATGAAAGTACAATTTATAAGGTAACTTATGGCCACAGAGATAAAATTTTATTTTGAACATAAACATTTTTAAAGCATTTTTTCTAATTGTTAAAATTTTCGGTCTAAAAAAAAGTGGCCCTAAGATGGACACCTTCTCTGAAAATGGTAGTAAATAAAAAATTAGCATCGTGTAACAATTCTTGAACTAAGTTTTAATCATTTTACGGAATTTATCAACATTGAGATTTAAGGCCTGTCCATCTTAGGGTACATGACACAATTTTTTAATCCCCAGTAAAAAAATATATATGAATACTGAATTAGTAAAATCATTTTAGAATATTATTATACGATAAATAAAGAATATTATAACGTTCAGTACTCATTCTAAATCATAAATTTAAATAACTTTACCAACTTGAGAAAAAACTGTTACAAAACTTTTTTAGACACAAAATTACGTGGTATGTGTAGAAGAAAAACCAACTGGTTTTTTTTCTTCAAATGTGCATCAAAATGTTCGTCTATACAAACAACAAAAATGACAGAAAGCATAAGGCGCTGTCACCTTAAACAATAATTTTATACGAAATGTCCATCTTGGGGCCCACTCCCCTAGTAATTTTTTTATTTTGTGAAATTAAAGAGGAAGAGTCAGAGATTATATATTTTCAGTACCAAAATTTATCATTAACTTTTTCGTATACTTTTTTTAAAAAAACATGAAAATCTGAGCGAAATTACCCTGTTTTACGGTATTTTTCAAGTCATGACAATTCAAATATCAGCGGTTCTAAGCTTCCTTACTTCGGAGCACGTCACAAATAAGTAGAAAATGACAAAAGTTGAGTTGTGAACCACTGGTTTAAGAGAACTACCATAAATAAAAAACTTTTTTTTTTTTGTTAACAAATAAATTATGGAATATTGCTTTTTAAGCACCTTTTAAGGACTGATTCTGGGTATTGATAATTGGAGTGGTTTTTGACAATTTTATAGCAAATTTACGAACAATCGCGTTTTTCTCATGGAAAACACAGCCCCACAAAAAAACCAAGTTTCCTGATTTGGATATGAGACCCATATTTTCCTACGTATTTTGATGCGCTGAATTCGAATCCGTCGACAGAATTGGTACAGAGGAACCAATGGTACTTTTTGTTCCATAAAATCTGAACCTGACTTAACATTAATAAATGTCTAGAATCAATAGAAAGCTGGAATTATTATCTTTAAAACACTTTATAAAAATTGTTCTGCGATGATTTTTAACGGATATATGATGTTTTATTTAAAATTTTCAAATGTTAAAAACACATCAATAGTGAGTTATGGAAAAAAATGAATAATTTAAGTAAAAGATCATATCTTCGCCAAAAATCATCATAAAACAATTTTTAAAAAAGAGTTGTAAAGATCATAATTCAAGCTTTCTATTGATTCTAGACATGCATTAATTTTAAATCGGGTTCAGATTTTATCGAACAGAAAGTACCATTTTAGGTCGAAACTCTGACCCTCTGGACCAATTCTGTTCACGGATTCGAATTCAGCGCATTAAAATACATAGAAAAATATGAGTCTCATACCCAGATCAAGGAACTTTATTTTTTTTTTGTGGGGGCGTGAAATCAATGAGGAATTTAAGTGCTTTGAGCTGCTCCTAAATATTCTCCGATTAAAAAGAATGAGTATTTTTTTTTTATTTGGAAACTTTGTGGGTGGTAGTGGTAGGAACGCAACATTTCCGTCTTTTATATAGTTTTGGACCACCCTAGTGATGTGGCGTCCCTTTTTTAACCTCCTTCATATAAATAATTGAAAATAAATTATTCTGACCCTGTCATCTCTAAATGCCATGACGTAGCTTATGAATGGAATTGATAATTAAAATGATAAAAAGTGATATTTTAAAGATAGATTAGGTTTTTATTAGAAACAAACCAGCGGCTGGATCCAATTGAAAAGTGGTTTGCACAGGAAAATTAGCAGACTGTTGTTGAGTGGTAGTAGCATTTGTCGCGGCAGCAGCAGCAGTAGCAGCGGCAGCATTTTGCTGTTGAGAAAGAAGAGGATATCGCGCCTTTTTTCCTTTATTGGCAGCGGGAGCAGTGTAAACTTGCTTTCTGTCAGGTCCTACAGCAGTGGAAGTAGCAGATGAAGCAGGCGTTTGAGTTTGCGTAGCTACTTGAACCTGATTGGTGTTACAGGCTGTTGGTTGTACGGCACTGCTAGCAGGTTGAGGTAGGTTTTCTACAACAGCCGTTGCCCCAGAAACTGCAGGTAATGTTTGCGCTGGAAATGCTGAAATTAACGAGACAAAAGCCAAAATAATACATAGATCTTGAGGAAGAAAAGCGACAAAAAAGCATAATGCAACACATTTAAATATAATTATAAGTTAATGTTTAATGTAAACGTACTCAGTTGAGACTGCAGAAGCAATGAAGACTGGAAATTCTCCTCACTTATGCACGTCTGCATACCTAAATTGAGACCAGCTTCAAAGGCACTGATCACACTCCTAGGTAAGGGCTGTGTGGGTGTTATTTGCAATCCCGTGGAGACGTCAGCTTGTATCTGCACTCCGGCAGTTGTAACTTGCAAAGATGGTAAGGGCATCGCTGCCGACGGAAGCGTTGGAACAGAAGGTACCGATGGTACAGGAGCAGTAAAATAATCACGAGTAGGATGATGAAGATTGTTAGTTTGTTGTACAACTTGGCCAAGCTGCTGCTGTTGCTGCTGTTGAACTTTACCAGAAATTTCCAATTTTTTCATGTCAAGCTTTGATGGATCCTCTGTTACTGCTTCAGACAAAAGTTTCATTAATATCCATTAATTACTAAAAGATAAATACAGAGTGTCTACTATCTTCAGTCAACAAGATTTCTGGTTTATACTCTCTTGGCAAAATTTAAATTTATTTTACTTAAGGCATAAATAAACGTACAAATAGCTACAAAAATTGAACTTTATTATATTTTTTTTTGATTTTATATACCTAGGTATTTAATTATCATACGAATGGTTTCAATGCAAATATAATTTTCAAGATATTTATTTAAAGAATTACAGTGGAACCTCGATTATATCCGAACTAATTTGGGCAGAACTTGGTTTGGATAGTCGAAAGTTCGGTTAATAGAAATTTTAGTTTTTAATTAAAGTTTACATAATTAAAATAAAATGATTCAATAGTTACACTATACATCTATTGAATTCAATATATTCATTTTAAATATACCTACGTATATACATGTATATAAATATTGATTTATACATTAATAAAACTTAATATTTTGACTTTTTTAAATTTTTTTGGTAGTAAATCGAGGTTCCACTGTACTTCATTAATACATTTTACTCAATAAAAATATTTATCTATAGAAAATAAGAAGTGAAACAAGCTATTAATATTTCTGTTCAAAATATAACACTTTTTTATCATTTTTATCTAGGAATTGTTTTTAGTTTCGAGAATCGGACCTTTCTTAAAAATATACTATTTTTTCAACTTCACTTTCATATAATCTTAAGGCGTTTTTTATTCTCATTGTAGAAATATAAAAACTTTTATCTTAAAAATTAAAGATTCTTGATTTGAAGATGATTTTTAAAACTATAGTAAATCTTCATCAGAAAAACTGATAAAGTTTAAACTTTTAGAACATGTAGAGTAAAGTTAAGTCTATGTATTAACCTCTTAAGTTTGGCATTTTACATTTATGTACGTTTTTGAAATAACTATGAATTTAAAATTGTATATTTTTCAGACAAAACCAAGCAGTATACTTGATATATGCAAAAACTTTTAATTTATTAATTTTCAAAAATACCTAGCTTAAAACGCAACGCAAAACTTAAGAATCCAGAAGATTTCGCATCATTCTCTAATTACTCTCTAAATTTGAATTAAAAAATAAAAAAACTACTAAAATGAAAAACTACTAATGAAATTATAAAAAGTTATCCGTAAAATCAGTTAGTAAACATTTCCACTAAGAACTAGTAAAAAATTACTAATTCTTAGTAAAAAAAACTACAAATTGACAGAAAAAAATACTAATAGGTACACATTTGTAAGAGTTATTAATGTGAATTAGTATTTTTTAACATTAACTTGTAGTTTTTTACTAAAAATTGGTTATCTTTTACTAGTTATTAACAGAAATTTTTACTAATTCATTTTGTGGACGAATTTTAATCATTTCGTTTGCAGTTTTTTACTAATTCAGATTTAGGATAAGTTTAATATAATAATAATTAATCATGTAAAAGAAAACTTAATGTAAGTTTTTATATTATTTTGTACCCTAAAAATCAAAGAAATCTTTACATTAAATGAAATTAAAGTTGAAATATTTATTGTTTTGAAAGATTTGATTTGCTTAACTTAAAAAAGTTACTAAAAATGATAAAAACTTTTTCTCTTTTGTATATAGGTTTTAATTAAATTTGTTTCAGATCTTACTCTATATTGAATATTTTGATTGAATAAAGTAAATTAATTAAATATTTTTTTAACAATAGGCAAAAATTTTTTACGTATATTTTTAATTATTTGTTTTTAAAACTATTTTCGACTGACTACCATTGTGTCATTTATATATGTGTTTGGTCTACTTTAAAAACATTTGTTTATACAAAGAACTAATTTTTTTTTAATTTTTAGTATGAAATAATTTTACAACACAGAAATAAATAACACACTCGCAAAAACTATTTAAAAACTAAATTAATATTACAAATTGCAATATTAAAATATTGAAGATATTTTTTTTGTGATATAGAATCAAACAAAAAATTCTTTAAGATTGCATCCATTATTGTTATTTGAACTTTGACAAACCGACATTTTTAAGATTAAAAAATATCTTTAATTAATTATTTTGCGTTAGTTTCTCGAAAAAAATCTATTGTCCCCGTAAACATAAAACATTTTAATTTTTATCGAGGAACTCGATTGATTGATTGAAACTCAAAATTTCAAAAATAAATATTTTTTAGAATCACTACTTCTTAAGGTGTATCTCTCGGTTAAATGCAGGCTACCAGAAGAAAAACTCCAGTATCTTTCAAAGGTTTTTTTTAACTTTTCGGAAACAAAAAATGTTTGAAGGGAAAATGTCCATTATTAGGAAAAAAAAATTTGTATTGTTAAAAATTGTTTATTTATACACATTTTTAATCAATCAAACTTTTCTCTCACATCGCTTCTTTACAAATTTTCAAAATTGATGCGATTTTGATTTATAATAGCTCATTTTTTTCAGAAATAGATTATCTACAATTTGACGGAAATGAATTTTTAAAAAACTGCACCGTTTTTCAAATAAGATTATTTGTTTTATAAAAATTGCTCTTCACTTGTTAAACAAATAATCATATTTGAAAAACGGTGCAGTTCTTTAAAAATTCACTTCCGTCAATTTGTAGATAATCTATTTCTGAAAAAAATGAGCTATTATAAATCAAAATAGCATCAATTTTGATTGATTAAAAATGTGTGTAAATAAACAATTTTTAACAATACAATTTTTTTCCTAATAATGGACATTTTCGCTTCAAAGATTTTTTGTTTTCGAAAAGTTAAAAAAAAACCTTTGAAAGATACTGGAGTTTTTCTTCTGGTATCCTGCATTTAACCGAGAGATATACCTTAAAGAATTGCAAAGACTAGCTCTTTTTCAATAAAAGAGTCGGGGTTTTTGGAAAAACAATTGTTAAAGTAGAAATTTCAAGCAATCTTCAAAATAGTTAAGTAGTCGCTTACTTTATTAGATAAATTACTTCAAGCTGATCACATAGGTATAATGATTTATAATTATTTAAAATAAGTAGTAAAATATGTGATATATTTGACTTACAATTAAATAAATAAATAAACTTTGAATACTTTTAACGAAATGCAACAAAAATTGTAGTAAAAAAAAATTTTTTAAAGCAAATTGCTATATTAATCAACTTTTTTTTAAGCATAGTAAGAAAATTCTCAGTTTTTCCGATTAAGGAAGTTCTATCGTATCACAATACTAGTCAAAACAGAGACCATTATTTTGAGGCTAGGTTTAAATTTAATTTTACTAATATATAATTAAATAATTGTATTTATTAACTTTTTTAACTTTATTTACTTTTTAAATATGACTATTTTTCATGTGCGATCAAAATCAACATTTTAAAATGTCAGAACGTCTGAACTGTATCGTGTAAAACGTGAAATATTTTTACAAATTAATTTATTGCAACTCTCACAAGAACCCATTGTCCTTTTTCAAATACAATATCGGCTCATTAGATATCTGTGTTTAACTATACAAACTTTGATCACTATCTGGTCATTTAATAATTTTTAGTACGAAAATATATGTGACAGAGTAATGAATTCTCATAAGAATCAATGTTAAACAGGTTAAACAGTGAAAAAATATATTGATCATAACTTTTTTCCCAAGAACCTACAGGTCTCAAAAATTTAACTACAAAATTTTAAAAACTTTATCTATCAGTACACCAAGTTTTATCAAAATATGTTTGATTATTCGATTTACGGTAGAACTTCCTTAAAAGACACCTTGTAAATAACAATAAAAATAAAAAAACAAAATTACCATTGGAAGCTTCATCCAAACTAATGGATCTAATGATGTCGACAGCATCTTCAATGGGAATCTGAGTACCATCATCCAACTTAAAAATGCCTTCTTCGACACCCAGTGATTTTTGCGTTTTTGGAGCAGAAAAAAATGGACATGCTCCGTCTCGATGCAGTCTAGCGATTTCAGAGTCCATATGTTCTCCAAGATTTTCTTGTGGTGCTTGCTGTAGTAGGCAATACAATTTGTTACAGTACACATTTACAATTTGACATTCAACTATATGATTATTTCTTAAACTGATGATCATCCTCATTTTAATAATGATGACGATCCTTCATCATTGCACAATCTGTCTATGGTAAGACAATGAAAAAAAATTAAGTATTTTGTTTCTAGAACTACGCTACGTTTCAAGGATCAAATACTTTTCAATTTTTGGAAAACGTAACATGCACATGGATTGAATAGTAAAAATGTTACGAAAATAATTATTACATATCTGGATCACTTGCACATTATAAAAATATAATTTAGTAACGTATTTAAGGAAAAGAATAAAACATTAAGTCACTTTGATGTTGACTGGGACAATGTGTGACACATCACTCTGACATATTAGAAGCAAAATTCACAAAATTTGAATTATATCAAAAATCAATCTTCGATTCATTCAAGGCAAGCTACAGAAAAATTATTTTTGCATAACATCTGTAAGAAAAGTATCATTTATAATGCCTGTAAAACAAGGCATAAATAATGCATTTCATGAACTGATGCTACACATTCTCGGCAAAATTACTCATTCAGAGACATTAAAACAAAACGATAAAATGTGATTTAAGCTTTTCTCAAGTTACTAATGTTAATTAACGTTAAGCTGTATTGTTTGCAGGTAAACTTCAGTGATCAACAGGGCAAACAAGCAACAGAGGTGGAAGTAGGCAAGACAGTGGAGTCGTGCGATCAAGTTATATTTCAATCATAAAACATTTCCTGTTCTAAGCTACCACAAGTTAAAGTAGCGCTTATCATTTTCACCTAAAGGTACAAACACTAGTTACTAAAATTTCATTTTAAATTATTATTTGACTTTAATACTAATAAATAAAAAATACAGCAATTAAGGAGGTTCCCTCTCAATTGACATAACTTCAAACTAGAAATTTTTTTTTTACACTAAATAAAAACATTATTAAAATTGATTTTATCAAGTTTTGAAAGATTCAGTTGTTCATTTTTCAGAAACAATTAGATTGGGCCAAAATTCGTTGCCAAATTACTAATTATTTAACATTTCGTAACCTAGTCGAAAATTTGTCATTTTTATACAATTTTGACAAATAATAGTTTTTTTTTTGTTCTTTGAAACATTGTCTACTATTTTATTTGTTTAATAACATTTGAATAAAATATTATTTAACAAAATCCAACAAATAGCAAATTTTGGCTAAACCTACTTTTTTCTGAAAATGTACAACTGGATTTTTCAAAACTTTGTAAAATCAATTTTAACAATATTTTTGTTTAGTGTCAAAAACAATAATAAGCCTTTTATGATAAATTTTCTTAATTTTTAATTGTTATTAAAAAAAATTCTTTAAATATAGGTGAGAACCTATCAATCAAGCACATTTTTAATAAATAATTATCTCAATTGAGTTTTAAATGAAGTATTTACTCATAAAAAGTGATTTTCCTATTTTCAATAATTTCTCTGCGTCATTTTCTGTCAAAAGTTAATGCTACAAATTCGACACATTTTAAAGATCAGTTTTATTATTCTACTTGTATTAAAAGTTTAGTCCAGCAAAAGAAAGTTTACTTATTACAAAACAAATTGAAAAAAAAAGACATCTTGAATTTTAATTTTTAAATATTTAATCAAGTAGGTACACATAAACAAATATGAAAATAGTGCGATAAAACCTTCGAAAAAGTTAACATTTTTAAAATATTTTATTGCAATAGTTTCCGTAAACATTACAGTACGCCAGTTTTTTATTACTGTAAAAAATAGATTATATTCTAAAATATATTAACTATTTTTTTCTTTAAAATGATAATAACTATTAAAATTGTGCAAAATTTCTTTTTAAAAGCTCTCAGTTTTATGACAAAATTATTACATTAATGTCAATAAGATATTTTGATTAAATGTGAAATTATCTTTAGAATATGTAAATGCAAATTTAATAACTATTAATGTCTTAAAATAAAACAAATTTTATTTAATATATTTTAGAAAATAATCTGTTTTTTACAATAATAAAAAAGTATCTGAATACAATACTTAAGAGCATTCAAGAATGGCTTATCTATTAAAAATCTTGTCTTTTAAGAAGGAATCAGACAAACAATCGAAAAAAGTTAATCCAACTCTATATTTTCGTACATATTAATTAAAAAAAAAATTATCTAAATTTAAAAAAAATTGGTTATTTTCTTTTTAACATTTTGATCAATTCAAAGTTGCATTTGAATTGACAAAAATGTTTTAAAAAATTGTTTACCCTTTTAGCAGAGCGGTTGTTAGACTAACTTTTAATTAATTTATAAACGAATCAAATACAAATAAAACCATCAATTATTACATTACGGGTAAAATAAAAGATTTAATATTATTAATAAATGACGGTTGTTTTAAAATCATTCACCTGAACAATCTTTTTTTATTAAGTAGAACCATCAATAAACAGTAAAAATTAATAAAATAATAAATTGAAGTATACCTTAAGAATATTTGTGGCGTTAACTTTTGACTAAAACGGTTGCAGGTAAACAGGTAGGAGACAAGTGAAAAGGTAATTTTAATTTTATTTTACGGCGCTGTCATTAAATAACAATTAAAGTGAATGAATACGAAAAGTTTTAAAGAAATGATTAATAAACGTTTACCAAGTGCGGAAAATCTTGGTGGTTAATTATTGTTTAATGAGTCATCTTTCACAGGTCTCCTTTTCCCATAATAATAATGGGATTTTAATATGAAAATAGCAATTATTATAAAATATTGCGAGAATTAAAATTTGCTAAAATGAAAAGGTAAAACCCAATCTTATGTTAAGATACATATTAAAGTATTAAGAGGTTTCAAAAGCAGCAAAAATCTAGGGGCTTAAGTGCGTCGTATGTTGAAGATAATAGGTGTGGAATTAATTAGGAAACTAATAAACTATCGAGGTAGCTTGAAACAGGGATGAAATATGAAATATACCTGTCCAAGAAGATAGTGGGTGTGAGAGGGGTGGAGGTGCGCCATCAGCTGACTTGGCATCAAAATGCCGCCTCCACTGCCACCCCCGACACCACCTTGTTGTTGCTGCTGTTGTTGCTGAACCTGTATATAAAATTGTATCTTCATCATACAATCAATACACATTTTTCTTAACACTATACCAACCTCATCAAATTTATTATAAAAACTCGTGTTTTCTTTAATTTTTTTCAAAATTAAATTTCTTTTATTTCAAAGCCATACAATGAAACGGGATTTAACCTACTTTTAAAAACTCTGCTTCTATTAGAAAATTTTTGGGTTTTTTGTTGTAAAAATTTCTTTTTGACATGTAATTATACAAAGTTTTAAATTATGATGTTAATTTTAATTATTAATTTTATTTATATTTTCAAAAAAAGATGTCAGTAAGGTAACTGCGCCAATAATCGATCAGAATCTTGTAGCATAAAAGTGAGATCGTTGATAAAACTCAATAAATTCCAAACGAGTTTTAATTACCGTCGAGCGGGGCTATTTTGTGCACAAAACCTATCTTTTTCCACTCTATCCTTTGTTAAAATACAGAATTTGAAAAAATAAAAAATGTAACTATTCGGTTATGTTGTGGACATCATTCTAAGAGTATCCTAGGATGGGATTATTTTGAGCATAAAAGTTTGTTTATTTATAAAGTTGTGTAAACATTTTCTTTATCGTTTTTGCTGTATGAAGCATTTTTTCTAGATATTCTAGAGTACAATAAAGAAAACCAAACCGAGAAATATTTTTTTTGTAAGAATTGTTCAACTAATTTGAAAGTAAAACACTAAAATTTCACAAAAGTGTAGATTTACAAAAAAAGTTATTTTTTAAAGAAAATCTTACTAAATATAACTTCTACTACACTTCTTGAATTATTTTAACAGAAAAAGTTTCAAAATTAACTTGAAAAGCATGTTTTAAAACATGTAATGTTTCAAAACGAAACACTAGTCTTTTTCACTAACTACAAAAGAAATTTTTGAAAAATAATTGATTTTAAAGAATGCACAAAATAACCCACCAAATCCTGGTTTTTCAGTTTTTTACACTTTTTTCTTAAAATATTCAATAAAAAGTTAGCGCATCACGTATACATCATCACAACTAAATGGTCAACAAGTATTTTCAATACCTTTAGAAACACTTTTAAACTTCCGGAGATCTGAACAGAATTTTGAGAACTTTGGAATTTTTCTGCTTGATTTTCACGATTTTAGGACTTTTTTTTATGATTTCTGATAAAGAATTGAGTAAATTCATTTATGACTCTCTGTAGTCTAGATATTAGAAAATATTTATACCAAGTAGCAATCTTAAACATCTCAATCTAAAGATTTTATTCATTAAAAACCTCGCGTGCACAAAATACTTATAGCTCTGTGAGTTGTTGATATATTGAAATGATTTATAAAAAAAAATATAATTTAAAAGACTTACTTTAGTCATATTGGGATATTTGTCTACTTATTTATTGAATTATTAAACTGTCTTTTTTATACTTTTAGATTTAAACTACGTTTTAACACTTTTCACAAATGAAAATATTTCAAAATTTTGAATAAACAGCCCTCCACTATCAAGCACAATGAGAGAAGTGAGCTGAAACTGAAAGATGGTCAAGATCCAAATGACAGTGCCCCCTCCTAGCGGTGATAAATTGACACACAGTTTGACAGGAGTCAAAAAAATATTTTCTAGTTTGATTAGCAGAATCATCTAATAAACTGTTAATGAAATTTCCTTCGTAAATGTATTTGGAATATTATGAGCTCTTTTATTATATTAATTTTTAATTCATAAGAGGTTAGATTTAGACAATTATTTCCAGGGGCGGCTATAGGCAAAGTTTTCGGAAGGGGCTATAAATGGGATAGAAAGAGATAGCCCTATGGGCGTACCCACGTTGGGGCAGAGGGGCCGCTGCCCCCTCTTAGAAAGCCAGTTTATATGAGAGAGAAAGAGATAGCAATATATTGTTGTCTCTCTCACTCCCAGATGAAACCTCCTCCAAGAAAGTTTTCTGGGTTCGCCTCTGGATAGCACTATAGTGTTATCTCTCTCTCTTATACAAATATAAGATTCTCTGGAGGGGCGGTCGCCCTAATCGGCCCCACGTAAAACCGCCACTGATTATTTCAATCTGATCGACTATTGGGTCTTGATCGATTACACTAGTTTACAGCCAAAATGTACATTTAATGCCACTATTTTTTTTTTATGTACTATGGTTCTCTAAACTTAAAAATGACATTAAGAAATTTTTCTATGGATAGGTTTCCGAAATATGAATTTTTAAAATTTTTTACGTTTTTTTCGGAGGTGACTTCACGTTTTAGGCCGTATCTCGAGTTACAGACGTCCGATTAAGTTTTTCTAGGTGTCAAATTAAAGGTAATCAAATTCCAAACAATCGCTTTTAACATTATTTTTCAAGCGGTTAAATATTTTAAGTGATATAGTCCAAAAAGAAATAGAAAATTTGAGTTTTTGGCCCAAAATCTGAAAAACAAATTCATTCTACCGCCATGCAAAAATAGAAAACGTCAAATTATGTTTAGTTTTAAATTTTTTACATATATGGCTCACTTTTAGGAAGAAAAAAATGTATGGATGAAAACAATCTATGGGTAATTATTGAAGTTATAAGCCAGGGTACTAAAATTCTCGTTTTACGCCAATTCGGTATTTTACCTCCTTTTATAGTGATTATGTTGATTAATTTAATGAATACAATATCTAATTAGAAAAAGGACTTTCTTCACAGATTTTAAATAATTTTCAGTGCTTTACTAATTCAAATTTGACTGAAAAATTTTTTGGAGCTTTTGACAAAAATTTCTGAAAAGCATAAATTGTATTATATTACACAAAGTAGTTAAGAATATTTTTCATTAATGGGAAACCAAAGAAAATTGATTCTTTTTTAATTTATAAGGGGGGAAAACATTGACTTTCGTCTGAGGGCTGCTGCGGACATATTTTTTTTAAAAAAATAATTAATTTCATATTTCTATATCTAATTTCAAACTTTTTTATCCATTAACGAACAAAGTTCAACAAAAATTAAACCTCTGCGCATCTGATTCAACTTGTCAAAAAAGCAGATTTTAATCAATTTATGCCTCTCCAGAAATTTTTGTCAAAAACTCCAAAAAATTTTTCATTCAAATATCATTTATTTTTCATATTTCTATATCTAATTTGAAACTTTTTCATATATTAACGAACAAAATTCAACAAAAATTGAACCTCTGCGCATCTGATTCAACTTGTCAAAAAAGCAGATTTTAATCAATTTATGCCTCTTCAGAAATTTTTGTCAAAAACTCCAAAAAATTTTTCAGTCAAATTTGAATTAGTAAAGCACTGAAAATTATTTGAAATCTGTGAAAAAAGTACATTTTCTAATTAGATATTGTATTCATTAAATTAATCAACATAATCACTATAAAAGGAGGTAAAATACCGAAATGGCGTAAAACGAGAATTTCAGTACCCTGGCTTATAACTTCAATAATTACCCATAGATTTTTTCATCCATACATTTTTTTCTTCCTAAAAGTGAGACATATATGTAAAAAATTTAAAACTGGACATAATTTGACGTTTTCTATTTTTGCATGGCGGTAGAATGAATTTGTTTTTCAGATTTTGGGCCAAAAACTCAAATTTAAAATTTTTTTTTGGACTATATCACTTAAAATATTTAACCGATTGAAAAATAATGTTAAAAGCGATTGTTTGGAATTTGATTACCTTTAATTTGACACTTAGAAAAACTCAATCGGACTTCTGTAACTCGAGATACGGCCTAAAACGTGAAGTCACCTCTGAAAAAACGTAAAAAAATTTTTAAAATTCATATTTCGAAAACCTATCCATAGAAAAATTTCTTAATGTCATTTGAAGTAACGATAAGCTTAGTACATAAGAAAAAAATAGTGACATTGAATGTACATAAATTTTTTTTTTTTTTTGTAAACTAGTGTTATTGGCTCAGTTACTTTATAAGTTATTTTGTTTTATATTTTATATATGATTTATTCAAATATTATTTATTGCCCTGATGAGGCCTACTCGAAAAAGGTTTAAGAGATTTAAATAACAGTGGATACGGTTATTTTACTACTGAAATCTGGAATCAGACACAAGGGTATTTGAAATTAACTATTAGGATTAAATCATTATATTTCACCCAAAGTCGTTGCAAACTAATTTTTAAATAGCTACAAAAACAAAACAATAATAAAAATTATGTTCATTTTATGAACAAATTTTGCTTTCACGTAAGCAAAAGATTTGCTTCCTCATAGAGGAAGTTGAGTAATGAAAATATTTAATAAATTTAAATTTCGTTAAAACAAAAAAAAATCTCCATTAATTCTATTAATTTCTGATAATCATTGTAAAATATTTTCTATAAAGGAATCATTACTTAAAAATGATAATTGGAGAAGATATATCAAAAAAATCTAAATGCAAATTTGATTAAAAAATAAGAATCTCCATTATTTCTTCACATTTCAGATAAAATGTATACTTTTTTGTAAATTATATCACTTTATATAGGTCAATCGATTCGTTTTGAGACAAGGGATATTATTTTTTATTCATTAAGTTAGATTTTTATCAAGAAACTTTTTTGGCAAACAACAATAGTTTCTTATGAAAAATGATGCTTAAAAAAACTTGGTTGGGTATTTTCAAAAATCCCTGTGTCTAAATTTAGTTACTTATGAGCTTAATTATCCATCCAATTTTTATTAAAATCCATTGGATTTTACACACACACACACACCTGGACTTTTGCTTAGAAATAAAAATTTAGGCTTCTTAGATTAAAATTAGTCCACTACAGATTTTTTAAAAATTAGTCTGCAACGACTTTGGGTGAAACATAATGATTTAACCCAATATTCTTTTTACATTTCGAAATAATAATTTTTTTTCAATTAAAAAAAAGTTCCCTGCCTAAACAACAATTTCCTTGGTTTTTCCTGACTTCCCTGACCGCTGGACATCCTGATAAGTATCTTTTTAGCGTTCAAGATCTCATTACTACTCAGTCAGTGCATTAAAATCTCATTGATTTTTTGTTTTGTTTTTTTTTTAAACAAAGAATTGCGAAATCTGACTTTCATTATTTGAAAAAAAAAAGATTATTATTTGAAAGTGATCAAAAAAAATCTAATTACCAATAAACAAAGTACAAAAAGGAAGACTGCAATGAAATAACGATCAATGTAAGGTGACTACTAAGTTTGGTTCTCGAAATTCCCAGTCATTTCCCGGTTTGTCCAGATTTAAGATGTAGAATTTCTTATTACAAATAAACTATACATAAAATCTTATCTTTCCTCAATATGTATAATTAATTAATAAACAACAATAAAAATTAACTTTAAAAACTTAAAAGTATAAACAAAATGTCGTGTTTTTATAAGAACTGTAAAAGTTCACAATTATCC
The DNA here is from genome assembly GCA_037103525.1 of Ganaspis brasiliensis. NCBI lineage: Eukaryota > Metazoa > Arthropoda > Insecta > Hymenoptera > Figitidae > Ganaspis > Ganaspis brasiliensis. The sequence goes on along the minus strand of JAZKLR010000390.1, from coordinate 103,433 downwards.
GCAAAAAAATGTCCCACTTTGTCGATTAAAAACACAAAATAATTTTATTTTTAATGTTTTAAATGCAGGGGCGTTAATGGTAATCTTGAACTTGAAACTCATTTTTCTCAAAACTAGGGTTTTTACACTTCTAATTTTGAACGCTTGTAACTTTGTGGATTTTTCATCTAATTGTAAAAGGGTACAAAGACCTTTTAATAGGTTTGAAATTGGGTACGTATGATTAAGTTCTAAAATTAATTATTTAGAATATTTATTTCATAGAATGTCATTAGAAAGAATCTTCTTTTAGTCGAAATTTCACATTTTTGAATATGTTTTCAATCGAACATAAATTAATCCGAATTTTGACCTAACAGATTTTTTAGGTCACCGAATTCATATTTAACAGAATTTTCATTTAAAAGAATTTTTATTTTACAAAAGTATAGGTTAATCGAATTTTTAAGTACCAGAATCTTCATTTGTCCGAAATTGTATTAGTACGAATTGACATTTGATAGAAAACTTAAAATGTAGAATGTTCTTATACCAAAACATGATTTTCAAATTCCCGGAAAATTTCCGGTTTTCCCGGAAGTAAAATCACATTTTTCCCGGATTTCTTTTATGTATGATTAATAGCTATAATATTAAAATAATTATCAGTTAATAAGAAATATTAAGCAGATTGTGTATAAAAAGTCAATATACGTCTTTCTTAATTAGAAATATATAATATAATTTAGTTTATGAACTAATCAGTCAACAATTCAAAATCGGGGGTCTAATATGACGGATTTTTTTTTCAAAATTGCTCGGCTTCGTTTGAAACTTATTGTTACTCGCGAGTTTTGGAGGTCGATGATTGCGAAAAACGGCTGAAATTTTGTTTTCAAAAATGTAAGACTGTCAGCGAACTTGCTGATTGAAAATAGTAAAAAAACTGACTTTTGAATTATAAAAAGTGAGCTAATAGTGAGTTTTAAAGTGAAAAAAAGTAAGTGCGTAATACATAAGTTGTTAAGGTCAAATTGATCTTTGAAGAAAATAATTCCAAAATGTCAAAAATAATAGAAATTTGAAGAAAATAATGGAAAAATGACAAAAATAATTAAAATTTAAAGAAAAAAAATGAAAAATGACAAAACTAATTAAAAATTAAGTAAAAAATTTAAAAATTTGAAGAAAAGACTTGGAAAATGACAAAAATAATTGAAAAATGGAAAAACAAAATAAAAATTTGATGTCGATACAAAATTAAAAAATTGGAGAAAAAATTGACCATTAAAGAAAATAGATAAATAATTGAAAAATCATAAAACTGATAGAAATTTGAAGAAAATACTTGAGAAATGATAAAAATAATTTAAATTAAAAAAAAAATTGAGAAATGACAAAAATAATTCAAAATTACAAGTGGAAGTCGATGATTGCGAATGAAGTCAGATTTTTAAAAATCAAAATTGCGGATCCAACACGGCTGAAATTTTTATTATAGTGGGGAAATGACAAAAATAATTGAACCTTGAAAAAAAAATGAAAAATGATAAAACTAATTTAAAATTATGTAAAAAATTTATGATTTGAAGAAAAAACGTAAAAACTGACATAAGTAATTGAAAAATGGAGAAACAAATTAAAGTAAGAAATTAAAGAATCCATGACAATAATTTAAATATATAAGAAAATAAGTATAAAATTTGGAGAAAGTAATTAAACAATGTCGAAAATATTGACAATACTTGAGAAATTACTAAATTAATTGAAAATTACAACAACAAAAAAATAATTAAAAATAGGAAAAAACAGTCGAGAAATGCAAAAAATAATTGAAACTTGAAGAAAATAATTGAGAAATCACAAGAAATTTAAATTTGAAAGTAATACATGAAAAATAACAAAAATAATAAAATTTGAGATTAAAAAAATAATTGGCAATTTGTGTAAAGTATTTAAAAATTATTGATACATAATAATAAAATTATTGAAAAAAATTGTTGAAATTTAAAGAAAATAATTGGAATTCGTAGAAAAAAATTGAAAACTGTGTAATAAATTGAGAAATTCATAAACATAAAAAAAAGTTTAAAAAAAATTATTGAAATTTGATGAAAATAATTTTCAAATGTCAAAACTAATAGAAATATACAGAAAATAATTAAAAAATTATAAAAATAATTGAAATTTGATGAAAAAATTGAAAGACGACAAAAGTAATTGACAATACTTGTTCAAAAATTATAAATTTGTAAACATTAATTAAAAAATTGAAAAAGTAACTAAAATTATAGGAAACTAATTAAACAATGTCAAAAATAATTGAAATTTGAAGAAAATAATTGTATATAATAATAATCATCATTTTACTGAGAAAGTGAGATGAGTGAGTTTTTTTTTAATGTGAGTAATAGTGAGTGATTTTAAAAAAAAAGTGAATAAAAGTGAGTCACAGGCAGCCCTGAAAATGCTCAGATTCCCTTGAAACTTGTTAAACTTTTACTATTTTGAAAATCTAACTTCAGATTAGTAACCAGCGACATGGATTACCACCGAGTAACAAGTTTGAAGTGAATTCGATCAATTTTGCAAAATATGTCTGCCATATTGGTGCCGCCATTTTGATTTTTGAAAATTTGGTAAATCTGACATCGTATTCACAATCAGAGACTTCGAAACCCCCCGAGTAACAAGTTTCAAGCGAATTTAAAGAATTATGAAAAAATGTCCACCGTATTGAATCCGTCATTTTGAATTTTGAAAATTTAACTTGAGTTTCGTAATCAGAGACCTCCAGAACCCTCGAGTAACAAGTTCCAACAATAATTAGAAATTCCCGGATATACTTTTTTTTTCCCGTCAATTTTCCGGTCGAACTACAATCTCGACAAATTCCCGGTTTTCCCGGAATTCCCGGTGATTAGACACCCTGAAAGCTCATTAAATGTTATTAAGGACAAAAACGGAATTATTCGGCATTGAAATTACTATTCTTTTTAATTACTGTCTTTGTGATAAACACCAATTCACATAAAATTATACAAATTTAACGAGAATTTTACTTTTTCATGTTTCCTGTAAAATCGATCTAAATTATGCAGTAAATCGTTAATCCATTGCAGTTTTCATTTTAGAAAAATGTTGCTTAAAAGTGAATGACAAGAAACATTTAATTGTTATCAATAAAAAAAAGTTAATAGATATTTTCCTGTGCAATGATGAGTTTATAATGTTATATTGCTGTTGAAAAATGTACAATATATATAAAAGCTTACTTGAACCTGATCGAGTTGTAATTGAAGTTGCTGGTTTAGCTGCTGAAGTTGGTGAACTTGCTGGACTTGATAGGTGTGTTGACGTTGTTTCTGTTGGTATTGTTGTTGTAAACCAGCCATGAGAGTAGCCTGTTGTTGTTGCAGTTTGGCGCTCAAAGTATTTCCGACTTTTCGTATGTTCTTGCCTTCTTTCTTAGAAACGGGCTTAGCTTTTGGACGATCGCTAATAGCAGTATTTTGGCTAACGTCGCTACTAGCTGTTATGGGTTGAGAGACTGTCGTTACAGTAGGAGGACTTGAGACACTCGGAGAATTTGGAGTGGTTGCACAGGATACACTGGGAGTTATTAAAGCAGTTGCACCGGTTACAGGCACAGTAGGAAGTGACATTGGTGGAGATGTCGCAAAATTGTTTGCCACAGGAAAAGTCTCAGCGAGGGAAGGAGTTAAAGACAATGCGTCCTGCATTCCCTCTTGCATTCCCTCCTTCATAAGTCTTTTCTTCGCCGATTCCAGTCCGCTTATGTAACCATCGTAAAAACCTATCAAATGTCTGTTGTTCTCTGAAGTTGGGAATAATCCTGGCACACCACCTACATTCAAAAGGGTTACTTAAAATTGTGTTACAACATTTTTATCAGCTCGAGAAAAAGGCAAAATTCTTCTCAATGGGAACTCTGGATTTTTAGCAATGCTTTGAAAAAATAAATAATATATTTAATTATGTGAAAGATATTCAAAAACTGATTATAATAAACAGGGTTATTACAATTTTTTGCGTTTAAAATGATCTTATTCTCTCGGATGTAAGCAGCAAAATTTTTGTCTCGTGGTGACAGTGATTATACTATTATGTAGATTTTATCCCAAAATTCAATTACAATTTTTAAAAAATATTTTTAATAGAACTTTACATTTATGCAAATTGGAAACAAAAAAAAAAATACAAAAACTGTATGATAAAAGAAAATTAAACGATGTAATAGTTATAACTAATAACATTTTGATAGTGTAAAAAAATTGTAATTTATAATTATTAAAAAAAATTGTAAATTGCCGAAACGCCTTTGAATGAAGGTACTACTTAGTTCAATTTTTAATTTTCAAAAAATTGTTTTTTAGTCCTTTATCCCTTTGACTGTGGATGACGTCTATAAAGGTCATAAATAATGTGTCTTGCGCGTTTCCCACAGTCAAGGGGTTATTGTTGGAAATAATCTCCGAAATCAATGTCGCTACATTTTAATACGGAATTTAAATTTGATAGAAAGTTATAATTATTTTTCCAATTGTTTCTCGGTTTTCTCCAATTGACGTCTTTTTGTATACCCAACAGATAAACTTTAGTTATTAATCGATTAAAATGATATCTAATAAATTTAATGCAATTGTAATCGGTTGAAACTGGAATAAGTTCATGTAAACTTTATCGCTTGAATAGGTCAAAGTTAGAGAAAAAGAAAAATTATAATGAAAAGAAATTAAAATCAATTGAAATATGAATGAATTCAATTTAGCAATAAGATTTTCAGAACACAAAAAGATTAATTAAAATTTGGGTAGGTGAAAATTTGTATCGATGGAAATTGGAATTAATTGAAAGTTAAGTCGAATAGAATTTCATAAACTGAAGTTTGAATCGATTAAAATTTGAATAAATTAGAATTTAGATAGAACGAAATTTGAATTAGTTGTTTAGATTTGAATAGATCTGACAAACATTTGATATTAAATTCAAAGTGATTTACAATTTGGACAGATTAAAATTTAATTAAACTAAAATTTAGACCAATGAAAATTCAAACAGATTAGAATAAAAATGGTCTATCAAAATTTAATAAATTTAAATCCATTAAAATTTAAATTAGTAAAAGTTTGAATTGATTAGAATTTGAATAGATGTTAAAACATTTGTTAGATTGAAATTTTAACTGAATACAATTTAGATTGATTTGAATAAAACAAGTTTGGTGAATTAAAGTTTGGATCGATTGATATTTGAATAGAATTAAATTTGAGATGAAATAAAATTTTAATTAATTGAAATTAGCATAGATTCAGTTTGACATTGGTTAAAATTAGAATGAATTGAAATAAACATTCATTGAAAAATACCCCCCCCCCCCCGCTACCACAACAAAAATAAGATGGTATTTTTTATTACACACAGGTCAATTCTGAGATTATTTGTTGGTCACGATTGACGATTTTTTAAGGACTAAACTTTAGCATCTTCCAACGATGGCAAAAAAATCAGAAAATTTTTTTGTTTATAAATATTGGGCTTTGACTTGCAGTATGTATAAAGATTCAGACCAATAATAAATTGTCTGAAAAAGAAAACGTTGAAAGTGTAATTTTTTAGACTTGAGATGACTCAAAAACTATTTAAAACAATTCTGTGTAATTAATTTGCCATTAAAATTGATTTAATTATTTTGTTTAAATAACATACCATGTGGAGGAGCATTTGCTTGAGAAGGTAAATCTATGTTGAGCGTGCTAGTTAATAGAGCTTTTGAATCAGCACATTCTTGTTGTTGCGGTTGCTGCAACTGTTGCTGCTGTTGTTGTGGAAGAGATTGTTGTAAAGGTTGCGATCCTACAATTGTTTCTGTTTGGCCTGTTGGACCTAGAAGCAAGTGGCTTGCTCCCTTCCTCTGAAGTTCACGCTCCAACCTCTAAAATACGATAATAAACCAAATTTTACACAGATATTCATGATTATTAAATAGAATTAAAAGGTTATTAAATTAAGGTGGGTAGTTCGAACGAGCTAGTCAAGGTTAAGAGTTTGATTTTTCTAAAACATCCAATGTAAAATAAAAAGTTTTATGTACATAAAACTGAAATTTATGTTATTAAATAACATTCTTCGTGTGGAATACAAATTCTACAATAAAAAGAAAATAAATACACTTTTCAAAAATAATAAGACTTAGTTCTCAGGTTTAATATTTTTTTATAAAGAATTTGAGCCGCCGGATTCAAAAACCGCCTCTGCGCTCGAGATGTCTGACCAAAGGTTGAGAAAATCAGTGAAATTCCCATTGTCGCTCACTGCTACCCGACTACCATACGTCAGACTTTTCACGCGCAGAGGCGGTTTTTGAATCCGGAGGCTCAATTTGTCTTTTGCTCTTCAAATTTAGTCAAAAATTAATTTATGAATAATTTATGAATCTTATACTCTTTAATTTACCTATAACTATTAATCGGTATTATAATGTTTTTTCGTTTCCAGCGTAAATTTGACAACCTTACAGATACGTTTTTTTCGATTTGCACGGCAAACTTTTGGGATCATCCATTTTGAAATGCATGAAAAACGTCTTAAAACGTAAAAAGTATGGAAACTAAAATTTTTTCTTCTTATTTGCAAAAAGCTAATAAAAGCTTATTAAAATGAAAAACACTTTTGAAATAATCAACTTTTTTTAATATTCTAAGGCTTATTTTAATGGTAATTTATTATAGAATTGACATTAATTATAAACATTAACGTGTAATTCTTTCCTTAAAAATGCTAGCTGTCAAAGTTGGACCAAAAACATGCTCAAAATAATTATTGGTTTTTTTAACAAAAGTATATTTTAAAATTCAGACAAAAATATTTTATGTAATTTCCTTGAAAAATCTAAATAATATTAAGTTTCATATATTTTACAAAATTATATTTCTGTTAAAAAAACCAGTCATAATTTTTAACATTTTTTTTGGTTCAACTTTGACAACTTGCACTTTTTTGGAAAAAAAATTACACGTTAATGTTTATAATTAATGATAATTTTATAATAAATCACCATTAAAATAAGACTCAGAACATTAAAAAACGTTAATTATTTCAGAAGTAATTTTAATTATAATAAAACAGTAAAAATCACTGTTTCAGGGTGTATAGCAATCTGGCAAATTCAAATTCCTGGCAGATTCCCGGATTTCCCGGATTTTAGAGGCCAATTTTCCCGGATTTTAAAAAATTTAAATTATAGATTATAATTTTGAAATAATATATTACAAAGCACTTAAGTGGCGTTTTTAATGTTTTTTTTATTAGGTTTCATATTGTTATATAAGAAATTGGTTTCATATATTAAGAATTATTTATTAACGAATTTTAAGGTCGTTTCTTGTATTTTCAATGATTTTCTTCAATTTGGAATTACTTTTTTCAAATTCTGAATTTTTTTCTTTAAACTTCAATTATATTTTTCTATTTTTTATTCATTTTTCGATTATTATCTCAATTTAAAATTATTTTCTCCGAACATAAGTTATATTATTCAATTTTTCCAGATCTCAATTATGTTTCTGAATTCAAAAAATTTTAATTCTAAATTATTATTTTTTAAGTTTCATTTACATTTTCCAATTTTTAAAAATAAATTCTTCAGTTTTTAATTATTTCTTCAATTCTTAATTATTCGCTTCAATTTGTAATTATTTTCTGGATTATACAATTATTTTCTTCAGTCTTAAACTATTAACACTATTTAAATTACTTTATTCTCTACTCTTTTTTACTTTCGTGTTATTTTCATCAAGTTAAAATAATGTTTTCTTAAATTTAAATAATTTTCTTTAAATTTCAATTATTTTCGTGATTATTAATTGTTTTCTTAAAATCTTAATTATTTTTTCCTATTTCTTGATTTTTTTTATCTTTAAATATTTTGTTCAATTTACAGTTATTTTAATCAATCTTTGTGATTGATATTTACCCTTATCTATTTTTATGTAGTTTCTGCGATTCCACTTAAACTTTATTTACACTTGTTTTTGTTTTAATTTACATTATTTTTGTCATTTTTCAATAGCTGTTTCAATTTTCAATTATTTTGCATAATTTATTTTTTTGAATTTTCAATTATTTACATCGAATTTCAGTCATACTCTTCTATTTTTCATTATTCGTAATTACATTAATTCGTTTTCAATAATTTCCTTCAAAATTTCAATTATTTAAGTCAATTCAATTGCTTTCTTAAATTTTGAATTGTAAATTTAAAATTTTCTCCTAAATTCAGTTACATTCTTCAATTTATTGATCATTTTCTTCAGTTTCGTTTATTTTCTTATTTTTTAAATTATTTACTTTAACCTTAAAATATTTTCTTCGGTTTAGTCTACCCGAAGTCTATCCGAGCTAAAAAGTTTTAGTTCGCGCCACCTTTTAACATTTTTAAAGTACACTATATTATATTTTCCTGACATTTTCAAATAATTCCCTGATTTCCCGAATCTATTTACAAATTCCCGGGTTTTTTCACGAAATATTAAATTACTTGCAAATTTCCGGATTCCTAGACACCCTGACTGTTTAAATAAACTTTTTTTGTCTTATTCTTCTTAGAATTTTATTATATTTTAGCAATTTTTCAAAATTTTAGTTTCCATACTTTTTACGCTATTTTAAACGACTTTAAGCGAATACAGAACCGCTCAATTCTGGTCTAGGTGAAATTTCAATGTTCTTAATTTAAGGAGGTTCTATCATAAATAGAATAAATATTACCATTTTAATGAAATTTGGTTCCCTGGTAGATAATGGTTTTATACTGATGGAATTAAATTTTTGAGACCTTAAGGTACTTGTGAAAAAAGTTACAAGTCTTTTTGTTTTTAACATTTTATAATGAGTTTTATGGGAATTGAGTAGTTTGTTATATATATTTCAGGCCTCGCACTCTATTATGGCTCTGAAAAAAAGAGCAAATAGTAGCCACGGTGATAAAAAAAAAGTAGGAAAAAGTAACATATATTTTTTTTAATTTAGAAAAGGGTACAGATATGTTTTAATAGGAAAATATTTTTGCGATATTTCAATTTTCAAAGCAATAAACAATTTTTTCTGATTGTTTAAAGATCTTATTTTAAAAGTAATATTTTAATTAAATAGAGGTATCAAAATATTTTATGTATAAAAAACAATCTTAAAAATTAAACACTTTGTTTTATCAAATAAACATACTTCTATATGATGGGAACATTTTGGTTGCTTCTTAATTATTCGTTTTTATACTTACCGTCAAGCAGGGCTATTTTGCCAGGCAAAGTTTCTAATGAATAAAATTTTTATATTAAGTTGTTTAAGTTTGCTACTTGGTATAAATATTTTCTGATATCAAGACTACAGAGAGTACTGAAAGGAAATTTCTTAATTCTTTATCAGAAATGAGAAAAAAATTCGTAAAATTGTGGAAATCAAGCTCAAATTTTTCAATACTCTCAAACTTCTGTTCAGATTTCCGTAAGTTTAAAAGTGTTTCGAAAAATATTATTGATAGCAGTTGACAATTTACTTGTGATGATGTATACGTGATGAGCTAACTTTTTATTGCACATTTTAAGAAAAAGTATAAAAAACTAAAAAATCAGGATTCTGTGCGCTATTTTGTGCATTCTTTAAAATCAAGTGTTTCGTTTTGAAACATAATTTTCTTAGTTTTCTTATAAAATACGAGAAATAAGCATTAAATTTAAATTTTACACGGGGTAATTATTAATGTTGCTTTTTTGAGGTTTTTATGGCACACCGTGTAAAATTTAAATTTAATTCTTATTTCTCGTATTTTATAAGAAAACTAAGAAAATTTTGTTTCAAAGCGAAACACTAGAATTTTTTTTTACTAATTACGACACAATTTTTTTAAAAAAAAACTTGATTTTAAAGAATGCACAAAATAGCGCACAGAATCCTGATTTTTTAGTTTTTTATACTTTTTCTTAAAATATGCTATAAAAAGTTAGCTCATCACGTATACATCATCACAAGTAAATTGTCAACTGCGATCAATAATATTTTTCGAAACACTTTTAAACTTACGGAAATCTGAACAGAAGTTTGAGAGCATTGAAAAATTTGAGCTTGATTTCCACAATTTTACGAATTTTTTTCTCATTTCTGATAAAGAAATTATTATGCCAATAACTTAAACAACTCACTCTAAAGATTTTTTTAATTAAAAACCTCGCGTGCACAAAATAGCCCCGCGTGACGGTAACTTAAGTATTTTTGAGTAAGAGTTAATAAAATTATTTCCTGTTTTATTGACTATGTAGATTACCGTTTTTCGTTGGCGCTTTTAGTTTTTACGCTGTTTTGAAAAAGAAACTTGGATAATAAAATTATTTATTATTGACTATTCCACCAAAAAAGTAGCTTTTAGTAGCATTAGGCTGTAAAAAGTAGCCAAATAGTAGCAAATAGTAGAAGAGTGCGAGGCCTGAATTCTTTATATGTATGTATTTTTAAAAGTATCTTGAGGTCTGAAAAATTGAATTGCATCATTATAAAAACATTATCTACCAGTGGACCAAATTTGATTAAAATGGTAATGCTAATTCTATTTACGATAGAACCTCTCCTTATCAGTAATTTTGACCTAACCACCTTGAATGGAAAAAAGAAGTTAGAAATTTGCAGTACCTGCAGTACCTGCATCTCCTCATCAACAATCTGCTGCTTGTGGAGAATTTGTTCTTGACGAGTGCAAGTAGTGGTGGTTTTTCGGCAATCAGAGGTGGTGGATGTCGTAGTTGAAGAAGGTGCAGGACTAAGACTAATGTTGGGTTCACAGAGACCTGTGAATCCTCCACTTCCTTTATCTAATATATTAGTATCATCTTTAGTAGGTGCAACAGATTCTCCTGCGGGTTGAGTGCGAACCTGTTGCGCCTCAGCTGAAGTGAGACTCATATCTGGCAGCATAGTGACAGATCGATTCTTTCTGAGTAGAGACTTTTGCGTATTATGTTTAGGTTGGATATTTTGAGTTTGGGTTTGTTCAGTAGCTTGTTGCTGTTGTTGGGTTGAAGGAGATTGCTGGATAGGCACCTGCTGTTGATGGGAAATACTTTGCAGTTGTTGTTGTTGTTGCTGCTGCTGCGGTTGTTGTTGCTGCTGTTGTAATTGTTGCTGTTGTTGTGGTTGTTGCATTAGCATATTTGGTCCTGCATTGCAGTGAGGAGTTGTCATCATGATGCTGTGAGGATAATCTAACAGTAACTGAACAACATTCGTGTGACCACCTTTCGCAGCTTCTATTAACATAGTTGAGTTGTCCTGAAAAAATGAAAATTCATTTGATTAAAAACAAGCATAAAACATAAGAAATAGTCAAGTTTAAGTTGAAAAAGCAATTAAAAATAAAAAATAATAATTGTACCTTCAATTTATGGAATGGGTCAGCAGATTGTGCAAGTAGTAATTCCACAACGGCCAAATGTCCACCAGCACAAGCCAAAGAAAGGGGTGTGTGATCATTATTGGTGGTTTGACGATTAACGTCGGCTCTTTTAGAAATAAGGAATTGTACGGTACAAAGGTGTCCAGCCCTACAAGCCTTCATCAACGGCGTTCTACCACCTTCAGATTCATGTTCCTGCAAAGAAAGGACAAACTTGAATTAGAGAGTGTGTTAAGAGATTAAAATGAGTGAAAAATCAAGGACATTGAGAAGACGTATTTACCATATCTGCACCAAACTGCAAAAGAAGATCAGCTACATCGGTATGACCATTTTCACAGGCATACGTCAGAGCAGTATCTCCCGTTTGCGTTTGAGCGTGAACATCAGCTCCAGACTCAAGCAAATAACGGACAAGATCTAGGTGTCCTTCCTGGGCAGCTTCCATTAGAGGTGTTGATGCGCCCAATTCAATATCGGCGCCAGCTTTTATTAAAAAGTCGGCAACCTCTAAAAATCCACCGCAACAAGCCAATGTAAGAGCGGTCTCTTGTGTCTCTTCCGTTTGAGTGTTGATAAGTGCTCCTAAAAGCAAATTACTTATGTATTAATAACATAATTATTTCAAACATTCTTGGTATATCAGGATGTCTACTAATTTTAATCAATGATATTCTACTTACAGTGATCGTACAACTTACATTTCTATAAAAAAAGTAAAAAGGTAAATAATATTTCGAAAAAAGTGACAAATAATATTACACATAATTCATAGTGACAATCAAGAATATTTTACGGGAAATAAGGGACTGAATACATAAAAATAGGGGAGTTTTGGGGGACTTTAAAAAGTTTATAAATAAAGATAAATAAATTATATAACACGATTGATTTGAAGGACCAAACATTTTATAGTCCACATTTTAAAAAAGTTACAGTATTTCTTCTAATATTATTAGATTATTAACTTTTATAATAATAAATTATTATTATATAATTATTTATTTTTGAACTAAATACATAAAAAATTGGATAAATTTAGGTTCGGATTCTTACACGAAATAAAGATATTTGGTATATTAACAAATAGAGAGTTCCAATTTGGTATACATATGTGTTTCACGTGGAGATTCGAGGAAAATTACAGCGAACATGATCTAGATTGATAGATTGATAGATTCCAAAAATCATATTTTTTATAATTAGTACGTAAAAATCCACAAGTATATCAAAGTTGAACCCTCTAGCACAAATAAAGCAGAAGTTATGAAAAAAAAATTTGTTTATGAGAAAAGAATTAAACAGTTTTAAAGAAGATGAAAACTTTCATAAAAATATAAAAAGGTCGATAAAATTAAAAAAGTTATTAGAAGATTAAAAACGATAAAATAATATACCTAAAAAAAAATTAAGAAGCAAAATAATTAAATTATACCTAACTAATGAAATTTGAATTTATCGAAATTTTTTATTTGAAATAATTTAACATTTGGATTGGATGGTATTTGTTTAAAATTTGAATTAAAACAAGCAAAAGAAGAAAAGTTTTTAGATATAAGAAAAACAGTAAAAATTATAAAAATTGTAGAAAAAAATTAGCTAATATATTGTTTTTGAGATTATAGAAAGTAATAAGAAAAAAATTGCACTGCTTCAAGAAAAAGAAAGAATTTCTAAGAATTATAAATATGATGATAAAATTGATGGGCCGGATCAAAGAACCGGTTATATATTACATATTTTTTTTAACTGGAATCGTTGACCTCCGATTCTAAATTAAGTAAATTTGAAAGATTCTTAAAGCGAAAAAAAATTAGAACTCTTTTTACGAACAAGCTTACAGAAAAACTAATATCCAAAATATTTAATTCTTTAATCTGGATAAATTGCAAAATTAATTAAAAGATAAAAAATTACGTAACAAATTAGGGAGGGGGGAAGGGTCAGCAAAAAAAATACGGTGCGTTACGTGGGGCTAGGAGGGGGATCAAAACAGCTCCATAGAAGAGTTACGTATTTTTTAACCAAATTTACCAGAGTGGTGATAATTTTTATGATTGTAAATTCTCTGTTGTTTTTTTATACAGATCTTTACCATTTTTTTTTTTTTTTAGAAAAGCCAAGAAATTAGGACGCATAATTAAGTTCTAGAAATTCATTAGTAATAATTTTCATTTTTTTAGAATTTCATTAGGTAGGATTTGTTTTTTAATCGAATTTAAAAAAAGTCTGAATTTTTCCTTAACAGAATTTTTGTTTAAACAAACTTTGTATTTAAACGAAATTAAATATAACCGCATTTTAATTGATTAATTAATTTATTAAATCAAAGTTTCTAGGGCTTTTCAGCCCTCGATGAAACAAAGTTTACAGAACAGTTTTGTAAAAATTGTATGGCCTTATGACTAAGCAATAACTAATAGAAAAACGAAAAATAGAAAAATAATTTTATAAATTGAGCAAACAACAGACAAAGAAAGGAAAATAAATATATATATGACTCTAATGTACGTAACGGTAATATTGTCTCATTCCCTAATAAATGATTTCAAATATCGTACTGTAATTTAGCAGAAATTTCTTTTAAATGAATCGAATTATTAAATAAGACAAAATATCTTTTTCGACAGTTCTTCATTTATCCGAATTGATATTTGGTAGAATTCTCAAAATGCCGAATTTTTATTTCTTTAGAATCGCAATTGGCCGAACAAGCATTCGACCATTTATAATTTCAGACAAGTGGAAATTCGGCATTTAAAAATTCTATTTAACAATTCATGCAAATAAAATTTCGGACTGAAAAACTGGATTAAAAATCGAAAAAAAAATTAAAATTGAAGAAAATAATAAAAAATTTGAGGAAATAAATGGAAAATTTAAGAAATACATTGAAAATTTTAGAATTCAATTAAAATTGAAAACAATAATTATTGGTAATTGAAAAAAAAATTACAAAATGACGAAAATAAGTGACAATTGAAAACAAAATTTAAAAAATGGCTCGATTAATACACAATGAAACAAAATAATTTTAAAAATTGTAGGAAATAATTGAAAATTGCGGAAAATAATTAATAATTGAAGGAAATAGTTGAAAAATGAAGAGAATAATTGAAAATTGAAGAATGCAATTGAAATTTATAGAATATACTTAAAAATTGAAAAAAAGTAATTGAAAAAAGCCTAGGATTAATGAATATAGAAGAAAACAATTGGAAACTGAAGAATGGAAATAAAAATTAAAGAAACTTAATGTTAATCGAAAAAAATAATTAAAAAAGCGATAATTTTTTAATATTTAAGAAAATAATTGAAAAGTGGAATTAAAATATGAAGAAAATAACTGAGAATTGAAGAGAATAGTTCTAGAATTGAATAATTGAATTGGAATTTTAAAACAATTTTTATAAGTGAAAAAAAGTAATTGAAAAAATCAAAGAATTATCGAATATTGCATAAAATAATTGAAAAACGAAGAATGCAATTGAGAATTAAAGAAAATATTTGAGAATTGAAGATAATAATTGAAAATTGAAGAAATAAATTTGAAATTAAAGAATTTAATAGAAAGTTTAAGATAATACTTGATAATTAAAAGAAAAATTACAATATGACGAAAATAATTAACTATTAAAAAAAAATAGTTAACAATTGAAAAAAAATTCGAAAAATAGTGAGAATAAACGGCATTTGAACAAAAAATTTGTAAAATTAATGAATAATCATAAAATTGAAGGAGAATAATAAATTGTCAATTGAAAACTGATGAAAATTATGGTAAACATTGTAGAAATTAATTGGAAATTGATAAATTGTATTGAAATTTCAAGAAAATAATTGATAATTAAGAAAATGCGAGAATTAAATCATTGAATAAATTGAAAAACGAAGAATGCAATTGAAAATTGAAGAAAATATTTAAAAATTAAAGAATTAAATTGAAATTTTAAGAAAACAGTTGATAATTGAAAGAAAAATTACAAAATGACTAAAATAATTAAACATTAAAGAAAATAATTGACAATCGAAACAAAAATTCGAAAACTGTCGAGAATAATCGACAACAGAATAAAAAAATTAAAGAATAATTATAAAATTTAAAGAGAATAATTGTATATTGAAAACTGTTGAAAATTATATAGAAAAAATTATAGATTTATTTATTAATGAAATTAAAATTATTTGAACTAGAATTTATAAATTTAAATTTTAATCAATTTAAATGCATTTTTTAAATAGTATATCTGATTTAAAACAAAAAATATCTATGTGTCAATCTTCTGGTGTGAGCAGACACAAAATGAATGAAGGAATGAAAGAACTTGCGGATTATTACCCACATGAAAAAAAAATTGATTTTCGATAAAATTTCTCATAACTTTTAGAGCCACGAAGAAATTCTCGGTTTAGTAAACATTTCCCGGTCAAGTGGCAACTCTGAATTTTTTTTTAAACAAAAAGCAGGTTAAAAAGAAATTGAGTAAATTTTAAATTTACGTTTATTGAAAATTCGGATTTATGGAATTTCGATCGAAGATAGATTTATGAATGAAATAATACGACTTTTTATCAAAATTTAAAGAAAATTCTTATTTTGACAGAAAAATGTCCGGCTATTTGCAGGTAAGTAGACATCCTAGTATAGTTTTTGATAAAGTTAAAGATTTATACTATTTGTAAAGATAACTCTTGTTTGTTTTATTACCTTGACTGAGAAGCAAGGCCACCATTTCTTCATGACCTTCTCGAGCAGCTTCCATTAAAGGCGTATAACCTTCGTCATTAACTTCCTCTATATTTGCTCCTCTTTCGATTAAAAGCATTGCTAGATCCACATGACCTCCGCACGCTGCCAAGGTCAGTGGAGATTCAAAACTGTCAGTTGGCATATTAACTTGTGCACCGGAATCTAAGAGTAATCGCGCTACTTCCACATGACCGTCCATCGATGCTTCCATGAGAGCAGTGTGCATTTCATCAGTTTTATGTTCCTGGAATTAAAAAGCCGTATATTATTAACAAATAAAAAGAAACAAAAAGTCAATTTTTTTTTAGATAAACGTTGAGACGATCTAATAAATCAGCTGATCGGATCATTGACACTTTAAAGGTAAAAGTGAAAAGAGAAACCAGACAGTGACAGTGTTTCAACTGAAGAATTATTTTAATTAAATGAAATTATTTACCTGATCAGCTCCTGCGTCAAGTAAGAATCGAACCATGTCTAAATGCCCTTTATAACATGCTAGTGTTAATGCAGACTCTTTAAATTCATTAGAATGAGTATTAATGCCTGCTCCGTGTTCCAGTAAGATCTTGGCAACTGGAACATGACCTGCACTAGCAGCTTCCATCAAAGGTGTATGACCATTTTCATTATGGTCCTCGACATTGGCACCTGCTTCCAATAGCGCTCTCACTACTTCCTCATGGCCGCCAGCGCAAGCGTACATGAGCGGTGTGTTACCTTCATTAAACAAAAATTTATACTTAATTATCTCATTCTACATTTATAAACATTTTTCTCTTTTAATTACAGGCTACGAATTGCATAGGTTTATAACGTATTAAACATGTAATATTTTCACTAAAAATAATCTAAACATAAGCATTTCAAGATCAAGGTAAAATTAGCTTCTTAAGGAATGTAATTCAAAACATTTTTCTTCTCAAATGCAAACACTTAATTAAAAAGAAAAATCATTACTTCAAATATGAAAATGTAACATTTTTATTCAATAACAAATTATTGTCAAAATATACCTACATACAGTGCCAACAGTTCCATGGCAGTTATTTAGTTGTATCTTTTTTTAAAATCTTTGCAAATACATGCTTCTGGGTGTTTAACATGGTTAACAACTGTTACTCAAAAATTTCTTTTAACTTTCGTAAAAAATGTAAATTATATATATATATTTATAAACATTTTAAATATGTATAAAACGAATTAGGCTTAATTTCTTTTTCATTAATTTACAATTTACAGGAAATTAAAATTGAAATATGTTTCAGTTTCAAAATTAAAATTAAAAAAAAAAGTAAATTGATTATCTTTATGAAAAGTAGGGGAATGTCTTATAAGCGGGCCATCTTAATGAATGGGCCAACTCCAGGTTTTCCAGACCATTTTTCACCAAATTCCATGACAAAATATAAAATAAGTAGCAACATTACCATGCGCCCAAGAGCGCGAGAAACTTTGCATTGTTGTTGGTCATTTAAAACTATAAATTTTTGCAAATGCAATAAATAATGAAAATTACTAGAATAATTACAAAATTGAAGAAAATATCTGATAAATGATAAAAATAATGTATAATTGAAAACCAAATTCAAAAAATGGCTAAATTAATACACAACCAAATAAAAAAGTTGAAAAAATCGAAGAATAATTATAAATTTTTTTAAGAGAATAACTGAAAATTGAAAAAATTGTAGGAAATAATTGAAAAATTTCGGAAAACAATTGAAAATTGAAGAAAATTATTAATAATTGTAAGAAATAATTGATAAATTGAAGAAAATATCTGAAAAATGACAAAAAAATTAACAATTATAAACGAAATTCAAAAAATAATTAGATTAATAGACAATTGAAGAAAATAATTAAAAAAAATTAAACAAGAAATATTAAATTAAGAAACTAAGTAACAAGAAAAATTAAGAAAATTAGAGGAATAATTGTTGGAAATAATTACAATTTGAACAACTGCATTGAAAATAAAAAAAAATTAAAGAATAAAATTTAAATTTAAAGAATATATAATTAAAAATTGAAGAAAGTAATTAAAAAAGCTTAGAATTATGGAATATAGAAGAAAATAATTGAAAACTGAAGAATGGTATGTATTGAAATTTGAAGAAAATAATAAAAAAATAAAGAAATAAATTGAAATTTATACATTAAATTCAAATTTGAAAAAATAATTTATAATTAAAAAAAGGGGAGAATTATTGAATATTGAATAAAATAAATTAAAATTATAGCCTGCAATTTTAAATTGTAAATAATAATTGAGAATTGAAGAAAATAATTAAAAATTAAAGAATTAAATTAAAGATTAAGTAATTGAATTAAAATGTTGAGAAAATAATTAATAATTAACAATTGAAAAAAAATTAGAAAACTGTCGAGAATAATCGACAACAGAGCAAAATAATTTAAAAAAATAAAGAATAAATATAAAATTTAAGAAAAATAATTGGGAATTGAAAAATTTGTAGAAAATAATTGAAAATTGTGGAAAAAATTAATAGTTGAAAGAAATAATTGAAAAATGACGAAAATAAATTAAAAATTGAAGCAAATATCTGGAAAATGACGAAAATAATAGAAAATTAGAAAACAAAATTAGAAAATTGACTAGATTAATAGACAAAAAACAAAAAAATTGTAAAAATTAAAGAATAATTATAAAATTTTAAGAGAATAATTGAAAAAATTGTAGGAAATAATTGTAAATTGTGTAAAATAATTACTAATTGAAAGAAATAATTGAAAATTGACGAAAATATTAATTGGAGAAAATATTAAAAATTGAAGAAATAAATTGAAGATTATAGATTTAAATTGAAATTGTAAGAAAATAATTGATAATTAAAAGATAAATTAACTAAAATAATTAAACATTAAGAAAAATACTTGACAATTGAAATTTTTTTTAAAAAGTTCGAATAATGAGGAGAATAATCGATAATATTAAAGGGCCTTTCTTTGTATTTTGCCCGTCTATGTAAATAAATAAATAAATAAAAATATTGAAAAAATTAAAATATAATTATAAAATTGAAGGAGAATATTAAGTTGTCAATTAAAAATTGAAGAAGATAATTAAAGAATTGTATTGAAATTAAAAAAAAAAAATTGATAATTGGAAAATACGAGAATTATTGAACATTGAATAAAATAATGGAAAATTGAAGAAAATAATTGGGAAATGAAGAAAATAATTAATAATGGAGGTGATTATTTGACAATTAAAGAATTACATTGAAATGTGAAGAAAATAATTGATAATTGAAAGAAAAATTACGAAATGACGAAAATAATTAAATATTAAAGAAAATAATTGAGAAATGAGTAAAATAATAGACAATTGACAAAAAATTCGAAAGCTGTCGAGAATAATCGACAACAGAACAAAATAATTTAAAAAATTAAAGAATAATTCTAAAATTTAAGGAGAATAATTTTATATTGAAAATCACTCCATTTATGATTTCAATCAATGAAATTTTACAGGAAATCACTTTAAAACGACTAAATTAGCAGTAATTTTTCACTGATTGATATAGATGAAAATAATTTTCAATTTTAATAACAGCATTGAAAATTCCAATTATTTTCTATTGATCAATCAGGTAAAGGTCACTGACAATTCAGCAGTTTTTAACTTATTTCAAATAAAATATAACTGATTGAAATCATCAAAAGACAAATTAATTAAATTAATTTTTTAAAACAAAATTTTATAAAATTCCCTGACTTTTCCAGGTTTTCCTTGACTACAAAAAAATTCCATAATAATTCCAGATTTCCCAGGTTTTACAGAATCGGAACAACCCCGAATAACCATTACAAAGTTTTTTTTATTAAATTTTGCTTTATTGAAAAATTGGTTTTAAAAAAAAAAAAAATTTTTATCTATAAATTTAACTTAACATATAAAAAAAATCATTTCTTGCTTGTCAAAATTTTAAAAAATAAATCGAAATTTTCAAATTTTTTAAAAATTATCTTACTGCTCTCTACATGAGGATGTTCATTAAATGAACATAATCCTCGGCTTGTTTATAGTTTATTTATTATTTGTGCTTTCTAATAGAGCAAATTTTTTAAAATGCTTCAAATTAACTTTCCTCTATCTAGAAATGTGTTATATGAATTTTTGATCAAATGTCCGGATGTATATATGTGCGTGTGTGTTGATCTACTTTTTTATTGTGAACATGATAATTCGAGAACACTTTAACGGATTTAATTAAAATTTGATATGGTTATTTTTACTACTAAACTCTGGAATCAGACACAAGGGTTTTTAAAAATAAACATTAAAAAAAAACTTTATTGAATTTTAATTTTTTGAAAATATTTTTAACCTATAAATTTAACTTAATAAGTATATAAAAAATCATATTCCATGCTTCAAAATAAATCGATTGACCTATATAAAGTTTATATTTTCTCTAAATATTATAGAATAAATCGCAATTTTCAAATTTTTAAAAAATTATTATTGCTTTTTAAAAAAAAGCAAAATGTTTATGAAATGAACACAATTCTAGGCTTGTTATTAAAAGTAACATTTGGTAGCTTTCGTTAAGTAAATATTAATACAAAAGTATACTTGCAAAAAAAAAAAAAAAAGAAAAGAGGATAAAAAACGTAAAAAGTCTTGATGCATAGTTTGAAGCCTGTAATTAGAAAAGTGCTGATGTTGCGATGTGATTTGAAAAAATTTAAAAATGTGTACCTGATGTTGACTGAGCATTGACATCCGCTCCATGAGCTATGAGTAATCTTACTATATCTGCATGACCTGCGCTGGCAGCTTCCATCAAAGGGGTGCAATCCCCCTTGATACCACGATCTTCAACGTTTGCACTCATTGCTAGTAATACCTATATTTTAACAAAGTAAGATAGACACATAAGTACATGTAATAACAAAAGCTAGATTAATTATAATCATGTAAATGGTTAAAATGATTTCAAATCCTTTCTCTACATTATAGCAACACACAACAATTATATTATCACAGACATAAAGAATCATCCTCACTTTTAATTTAATCTGAAGAAAGAAAGAAATATATAAATTCAAATGTTAGGAGAGCTTTTCTTTCATCAATGTACTACAATTGTGCGCGATGACATTCACGAGCTTATTTATTATGTAAGTCACAATTCACATTTGTCTTATTTATTCATACTTTAAGTAGAGCAAAGTACAAGAAAAAGACGACAATGACAATACAACAGCAATCGTTGATAACAAAATTATAACAGAGTAACTGTTACAGACAAAAGGTGGTCCCAAAAAAATTATCCACACTTTCTACTGATGTATAAGTTGTTTGTAATATCAAAATCCTACAAATTGTCTTCACTTAGAACTTAGATTACAAACATAAATACAAATGCTCCCAACGTACAAATTGAATAAAAACAAACATTTTGATTGGCAATCTACAAGTCTCGAGAAAAATAATAACAATAATAATAATTTTCACAATTTCCTCATTAATTATAAATAATATTGTACCCACTTGTTCTTAAATGATAAAGACAAATTGACAAAACAAAACGAAAATGTGAGAAATGATTAATGAAGGGAACTGAAGGTAATAATGTTCAGTTGTCTCAATCATCCCTCTATGAATTTCTAGAAAGAAATGAAAGGAACGTTATGTAAAAGTGTATAAAAATTTGGGTTAATAACTAACCTGTGCAAGCTCGTAATATCCAGCAGAACAAGCAAGAGAGAGTAAACTTTCTCCCTCTTCTGTTGTTTCGTGAACACTTCGACCCTCTGTTAAGAGCTTCTTAACAGTACCAACGTCTCCGTCCGTGCAAGCTTCTACTAGAGAGCGTTTTTCGTTTTGACTTCGGGGGTTGTCGCTTCTCATACGTGTTAGTGCTGCTGCCGCTTCGTCTAATGCACAAGAAACACTAGATGTCAGTCGGCGTAGCACTTCGTGATCAGCCAGATGCTTTCCATCACCGGATGATAATTTCCCGATACCGGCTGCTTCGAGAAGAGCTTCTAAACGTGCCTGAGTTTCAGGATCCACCGATCGTTCGGGATCTTCAGGAGCAAGTAGAAATTTCGAACTCTCAGGGTGATTATCTTCTTCTAATTCTGTTTGATCTATTGCAAAGCACTCCACCTACAAACAAAGTAAAATGTCAATTAATTAACCTTTTAATTTAATTCATTACGATTAAAAATATTATTATTTCAAATAAATTAATACTAGGGTCAGGCTTTGCCAAGCGGATCGGCTGAATTTATAAAAATTCTATTTCTAATGATACATAGTTTTTGTTATCCTTAAACTATGTAAATTAGGTTCTAAAATTATTAGAATAAAAAGAAATTTTTTTTTAAGTTATTAGTGATTGAAATTTTTAACAGTGCAAAATGAAAAAAAATTTCTGGAGGTCTTCTTAACCGATTTTAAAATAGCATTTTATTTGCCTCGAAAAGTCGTTTTCAAAAATATTTCTTGTTCTTAAGAATTTTTAATTTTTATCGTTTTTTAAATTATTTATTTAATAAATGCTAATGGCCCGCTACTAGGGACAAAGACATTAAATTTTTTTGCATAGGTGGTGAATGAAATTTAAAAAATTCTTTATGTTTAAATTTTTCTTCTGTTTTCAATGGTTGTTATTGACAACGGATTTATGTAATTGAGTCTAAAATGTTTTTTTTTTATTTTATTAGTTGAAAATTCGTTTTCGAAAATCTTTTTATATTATCGTTTTCAAAAATTCTCAACTAATAAAATCAAAAATCAACATTTTAGACTCAATTACATAAATCCGTTGTCAATAACCATTGAAAAAAATTTAATATCTTTGTCCCTAATAGGGGGCCATTTTTTTCTTAACGATTTTATTATCAAACAAGTGTGAAGAATACAATAGTATTTTAAAATTTTACGTAATGCACACAGAAAGATGTTTTTTATTAACATTTACTAAATAAATAATTTAAAAAACAATAAAAATTAAAACTTCTTATAAACAAAAAATATTGTTAAAAACTACGTTTTAAGATAAATAAAATGCTTTTTTAACTTTTAAAATCGGTTAAGAAGACCTGGAAAAAAAAATGTTTTCATTTTGCACTATTAAAAATTTCAATCACTAATAACTTAAAAAAAATTTTCTTTTTATTCTAATAATTTTAGAACCTAATTTACATAGTTTAAGGATAAGAAAAATGATGTCTAATTAGAAATAGAATTTTTATAAATTTAACCGATCCACTTGGCGAAACCTGACCCACTATATAACACTAATTTTCTCCTTAATTATTTCATTATTATTATTAATTTATTAGTTATTACTAATTAATTAGAAATAGTGAAAAAAAAATTATTAAAGTAACTAATTGTTAAATATAAGTTTAAAAGAAACAAAGTTTTGTATTTCATTAACAAAAAAATGTTACAAACTTGATTCTCATTATAATGTAATTTCCAATTATTTAAAAACTTTATTAACTGTTTTTACTTAAAAATTTTTAAAATTTTAAAAGTTTAAATAAAACTTAATTTATTTAAAAGGGAATTTGTGTTGGGAAAAGTAACTCATTAGAATAATCTGAGAAATTGCTAAACACGGGGTTTCTATGGAAAAAAAATTTCTTTCTCAAGAGAATTATTCTTGAGTTTACCAGTATTTCTAAGAAATATTGAAACTTCTATAAATATGAATCTTATAGGACTATGGGTACAAAATATGATACTTTACGAATATAAACACTTTAAATGTACAAATAATTATCACTGGTGCATTATTTTGAAAAATGTTTGTTATAAAAAAAGCAGACAATCACTTTTACGTTAAAACTGTTTTTGAAAAATCCCAAGGATTCCAAGTTACAATACAAACGGATTTATATATCTAGCAGTTAAAGTTCAAAAACATTTTATTTTTCACAATTTTTTAAGGAGGAATTGGACACTTGAAAAGCACTTTTTGAAAAGTTGATAAATCCATTTTCCAAAACAGTTAAGATAATACACAAATTTAACACATTAAGATCCTTACAAATCTTTGTACCTTACAAAATCTGGACTTAAGGTATTAGTCACGTGCCTGCCAGCCGAAAATTGATGCTTTTTAAAATATTTTTCACGAAGTAAATATGCAATAATTATTTATATATAAATAGAAAATTTAGTAACAATTAACTTTCAATATTTTTTCTAACACTTTCGCTTTAATATAAATATTTGTTTAAAAAAAAATTTCAAAAAGAAGGTTATTTTTTTAAACAAATATTCATATTGAAAAAACAGTATACATTTTTAAAAAGTAAACATGGTAAAGTTGTAGAGAATATTTTTGTTAATAAATTAAGCTATTGTTAACTAAAATTGCAACATTAAAAAAATAAACCTCACGAGCGAAAATGTTAGAAAAAGTAATAAAGGTAATTGTTACTAAATTTCCTACTTATATCAACATTATTACATATTTACGTCGTGAAAAAGATTTTAAAAAAGCATTAATTTTCAGATCGCAGGCATGCGACTAATACCTTAACCAAGATGATTTAAAATTTTAATTTTTTTCATAGAAAAAATTACAAAAACCTTTAAATTCCCTAATCATGATAAACTTTAATTAAAAACAAATCGCCTTAAGTCCAAAAAACATTCTTATATTACTAATTTCTTATAGTTTTTCACTTTATAATTAACTCTATAAGGATTAGGTGCAATACTGCATTTGTTTAATTTTTTTCAAAATTACAAAATGTGAATTTATCAATTTTTGAAAACGTGCTTCTCACTTACTCCAGAAAAGATTATGTTTTAAGTAATTATTTTGAATTATAAAATAGAAAAACTAACCACTAATCTACTTTTATTCAGACAAAACGTTTAAATTTAATTTAAAACAAAATGAACCATTAAAACTCTTAATTGGATCAAAATTCAAGGTTTTTGACATTCAGAAACAAATTTATGGTTTCTCTTATTCCTCTAAAACGTTTCTGAATGTTAAATTTTTATTCAATTACGAGTTTAAACAGTTTAATTTGTTTTGTATTGAATATACCATATTTTGTCTAAATAAAAGTAGATTAAAAGTTAGTTTTTCTATTTCAAAAAGCAAAATAATATTTCCAACATAAAATTATCTCTTCTCGAGTAGGTGTCTAATTCTTTATTAATTAATCGAACTAAAATATTTTTAAAGGATGAACTTGAGATTTCTGATTACGAATATGATGTGAAAAATTTAATTTAAAAAACATTGTTCCTGAAAATTGTTGGAATATTTACAGGGCTACTGCAAATGGTTTATTTTCTTTTTAACCTGACATTTTTTGAGTTTTTAAGAACAATTTTTCATTTACATATTTGCACCAGTGATGGACTAATTGTCACAAAAAAGCTTTTTTCTTACACTTGATTATTTATGAGCATTTGTTGATCATTTTTCAATAATATTGTAATAAATGTAGTTAAAAAACTTATGAGCTTTAAAGAATTATATCCAATAATTTATTTAGAAAATTTTCAATTTAGTGAATTCTAGAAAAATGCAACTTTTTAGCTATTCTATATCTTTTTTACAGTTCCAGTACTTCTGATTAAAATTCCTGAATATTCCTCAATTTCCCTAAACTGTGACAACTCCAATTAGGAATTTGGTTAAAAAAATTAAATTACATAATTTTTTTTAAACTTCCATTCAACATGACTTTTACGTAAAAGAAATTTCATTAAATTTTTTTTTATTATTATTTTTCTGACCCTTTATTTAGCACACTTTTTGTTTTGAAAAATTTTATGTTACTAAAGTTTTTAACATTCATTTCAAGGAAATTTTTGGTTCCCATGAAAATATTTTAAAAAATAACTTTTGCAACGTAAAATAAATATAAAAATTAATTTTGTGATATGTAGAAGAATATTTTAGGTCTAATTAAATTTTAGAAGATGATAGGATTTAAATTACGTTTATTTCAAAGCTTTAAAGTTATACATTATTTTTGAATTTCAGTATAATAGAAAATCAATGTTCATAAATCTTGTTTCTCTCAAACTATAACTTTATCATTTCTTCTGTCGGGATTTTTATGTACAATTTGAAAATAAGATTAAATTCTATATTTGAAATAATGGGATTGAAATTTCGTGTGTCAATAAAATAAAAACCAAAACACGATTATGAAAATCAATTTTTTTTTTTTTAGTATTTTCAGCAATAATTTTAATGGCTGTATAAATAATTATAAATAATTATAATTAAAAAAAAGACAATATTTATTTAAAAATATTTTTAAAAAATCGAGCATTCACAATTTATTTTGTTTTTTGGAATTGAGAAACGTTAAGATTAAAAGCATCAGGTGAGGATTTTTTCATCTCGGACTTAAAAATAATTTTTAAAAATTGATTTTCATAAATCCTGTTTCTCCAAATGACAGGTCTTTTAAATTTAAATTTTGTATTTCAGATTCTAAAATAAAATGAAATTGACAGAATTGCAATGATTTTAATAATGTAAATTATGACTTCGGATAATCCCAAATAAAAGGTTCTGTTTATGTACATATTAAAATTGTAAAGCTCTGAAAATTCTGCACAAAATGGGACTCAAATCGCTGGATTAGTGGAAAAAAGAATACGTTGTTCTTTAAACAAAAAATGTAATTTTTAAGAGCGTACGTAAAAAACTTTTTACATAGTTTTTTAATTTTATTTTTAAATATTTTATACCAACAGATGTGCTGTATCTTAAGTATGCGATTATTACTGCAAAAAATGAAATAAAAACACTTTTTTAAGCTTTTAAAAATCATATTTTTTAAGAAAAAGTCGTATTTTATTTTTCAATTAAAAATAGACGTGTCTTTTTTTTCACTGCCCAGCGAAAAATAGTAATTGAATCCAGTTGTAAAAGAGTTGTTCCAAAAACAGTTAAATTTCTTAATCCATTTGAAAGTTTCGAGAAATGTTAACTATTTCAAAACTAATGAATATTCTGTAATATGTTTACGTTATTCAAAACTTGTACTTTATTTTAAAATGTATTTAAATTATATATTTTTTTATATTTTTAGTCAACCTGATATCCAATGACTTAAATATACATTTGACAAGAGAAATTAAAAAGATAAGTAAAAAGCATACAGAAGATAAATGGTAAAATTAAAAAAATAAAAAAAAAATGAAGAAAAAAAAAGATAGTCTTTAAAAAATTGAAACATTTCTTAAAATTAAAAAAATAAATAAGAAAATCATCGAAAAAGCGTGGAAATTTTACTAAAGAGTATAAAAACCAAAATGTTATTAATAATAAAAAATGTGGTAAATAATTACTAAAATATTGCTTAAGTAAACGAAAATTTGTTTTTAAGTCCTTTTTAATAAAAAAAAAAGTTGTTAGCTTCAGAATCATGAAAAAATACTAAATACATTTTTTGCGAAGATAACAAAAAATTAAACATGAGAACATAAAAAATGGTTTAATTTTGTTTCTCGTTTTTCTTGGAAGTTAAAACGAAATTATTTTATCTTACAATTTTGTAAATTTATGATTATAAATAGAATAAATTCTGAATTATTCTTAGTTATTAAAGATTACACTACTGAAATTTAAATTTCTGCAATGTTCCTACAAATTCTCGGATATTTTTGAAAACATCCGGTTTGTTTCAAAAAGTAATAAGTTCTTAAATCACTGGATACCTTAACAAAAAATAATTTTTTTTTAATACATTTAAAATAGAGCATTATTTTTGCAATTGTAATTTATAAATGGATCAAATTACTTTTTAGAGATTACTTTACAAAAAATTTTCATAGCTCGAACAGGATGTCTACTGGAAACCTAATTTGAAATTCCAGGACAGTTTTTTTTATTTTTCTAGGACATTAAATCCAAAGATTTTTATAGAAAGCACATTTCCTTTACAAGAAAACTAAAAAAAAGCTGAAAATTATTTTCATTAAGGTGTCCCAACAAAAAAAAAAATTGTTTTTTTTCCTGATGCTACCCCGTAATTTTGTTCTATAAAAAAAATGAGACACATATATATTTTTTTATTTATTTAATATTAACCACTGCCGCTGAAGCCTTAAAAATTAACATTGAATTCTTATGGAAAAATGCATTCTTTTCCCAAATTTGATGTAAAATCTATAAAAATTGATATTATTCAACCCGCAAATCATATTTCTTTTCAAAAATGTCCAGAAAATGAAATTCGATGCCTAATTTATTAATAAATTATTTTAATTATTTTTAATAACGTCCCAAACCCCTTCCCTGCCCTAAAAAATGGGAAAAACCAATTTCCTTGCTCTGTTATCTAGTTCTGTTTGTTTAAAATATTTTCAACAACAACAAAAAATGTTACTGTATTATTTTTAAATATTTCTTTTATAGTTTAAATTATTTATTAATTATTATAACTATTATTCGAATGATTCCCTTCCATTATTTAATGTCAAAGTGTATAACTGTTTATTTTTAGTTCTTCCTTAGACAATGGGAATTTTGCATTTTTTGTCCTAGTTTGTCATTTGGTATATAATTGAACAAAAAAGAAAAAAGATTTATTAGTAGTTAGATTAAAAAATGTTTAAACAAATTATTGTTATTGTTTTTAACTTTTTGCAGAAATGTATTAAAACAATTATATTTTTTTCTGAATTTTTGTACAGCGTGCCTGAGGAATACTAAAAAAAAAATTTAATTTAAGGAGGTTTATCCAAAAAACCAATTTCTACAGATTCTTATAAAATTTCAATGACATAATAAATGCATTACTTTACATGTACTGTTATAATTTTATTAAATTTTACCGTTCTGTTTTTAAGATATAAATTTATAAAGTTGGGACTTTTACATGGAAAAAGTAACAAAACGCGCAAAATGACTATATTTTGATTAATTTAAAAAACACAGTTCTACACATTTTTTTAAAAAACTAATATATTTTAAACTGTAATAGAATACAGCTTTTACAATAATATTTAATTAATTTACCGTTCCGTTGTTAAGAAAATGTTATTTAAGGGTAGAAATCCTTCACTTTTTTGAAATAATCAGGAATACAAAATTTTAAAAAGTTGTAATTTAAAAAAAAAAATTTTTTTTTCAATAATATTTGTTTGTGTAATAATTTTAACTACAAAATACTATAGAGAAACCAAATTAAAAGACGAAATGGAATTAAAAAAATATTGAGTATCATGGTCCGATAGAATGAGAACCGCTTGAGGGTATAAGCGTCCTTAAAGCTGAGAAAAAAATTAAATAATAATAATCATCATTTGCTTAAGCAATTTTTTATGTATGTACTAATAAATATTTTTTGTTTGTTTAATAATACACTAAATTATAAATTAAGAAGAAAAAAAGTTATGAATTAATAGTAATAATTTGTTTAAACAATATCTAATATAATAATATATTAATAATTTTTTTTTGTTCGAATAAATAATATATAAAGTTCCATATTAAGGAGAAAAAACTACAATTCTCTAAGAAAGAACTAAAAGTTGTTAATAAATAATAACAATAAATAGTTTAAGCAATTTAAAAAATATTTAAAAATAACAGTAATATATTTTTATTATTAAAAGCATTTAAAACAAACATAAGTAACAAGACGATAGAGTAAAAAAATATTATTTATTCAAAATTTTTTGTTGGGACGCTATGAAAAATAGTTGAAATAATTTATTAATAAATAAAGCAACAGGTTTCATTTTTTGGACACTTTTGAAGACAAATACATTGAATTGGTAGATTAAATAATATGAATTTTTACAGGTTTTATAACCAATTTTTTATTGTATTTAATAGTTATGTCCTATGTATGGAAGCAAAAATTCAAGGACACAAATTAAAATCCCAGGACATTTCAGGACGAGTAGACACCCTGTTGACAATTTTAACAAAGACAACATTTTATAATTTACATTTGTCTGTCAATAAAAACTAGTTTGCAGTGTTTGAAAAACAGGTGTATTGATATTTCTCGGTGGAGCTGTAAATAAATCTGATTTTTAATATGTTTAGAAATAAAAATCATAACTTTTGTCAGCTTTAGAAAATGTAATTCTGAAATGATAAGGTTACAATTTTTTTTTTTTCCAGAATTGAAATAAACTACAACAAAACGATAAAAATTTCTAATTGAACCGAAATTAATGATTTGAAATACATTTTTCTGGATATAAGTAGGATTTAGGAAATAATGTACATAAAGTAGTATAATTCTGGTGTGTATTTTAAAAATTAATTTTAGAAAGTAAACACAAATAAAATTGAAATCAACAACTGTTCAGTATTGTTCCTTTATTCAATTTATTTAAATCTAGCCTTCTCGACCTTTCGCTCTTTGCCTTGAAATTATTATAAACATATCAAAACAGAATTGAACAAAATTTTCGAAAATATACTACAGATAAAATGTGAAAGTTGACCTTTTCCATTTGAAAACTTGTGTTTACTTGATAATGAAGTCGAATCTAATGAAAATCGTGGCTGAAATAGTTGGAAAGCAGGATACAACACGTTTCAGAAAACATTCGTTCACCAGACGTTGCTTCTCAAGTAAGAAAATTCGCAAAAAATGGCAAAAATACACTTTGACACTTGAAAGAATTGAATGATTTTGAGGCAAATTTGACAGGTCTGTCTGCGATTCGATTCGGCTGAATAGGTAATAATAATTATTATTATGCTTCTCTTCGTTTTACCATGAAACGAAACAACTCATGAGCAGGAGCGAAAATTGTAATTATGAAAATTGAGGTTATGCCTGATAGCGAGGTGAGAAACAGCAAGAATATCTTTTGTTTTATTTTTTTTGTTTGCAAATAAAATATCCACTGTCGAGGTGTGATGCATATTGCAATAAGAGAGAGAGAGAGAGAGAGAGAGAGAAAAGTTGTAGCCGGGATAATGGGCAGCACTGGTAAATAAATATGAAAGAATTTGAGTTGCGAGCCTCACCCCATTAACTTGATAGGATTGAGAGAATGACTGAGACACTATGCTCGTAGGGAAAACGTCAGTGTCGCGCGCAGGGCACTGACGTAAGTTTCGCGTCGAATTTTCGCGCAATACAAGTAATGAGCCACCAACACCGAGAGCGGAGGTCGAGATGCATTAAACAGGTGAAAGTATTGTATATCTGGCTAAGCAGGAAATGGCATGAGAACGAGAAGCTGGCAGCCATCTAGAAAGAACAGACAAGAGACTAAAAGACTCTATAAGAAGAGAGGTCTGTCTCTGTAGTCGAACAATGTGCAGCCATTTCAAGGTGGATGAAACAGCGCACACACTGACACTTGCTCGCTCGCAAATCCCTCTGCAACTGCATACCTTTTCAGACTCGCTTTGTCTTTTTTAATATTATTTGCTTTTGCGCGTCACCGCTGTCACTTGCTTTCTTAATTAAACTATATCTGATTGAGAGATCATGCCATCGCGAGCAATTGCCGACAATCGGCGAATCGCGAAATTGCCGGACACACTCGTTGGCAATATCAAATAATATGGTGGCTCCGTTTCGCAGTTTCCACGGATGCCACTGGCCCACGAACTCGACACGAGTACACGCGACCGCTGACGAATAGACCAATACACATCACAAGACCAACAACGTCATTGTCATCGTCTTTTGCTTGTCGGCTATCCAAGTTCACAGTCTCGGCGGTGGCACTATTATAAATAACCAGCAAAAAACACACCGCCGATCCTATCATAGTAAAAATAAGGCTCGATTTACTATTTGCGTGATGGCGTGCCAACTTGCCTGGAACTGGAATTCGCCACTTTGAACTCGAGGCAGGCATCTTTGCAATATAATATATATACATATACATATACAATATCCCAACTTTTCAAATACACTCTCGCAATTTTAGTCTCCTTTATTTGAGAATTATTATTCTCCAATTATCCTCCTCTTTGACTCTTTGACTTTATCAATTTTTGCCACTTTTTAAAGGGGAACTACATGGTCGAGGATTTCATTCACATACACGTGCAATTGGCAAATTAAAGCGGAGCATACCGATCTATGTTCCTTGGCAGGCATGTAGATGTCGTGACACTATGGGAAAATAAAAAAAAAACAACAACTTTATAAGGAAGGTAGAAATTCCAGTGAAATTAAATTGAAAAATTTGCGCGTTATTTAGAAATTTGCAATTGTAATTTGTTTGACGTGTCGGTTTAATGCCGCGCCAGAGCCATATATCTTTCTGGAAACACCCACTATCCATTATATTGTATTATTTGCAAATCGGCGAGGTCTATTTTACCGATCGAGAAGATCAGTAGCCCAAGGCAGGAAATGGACGATTCTCATTCCTAACAAAGGAATATTCAATATTGTTAACTTGCTGGCTAGAATTTTTCCCTTTTTTTCTAAATTCTTTTCAACTTGAAACATTAATTTAATAAAAAATCTTTTTTTTTTTTTTTTTTTAAAAAAACAATTTCTAATACCTTGGAATTTAAAACGACTTCGGGTTTCTATAATGTTTGAAAAAAAATATATATTTCAAAATACCGAATGACGCAATTTAATTTGATTTAATGTCTGTTTCAAATGAATTGACATTTAAAGTACTTTCAATTTTTAGATTCTAATTTAAACCAAGTCCCTCAGGAAATTATTGAAAAAAAGACACTGACCCTTTTTGGCGTTAAAAAATAATAATTAACACCAACTTAATGTTTCCAAACTGAGCCCAGGTCTCCTCTTCAGAAATTTATTGTCATTCTCAATAATACAATGCAATAAACATAAAAATATTTTTAAAAAAATATTGGGAAACATTTCCACTATTTTCTGACAACAGAAATAAACAGGTAAATATTTTATTTTCCTTAATTCATTATCTTCACTTTTTATCTATTTTCTAATAATAATAAAATTTATTTATAATTTATTAATTTAATCATTAATTTTATAAAAAATAAATTAATTTATATATTTTAATAATAATAATTTTAAATTAAATTAAATATATTATAGGTACATAAATTATTACATTTTATAGTTTTATTTAAAATTTTAATTAAAATAATAATAAAAAACCGCTGCCAAGTTGTACTTCAAGTATTTATTTTGAGAGTGAGTAATTATTTTGCTTCCTCATAAACATTATTTAATTTGTGTATTTATATCATTAAAATTAAGAAATTAGATAAATTCTCGGTAAAAAGAAAAAAAAACCCTAAAAATTAAATTTAAAATTATTTTTGATTCTTTAAACATCACTAAGTTCTGATTAATAGGTCACAAAGAAATCTTAAATATGCCAATTGATTAGTCTAAAAAAAAATTCATAAAAAATTGTCTAAAAAATGAGTAGAAAATATTTTTTATAAAGTTTTTATAGGATAAAAAAAAATGATTTCTTTTTCAAAATTTTCAATTTTTGAAACCTTGATAACTCTAAACAGGATTACGTTTTTTAATCACCTACAAGTTAGGGAAAATAATATTTTGACACTTGCAAGACACAAAATTACTAAAAAAAAAAGAAATTTTAAAATGTTAATACTTTGGATAAAATTGCACTAGAGGGTTCACTAATAGCTCAATCAGTGCGTTTTCAAAAAATAAAAACAATAAAATACCTACATTTTAACGTTAAAAAAAAATACACAATTTCGCATAAAAAAAAAAAGATTTTTTCAAAAATTTTCAAATATATACAAAAATATACAGTTAGAATTGAGCGATCGGATTCAAACATGTCATAATTTGTCCCTCTGAGCAACCTATAATTTCGTAAAAAATGGATGGTTCTAACTACAGATTTATTTTCGTGAAATGGGGCCAAACGTAATGTTAATACACACACGGACATTTTTTCTAAACATCATTCTTGAAATCCTGGGGTCAAAATATGTCGACATACGTCAAAAAACCAAATTTTTAAATTCAAATTAAATTATTAAAGTTTTAAATTTAATTTTAGTAATGAAATGTTATTCTTAATTAATAACATCTGATTTTTTTAAATTAAATATGAATTTAATTAAAAAATCATGTTATTTAATCAATGAAAATTAAAAATTCAATATTTCAATTTACAAAGGAAAAAAATAATCATTTAATAAAAAAATTTGTTTTAAGGGAAATTATATTTTTATTAAAAGTATTAAAAATCCAAAGATTGAAAGAAAAATAAATATAGAAAATTATTATTTAAATGAAAATTTTAAATTAGATAAATTTATGAAATTCTGAAAATAATTTGAATGAGGTGTAATAAAATTATTAAAAATGAAATTAAAAATATTTAATTATTATTATAAAATAGATAAACATTTAAGATAATGAATTAAGCAAAATTAAATATTCCTTTTATTAATTGAATGTCATTGTTGATTTGGCAAAATTCTGAAATTCTATAGATGTTTTTGTAAGTTTTTTATTTTATTTTCCAATAGTTTACTGAAGGACGTAAAACTTGTTTCAAATTAAAAAATAAAAACACAATTTCCGAAAATTGCAATATTTTCTGAATCTCCATTTGTTAATTTTAAATTCAAATTTAAAAAATCAGAAGTCATTGGGTATTTTCAAATTAAAAACATTAGAAATATTAATTTGTTTAAACATTAGAAATTCAAAAAATCGTTTTAAATTCCAAGATATTAGACAATTTTAAAACCCTGACACTATTATCTATGATTGAAAATGTTCACTTTAATTTAAAAATGGTATTAATAAAAAATTACTGTTTCTCACAAATCAATTTTTTCTTTGAATAATTTTTATTAGAATAGATTTGAGTGACGTTTATTTGTAAATACTTGTTTTTAAACACAAGCAAACGATTTTCTTTTCCAATAATGTTTCCTCAACATTATATTTTTCGCAATGAATTTATTCTTTATAAAAATTTTAAACTATACTCATTTTATCTACGTTAAGATACTACG
Source organism: Ganaspis brasiliensis (assembly GCA_037103525.1). Lineage (NCBI taxonomy): Eukaryota > Metazoa > Arthropoda > Insecta > Hymenoptera > Figitidae > Ganaspis > Ganaspis brasiliensis. The sequence continues at coordinate 68,305 of JAZKLR010000390.1, read as the reverse complement.
AAAAAAAAAGATACTTATACTGTCCTAATTTTTACGTTAAAGGCATATTTAACAGAATTGTTTTGTTTAACGACTAAAGTACGACATTTTAAAAACAATAATTCTTGAGTTTAGAACATACACGCCGGTTCGGAAGACTTAGAAAAATCTATGACAATTAAAGTTGCTTCAACTGTGATTATTAGAGTTTTGAAATAATTAAAAATAGCAGATAAACTGAAAAAGCAGTGACGTTGAATATCTAACCTTTCTAAATGTATAAAACATTGTGCAATTATTTACAAGGACAGTAACATTCACTGAATTTTTATCATTTGAAGAAGTACGGAAAGAGCAAAAAAGAAAAAAAAATTATTAATAGAAATATTACAATTTTCAATGCAAGAGGCAAATGTGACCAATATGCGAGTATCTCTTATTGAATTCTGGGATTTTCCGGCACTCGAAATTCCAGTACACATTCTAATTTTTCCGGTTGGATGACCACCCTGTAGCCTTCCTATAGTAAAATTTACCGTATAGAATACGTTTATTGACGCTCAAGATTTTTTCACTGCAAATAAGCTATCACTTAATTAAAGAAAGAAAACAAGAAAGAAAAAGATACATTATTGACTTTTTAACACTGAATAGAATTAATTTCAAAATTGTCAGATGACATCATCAAAAGTAGATTTAAAAACAATACATTAATTTTGATGTTTTTTTTTTAAAAGTAAACTTTTAGCCAGTTTGCTTTCTTTTGATTAAATTCTGGTCTGTTTGCAAAGTGATTCGTATAATTAATTTATTTAATTGAAATAAAAACTCGACTTCTAAATCATTTCAGCCTTGTGACTGTTTGTAACACTGAAAGCTCTACTTAAAAGCAAAACAAACAAAACAAGATTTATGTTTAATGTAGAAATTAAAAAAAAATGAATTTGCTTTATTAAGGTTATGTGCATAACATGTCAATCATAATAATTATTAATTAATGATAGTTAAATTAATTTTTAAAATTAATTATTTATCAAATTTTTCTACAATTTAAAAAATGAAATTTAAGAAAGGTAATTTCTAATCGATTTTTGATTAATAAAGACAATGATTCTAAAGTTCACGTTTTCTTTTATTTTCGAGAGACTAAGAAATAAATTTAAGCAATTAAATGGATGTATTTTTCTCCCAAATATTAAAAATTAATGAAAATTAAGAAATTTTAATACTAATCGAGTGTTGGTCAAATAAATAATTATATTCAAGTTCATAACGTTTTCTTACGTTTACGAAAGCCTAAGAATCAAATTTTTGTTTACTAATATTTAAAAACAATATTTTAGTCCACGGAGAGAAAATAATTACAAATTTTACTAAAGTGCTTTATAATTTAGGGATAAAGTGCCAAAAGGTAAAATTTTTCTATGAGAAAATATTTGAAGCTTTAATAAATAATTTTAAACCTTAATATTGCGGGGTAAAAAGTATCTATTATAAGAAAAATTTGCATTTTCATGTCGATATAAATTTTTTTTTTAAGTTTCCAAAACAGAACATTAAAAAGGATGTACTTAAATCTTAAAATTCTCATTTGTTATATATTTATTTTTGAAAAAGTTAATTTTCCTTTCAAAATAAATTCTGCGGAGGAAGTCAAACACGACTTTGAAACGTTATTCCACTGTTTTAATTTATTTTTTTTTAATAGCCTTGGTGATCGATAATTTATTTATTTGCATAAACATTTGAAAAAAAAATAAAAAAATAAATTAATAAATAAAATTAAAATTGGACTATTATTATTCAAGTCTTTTAAGTAGAAAAATATTGTTTTAAGAGAGAGAAAACAAAAAACAAAAGAATACATTTTTTACTTATTGCACAGTGGTTTTCAATAATAAAGTTGAATTGAAGATATATATAGTTTTATATTTTTTATTGTTTCTACATGTTTCTTGTTTGAATTTTCATATTAATAAAATAGTTTCTGTAATTTTAAGTTAAGTGTAGTCCTATTTGAATTTTTTTTTAAAATAACCATAATTATGTATAATTTAATTTTCCTAATAAGAATTTGAGGTTATGTAAAACCTTTTTAATTCCTGAAGTTTTGAACGTTCAGTTGAACGAATTTTTTTCTTCTGTTGGACATATTTTTGAAAATAACTTTTGCAACACAAAATATAAAAAGGTAAACCAATTCTTTAAATATTCGAATCAATTTTTGTTATGCAGAACATTATTTTTGGTCAAAATTGAATTTGAAAAATGTTAAAATAATCATTTCGTTCACTTGATTGTTCAGAATTTCAAATTTATTCTTAATCTACAAAAAACTTTTAAAAAAACATGAACTTGAAGCTCGTAACGTTCTAATAAATAAAAGTATTATTTTAACCTTTTCCAAATTCAAATTTGACTGTAAATAATGTTCTGTATACTAAAAATAGCAAAAAACTTATTTGGACATTTTCAGAATTGAATTCCTGTTTTATATTTTGCGTTGCAAAAGTTATTTTTGAAAATATTGATATGGGAAAAAAATTTCGTTCAAGTGAAGGTTCAAATCTTCAGGAACCAAAAACTATATATAAATTATAAAATGTTTTTTATTATGAAAAAGTAAAATTTCCTAATTTTATGAATTAGATTTGACACACGACTTTAATTTCGAAATTTATTAGAAATATTTTTGAGGTTATGTCATTGAAAGAAGTAAATTTTAAATATTATATGCAACTGAAATTTATGTATGACTTTTATTTAGTTTGATACATATGAACTATTTTAGAAAATATGTAAATATCACTTTATTTAGACTTTTAGGGCATTTCCAGAAAAAAACGCATGCGTTACGTTAATTAAATTAGTCATTATCTTTTTTTAAAAAGTATAAAATAAAAATTTGGGTTTTCTAAGAGGATAAGAGGATAAAATATCTCTGAGTTATTCATTTTATAAGAAAATGGAAGAAAGTCATGGCTGAGTTTTATTCATCGTGACGCACGGACAAAAATTCAAATGTTCTCATGGAAATATCCACTGATTAATTATGTAAATATGACTATTATTTTGTTCATTTTAATACTTGAAAATAAAATTATTACTCATTTTAATACTTTGACAAGTTTCTATTTAAAGCACAAAACTGTTTAATTTTCGTGAAGAATTGTACTTAATTGTTAACAAAAATATTGGTTTAAATTCTTTTTTATCAGAAAAGTGTATAATTTTATAATTCTAATGTACATTAACGACATTATTAATTCAATTGAACGACATGTATGTAGAATTTAATGATCGAATGAGTCAAACATTGATTCATGTTAAAAGAGTTGTACTGTTTTCCTGTTTACAACCATGCCAGAAATTTGTGACGGTAGTAAAGATTGTTAAACGTTTCTCAGACGTATTAAGTAAAAGTAAGTAATTAGTTCAGGAAGAAGATTTAAGCACAGTCCACGGTGAAAATTCCATTAATTAAGGGGTCATCAAACTGTCATGGAAAATATTTCCAGAATTTAAAGAATAAGAAAGTTGTTTTTTTGATCGCGAAGTTACTTTAAAAAAATATATTCTTGATGACCTATTTTCTTTAAACAATGTATTTCTAAGATAAACCGAATGTGTATTTATCCTTTCCAGCACACATTTTCTAAAAACAATGAAAACATTTTTACAGTCATAAATATAGTAACTGTTTGATCTAACACGGAAAATTGTTTATCCTTTTGCTCTTACAGCAAAAGGAAGGAAGTGAAAATCAATTGAAACTAGAATATTGTCGACGTTCGAGTATTTTTTTTTAAAGTCAGAGTTAAAAGATAAACACATCGCAGTTATTTTAATGTCTTAATATGATTTGACTAATATTCTCAGTCCTTAGTTATCTGAGTTGCTTTTATTTTGAAAATTATAATTTTGTAACCAATAAACTTTTGGAATTGAAAAAGATGCCAAAAATTACGTTTTTGTGAATTGCTGACATTCTAGTGGCAAAATGATTATTACGAAAAAGAAAGTGTATACAATTCTAAGCAATTTAAAAAGAAAGATCCCTGTAACTAAAAAATTGTCTGAAATACGTCTTTTTAAAAAAAAAAAACTGATTTCTCCATTGACATAACCTCAAATTGGAAATCAGTTTATTGTACATTTTTCAGAAGAAATTAAGACGAGCCAAAATTTGTTGACAAATAATAATTATTTAGCACTTTGTGTTTTTTCTTTAAATCTAGTGAACATCTGTAATTTTCATCCAAGTTTGACAAATAATAGCTGAGGTTGCTCTTTGAAATTTCTCTACAATTTTATTTATTGGACTTTGTTAATAATATTTTATTCAAAAGATAATCAGTAAAGTTTGATTTTTATATATTTTTTAAACAGAATATTATTTAAGAAAACTCGACAAATAAAATTGTACAGAATATTTTTAAGAGTAAAATGAGATATTGTTTGTCAAAGTTGGGTGAAAATTACAAATGTTCACTAAATTTAAAGAAAAAACACAAAATAGTAAATAATTATTACTTGATTCACCAATTTTGGCTCAACGAAACGTTTTCTGAAAAATGCACAACTGGATCTTTCAAAATATTGTTAAATCAACTTTAATAATATTTTTGTTTGGTGTGAAAAACTACTTTTTAGTTTGAGGTTATAACAACGTAGGGAACCGTAAACTTTTTTTAAACAAAGAGCAAATTTAAAAAATTGAGTACACAAATTTTGCAATGCATTTTGGTTTTCTACAAATCGTGCGATTTGCTGTTATCTTAGGCAAAAGTCATAAACAAAAAAGTTAGGGAGTAATTCAACATATATTCAAGAAGAGGTTATGTTTGAAAAAAGGTCATTATTTTGCTTTTTGAAATAGAAAAACTAATTTTTAATGTAATTTTTTTTTTTTTTTACTAAAGGTGTCGAAGTTAAGGATGTTCAACCCATTGACATAATCTCAAACTAGAAAATGGTTTTTCGCAAAAAATAAATATAATATTATGACAAAATTTGATATAAAATAATAACTTTTTGTGTTTTATCTTTTAAGGTTTGTGAAGAATTCTAAATTTTATCCAATTTTGACAAATTATAGCTCATCTTAATCTTTGAAACATTTTCTACAAATCTGTTTATTGGATTTTGTTAGATAATTATTAAACAAATAAAACTTTTTTAATTTTATATTTTTTAAATAAAGAAAATTTTCAAAAAAATTAATCAACAGACTTGTAAAGAATGATCTAAGGATTAAAATGATCTATTATTTGTCAAAATTGGACAAAAATTACAATTGTTTACAAACTTTGAAGAAAAGACACAAAATAATAAATAATTATTATTTCATAACAAATTTTGTATCAACCTAATTTTTTTTTAGAAAAACCATTTTCTAGTTTGAGGTTATGTCAATTCGTTGAACATTCTTAATTAAAAACAAATTGAAGCATTAAAACTCATGATTGGATACAAAATTATGAGTTTTTAGTGATTTATTTCGTTTATAATTAAATGTGTCACCTTTTGACTAAAATAGCATATGGGTATCACATTAAAAGTTATTTTTTCTATTTCAAAAAGTAAAATAATAACTTTAAACATAACCTCTTCTCCAGTTCCTCTATAAAATAGACTCATCTTATTTTCGTTTTTTAAATAACTTTCATTTTACGATTTTACGGCCTTTTAAAAAAATGCTGTCTTTCGTTATTTGTTCATGGAAAATCTTTCAATTTCATAAAAATGCAGTATTAAAATAGGCTAAAATAGCTGCAAATAACACAGTTGGTAAAAAATACCAAAAATTACATTTTTTTTATAGACGAAATCTAAAAAATTCGGGTTTTTTTTAAACAGTTTTGACCTAATTCACTTAGGGCTTACTTTAATTAAAGGAAAATTAGTATCCTTTATTTTTGTCATTAAATCTAATGGACAATTTGTGTCCTTTATTTTTTGATGTATCTGAAGTTCCGGACGTCTGCACGGATGAAATTTAAAAAAAATATTCTTTAAATTATTTTTCCGGGGGTGTCTTCATCCCCTAGAAATACAAAATTAATGATATTTTATACTTAAAACAGGTACCCGATTGAAATTGACCTGGCAAATTTAGTCTTCTTTCGGATGTCAAAATGAAGAGATTAAGCACAAAAAAAAAACCAAAGGAGTTAAGGAATTTTTCCGTGAAACTTTATTTTTTCCGACCGGATGACTGGACTACTTAGGCACTTTTTTCGGCCCCCAAAATAAAGCACTTTAGACGAATAAAACTTGGGTTTAAAGTTAAAACTGAATTGTCACTATTTATAGACTAACATGGACTACAAAGGGTTCCTAATTCGATAATGGAATATTTCGGTAATTTTGGAATGCTTGTAACTTTTGTCTCGTGTGATAAGAATATGCACATGTCGTGAATGCAATGGTGTTGAAGCACTAATATCGATGTGTTCATTGAAAGAATGACTAACACAATTTAAGGAAATGCTGGTACACGCATATGAGAAACGAGATGTGCTCGAGTTTAACATAAGCGAACATTGAAATATGTAGTTGGACCATGACTTCTGGAATGAAGAAGGAAAACGACAAAAGAAGGAGCACGTGAAATGATTTTCTAGGAAAAGGAGAGCTCCAAGGGCGTGGAGGGGAAACAAAAAATGAGCAAGGCTACACAATGGGGGGAAAGAAAAAAGATGAGATGCGATTAAGACTTGAGAGATGTTTGCGACGCAATGTTGGAAACACTTGTGAGAATATGGTAGTGATAATTCTCTCTCAACTCTCAAGTCTGACGTCTAGCCAACAAATAGTGTACTGTGCATATATCCCGGTTATGTAACATCCCTGCGCGAATTCCCTTGTAAATTTTTTACCTCCATCCCTGAGAAGGAACGAGCCAAGATGAGCGCACTCGACATGGAAAGAAGAGACAATTGGCAGATCCAGGCGATCGTAATTTTGTATGGTTGAATAAAGAACGGCCTTGTGGCACTTGGGTATACTAGGCGAAAAGGTGGGTAAAACAGGTAAACTGGCAAAACAGGGGTAAAAGAGGAAAGGATGGGCCAGGATTGGCAGACAGGCGCGCCGTTTCTACCGTGCGATTAACCTCGTTTAACGGGTCTTTTTCGCGAGACGAGTTTTCGCGACATTCCTATAATGCACTGCTCGATATACCCTCGCATGCCAATGCCGTGTACTCACGACGTAAAACAATGAGTCCCCCCGCTTAGTAGAGGGACAATGCGATTGTCTCTCTTTTGCTTCTTTACTCTCTTCCCCTCTCACTCGCTCAATCACTCACACACACACACATTCGCTCCCTCACTCACTCTAGTTTGCAGTGAATCGCGAAAAAATCTGAAACCTTTCCAATTGTCCGAGGACGATGTCCCATGTCGAGAACCGGACATTTTTTCCGACAATTGCAAGAATATTGGAGAAAAGTGGAGGGGGGGGGGGATAAAGGGGCGAGTTAAAGAGGTAGATTATTAGATTGATTAGTCACGCCAGAAATGAGCAGAAAAGTAATAAGAGAGAGAGAAGAGTGCGAGTTGGTCGAGAAACTCAAAAAGACAGAGGCGACTAGGGACTAGGCGATCACCTTCTCTTTCTCTCTTTCTCTATCACTATATATCACTATATCACTCCTTCTCTCTTTATTCCATTGGCTAGAAGGGGTCGCTCTTTGTGGTAGAAAAAAAGCATCCCTTTACCTCCGAAACACTGTCCTCCTCACTTTCCGATGAATCTGTCATAAAGCGGGGTTGTAATTCCGAGAAAGTCTCGTTGGACTTTGTTGGACTGGAGATGGAAGATTGGGGAGTCGACGACGTCTTCCCAATGTCGTGGTGAATACTCGATGCTTTCTCGTTCTGTGTTTTATGCTTTTGGCTATCCGCAGCTGTTCCTTGTGCTACATTCTGCATTTTTGCCTTCCGGATGAATCATATGCCACCAATTTATTGTACTCACAACGCGAAATCACCCACGAAACACTTGTAAAGACAATATCACTTTTTGCCGTCATTCACGAGCAGCCATGTCTACTATGTAGTCTCTCTCGATTGTCGGCTCGGCAGTTGTCGCAACTTGTCGGCATTTGATGGTGTCGCTACTCGCTGTCGGTTCTCGAACTTCCAACTCAACCAACACATAGACAAACTACTATGCACAGAGCCTGTCTGTGCACGTATTATCCCACACCAATTTCTTTTCTATTCACGAGCTCCACGATGACCGCAACCCGCTATGGCCGACGTTGTCCGGCTTCAAATATATACATATCTATATCCACTATTTCATCTTCTATTGGTCCATTTTACTTTGCCAACTATTCGTCCACTTTTTCAAATCCCTCCTTTTAATTAAGTCAACACTTTACTATATATTTCTTCTTTTTCTTGACCAATTTTTATGTTTTCTTTTAATATCATTTCTCGCAATTATAGAAAAATTAATTCATTCTTACAATATGTCATTACTTTAAAACACAACATTTCAATAATGAGAAATCAAGTCAATAAACAAATGACTATATTTTCAATAATCGTTAACGTTTACCTTTTATTTTTTATACTTTGCGACGCGATTTTCGTATAAAATCAAATCATCTGTCGTATCTTTTTACGTTTTAGAATTTCTCATCTATACTAAAAAAAATTGTAGGAGAAGTAGGGAACTAAATAATATAAAAATAGGGGGAGTACTTTAAAAAGTTAACAAATATTTCTAATATATTTATTAAAAAGTTAACAATATTTCTTCTAATATATTTATTAAATTATTCATTTTTATGATAAAAAATAATTTATTTATAAATACGTACGTGAAACAATAAAACAATAATCAGAATTGTGGGACTATTTATTATAAAACGAATAAAAACACCTTTAAACGTAGGAAATATAAAAAATAATTTTTTTTCTTATTTCTTAAAAGCTAAACAATTTTTAAAAGAATGAGAATTTGAATAATCGACTGAAAATTTGAATTAAATAATATTTAAAGAGATAAAATGAAAAAACAGAATAATAAACAAAGCAAATATATTGAAAAATGGGAGAGAATTTTCAAAATTTTTTATTAACAAATTGTGAAAAAATTAGAAAAAGTATAAAAATAGAGAAGAAAAAACTATAAAATAAAAAATAGTATAAGAATAAATTAAGAAAATGTAAAAATTCCATGAACAGAATGACAAATTCCTTTAAAAATGAAAAAAAATTAGAAAATTATTCACAAATTGAAGATTTAAAAAGGAATACGTAAATAAATTTAAAAAATAAAAGAAACAAATTTTTAAACAATTTCAACAACAAAAAATTGCTTCTATAATCTTAGAATCTGAAAATTTTATGAAAGGGTAAATAAATTTGTGACATTTTTTTTTTTTTAATTATTTAATCCAAATGTAACGATAAATCTAGATTTCAATTTATTTATACTTATTTTGATAAATCCAATTTTCAACCTTCCGATACTTCAATTTATGCAAATTTGAAACATTTGTACATGTAATTCATTCAAATCAAATTTTTTTATATTAATTAAAGCAAACTGCAATTTATACAAATTTTAATCGATTAATATTTTAACTAATCCAAGTTTAAACCAACTAATTTATGTTTCAAAGTAATTCAAACTTTAGATTATGAAAATTTTAATTGAATAAAAAGCAATTTCCAATTTGAATTGATTTAAATGTCAATCAATCCAGACTTTAATTTATTAAGTATACAAATTTTAATCAATTAAAATTTTATAGCGGTTTTTTTTTATAAATGGTCAAAAAATTAAAAAGATAAAATTTTTTTAGGGTTCTGTACACGTAATTCCTAAACTCATATTTAATGTTTTAGAAAATGATTTTTTAACCATAAAAAAGGCTAATAAAAAATATTGAAAATGTGACACGATAAGAAGAAATTATTAAATTATTTTAATCTGATTTTTGGAATGAAAATACACAAACCAATGAGATTTCAATCCATTAGCAAGGGATGCTAATTTTTCTTCTTATTATCATTCTGAGTCTAGAACTATAATACATTATTAAAAATTAAATAAAACGTTTTTTTTACCATTTCAGAATTAATGGTTTTTTTAGATTTTAAAAATTTTCAAAAATAGGACAGATTGTGGAAAATTATTGAAAAAGAGGAAATAAAAATAAAAATCGTGTAACAAGATGAATTAAAAAAATTTTTGTTTTCACAAACGAAAATTCTAAACTGGTAAAAATTATATTTTTTAATTTCTGACATTGTACTATAATTTAAGATGCTGAAAATGTTGTCAATGTTTTCCCTTAAAATTCAGTTAATCTAAATTCCAAATTATCCAAACTTTTATTTATCCAATTTTCACTCTATTTAAATTTTTATTCATTTAAATTTCAACAGAACTAAATTCCAATCAACAAATTTATCGATTCTAAATTGAATTTATCCAAGTTAAAATATATTTTAATATCAATTCATTTATTTTAATTAATCTCGAATTTAAGTTTCAATTATTCGAAACTTTTTTTGAAATTTTGTAAAAAATCTGTTAAATTTAATTTCTATTCATTTAAATAAATTATAATTTTATTCAAAGCCAAACCGAATCCACCATTTAATTCAATTTTTTTAATTCGTTTTATCATTATTATTTTTACTTTGTGGGTATTTCAAATTTTTATTTAGGGATAGATTTTTTTTACCTATATATGTTTAAATGAATTTAACTGTAAAGTTAATCTAATTTTAATCAAGTTTAAATTCAGACGATCCAAATATCAATTAAGCAAAATTATAATTTGTCAAAATCGTTGTCGATTCCACTTTCAACTAATTCTTCCATTTATCGGAAATTGCAATCAATTTAAAATTTAGTCAATGGAAATTTAAATTTATCAAAATTTATTTAAATTTTCAAATATGCTATCTACAAAAACAATAAAATTTCCTTAGTATTAAAACATTTTTTTTTACATTACATATAAAAAGTTTATGGTCTTTTTTACATCGAGAAAGTAGGATTTGCTTGTTTACAGAAATATGTATCAAATATCTTTCAGTATAAAGAAGGAAAATAAATAATGAAAATTGTAATTTTTGAAACCCTTTGACAAAAAAAGAATCTTCATTGAAAAAAAAACTTAGCTGTTTTACGAGAATCCTTACACAAAGAATTAACAATTTCATAAATTAAATTTAAATAATTTATATAAATGAATTGCTAGATACATAATGACTGAATCATAAGAAAGGTTCGATATTTATTTCTACCACTGAACAAGGCAAATTCAGTTCGAATTTTGATAAAACATTCGGATGAAGAACTCCCATCTTTCCAATAGTTTTTCCATAAGCTATAATTTCTGCACAGCGTTGTGGAAAGAAAGTAGAATCTAAAAACATAAACATTATTTTAATTGTAAATTATCTATTTTAATATTTTTATAAAACTTATAATTAAAAATTTTGAACTAATGAAAGGAATATTTTCCTTAAAGTTTTGCGAATAACAAAAATAGCAGAAATGAAGAAAATGTGAATTTTAAATTCCTTGATTACATGAAATGAAGAGGTTTTATTTATGTTTATTATATTTACCGTCAGCTGCCCGTAGATAGTAACCACTGTTATCTTTATTAACATCCCAGGAAATTTCAAGTTGATTCATCACTCTGTCAAGAAGACCGTGAATAATTTCAAATCCTGCAGATTTGTTGCAATAGAGAGCACAAAAATGTCTTTCATTTCGAGCTCCGACTTCCGTTTCAGGATCACTGAACACAACGTCCGAAACTTCAAATAATTTATGAGGCAATGGCATCTTTTTATTTGCAGCAGCAGTTTTTAATAATCCTGGTAAAAGTGTTGTTCTCACTACCTATTTTCGAAAAAAAAAAAAAACAAATAATAATAATTAGCACATTTTTAAATATATATAGGGTAAAGGTACCAGTTATTATGTTAGACACGTTTCAATTTATCGGACAAATTCTTATTTTCTATGATTCCAGAATAATACGACTTACTAATTGTCTGTAATATTTCTTATTAAAATAAATTGAAATATTTTTTATATGATACAAACAAAATTTTACTTTAAAACGAAACGACAGTTAATAAAAAAATTATTAAATTTCACGGAATACGAAATCCGTTATTTTCAGACATTTTTCTTAACAAAAAGTTAAGAAAATGATATTTCAAGAGTGTATAATATTATTATTTTATTGTTTTTCACGGTAAATCTGTTATATACTGGTTCAATATCCTTAAAATTAATCATACAAACAAGAAATCTGAGGTTTTAAGAATTATTTTGCAAAATAATTAAATGTCTAATGACAGGAGCACTTTTTTTAGCATTTCTATTTATTAGACTCAATGTAACTTGTATTCTAATTATAAATAAAGATGGTTTTATATATATATATATATAAATATGAGTTGTGTATTAACAACAACTATTTTATTCCATGATTTAAAAAAATTATTAACTAAATTTAAGTATATCGATATATTCTACATTTGATTATAACCTAAAAATGTTTTATTTAATAAATATGAATTTTCTTTAAACTTAAATTATTTAATTTCATTATTTCTTTATTCTTCTTTATTTAAATAATTTTTAAGGCAATTAATTCTTGATAATTAAACGACAATACTTAACTTTCAAATATTTAAAATAATTTGATGAGTTCAATAATTGGGGCACAATAACTGGATCTCCAATGTTTTTTTAGTCTAATAACTAGTATTTAACTTTAACAAAAAATTTTAAATCTACAGAAATCTAATATCTTTCATTAATATATGAGTTATTCTCCAAAAATTAATTAATATTCGACGATCTACCACTAAATGTCCAATATCTGGTATCTTTACCCTATTTAATAACAAAACTACAAATTTATTAGTTTGTGTTTTCTAGTAAAAAACAATTACACAAAAAATTAAATTTAATGATAAATAATATTAAGTAAAATCAAAGTTAAAACAGAAAAAGGCTTATAAAATATGTTCTAAATTTGAGTATCAACTTGTCAATAATAAGTAATTATTGACAAATTAATAATTGTCTTAATAATTGTCTTATAATTAAAGCATGGACAAAACTTAAAATACAAATTAAAAATCAATATACCTTAATTACTATGGACTCAGAAATTAAACAAATAGCGATAAAACGAAAATATTGAAATGTTAGATTATTTAGCTCAGGTAAAACAGTAATTTTTTTTAAATTGGTGAAAAAGTGAACAAATTTTCGAAAATAAGTGATAGAATGTGGAGAAATGTCTTGGATTTGAATTAATTAAATCGAGAAACAATTAAGATTTGAAAAAGTTGATCAGAAGAGAGCACATATATTATATGATCCAGAAAGGTAAAATTAGTACACAATTATTATGTAGAAATTGCGAAGTTTCGCAAACTAGGATTCGTTGGTCTCATAAAGCTATTTATTGTTAATAAAATACATGTAATTAATAATTACTTCACAAAAAAAAAATACAATAAAATACAAAAAAATTAGTGGATATAAAACAAAAAGTTACCTAAAATCATTAGAATTCAGAACATTTTTAACTCGTCAAATAAATAAAATAAATTTGAGTTCTGTAGCGAATATTTAAAATCATATTAAATACTCTTATACTCTAAATAATCTTACTTTAAATTTATCTTATTTAAAATTTGAAAAAAATTGAAATTTGGTTTATTTGAAGTTTGAATGAATTGAGTTTGATATTGATATAAAATCATTCATTATTTTTTATAAAAGAATTAATACATTTGTTTTAAATATCTGATTACTGAAATTAATAATTTTGTTGAAGTAAATTTTAAAATCAAATTAATAAATTTGGTGACATTTTAATTTATTTAGGAGAATCTGTTGAGTAATATATGATAATTCACAATAAAATCAATACAAAATATTTGAAAAATTTAAAGTTCTTAAAATACTTTATCGCAGTGTTTCCACATTTTTATACTAAATAGTAATTTAATTTGATAATGACAATTTGAGATTTACGATTTTTAACGTCATTTATTGCATTTGCATTAAATTTTTTTAAATTATTCAAATCAATATGTAGTTAATAATATTAATGCTATGATAAATTACAATAAATTTATAATTTAATCATTAATTGTTTATTTATTAATTAAGAAATTGGGAAATTATAAATTCTTAATAAATAAATAAACTGAAATTTGGATTGATTGAATTTGAGGATGATAAAAATTAGAATGAATGGAAATTTGGATGATTTGAAATTTGAATAAATTAAATTTAAAGTCTATTAAAAGTTTAATCAATAATGATTTCCTACAATTAAACTAAGATTCATTAAAACTTTGATTGAAGATTGGATATTTAAAAAGCTGAAAAAATAATTAACATAATAGATGACAAAATTTAAAAAAGGTGAAAAAAAAAGGAAAAAAAAATTATGAATTCGGTTAGTGAAAATAAATAATGTTTTTATAAAATTAAGTGATATAAATTTACCTGAAATTCTAGCGTTTTTGGATTGGATATGTGAACAGCTGGAATAGTTTTCAAATTATGACCCAATTTTTCTGAAATATCATCTTGTGAACACTAGAGAAGAAAAATGTAAGTTTAACAAGATTCATCTTAAAAGAAGGTAACGACGTAATTAATAATTTAACATAAATACCAGAGAAAAAGTTAGAGCCTCAGTAAATCCAGCACAAGCCAATTCATGACGGAGCTGATCTGATAATTTATTCAGTGGTATCTAACAGATTATTTAATTTTATAAATAAAGTTTTTTAAAAATAAAATCCAATATAATGAGTGTAATTTATTTACATAATTAACAAAATACCTCTCCTGCGATTGTCATTGTTTGCGGTAAAGTCTTTTTTATCTTGTTATAGCCATAAGCAATTGCAACATCTTCGTAAATATCGCAAAGATGAATAACATCATGTCGTGTAGGTGGAATCTCAACCAACAATTCATTACCCTTTTCTATCTTTGTCTTCAAATACATCTTTGATAATAATTTTGCAACTTGATCCGGTGTTTGTCTAGTTTCAGAAACAAAATAGGCGACTTTAATATTTCAAGGTTTTTCTCGTGTTTTTAGTATTTTTTAAAAAGTATTATACTTACTCAACACCAACATATCGGACTGCTTTATCACTATCAATTTTTTCTGTTCTATACTTTAAGTCAGGGTAATAATAAGTTTGATTATCAGGATAAACTACTTCAACTGTTTCTGCAACATATTTTTCAGAACAGTAATGACTAAAAGCTGTTACTAAAGTATCGACTGCTATTCGAGCCTGCAAACATAGAAATGCATATTATTTTGTATTATTATTTATAATAAACTAATCAAAGCTAATAATTAAATTTGATATTTTGCAATTAATTTATTTAAAATAAAAGTCCTTTAATTTTATGAAATAGAGAACATAGATATAATATTTAAATTAAAATTATTATTTAAAAATAATAATACTTTAATAGATTAAGTTTAGTGTTTTTAATGATTTTTGTCTAATCTAACTATCTGCACATTTTAGAAAATTTTATTTATAAGCAAGTATGTCTTAATCTGTTATTTTGCTGGAAAATATATTATTGATTAACTGGACAATAATTTACTGTGAATAGGAGTTTAATAATAATGCTTGAATTTATATTATTATACATATTTAACAAAAAGTAATGCAACAAACTTAAACAAAGTTCCAAACATAGTTTTAACCCTTAAATAATTTACTATTTACAATATCTGATAATTTCGAAGTGAATTCAATTTGCTTTAAACAAAATTCTGGAAAGTATTTTAACTGCTAATTAACTGACTATCAACTGACTGACTGTCACTTAAATGACTATTAACTGACTATATTAAAGAATTTTTGTTCAATGTTTGTTTGGTTTTTTTGTAATTTCGATCAAATAAAAATTCGTTGTTTTAAAAATTCTATCAAATATTTATTTGTGCAATTTTAAAATTAGGACAAATGAAGATTTGGTGAAATGAAAATTTTGGCACAGATTTGACTCACTTAAACTTTCGTCAAAAGAAAATTCAGTTAAAATAGAATTTTTTTAAATAAAAATTGGATTCAAGTAACATTATGTATAAAAAGAAAACTAATAAAAATTCAAAAAGTATTATACCTGAAAGAAGTAATTTTATTAATATTTTATTTATGTTTTTTTTAAAAAAGTATCTAATTTTTTATATTTTAAAGAAATTCAAATTCTCTTTGAAATAATAAAAATTTTCTAATGATCTATAAATACGTTTTCAAGGTAATTTTTTCAAAAGAAAATGCAAGCCATCAAAGTTGCACCCAAAATGTTAGGTAGGTACTTTAAAAAATTGTTTTTTGTATAAAGAAATAAATAATAATTTTTCAAATTCTTTTGGCACAATTCGATCGTTTTATTTTTAAAATAAAAACAATCACGTGAATAATATTAATTCTATAAAAAACTACAATTAAATTAAGGCTAAGAAATTTATAAAGTTTGATTATTTCAAACAAATTCAAATTTTAATCAAACATTGAGAATTACTTTTTTTAGATTATAAGAAATTATTTAAATAATATATTATAACAAAATCACTTTTTCTTCATTTCAATTTTTCAGAATTTTATTACATTTTTGGAAATAAGGACGAGAAATTTTTAGATTCCATGTTTTTCACTCATCTCAAAATTTTTGATTAATAATTATAAGCCTACAAAATTTTATTAAAATCTGACAGATTTAAGTCTTGAATAAAATTAGTTTTAATATAAATGTAAGAACGTAAAAAAATTAAATAATTTAATTAATTTTTATGATAACTTATTTCTAAATTAATTTATTATTTAGCGTTCATTTTCACGATTTTGAATGGTTATAAATCATTTAAAAAACAAAACTTAATTAGTACATTTTAAAAATAAATGATTTTTCGCAATCATGAAGACACAGTTGTTCATATAGAAGTTTTTTTTTAATTATTCAGATTAAATAAATAAACTATTTACCTTAGTTAGATCAGTAGCAGTGCATTCAATGAAAATATTCTTTGTATTCAAATTGATTTTACTGTGATCTCCATTAATAATAGGCGGTAATGACAATACCACGCCTTTGCTGTCATAAATCACAGGATAAACAGGACTATCCCTGATAATTGGTAAGAATTGTTTCAGTTGCGCATGGTTCTAAAAATTATCAAACAGTTGTAACTAATTATAAAATAAATTATTGATTAAAATACGAGTATAAAATATTACTGAAAAAGTACTCACTGAATATAATTCCATAATGCCATTTCCAGAATATTCTTTTTCGCCATTAAGTGGCTTGAAAACAATTTCTTCTGGAGGTTTAGCGTCATAAATAAATGGACCTTGAATTGTATCCAAATCATGAGTACCAATTGATACAAGAGAACGTTTTCGACCAATGTTTTGATGCAATTTGTCTTGTAGATCAATGAAACTATTATAAGCATCTTGGGTTAAAGTTACATTTCTCAAAACTGCAGCTACCAAATGCCCTCTTATTTGTAAACACTATAATATAAATGAAAATATTTTTAAAAACTTTTACTTAATTAAATTACAATCAATTTCAGTTAACATTTTCAAAAATATTTTAATGCATTGTTTTATTGTAGAAAATATATATATATTACTTACTGATTTTTTCATAACGATTTTCTGCATTCCATTTTCAGGTTTAATACTTCTGTAGCGAGGTAAAGGTATTCTGAAACAAAATTAAATATTAAAATCTTGAACAAAAAGGACTGTAAAATTGTATACATACTTTTCTAAAAACACCAATAACCCAGAGACCAAACCCTCCAAACATAACAAGTCATATCGGTTGGCTGGAATATCAATTTTATAAATAATTTCCTCCGACGCACCATGACTTTGCTCTGAGCCTTGTTCCTTTGCTATGATTTGCTTTTCTGATGTCTAAAAGAAATGAAATATGTAATTAAAATCTTCAACAAGTATAATGTAAAAAGTTAAAAAGACGAAAATAAAATAAATAAGATAATTTAAATGAGTATTTCTTTATATTTTACTTTAAAAATCTTATTTGTATGAATACATTTTTAAAAAGTCATTTAATAATATCAAATTTTATTGAAGGGAAAAATTAAGAAGGAAAAAGATTGGAAAATAAATATTATGATTTATTTATTTAAGAATCAAGTTCCTAGGGCTGGTAGAGCTTTCCAAGGAACAATACAAATATATACAATGGAATAAAATATGTAATAATACATAGAGGGTGGCCGCAAATTTCCATTTTCAAAGATCCATGACTTTTCCCTAACTAATTTTTCATTTTCCCAGACTCAAATTTTTTTTAGTTATTTTCAATCTTGCTATGTATGATAAAAATTCTATATTATTTTTAAGTGTTTGCACATTTCTAACTTCACATATATTTTTTACAATTATTTAAAGTTATAAAATTTTTGAATTTTTATTTGTGGTTCCTTTGAGAAAAATTTTCCTGACTTTAAAAGATTTTTTTAAAAAATCCCTGACTTTTCTCTGACTTGCGGACACCCTGTTTTAGAGATATTTGCATTTTCTAAAGGTGGTCCGCATTTTCTAATTTTTTTTATTGATGAAAAACAAACTACGTAATGTCCCACGTCGAATCATGCGTTTATTATAACTTTATTACAATTAACCCTAGACAGTACAACTGGAGTATTTTATTTTGGTTTTTGTAATTTTTTGACCATATTTTTGATCCTATTAAAAAACAAAAAACGCTACCTTCTTCCTTCTAAAAAAACGAAGAAAATGATATATAGTCAAGTTATTTTGCATTAAATATGAATCTTCTAGCAACGAAAAATTTTGTAGTAGTTTTTCATCCCAGTTGTATTTTTACGTATGAGCCAGCTATGTTGTACTGTCTAGAGTTAAAAACAATCTTATTTTTAATTTTTAAAAAGCATGGGCGCTAGTGGTAATATTGAACTTTACACTCGTTTTTCTCAAAACTAGGGGTTTGACAATTCTAACTTTGAACGCCTATAAACTGAAGTAACAATTGAAAGATTATTATAATTAAAAGTTCAAAACTCGCTCGATTAATTCGCTTCGCTGTTTGTTTTTCGTGAGAATAATTAGTTTTCTAATAATTTCAAATAATTAGTAAAGATGTCTGAGCAAGAATGGTCGCAGAAGTCAAAATTAAAATTCTACGTAAAAATTTTCATTTTATAAAATTTACGCAACAATATTCGTCATTTTTTATTTTAATTTATTTATTTACATATTGATCTTTTAATTGTTCCATAGATCGATCCCTAGCGAAAGTATCAGATTGATGCTAATCAGTTTTGGTAAGAAATTTGTTTTCCAACCAATCAGTTTATACCCGAATCTAAAAATGCATGCAACTCGATAAAAATTTCTTTTCGAATCATTCCAGGGTATCATTCCATTCGCAAGGGTAATATACTTTATTTATTAAAATGCAGTTTTTTATTGCATGTAAACCTGATTTTTAAAAAATATATCGCTCTTGTTTATTTCTAGGTAAAAATTAACACATGGAACTCCAAGATTTTTAAATAGAAAATAAAAGCAATTCACGTATAAATTTAATTTTTTTAATGTAATTCTTGATACGACTTTTCTGTTTAAAAGAAATTTTCAGGTAATAAAATTATAAATAATCTCCAGAGAAATGACATAAATCCTCTGGTAAATAAACGTGAAATAAACACGTATTACAATAATTTTTACCTAGAATTTCTTGGAAAGTTTTATAGCTTTTGGCTGCTTACTTTTTGATTTTAAAATTCCTTACCACTTCATCTAACTCCAACCCAAATTGAAAACACAGATTTTGGAACTCATCATCCGCTAAAATGAGAAAAGTATCACTTATTCTTAAAATGTTTTACCAAATCAATAAAATATGTACCTTTAAAATTTAAAAACGGTGAATTAATTTAAAAACAAAGAAGATAATTAAATTAATTTTTATAAAGAAAACAACACTATTGAACAAGATTTAATAAAAGTTTGTTTATCGTAAAAGTAATACTTTTATTATAGTAAAATATGTTAAAAATGACAAATCTGGCAGTTGTTAAACATCCACGTGTATAGCATTAGAAATTAATTTTATGACATACTGTAAGATTTTCCAAGTGCTTGGAAAAGAAGATCACGTTTTACACCGATTGTAGGCATATTAATTCATAAAATTAAAATAACAGAATTACAATATTTCAAATTTTATAAAGGAAGTAAATAAAAAGTTTTTTTTCGGTAAATGACAAATCTCACGTTGCGGTCAGTTGAGGTTGTGATCTGATCAGTGATGGGAATGTATAGTATTCCATGTACAGTCGGGGACATTGATGCCTTACCTCGTCTACGCTTGTCTTACGCATATGATCACGTGCATAAGACAAGCGTAGACGAGGTAAGGCATCAATGTCCCCGAGACTGTACATACATATATGTAACTTACGGAAGTTCCTACGCTTCACTTGATGGCATGGACAGGCATGTAGGCGTAAGCAAGTGGAGGAACCATTTTTGTAAGGCGGGAACCGAGGCAGGTAGGCATAAAGGCGCAATTACATGTCTGCGTCGAACGTTGCGTTTTTGCGTTGAATGGTGAGAGGGAGAAAGATGTGACTATATTTCTGTCTTTCTCTCTCTTACTATTCAACGTAAAAACGCAGCGTTCGACGCAGACATGTAATTGCGCCCTAAGGGCGCAATTATATGCCTGTGTCAAACGTTGCGTTTTTGCGTTGAATGGTGAGAGTGACAAAGATGTGACTATATTTCTGTCTTCCTCTCTCTCACTATTTAACGCAAGAACGCAGCGTTCGACGCAGACATGTAATTTCGCCCTAAGAACTAAATAAATGGTGAAACCAAAGTGGCTTTACGATATCAGAAATCTGTCCCTATATATCTCTATATTATTTATGGCTACTGGACCTTCGGGGGCCTAAGGGTGAAGTCTCATACGAAGGCCTAGGGTATCAGTGGATTAGAATAGACTAATCAGATAATTGGTCACATTGGAAAGTGCTTTCTGATTGGTCTATTCTAATCCACTGATACCCTAGTCCTTCGTATGAGACTTGACCCTAAAAGGCCAATAACCAACCAACCAATGACCTACACCTAATTTACCTAGTAATATATGTCCTGAGTTTTCTACATCCATGCATTTATCGAGAGTGGGGGGTATTATACAGGTAATTTACTGTAATTTACCTCAAAATAAAAAATGACACGTCAATTTTCGATCTTTGGTCACATTGGAAAGCATTTTCTGATAGACCTTTACATCTGGAATATTGAATATTGAACTTCTGGTAAAAGTCGGTCATATTTGGAACCTTATACACGCAGAAGTAGTAGTAGTTTATTTTACGTTGGCACTATACTGGCTTTGTGCCTATATATCTGGCCATGACCTGGTGTACAGTCGGGGACATTGATGCCTTACCTCGTCTACGCTTGTCTTACGCATATGATCATGTGCATAAGACAAGCGTAGACGAGGTAAGGCATCAATGTCCCCGAGACTGTACATACATATATGTAACTTACGGAAGTTCCTACGCTTCACTTGATGGCATGGACAGGCATGTAGGCGTAAGCAAGTGGAGGAACCATTTTTGTAAGGCGGGAACCGAGGCAGGTAGGCATAAGGGCGCAATTACATGTCTGCGTCGAACGTTGCGTTTTTGCGTTGAATGGTGAGAGGGAGAAAGATGTGACTATATTTCTGTCTTTCTCTCTCTTACTATTCAACGTAAAAACGCAGCGTTCGACGCAAACATGTAAAAACAGCGTCGAACGCTGCGTTTTTGCGTTGAATGTTGAAAGTGACAAAGATGTGACTATATTTCTCTCCTCCTCTCTCTCATTATTCAAGCGATTACGATTCATTGTGCTTTAGGCTATACACGCAGAATATCCATATGACCGACTTTCTGTTCATGCGCATTCATTATTTCCTATTACCCTGATCCCCTAATCCTCCATATCTGATTTCACCCTTACTCAAGCTTGCAGAAAAGCCCATGGAAAAAAGTCATTCATCTCTCTTATTCTTTTGGTAGTGGCAAATGTTTGTCTCTTTCTTTGCAATTTTCACGGTCTTCACGGTGAAAAAAAAACACAAAAAGACACAAACTTATGCCACTGTCACAAGAATGAGAGAGATGAATCCCCTTTTAGCGAAACTTTTCTGTCTTCTTCTAATGAGAAAGAAATGAGCTGGAAAAAGACAGAAGATCTAAAATGAAAGGTCTATTTACGCACATATTTTACTGCAGGTAAAAAACAATACGTAAATCACGTAGAAAAGCTGAAATGACGCGTCACTTCACATCCTTGCTTGTTTCTCACCCTCCCCTGTGTCCCTTGTTCCCCGCATCATAGTCCGCCATATTTTATACGGAACGTCATAAATCGTCATATATTTTTATAAGAAGTTAATGTTGATATTGTGTGTATCCATGGAATTGTCGTTATTGAAAATTTAAAAAAATTATGTTTGTAAATTCTCAAAGTGCATGAGACTTTTTTAAATTTTAAAAATGCCTGCACAAGAAGTTGCATTAACTCAGCCTCCGCAAACAGAATCGGAGGAACCAGCACCGTCTTCGCAACCTATTATTGGCATTATCTATCCTCCTCCGGAGGTTAGAAGTATCCTTTTATTTAATGCTTGTTGACTACTAAGATTATCATTTTTTCCGAGTAAACTAGTTTATATTTTAAACAATTTTTATAAACGAAATTTAAGAAATAGATATGATAGTCATAACCTAAAAACTTTGTTAATTTTTAAATTTCAATATCAATTTAAAGTTTATTTATATTTTTAAAATTTTATGTAATTTTGCAGTATTTGTATTATTGAAAACTATTAACATTCAAATTTTATTTCATGACTAATACTAATTTAATTAAAAACATCGATTTTTTCAATTCCTCACTGTATATGTTTGTATAACTGTCAAATTTGTCATATAATATCTTAAGGAGGAATCGGACGAACAATCGGAACAAAAGTTAGTCCAAATAAATAATTTTGATTTTTTATATAGAAGACACATAAGTTAATGAACTTTTTTCAGTGTAAGTGTGTACACTTGTATTTTTTACAAAATGAGCCCTTAAAAATTGCAATTTGATGAAAATTAAAAAAAATTGACGTTGGAAACGATTATTCAATTTGGGTTAATTTGCATCTCAAATTGAATAATCGTTTTCAACGTCAATTTTTCTTATTTTTCATCAAATTGCAATTTTTAAGGGGTCATTTTGTAAAAAATACAAGTGTACACACTTCCACTGAAAAAAAGTTCATTAACTTATGTGTCTTCTATATCAAAAATCAAAATTATTCATTTGAACTAACTTTTGTTCCGATTGGAAATGGTCGTTAATACTCTTGAAATCTGATACAATTTATTCCTTCTATAATAATAAAATTCTTAAACTTGTGTTAAAGTTTGATAATTTTCAGTGGTCAGCACAGTTTTTTTCGTGTTAAAATAAATATTTTTAAACATGATCGTGTTTTTAATTAATTAATTAACCAAATTCAAAATTAATAAATTCTAATTACAACATTCAGACAACAGTAACTTATTAATAATTTATAATATTAGAACTAGTAAATAAAATTTATTTTCGTATAGAAAGTTTTTTTTTCATTTTAAATTTACAACTTAAGATTTTAAATTAAACTTTTTCTGTATTATAATTGAAAGATTTTCATTGCTTGCAGTTCATTGTAAGCTATTAAATTCTCGATGATTTAATAATTTAATAAATTTCCCTTTAATAAAAAAAAAAAATTCATATTTAGAAAGAAAAAATGTGTTATTCAATTTTGATTATTCTTATAATTTTCTTAATATAATTTTAACAGATATTGTTGATAAAACTGCGAATTTCGTCGCTAGAAATGGTCCCGAGTTTGAATCAAGAATTCGACAGAATGAATTGGGAAATCCCAAATTTAATTTCTTGAACTTTGGTGATCCGTATCATGCATACTACCAACATAAAGTCAAAGAATTTAAAGAAGGAAAAGGTCAAGAACCGACAATTGGAACTGGACTACCAAAGGGTGTCAATTTCAATGCTCATCAAAAGCAGCAAGAAATTCTTAAGCAAGTGGAGCAGCCATTTGTCCCCAAAGATCCTCCACAAGAATTTGAATTTATAGCTGATCCCCCTTCAATTTCAGCTTTAGATTTGTACGTACAAATAATACGAAAATACGTAAAATAACGTTTTTAATATTTCTTGAAACCAAAGAAGACTTTAGTTTTAAATTAATCTTGTTAAATTTGGTAATTTTTTGCAGAGATATCGTTAAGCTTACAGCTCAATTTGTTGCTCGTAATGGACGTCAATTCTTAACAAATTTGATGAACCGAGAACAAAGGAATTTTCAATTTGACTTTTTACGCCCACAGCATTCCTTGTTTCAGTATTTTACTAAACTTCTGGAGCAATATACCAAGGTAAGGTGATAATAACAAATAAGTGGGGCATAAATTGTAAACTCACAAGAATTCATATCTTGAGCTTTTTCTGCCGCACTTGATTGAGATTAAACCATATATAGAGTAAGTCTTCATAAAAAGAGCCCACTTTGGCTCTTATTTATTATAATTATCTATGAGCAATATGAGCATATTCTTGATTAAATTTTGAACATTTTAAGAGATCTGAGATCTCGAAATTGACAAGAAAAAGTAGTTTAAAGTTCGAGTTTATTTTTTGTTTTTACTAAAAATAAGATTATTACATTTTTTTTAATTACAAGAAAATTATGATAAATAGTTTGTTGTCCAGCAATAAAAAATTAAAACTCTTTTAAAAAAATGCGAATATCTCAGAATATAAAATCCGCGGACGTACACGCATTTTTGATTATCTTGAAAAAAAAACCATGCTGTTATTTGTATAACAAATGAGAACAATAAAAGTCGTGTAGGCCAAATATCTTGAAATATTAATTTTTGAATGTAATTTTCTTCCAAAAAAGAATGTCCATGAAATTTTAAAGAAATTTGTCATTTTTTGTACCTTTTATACTTTTAATTATTGTTTTAAATAAAATAAAATGAATTTAGACAAATATATACAGTGAGAAATGGACACAGAAAAAAAAATTACATATTTAAAACCTACTTTTTTGTAAAATATATAGATGAAATTCAGTAGTTGGACTCAGATAATTTGCATTTGTAATTACACAGGCACAAAAAAAATTTTTTTTGCCCGAGAGACTACATTAGTGTATTATGTATTTTTTACCGCTGAATCCGAATCCGAAGTCAGAATTGCTAGATTGGCTAAATTTTTCGAGGTAATCTCAAAAAACAAAATCTCAAAAATTTCAAAAACACCAAACAAACCCAAAAAAATCAGGGAAAAGTCAGGGAATTTTTTCTTAAAGGAACCACAATTAAAAATTCATGATTTTATTATTTTAAATTCCTAATAAACAAAGCAAGATTTAAAAATCGGTAAAATTGGTGGTCAGAGAAAATGAAAAATTAGTCAGGGAAAAATCAGGAAATTTTGAAAGTGAAATTTTGCGGATACCCTGAATTGGAAATTTGTAAAAAAAAATTCAAAAAACTTTTGATCCCAAACTTTAATTTATTCAAACTTTTCAGTTACAGTTACTTCGAAATTTAACAGTTAAATTTCAAAAATTAATTATTTTGTGATTCATTTTAACTTAAGGAGGTTCTATCCATTTACATAACCTCAAACCAGAAAGTCGTTTTCTACTCAAATAAAAATATTAATTTCATCAAATTTGGAAAGATCCAGTTGTAGAGTTTTCAGAAATAAATAAGTTAAGCTCAAATTTGTTGTCAATTAACAATTATTTAGCATTTTATGTTTTTTCTCAAAAAATTTAATAAATAACTGCAATTTTCATCCAATTTTGACAGATAATAGCCCATTTTTCTTGTTGAAACGTTTTCTACAATTTTATTTGTTAAATAATATTCTGTTTAAAAAAATGCGTAAAGAACAAATTTTATTTGTTTAATAACTTGTACATAAAATATTATTTAACAGAACCCAACAAATAAAATTGTAAAGAATGTTTCAACGAAAAAAAATGATCTATTATTTATCAGAATTGGATAAAGATTGTAATTTATTGTTCATTAAATTTAAAGAACAAACATAAAATGTTAAATAATTAATATTTGACAACAAATTTTAGCTAAACCTAATTTTTTCTGGAAAATGTACAACTGGATCTTTCAAAATTTGGTGAAATTAATTTTAATAATAGTTTTATTTGTTGGGAACAGTAATTTTTTAATTTGATGTTATGTCAATGTAGAGAACAATTTATTACAAATTGTTTCTTTCTCTAATAATTTTCCTTTATCATTTGATTTATTAAAAATGAATTTTTTAATTTATTAATCATGTTTCTATTTATTTGACATTTTAAATATAGGTATATCATTTTATTAGAAAATTTAAGTTTTTTCTTAGAATTTCTTATGTTTTTAAAAAAATTGCAGTATTTTATTAATATTATTTCTTTTGTATTTTTATACTATTTCTTAAAGCTAATCACTTTTTGAAGATTTATTTTATTTGCTTTTATTTTTTTTTTGTGTTGTTGATTTTCTTTTATCAAAGTATTTCAGGTTATTTTATTTAATTTTGACTTTATAACATATCGAAAAATTTGTTAATTTTTCTATTCATTTTCTTATTTAATGTGATAGTTTAAGAGGGAGGCGCGTACATCTTTTTTCCATTTATCTGATTATTTTTAGTTTAACTCGTTTTTCGTGTAAATTTATTTAATTTTCTTTACATTTCGCATATTTTTTCGCGAATTTATTTACCCTTTCTTAAAATTTTTGATTTTAAGATTTTTAAACAAATTTTTTTTGTTAAAATTGTTTAATAAATTTATTTCTTTTAATTTTTAAATTTATTTACATATTCCATTCTAATTTTCTTCAATTTGTGAATAATTGTCTAAATTTTTTCATTTTTAAAGGAATTTGTCATTCTGTTTATACAATTTTTAAATTTTCTTGTGTTCTAACTATTTTTTATTTTGTAGTTCATTTTTCGCTATTTTAATATTTTTTCTTATTTTTTCATGGTTTGTTGAACTTTTTTTTAAAATTTTTTTATTTTTTTATTTTATCCCTTTAAATATTATTTCATTCAATTTTACTAATATAATCCTGTCGTAAATTTATCAGAATTTTAATCTATTCAAATTTTAATACTTTCAAATCTTAGTCGATTCAAATTCTCATTTTTTTGAAAATTGTTTACCGTCGAAAGAGGCTATTCTGGTACACGGGGGGCTATTATGGTACAAGCTGGTTTTTTATTTCTAAAATATATATGTTGAAGTTTATGAATTTGATTTTTATTTGTAAATATAATGTGATATTTTGCAAACAAAATAACAGTATTGTTTCTAATAAATCCATTGTCAAAAATCCGGAAAAAATTCATATATACATACAAATTTTATTAAAAAATTGGAAGTTCTCTAAAAATTTGCTTCCATCTTAATACTGACAAATTCAATGTAAAACATATTTAAGGTACGTGTTGAGAATTTAGTTGGGACTATATTAACGTGATGTATAATCGTTTTTTTAACGTAAATGTTTTATTTTTTGTCAGAAAATTGCATATAAGTCAAATTTGTCAGACTTGACAAAGGGTGCACCATAACCTTAAAAACCACTTATTGTTTACAAGGGTTTTAAGTTAATTTTAATATTGCTTTACATAAAATATCCCAAAAAGTTATTATGAACCAAATTAAGTCATTTAATTATTAAAATAACATAAAATGCAAATTTTGAAAAATTTCATTATTTAACTTTATATAATAATAATTACTATTTGACGATTTTTAAAAAATTTTTCTCTGGAATATCTAGTAAAGGTTCTCACATAGATTAATGCAAACAATAAAATGTTTATTTCATTGTTTAAACAAAAATAAATGTTGTACTATAATAGCCCTGACTGCAAAATTATTATAATACAAACTTTGAGTTCTTATAACTCAAATAAAAAAATGTGTTTTATAAAAAAACTTACATTAAATTTTCGGAAGAATGTAAACAACGTGACTAGTTGGTTAAAGAATTTTTTGTACAAAATTCTGAATTTTGGTGAAGCATAGAATAAAAAAAAAAAATGCGGCTTTTGCACCATAATAGCCCCGTTTGAAGGTAGCTTTTAATAAATAAGAAAAAAAATAGTTTTCATACTTCTTACGTTTGAAGATGTTTTTATTTATTTAATAATAAGTAGTCCCACAATTCTGACTATGCAGTCTTATTGTTTCATGTGCGTATTTATAAATAAAATATTTTTTATAATAAAAGTTAATTATTTAATAATATTAGAAGAAAATATCGTAACCCTTTTAAAATTTGGACTAGTAAATGTTTTTGTCTTGCAAATTAATTAGGATATATAATTTATTTAAATCTTTATTTATTAACTTCTTAAAGTACCCTAAAAGTGACCTATTTTTATACATTCAGTTCACTTAAAATATTCTTCAATTCATTGACGCTGTGAAGCCTGAGCGGAGAAAAATACGTAAGAGTACACTAGTGTAGTGTCTCGGCCAAAAAAAAAAAATTATTTTATGTGTCTGTGCTATTATTGATTTTCTATACATTTGTTCATTAGGTTTTAATTCCACCTAAAGACCTACTTCCTCGTTTACGAGATGAATCTTCGAATATGGATAAAATTCTTGAAAATGTAAAGTATCGTTCAGAATGGCTTAAATATCAAGAGGCACAAAAACGTAAAGAAGAGGAGGAGTTGGAACGGGAGCGGGTAGCGTACGCTCAGATAGATTGGCATGATTTTGTCGTTGTAGAAACAGTTGATTATCAGCAGTTTGAAGTTGGTAATTTCCCAGCTCCAACAACTCCAGACGAGGTTGGAGCTCGAGTTCTTATGCAGGTAAATAATATGATTTTTATTCTTCTTAAAAATAATAATAATAATAATAATAATAATCGGGAAATGTTACGAATTTGGAAAAGACATATACATACAGTGTAATCCACTTATTATGACATTGAAGGAAATAAAAGTCAGGGCATACTAACCGAATGTCATACTAATCAGATAATATAATTTTCAATTTTTTGTTATTTCGCTTAATCCGTAATTCGAAATGTAATTATTTTATTTTGGTTCGAATTACGGGTCAAGCGAAATAACAAAAAACTGAAAATAAATTTTTAAATTTTAATACTACACTACAGTCGGAAATTGTCGGTCTGATCGATAAAAGTGGTTTCAAAACCACAGCTCAATTCAAATCAGGATATCTTGGTTAAAAAGTTAGACTTGGAATTGAAATATTTGGAAATATTATAAAATTCTGCGTCAGAAGGTCTACTGATGCATTATTTTTGACTTATCATAATGATTATATTATTTGATGAGTTTGGAAAAAAATTAGGGGAGTGGGCCCCAAGATGGACATTTCGTATAAAATTTTTGTTTAAGGTGACAGCGCCTTATGCTTTTTGTCATTTTTGTTGTTTGTCTAGACGAAGATTTTGATGCACATTTGAAGAAAAAAAACCAGTTGGTTTTTCTTCTACACATGCCACGTAATTTTGTGTCTAAAAAAGTTTTGTAACAGTTTTTTCTTTAGTTGGTGAAGTTATTTAAATTTATGATTTAGAATGAATATTTAACGTTATAATATTCTTTATTTATCGTATAATATCCTAAAATGATTTTACTAATTCAGTGTTTGTATATATATTTTTACTGGGGATTAAAAAATGGTGTCATGTACCCTAAGATGGACAGGCCTCAAATCTCAATGTATTTATTTGCATATTTTCGATTTTACACTTTTTTAAATAATTTTTTGAGCCAATTAATTAAAATTTTTTATTTTCCACCACAAAATGTGATATTATCGTTAGAGAATTTGATATATCGATATTTTTCGATATTTTATTACTTTTTACAGTTAAGCTATTAGATTGAAGTTATTAGAAATGTTATTTCTTGATTAATTCCGTAAAATGATTAAAAATTAGTTTAAGAATTGTTACCCGATGTTAATTTTTTATTTACTACAATTTTCAGAAACTTTTAAGAAGGTGTCCATCTTGGGGCCACTTTTTTTTGGACCGAAAATTTGAACAATTAGAAAAAATGCTTTAAAAAATGTTTATGTTGAAAATAAAATTTCATCTCTGTGGCCATAAGTTACCTTATAAATTGTACTTTCATCCGGTATAAAACATTTTAATATATTTTATTTGGTTTGGATTCTACATCAATAAGACGAAAGGGTGTCCAACTTGGGGCCCTCTCCCCTACCAAATTTTTCGAATATCTTTCGTTAAGTTTAGCTCGTTGCCTGATGTACAAAAAGTGTACAAAAAATTTATAGTTCCCCTTGTTTTCTTTAATTTGAGCTAAGAAAACTTGAAAAATATTAAGTGGTTCTCGAAATATGACTCAAAACGTTGGAACATATTTTCTTTCAAAGTAATCTAAAACCGTGGTTTCTACTTGAAAATGATGGTTTTTCCGGAAAACGGAACAATGGAACCTCAGACGTTTTAAGTCATATTACGAGAACCACTTAATATTTTTTAAGTTTTCTTATCTCAAATTAAAGCTTACTATTCAGCAAAGAAAACAAAGGGAAATTCAAATTTTTTGTAAAATTTTTGTAGATCAAGCAACGAGCTAAACTTTTCGAACGATATTCGGAAAATTTGATAACTTTTATCTAAACTCATCAAATAATATAATTTCTTTGATAAGTCAAAAATAATACATCAGTAGACCTTCTGACGCAGAATTTTAGAATATTTTCAAATACTTTAATCCCAAGTTCCTATCTAACTTTTTGATCAAGATATCCTAATTTAAATTAAAAAATAATTTTTTTGGTCAGGAAAAGGCCATAGTATTTTAAAACAAAAATTTAGTAGGTGCCCTGAATGTATCTACATAATAAAATTTTAATTAACTAAAATATAAGATAATGCTTAAAGGGTTAATTATTAAATTTATGTTATTTTCAATGAAAATGTTAGGAACGAATTGAAGATGGTGAAGATGTAGAGATGCAAATTGAAAGTGATGGAGACGACGAGATGCCACATCGACCTGATGGTGAGAAAGATCGAGCAAAGGACAATAATCAGGTAATGTCTTTCGATAATATCGCTTTTAACATTAACAAATGTGTTGTATGTGTGTTTGTATAAATAAATAAAATATAATAGTTTCATGGGAACTTCAGATGCTTCTTTATTTTAAATCGACATTTCGGTTGGGATTCCAACCCTTTTCAAAACTACAAAAAAACAATATAAAATTTATAATGTAAATATGTATAATATGTAATGTTATATTATACATTTTATATTGTTTATTTGTAGCCTTGAAAAGGGTTGGGTTTCCAACCGAAACGTCGACTTAAAATAAAGAAGCATCTGAAACAAACCAGTATAGGCCATCGAACAAATTATTTAATAAAATATAATGTTTTTTGTAGGTACAAGACATGGAGGAAGATTCAAGTGATGAAGAATTTGTCTCTCCTCCCGGAGAGTCACAGAGAGCGAGAGAAAACAAAAATCGCGAAAACAGTATGCAACCTCCTCCTCTACCTCCGGCACCTGGAAATGTCGTTATTAAAAAAGGATATGATCCTAAGCAACATGCGATTAAAATTGCTCGTCCCCCTGCAATTGAAGAATATCTCATTTCTCCACTTACTGGAGAAAAGATCCCAGCAAGCAAAGTGCAAGAGCACGTGCGAATTGGTTTACTGGATCCTCGATGGGTAGAACAACGTGACAAACATCTAGACAAGCAGTCTCAAGAGACAGTCTTTGCACCAGGCACAGCCATTGAGGACAGTCTCAAGCAACTTGCGGAGAGGCGTACCGATATTTTCGGTGTTGGTGATGAGGAAACGGCAATTGGTAAAAAGATTGGCGAGGAAGACAAGAAGAAAGACGACAAAGTTACTTGGGACGGTCACACGTCAAGCGTGGAAGCTGCTACTCGTGCAGCACGTGCTAACATCACCCTCGAAGAACAGATCCATCAAATTCACAAGGTGAAGGGATTACTGCCAGACGAAGAAAAAGAGAAGATTGGTCCGAAACCCGTGACACGAGCAACAGAATTAACTCACATGGCAGCTGTTGCTGCTAAACCTCAGGCAACTCTAAAAGCTCCTCCTAAGCCTCCAGCTCCAAAACCGATGTCAGTTCCTGCTCAGCCTCCTCCACCAATGCCAATGCCAACGATGGGTATGCCTCAGTCTATGATGCCACCACAACCACCAATGATGATGATGACTCCTATGCCTCCAATCAGGCCTCCACCTCTTTTAGGTAACATTTCATTTCACATAATCATTCATTAATATGCTAATATTTTATCAAACTTTAATAAGCTTATACCATTTACTAATTGTAAGTCTAAATTGTCTTTTCAAGCTCCTGCAATGTCTCCGTTTATGCCGACTCCACCTCCGATACAACCACCATTGCCTTCTAATGTAAGTATTCATTTTATTCTTTTTAGCATAGGTACTAGAAAACAAACACGCGCTATTCGCGCGATTATTCCTTGACAATTACTCTATTGTATAATTTTATAAAGTTTATTTTTATCCTATTAATATTCAAGACATCTAAAATAATAGCCTTAATTTGGAACAGAAGTAAATGAAGAAAATTATTTTTCAAAAATTAAGAAATAGGACTTCTTTATGCTTTTGGGACCGCCTTACAAGATTCTGTGATCGCAGATTTTATTTTTAGACATAAAAAAATCCTACATGGAGACTTTTTGATAAGACAGTATCAAAAAATTACAAATTATTTTTTAAAATCATAACATTTAACCAAAGCCATTATTTATGCTTGAAATAAAGTGGCACAAAATGGCACAAACTATATGAAGAAACTATATTGGACTAAATTTTATCTTTTTAACAAAATTAATGGAACATGTTATATTAAGGTTTTTTGGACCGCTGATTAAGAACCTCTTCATAATTTTCAGAATTTAAAATGAAGGATTCAATATGGCGGACAAAATATATAATTTAAAACAAAATTTATGAAATTCAATATATTTTGAGATTTCTTTAGATCGGCGCTGTTTAATTTACTGGTTGTTAAGAATAAAATCTGAGCAAGGACTCCTGTAGAGCGATTCGAAGAATTTTTAAAGAAATCTTAATCTGAAGATTTAGAATTGATCTGCAATTTGAATTAGTTTCAACTAAAAAGAAATTAAATTAATTAAAATTAGATTACAATTTGGAAAATTAAAGTTTGAATCAGTTTAAATTTAGATTAAGTAAAATTTTGATCAATAAAAATTGGGATATAATAAAATGTTAAGGTTGGGATTGATAAAGTTTGGAAAAATTAAAAAACTGAAGTTTGAATTACTTAAAAGTTAGGTAGATTAACCAAACTTTTAATTCATAGAAAGTAATAACAGTTTAAATTTAAATTGATTACATTTTGAATAAATATCCATTTTAATAACTCAAATAATTGAATTTCAAAATTAATATCGTTTGAATTTGATTTGAGTAAAATCAAAACGAACGTGAATTTAAATCATGTACAATTTGGATGAAAGAAATTTTTTACATTAAATGTTTTGACTAATGATTATAATAAAGATTAATTCAAATTTTGTTATACTAAAGTTCTGAAGGAGGATAGTTTGAATGAGCTAGTCAAGGTAAAAACTTTTTTTTCTAAAATGCCAAATAAGAAATAAAAAGTTTTATGTAAAACTAAATTTTATATTTTTAAACAATATTCCTTGTATTGCGACATTAAAAAATGTAAGTAATAAAATTTTAAAGAAAAATAGTAATTTTTTGAAAAACGTAGTGCAGAGCATTTAGAAATCTGTCAAACTAACCATGATTTCAATGACAGATAGAATTTTCGATTTTAAGTTTATGACTATTATTTGAATAATATTTTGTTCAGTAACAGTTATTGATATTTTAACTAAATAAATTTATATTTTTTTAAAAAATAAAATAAATCTTTTGGTCTTTCAAGAGTAATATGATCCTTGAATATTGAATTATTTTTGTTTTAATTTTGAATTAAAACCTAATTGGTAATTGTACATCAAAAGTTATTAAATGATATATTTCAAGTTACTAATTTTTTTCGTGTCAGCCATTAGAAAAATGCAAAATATTAAGAAAAATAGTGGATTTTGGAAGACAAGATCTCAGAAACTATACGGTAAAATTATCTCAAGTTTAACAATAATGTGCATTAATATTTTAATTATTTTTGCTGAAAATTTCAAACTTGTACCGACGATTAGTGATTTTCAACTAACCTCCTTAATAATAAAAATTTTTATGGAATGATTATGATATTAATCAAAATTATTATGAATTGGAATTCTATAACAAACATTATAAAAGATATAATCAATTATTTATTGTGGGATACCAACAAAATGTCCGTGCGTCACAGACTTTTACGCTCTTTCAAGTTCTATCATATATGGTAAAAGTTTTTCAATTTATTCGCAACCTCATATTCTCATTCTACAAATAATATCCAAATATTAAATAGTCTTAGAACATTTTAATTCTCATAATTTGTAAACTATTCATGCATTATATTTAGATATATTAAAATTCGTGTCCAAAAAAAGTCCTTGCGTCACATTAAATTGTTTTACGCAAAAAATGCATAAAGTAAAGAAGAAAAATAACTTTAATACATTTTTCAGATAGTTCTGTTTACTGGATTTAAGATTTTAAAAGTCATTTTGCATTATAAATTCAGAGAAAGCTAGGAGGTGGGGTAAAATAGTAAAAAATATCGCGAAAACGTCCTTGCGTCACGCGTGGAAATGCCCAGTAATTAGATATATGAAAAACTTCAAGTGATTGATCAGCCAATCAAGTTTTCAACAACAATAAAATAGAGATATTCGATACATTTCGTTACATCACTTTTTTTTAAATAGGAAAAGGATTATTTATTATAGGATTATTTTTATAACATTCTTTTCTTTTCTGTTTATCGTTTTTTTAAAATTTTTTATGTGTCATTTCTAAAGCAAGTCTTGTTTCTCTTTAAGGGTCAAAATTCCTGAAAAAAAAACACCCAAAATCCAATAATTTTTTTATGTCGTAATATTTTTTTATAGGGTTTTATATAAAAAGTTAGCATACCAAAGGATTTTGTAAAAAAAAAAAAAATTTTAATGTTATTAATTATGTATGACAATTTTTTAATGTTTTTAATTACAAAATTAATATCTCGAAAAGTTATTGATCGATTATAATGGTTCAAATGTCAATCTCATTGTCTTGAAATGAAGTATAAGTGACATTTTTTCAGAGAACAATATTGCATTTTGTTAAAAAAAAGACTTTTTTATTTATAAAAACTACATATACTACTGATCATTAGATTGGCTAAAGGCATGGATAAATTAAATTTAAAGTATGTCAAGAATAAATTAATACCAGCAAACAACAATGAAATTAAAGCCAAACTTCAAAGGCCAATGGGAATCAAATATATTGAATTAAAATGTTGCACAATAAATTATAAAAAATATCAATTTGATAAAAAGAAAAAGACGCATAGAAAAAAGTAGATTCTCCCAAGTTATCGCAAATTAACTTTGTAACCGCTTAATTCTGAGCAGAATATCGTTTAATTTCGAAAATTAAATAATCAAAACAATATGCAACATAGCATTCTCAATAACAATAAAACAATAGAAAATATATGTATACATTCAGCATAACATATTAACAAAAAATAAATAGTTTCGTTTCTAAATGACAACAAAATACACACACTCAAAATATAGAAGAGAAAATTTCATAAATATTAATTCGATACCAGTTATAATTAGCATATATTTTGCCAAATAAAAAATCAGAAAGATTCTGAATATGATTTTAAATCTTAAAATTTTAAACCTACGCTAAATGTTAAAAACTTTTAAAATGCAGGTAAAATCGTCAACGGAGTGGGGTGGGGGGGGGGGGAGAGGGGATATAAAAAGTTAAAAAATTGGTAACGTAGTTTATGGACGACTGATAGAACGAAAGATATTGCTATTTTAAAGTTTTTTTTTCGAAATTTCAATTCTCGTAAGCTAATTAATATTTTGACCTAAATATTTATGTAAAACATTAGTCATATTAAATGTAATAAAATTCTAGAGTTTCATTGCCCGCCGTTAACCTGCCTGAAAATAATGTAAATCTCACTTAGAAACGCAGTTATAAGAACAAACAATTTTTTTTTTAAATTTTGAAAATCAATTCTTATTGTTGATAAATTCATTATATAAAAGGATGATTCTCCAGAAATATTCCTTTTTGTGCATCGGATATGAAAATTTATTAAATACATTTTAGGACCTCTAAAATTGGTAAACATGTTAAGCAATTAAAGATTTAACACCTTCATAACTTGATCATGCTAATTTGTAGCATTTAAAAAAAAATTTTAATATTAAAATTTATAGATAAATCTAAAGGTTAAAATGTAGAGCAGGTGTTTTTTTTAAAGTAAACAACAACTTCATGTCATTTGAATTTATATTAAACAATATTTTTTATAGTCAGAAAGCTATTTAATATTATTAATTTATTATTAATTATAATTTAAAAAAATTGTAGATTTTAAAACACTTACCAAAATATGAAATCTTTTGACCACCAATAATTATTTGTCAAGATTTGAAGGTTTATTTTTCGTTGACAGTTCAAAAACAATTGATATTCATATTAATTTTTAATATGAGCCAGAGGAATGATGATTTTAACATTTTTTACATTTTATTTAAAATTAAGCAATTTTTCTTAAACTTAGAATAGTTTAGCATGTTTGTATAAGTTAACTTTATTGTAGAAAAATTGCAAAAATATTTTATCTACTCTCATTCTATTTTTAATTTGAGCCAGAGGAATGACGCTTCAGGTTGTGAATCGCTGTAAAAGCTTCAATTTATATATTTTGAACTTTAAATAATGATTTTTTTACAAAACCCACTTGACAAATTATTATTATGGATGTCAATGTATTTAATAAGTATGAAAACAAATAAATAACTCAACTAATATAAAAAATATTGAATAATATACAACAAGCCAGAGGAATGATGCAAAACCAGAGGACAAAATTCATTTTCCATTTATGGAAAATCTATAAGATCTATTTTATTTATACTTTGTACAAATATTCTACAATCCCTTAGCTTCTAGAAAATATCTGTAAAGTATTGTTTTTCAAATATTAAATAGTTGTTTTACGTTTTGAAAGAATGAAAAATTGACATAGGACAGGTTAAAAGGCTCACTTTTAGTAGTTAAAATTACAAAAAAAAGTACTTTAAACTTATAAAATAAATAAATTCTTTTGCAGGATTTTTAGAAAAAGTGGTAAACTATTAACGTATAGTGAGAAATTGTCATAAATTATTATTATTATTGAGCAAATCTTGAGGACATACAAAAGTAATATTTCAGGAGAATCACCCAAATAACGAAAAGGTAGAATTTGTTATATCATTTATTTACAATAAGAAATTTAATATTTAAAACCGGGAAGAAACCTGAAAATGACCGGAAATTTTAAGAACCAAATTTAGTTCTCTTTTTGAAGAATCACCCATAAAAGTAATAAAAAAAGACTAAAAATTTTGTGCATATGAACAATAATTGATTAAATAAAAACAAAATAAAATTATATGTAAGGAAATAATGTTAAAAACCTTTAACAAATAAGTTAATATTTAATATTTGAAATAAATCTTTTGGGCTAAAATTAATAATAAAGTAATGAATCTGTATTTGAAAAATTTAAGTTTAAAATGTCATTTTCCAGATTGGAATGAAGCATCCAGCTGAAGCAATGGAAGACGAACCACCATCCAAGAAACTAAGAACTGAAGATTCTTTGGTACCTGAACAACAATTTTTGGCTAGAAATAAGGTATGTATATCAATATAATATCAAGAATTGCTGTAAATTTATTTTTCCGTAGGGAAATGTCTTAATGAGTGGGTCACCTTTTGATAGAAGTACAAAAAATTTGTTGAAAAAAGAGTTAGAAGAATGTATACACTATGTTATTTAACTGAAGGTGTTGTTAGCTAACTACTATACGTGGGCAAATCTTTTTATAACTTCACTGGAAAAACTTATGGTCGATTTTTGAAAACGTTTTTCTTAACCCTAAAAAATTTTGTACATATCAATGCGTGGACCACTTGCAAAAAAACCTATAAAAACTTAGAAAGAAAATGCAAGCACAGTTTTTTAATCAAGCTGCAAAACAAATTGAATTTATTGGCTTACCATTAGCGGTGAAACGTACCAAGGGTACCAAGTAAATTAATGCAGAATGGTTTTTAACACATTATCGGTTACATTCGAAATATTCGGCATCGTGTTACCAAATTTCTCAATATATCTCGATGAACTTGTTCTCGGTATCCCATAATCCTTTGCAGTAAGCTCTAATTCCTTTTTTTTCTAGCTTAATTTCTTTTACAGCTTCAACAACTATATTTTCTAAGATAGAGCAAGCGTTCCATCTCTCCCAGTGTTCCAACTCACCCGTAATTACCCTATCGTTTATTCTCGCCATTTTTCGAACTTTTTTTATTTTTTTTTTTTCAAGTATTTATGGTCCATTTATTTATGACCATTGTCAAGTATTTTTCTTAAAGTTTAATTATTTTAGTCATTTAGTAATTTATCTTTTAATTATCAATTATTTTCTTACAATTCCAATCTAATTCTTTAATCTTGAATTTATTTCTTCAATTTTTAATATTTTCTCCAATTATTATTTTCGTCATTTTTCAATTACTTCTTTCAATTAATAATTATTTTCCACAATTTACAATTATTTCCTACATTTTTTTTTTAATTATACTCGTAAAATTTTATAAATATTCTCAAATTCTTACAACTTTTTTGTTTTGTTGTCTATTAATCTAGTCATTTTTTGAATTTAGTTTCAATTGTCAATTATTTTCTCAAAATTTTAATTCAATTTCTTAATCTTTTATTTAATTCTTAAAGTTTTAATTATTTTCTTCACTTCTCAATTATTATTTTCAATTTGAAATTGCAGTCTTCAAATTTAAATATTTTATTCAATATTCAATAATTCTCACCTTTTTTAATTATCGATTATTTTTTCAATTTAAATTTAATTCTTAAATTTTCAATTTATTTCTTTATTTTTTTATTATTTTCTTCAAATTTGAATACCATTCTTCAATTTTCAATTATTTTCTTCTATATTCCATAATTCTCAGCTTTTTAAATAACTTTTTTCAATTTTTTCGATTTGCAATTCAGTTGTTCAGTTTGTAATTATTTTCAATAATAATTATTCCTATAATTTTCTTAATTTTTCTTGTTTCTTAATTTCTTAATTTAATATTTCTTGTTTAATTTTTTAAATTATTTTTCTCAGTTGTCTATTAATCTAATCATTTTTCGAATTTTGTTATTAATTGTCAATTTTGTTTGTCATTTTCAGATATTTTCTTCCATTTTTCAATTATTCTCGAAATTTTTCAATTATTTCTTACAATTATTAAGGGGGGGGGGGGGGGGTAAGGGTTTTAGCGTTAAAAAACACCTTTCTTGACAATTTTTTTTAGAGATATGGATAAAACAAATTTGTTCAAAACCTTTTTTGCGTTATTAAGTATCTTTTCAAGAACATTCTGTAATTTTTTTATGTTAAAATATTGACAAACAAGCCGCTGAGATAGCTTTTCCAAGAATGTCGTTGGAAAAAGACGATTTGCGGTGTTCACTATTTCTCAGCTAAAAATTATCTAAAATCAAAACCCTTTAAAATTTAGTCAAAGTATCATCATATCCTCCCCCCAACGTTCACTGATTATAATTTTTTTCATTTTTAAATTTTTGGTGGTCATTTGAATTGAAAATTGTTATTTTTCACCAAAAATTCCGCTATTTTGTAAGTGGAAAACCCCCTTAATGTAAACAAAATTCTAAAACTCAACGTTGGGGGGGAGGTATTTTATATGTAGAAAGTGTGTACCAAGTTTGAAATAAATTAGTAATGTAGTTTTTAAATAGCAGTGAACACCGACTTTTAAAAAGTGTTTTTGAGAAAAACGTATTTAAAGACCAGATGTACAAAAATTGTAATTAAAGTTTGGCATTGATTCTAAACATTAAAACGTAATTTAAAACATTTTTGAATAGACATTTCTTGTGGCTCAGAAATCGCTCTTTCAAGTAGTGTATTGGAAAATATTGCAAAATTTAAAAATAAACAAATTACAGCTGATTATTTAATAAAAAACATTAATTTTAAAGCATAGACCAACGGACGTTCAAATATTCATAACTTTGTCAATTTTGCTTCGATTGACTCCAAATTTTAACACAATACTCTAGAGATATTATGCATTCAAAGAAAAAAAATGCAAAAAATTTTTTTAATACTTTACCCCCCCCCCCCCTTAATGATTTTCTTCAATTTTTCATTGCTTTCCAAAATTTTTCAGTTATTTCCAACAAACTTCAATTTTCAGTTATTCCCTTAAAATTTTATAAATTACTCTTTGATTTTTTTCAATTTTTTTGTTAGGTTGTGTATTAATCTATCCATTTTTTAAATTTGGTTTTCAATTGTATATTATTTTCGTTATTTTTTAGATATTTTCTTCAATTTTGTAATTATTCTCGTAATTTTAATTATTTATTGCATTTGCAAAAATTTATAGTTTTAAATGACCAACAACAATGCAAAGTTTCCTTCGCCCTTGGGAGCGTGTTAATGTTGCTACTTATTTTATATTTCGTCATGAAATTTGATGAAAAATGGTCTGGAAAACTTGGAAAAGTCATGGAATTTTAAAATTTTGAAAACTTAGCAACCCTGAGTCGATTGTTAACTATCCTTTTCTAATTTTGAAAATTCCACAAAAAAAATAATCAATTCATAAAAATAATCAATTTGCGTTTTTTTTTCTTCTAATTTTAATTTTGAGACTGAAACTTATTTCAATTTTAATTTTCTGTAAATTGTAAATTGATGAAAAAGAAATTAAGCATATTTCGTTTTATACATATTTAAAATGTTTATATCAAAAAAATATTTTCGTTTTGCAGGGTCCTGTGCAAATTAACATTGCAGTACCTTTAATGACTGAAAAGGCTGAATGGAAATTAAATGGCCAGACATTGGCAATTACATTACAGCCTAGTGATTCTGTAGCAATTTTGAAAGCTCGAATTCATGAACAAACTGGAATGCCTCCAGGAAAACAGAAGCTTCAATACGAGGTAATTTCAGTGAGATTTTATGATTTTTTATCATTTTTTTGTTGTTGAAAAATTGATACTATGTATATTTTTTTTATTGCAGGGAATGTTCTTCAAAGACAACAACTCGCTCGCATATTATAATCTTACATCGGGTAATGTTATAAATCTACAACAGAAAGAACGTGGAGGTCGCAAAAAGTAAAATTTTGCTTTATTTAAGAAATTCAGTAATGAATTATTAGATATCTGTATGTTATATATGATTTTACAGTAAAATCTATTGCAAAGTGCATTTTAAAAATCTGATTAAATAATTTTCTAGTATTTTTCACTAGTGACGCAAAATTGGTATCAATTAATAACTAAAAAATTGAATTATAGGATAAAATTAAACAAATGTTGTTAAATTTTATTTTATTTTAATGAAATAAATACAAATTTATAACATTTTTATAAAATCTACAATGGGAATGTACGTTCCTTTTAAGATTGCACTTCTGGTCATATTTTATAGACTATAGAATATCGACGATAATTTATGTAAAAATTTTGTGCGCAAAGAAAACTCAAAATGAGCACAAATATTTGCTCGATAAAAACTGTAAATAGGTAAAACCTACTTGATAGGAAAATTGTATAATGCTTCTGTGCACGAAGCTTTACATTTCAATATCGTGTAACATGACTCGAATAAACAAAGATTACTGCAAAAATGTACAGTTTTACATTTTCTCCGTTGTTTGCTTTGGAAATAATTTCTGAGCGTAATTTTACATTTATTAGGCACGCGAGTTAAGACGAGAAAATAAGCCAATTTGTTGGAAATGCGTTTATTTTGTAAACATTAGTGGAATGTTGATATCACCAAATTTATTTTTTCCTCTCAAAACGATTTTCAATCTTTCCTTGTCAATTGTTCAATAATATTCTTGTATCGCAAGATCATGGGTTTGTATATCTAAAATTTAAAAAAAGAAACAATTACATTTAATTCTTTTTTGTTTAAAATTATAAGTGAATTTTTGTTTACCGTGTCTGCATCATGGTAAGGTTCACACATCAAAATTGGTTCTGATAAATCTTTTATTATATCTTCAAAAGTACACTCATTTTTTAATAATCCAAATTTCGCACGATAAGCCGATCCCATCATTGCTGAATTTGCAACGTTCTGTTTGAAAACAAAAAACATTTTTAAAATAAAGATTTTCAGATTCACTACCATACCGTAGGAAAATGTGCGCTTTTTTATATTAGGAAATGTATCATGATATAATAATTGGAGATATCATAAAAATCATTCAATTTACAAAGTTTTTTTTTAGACAGTCAATTAAAAATAAAGGAACTGATTAGAAATTATTATTTAAAGAAAAATTACAATATTTTGTAAAAATTATAATTAAAAGTGAAAAATAATATAAAAATTATAAAAAAGAAAAATTGGAAGAAAGTACAAGTTGACATATTAAGTAAATGGGAAAAATTTGAAAACTTCATTTCCAATTAAAAAAATTTAATTTATGGAAGTTGTACATTTTTCAGAAAACATAAGATTGAGCTAAAGTTTGTTGACGAATAATAATTATGCATTCAACATTTTGTCTCATTTCTTTAAATCCAGTGGATATTTGTAATGTTCCTTCAATTTTCACAAATAATAGCTCATCTCGCCCTTTGAATCATTCTCTACAAATTTTTTGTTGAATTATAATTAAATAAATTTAATAATTTTAATTTTGTTAATAATATTTTATTTAAAAGGTATTAAACAAGTAAATTTCTATTTTTATGTTTTTTAAACAAAATTCAACAATCAAAATTGTAGAGAATAATTCCAAGAACAAAATTGTACAAAATGTTTCAAAGAGCGAAATGATAAAAAAATAAGCTAAAGTTTTGAAAAAAGGATGAAAATTATTACAAATGTTTACTAGATTAAAAGAAAAAACACAAAATGTTAAATAATTATTATTTGACTTTTGGCTCAAACCAATTTTTTCAGAAAAATTTACAACTGTATCTTTCAAAGTTTGGTGAAAGTAATTAATAATATTTTTATTTGATTTGAAAAAACACTTTCTAGTTTAAAGTTAAGTAAATGGAGAGAACTTCCTTAAAAAATAAAAATGAATAAATATAATTTACTAAAAGAAAAGTAATGAATATAAAAAAGTAAAAACTTGAGAATATTTTTAGAAAATAAAAAAATACATAAATGTAAATGAAAAGAACAAATGTAAAAAAAAAGACTGGAACTTACGTTTCTGTCACCAGCTGAGTTATGTCCAAAATTTTCAAAACCGTAACATATTACTGCATTTAAAAAATTAAAAGACACGTATTTTTAAAAATTTTCATATTTTCATGAATTTTTTAAAATTAAAAAAAAAAGGTTTTTTTAAGATGAGAGATGAAAATATCAATCCTCCAAATGACAAATAATTGCTTCTTATAATTTTTTTTTAAAATCTTCTAATTTTTGCATTTTTCAAACTTTTTAGTTGCTCCTAGGCTTATTTTGTTTCAATTTTTCTGTTTTGAAAATAGAAAAAAATTTTCCCTTTAAAGGACCATTTTTTGTCTTGAAATTTGGTATGTTTTTTGTTTCTTGGGACAAAACATTTATTTCATTTTTTTCTTAACAACCTTTAAACTTTCACAATTTTTAAGACATTCAAGAAGATTTTTTTTTCTTCAAAAAATCGAATTATTGTATATGTTTGTTAACATTTTTGATTTTTCATGATCAATTTTTTAAAATCTTAAAAAATACGGTCATCACGAGATTTTAAAGAAAAAAATTGTAAAAAAAACTTTGATTTGTTAAGTTTTTTTTCTCGAAAAAACAGTAAGATAAAAAATGAAAAAGTATAAAAGTTGTCTGTTCAGATTCATAAAATAAGAAATTGAAATTTTCCAAAATTGACTCTGGAAAATCTGGAAAAGCCATGGAACTTTTATAGGAACCATGTTGTT
The DNA here is from genome assembly GCA_037103525.1 of Ganaspis brasiliensis. Classification (NCBI taxonomy): domain Eukaryota; kingdom Metazoa; phylum Arthropoda; class Insecta; order Hymenoptera; family Figitidae; genus Ganaspis; species Ganaspis brasiliensis. The sequence goes on along the minus strand of JAZKLR010000390.1, from coordinate 23,883 downwards.
ATTTTGATAGTAATTTTAATTTTAAGAAAATATTCTGGAAAATATTGAGTTCAATGATTTTTGTGATATCTTATTTAAAAACTATCCCAATTCTTTTATTTATATTAAAGATATTAAGTTTTTTAAATATATTTAAAAAAATGAACGCGTTATTTTTGCAATAATAAAAAATTTTAGATGCACAATTTCCGACTATAGTGTAAATATTTAAAATTAATTGAATTTTAACCAACCGAAATGTAAACTGGCGTATTAAAAACGTCGGCAAGAACTTGTAATATCGCTTTGTTGACTGATGTGCCTCCGGTAGCAATAATTCGACTTTCCGGACCTAAGATTAAATTATTCATATTATCAATTATATAATATTAAATTTGAATACTTAATATACTTTTTAATAATTCAATAATTTAATACCAGTCGAAAATCCAAAATCTTCGGCATGTGCTCTTTTAGCTATAAATTGTCCTTCTATTAGTGCTCTTACTTCCACTTCTTTTGAGCTGTAACGATTAATTTTTTCATTTGCTTTATTAAACCTATAATCTCCAATGATAAATGGTAAAATTTCCTGAGCGTCATAGTACAGTCCTAAATTTCCAAAATTCCCCCGAGGTGTGCTTTCCAATAATTCATTGAAAATTGGCCAAGAGCCTTGTGCTGCACTGTCGCATATTCTTTTTCGGGTTAAAGATCCATTTTTGAAACTGAAACAAGTTAATAATTAGCAACATTAATAGGAGAAACTTATTGAAAATTAAATAAAAGACGAATAAAACTTAGAAGATTAAAATTATTTTTAAAACTAGCAAAATGTACGGAAGGTATTAATATTTGCCCTCGCCTGTTTTCAATGTTGACGTTAATTCTCAATCTTAAAAGACAAAATAAATTAGTAAATGTTGATTTATTAGAAATTTATTAGAAATGGTAGAATGGTCCAAGTGGTGGAACTTAAATGTTGTTACTTTAAAAAATATCTAAATATTATTTTTTAATAATTTTTCCAAATTTCGAAAATACTTTAAAAATAATATTTAACTCTTTTTTTATAGCAACAAAATTATAGTTCCGCTACTTGTACCACCCTATTAATTTCTAATGAATCAACATTAACTAATTTATTTTGTCTTTTAGGTCGACAAACGTCAAAATTGAAATCAGGTGAGTGCATTCTTCTTCATAGATTTGATCAGCCTTAAGGATGAATTATTTATAGACACCTGGTCGAGAAGTATGGTTATGTTTAATTTTATTATTTGACTTTTTGAAATAGAAAAACTAACGTTTAATCTAATTTCATTTAGATAAAATGTGGCAAATTTAATTTACAACAAAATAAACCTTTAAGACTCATAATTGAATAAAATTTAAAGTTTTTTTACATTCTGAACGGATGTTTTAGAGAATTAAGAGAAATTTTAAATTTGTTCCTGAATAGCAACATTTTTTTTATTTTTATCCATTTATAAGATTTAATGGTTTATTTAATTTTAAATTAAATATGCCACATTATGTCTAAATAAAATTAGATTAAAAGTTTGTCTTTTTATTTCAAAAACAAAAATAATGATTGCAAACGTAACCTCTTCTCGAGTAGGTGTTCAATTCCTCCTTAATTTAGATTTTTAAATGTTTATAAAATTTTAATTTTTTTCAAATTATTGATGAAGGTATTAATATAAAATATATACTCCTGAATAAAAATAATTTATTTTCAATTTGCTCAGAAATTGAAAAACGTTCGGTTGTGATAAAAGTTTTTAGATCTAAAGAAGGTTTGCAGAAATAAAGAAATGAGTAAAATTCAATAATAAAAAACCACAAATTTTTTTAATTTATATTTTAAAACCTTAAATATCTATTTTCAATTCAAATTATTATTTTTAATAATAAACACTTTCGATTCAAATTTTAATTATTTAACACCTCAATTAATCAAAATATTAATACAACCAAAGTTTTGAGATTTATAATTTTTTTTTTTAATTCCTAAAGGTGTGAATAAAAATTATTTCAATTTAACATACGTTTACAGATTAAAGATTTTAAACTTGATGTTATTAATTCGAATTTAAATTATTTCAAGCTTTAATTATAGTATAAACTAGGAATTATTCAAATGTTGCTAATAGTAAATTTCAATTATTATATTAAACTTTCAATGATTCAAAATTTAATTACTTTAAAATTTTGATATATTATAAACTGGAAATATTTTCAAACTTTAACAGTTATTTCAAACTTCTACAAAAATAAAAACACTTTATATTATTAACAAATTTGCATTGTATCAAAATTTAAATTAACCCAAGTTTTATGATCAAAATTGCAACTATCCTTAAATTTTAGACTATTAATATCTATTTTTGTTTGAAATAGAGTAGAAATATTTTAAACTAAGAAGAAAAAGAAATAATCATTAAGGGCATGTGATGAAGTATGACGTCACTGGCATGTCTCTAAAAATAATGAATATTCTGACACCAAACTTTGTAGAATTATTTAAAATATCATATGAAAGGTTTGCCTGACCCAAATGTGTTTGAATTTTGCCTTAAACTAATTTTTTTAAGAAATTCTCTAATTTGCGGAAATTAAAAAAATTAATTTTAAGGCAAAATTCAAACAAGTTTAGGTCAAGCAGACCTTCCTAGTGATATTTTAAGTAATTGTACAAAGTTTGGTGTCAAAATATTAATTAGTTTAAGAGAAAGTTTACGGATAAATTTTGCATATACCAGTGACATCATTGTCCATCACATGCTCTTAATATAGTATTTCTTAATAGTAAATAAAAGCTCGAAATATTCGATGCAATAAATTAATTAAATTTTTCCATTAATTTTTTAGATTTAAATGATCTAGTTTTTTAAAAAAATTATTATTATTATTATTATTATTATTATTATATTGTACCCAAGTAAAATGAGGTAAGCGTGGTCATCTAATGAATTGCAGAAAACATGTCCTTCTGTGATGGTTTTGGGTTCATTTACCCCAAAAAATAAAGTATCACTGGTTCCAAGACTACAAACAATGTCTTCTTTTTTCAGTCTCAATCCTAAAAAATAGATAAATGACAATTTTGTGAATACGTGTGTGTCATTTTGTTTACATAAGTCAGAAAATATTATCTGTTTCTATTTTACCAGCTAAAGAACTTGCATTGTCAGCTACAAATGCTATTATCCTACATTTTTCATCAAATCCAAATCTTTCTACAAAATAATTTGATACTGGACCGATATCGCTCAGTGATGAAACTGGATTTCCTAATTTATCCCCTAAATTTGTTCCAGAGAGCTGAAATATTAATTTTAAGATTTCAACATTTTTAAAAATTTTATTATATATAGTTAAAATTATAACTATCTGGAAAAATCTTCCCGAATTCGAATAAATTTCCATTGCGTATTTCCGTGCGGATTTTGGTCCTCATTTTTAATAAACTTTAAATATTTTACGCCCACTTTATAAACATGAAAAATTGTTGTTGAGCCTGAGAATTTAAATTTAATGTCTATTTTTCAAAATCTGTTAAAATTGAAAAGTAAAAACAAATTCCTTCTGGATTTACGACTGGATTGTTTCAAATCTCCTCACAGATTTCGGTCTGGAAAATTTGAACGGATTATTTTACCTGGGTTTATTCATGACATAAGAATAAATTGATTTTTGATAAATTTTTCTAGAATATTTGTAGTTCAGTGAAAAAATAACTTTCGCAGTCATTTCCTGTATACAAATACTTGTCGATTTTGTTATGTTTTTATGAATATTATTGGTTAGAGTAACAGAAAGAATTATATTAAAGAATACAGAACTGGTATTGGAATTTTTAGGATGATTCTATAAATTTCCTGCAAATTCCAGGATTTTGCGAATCGCTATTAAAAGTAATTCATATTACTTACTTCAAGTAATTCTTCGCACCATTCTTTCGATTTTATGTTCATCAAATTCATTCCTGAAGCGTCAGAAAAGTCGATGGGAGCATAATCTCCCAAAAATAATGAGGCCATGCAACTACTAACCAAGGAAATTCTCTAGAATCAATATTTGAAATTAACTTTCAGTCATAAACGAATCTTTTAATTAGAAAGTCTACCTAATAATTTTATAAATTGTTTTTCTTGATCTATCTATAAACAAACAAAATGCTATGTCTATGTTTTATTTGTACAATAGAACAATAAGTATAACGATAAATAAACGATGTTTAATTAATTTAAATAATAAAATAACTACAATTATTAAAAATATAAGTCTAGATATTATATTATAAGAACTAAATTTTTTAATTACATTCTTTAAAACATGCTGGAAAAAAATTATTATAAAATTCTAAACATCCAGTAATAAACTGTTAATTTTTTAATATAAACAAATTTACTAATATCATTTTTCGTTTAAATACGCATAAGCAAAGTAATATTAAATTATCTCTCTAAATTTGAATTTTGTGGTGAAAAATGAGTCATTATGATTCAAGCTAGTAGGTATTTCTACTAATTTTTAGTAATTTTTTATTAAAACTGTAGTCAAAAAGTTGAAAGTTAAACATAAAACCAAAGCTAGATAATAAAGAAATTCTAGAAATATAGAAAACTTTTATTTAATTTACGATGAATCATGATCATTTAAAAAAAGAAACAATTTTCTAACAATTCTATTTGTTTCTACTAAATTTGAAATTTATAAAATACACTAAATAAATTACTGTGAATATAATTATTAAAAAATAATAATTATTTTATTAAAGCAATTGCTAATGAATTGTTAGTGTACGAGCACTAAAATAACAACTTCATAAATTTATCAGTTTTTTGTTTTTATTCTTGATTAAAAACCAAAATTTGTTTCTTAAAAATAAATAAATAATAATAGTAATATAATAATGATAAACAAATAAATAATATGTATTAATAAATAAGTGGAAAAAAATTCGATTTTCTTTACATGGTCTATCATTTTACGTTTAACCCATTAACGTTTACGTTGACGGATTTATTGATAAAAGTTCAGCAGCTTTGTTTGATATATATTAAAAATATTTGTAAAATTTAAGCACCATAGAAACTTATTCAAAATTTTATACTCTTTCAGATTTCTTAATTAAAAATTCAAAAACCTTTTTTTTTTATATTGAAGAATTTTTGGGATTTTCAATATGACAACCTCAAAACCGGAAATTGAAAATCAACACTTTTTTGATTTTTGGAATTTTTGATTAATCAAAGTAATGAAAAATCAACAAATTTTTAGGGAGCTTATTAAGAATTTGGTGTAAAAAAAATTTCTTTTCTGAGTTTCAGAAAACTACTTCTGACACTAAATTCTTAGTAAGCGACTCAAAAAACTGCCTATACTTAATTGAGATTCACTTCGATTAATTGACAATTAATTTTAAAAATCAAAAAAGTTTTTATTTTCAAATGCCGTTTTTGAGTCCACTATATTATTGGTTTTTGAATTAAGGCCTGATTTTTTAAAAAACCTCAATGTTCATAGAAGCGATATTTTGGATCATAACAATATTCCAAAAACTGTTATAAAATAAAAAAATATTTTTAACAAAATAAACTTGAATAAACCAAGGTTTTTTTTAAATAACTCTAACTTTGTAATAAAATTTTTACACAAATTTTAACTTCTGAATAGAAAAGAGCCTAAAATTTCAGATAATTAACTATGAGCTTATATTTTACAAACATTTTTAAAAAATCAAACAAAGCCGCTCTAGTATCTGATTTGCCAAGTAAAATAATTACAAATATAAAAAATATACTATTATGGGCTCTTTTATAGTGTTGATATTTAAGCGAAAAACAAATTAGTGATCAAAATTCGTTTATAAAACAGGTATTGCAGAATTGTAGTAGGTATTTTAAAAAGTCACGCTGAATCACAGTCATTTAAATTGAAGCCAAGCAAATTGGTCTCATTAATGCTAAGCCGGCGACAAACTAAAATTAACACATTTCTCGACTCTACTATATTTTCATATCAATTCGTCGCGAGTACCTCAATTAACTCTGTCGTTCTCTTTACTTTCAAGGAAGCCGCAAGTGTTATACGGGTAATACCTCTGTGCTACTGTAGACTTCTGGTTTCTCTCGAAAAATTTTGGCAATTTGTGGACCTGAAAATCTCTCATAGGCACGGGATCCTGTTATTTCGGCCAATTTCTAAAAATTTTATTTAAATTATTAAAATTAAAATTATTTAAATTTGATTTATTTAAGGGTGACCTTCAAAAACTAAGGTTTTGAAATTTTCAATCTCCTAAGTACTTCTTTATTTTGTTTCAGTTTATAAACAAGTAGGGACATATAATTATAATAGAAACGCATTGGTGGATCTACTGGGGAGGGGAGTCATACCCCCCGGGGCTAAAAATCATTAAAAAAAGTCACATCATTTTGGTCAAAAAATGTCGCGTCTAAGGATGACCCCCCCAGGAGTAAGTTCTAGATCCGCCACTGAGTAAAAGTAATTTCTTATTATTACGTTTCGGTACTTTAAGGCTGATCAGGCCTGTGAACAAAAATGCTCTCATTTCATTTAAATTTTGACGTTTCTCGCTTTTAAGAGACAAAATAAATTAGTTAATGTTGATTAGTGTCACACGAGGGTGAACTATAATTGTTTTGTTGTAAAAAAGGGCTAAATTATCTTTCTCTTGGAATCTCAAGACCTTGACGTTGGTGAGAAAGCTTAGATGTCAAAGTCTGCAAAAGGTTCTTTCAAAAACCGGATCTCCCAAAAGGGACAGAAGAGTCGGTCCCCTAAAAAGGGTAGGTTTTTCAAAAAACTGGGTTTGAGGCTTTGGTGGAAGTAACACAGAAGGATTTGCTTGCTTAACAGGCTCGGTCAACTCAATGTTTGAAAATGGAGAATCTCAGCGCCTCTATCGCACGGGCCCGTAACTAAATTTTTATATAGTTGTATTAGTGAGAATATATGTATTCATGGATTCTTTTTTGTGTGGGTTATGAAACAAAAATTTTCAAGAGCAGAAAAATTATTGCAGAAATTAAACAAATTAAATGTAGAATATGTTTATTTACAAACTTATGATCCTCTACTCTACAATTAATATTGCTTTAATTCTGCAATAATTTTTCCTGAACATAAATTAATGTATGTAATTGATTCAATTACCTACATTAATTTCATTGAAATTGAATTCAATTGAAGATAAGCCATATAAATATAAATTATACATTTATTAAATAAACATCAGCTTTTTACTTATGTCTATTTTTAATCAATAAATAGGCACAAATTATTAATTAAAATGTGTATAATTGTGTACACTTTATGAAAGTAAACACCATAAGCAATATGGCCGCACCCACAAGACCTCACGAGGATATACTTGAGACGTCAACCACGGCAAAAATTTGCGCACAGCGCCTCTATCGCACGGGCCCAGAATTAGTACCCCGCAATACCCCTTTACCCGTTTGCCAAGAGTTAGGATTCGCCACACGCCTCCATAAGAGTTGACCGAGCCTGTTGCTTAATGAGTTGAAGAACAGCTCTCCTTTTTGATCGAGCTGCTGCACTTTGGATCGCGTAGCCTCGAACCCAAAGGCGTCGGTCAGCTGTTTACTTTAGTTTAAGATGGCGCACTGCTCACCCTGATTTAAGAGAACTCTCCCAACTTGGATTGAGCGATCCGACTACACGTGGTGGCGCTGCGCTATTGTCATTTGGGCAACCGGCCTCTCAACAGTTTTTCAGTGTAGTTTGGTTTTGACTAAGAAGAGGTTCTTTCTTGTTTTCCTGTGCCAAGCTTGATCGGAGAATGTGAGCGCAAGTTCACTAGCTTCCAATCCAAGATGTTTCCACCGTGTCGATAAATGAATGGCACCAGATAGGGTACCAATTCCGCTGTGTCTTCTGGGAGACGCGGAGTAGCGGACAGGGCCCGAGCTGCGTCAATTTACAGGCGGCTTAGACCACTGGTGGATAGCGAGTCCGGACCCTGAACTCTCAGACCCCCAGGGTAGTTACAGATGGAGGTGTCTTAAACGGGGATTCTGTGAAACTGGGTGAAATCTCAGGGAGTTAAACCTTATCCATGAATTGAGTCTTTTCATGGACTAACTAGTTTATTTCCCCAATACTCGTTGGACTCATACGGACAGCAAAAACTCAACATTAAATGAAAAAAAGAGGGCACGTGAATTCTGCAAGGTCTGTTACTGCGGAGTCTCAATTGGAAAATCCTTGCACCAATCTCGCAGAATCGTCAATTGCTGGGTCGGAACACGAAAGTGAACCATCCATCACGTTGATAAGTAACGTTCAGCGCAAGCTGGTCGATCTTTCCGTCGATAGCTAAAAGAAAAAGCTCAGTGGTGCTGCACAAAGAAAACTGAAACGCAAAAAGCTGATAATTTTGAGAAAAGAACTAAGACCAAGTAGCGCAGGATCGGGAATTTAATCTGGCGGGAGGAATCTAAGGAGGACTCCGAGGACGCTCCGAACACTGAGAGAGTTGTAAAAAGGAGAAAGGTAACCGGGAACTTGGTATTTTTTACAAGCATCACAAACATCGCTGGTCTGTGCGATCATTACAGAAAATTACCTTAGGGTGGAGTCGACGATTGAAAACTTCGACTAATTTCGTAAGGCTATGTGGGAGGAAATACGGAAATCCACCAGATCTTTCTTCAGATTCGTTGAAGTGAAATTCTCGCAAGGAGCGTTCATTGTAGAATGCCTAGACTCTGGCACTCGGGAATGGATGAACGTCCATGTACTAATAGTTAGTCCGGGTGGTATCGCGCTAAAAATCGTGGAACCCTCACCTTCAAATTTAGTCAGGGTGGTTGCCTAAGTCCCAGGACCCTGTGTTGATCACAGAATCCATTGTTTGCAGATTAATTTGCATCACTGTAAAGGTGCAACGGCGATTTTAGCCAAGAGCTTCACAGTGATGCAGACAGCCATAGTCTTTATTCAAAAACCCTGGGTATACAAGGGCGCTATTAGGGGCCTTGGCGGATGTGGTGAAGTAATCTGCTCACCTCAGGAACTAGTTCTGAGGGCATGCATAATGAGCAATCCTTCCTTGCGCGCAGATGATCTTTGGAAAGAAACATTTGGCAGAAGGATAAACATATGTGTGGATAGTCAGGCGGCTTCAGCTGCCCTGAAAAATCTAATCATTGAATCAAAAATGGTTTGGGAATGCCGTAAAGCGTTAGACGATCTTGGATCGAAAAATAAATTCTCATTAATTGGATCCCTGGTTATTCAGGGATCAAGGGTATTGAAAGGGTAGATGCTCTAGCTAGAATAGGGTCAGGAACACCGATGATAGGACCAGAACCGGCGTTAGGCAAGGCGCCAAGCGGGGTTAAGGGAGACATACTCAATAAGAAACTTTCGCTAAAACTTCTTGGTCTCAGTAGAGCCAAGGTGAAAAACGTGGTTTAACTGCTCACTGCACTGTAAAAATTGCTGGGACAATATGTCTCAAAATGAGACACTTTGAGACGCATATGTCTCAGGGTGAGACACAATATGTGTCTCTTGTGTCCCCATATTTGGGACATTTGTTTGCATTTGTTTTTGCAGTGTGGATACTGCTTTCTTTTGATATCACCAATTCAAAATTGTCAGAATTACATCATCAAGATGTAGGAAATGTGAGGGAGATGACGAAACATCAACCCGCATACTATGTCATTGCCCAGTACTCACTGAGGCTAGACGAGGATCAGCATTTATTAATACCGAGTATGTTACGAACTTATTCTTGAAGGAGATCCTGAACTTCTGGGGAAGGACAGGGCCTCTGAATGGGGTGGCTTTGTCTGTTTCGAGTAAGTGGATGGGTGGGTACAATGGGTATTTACCTAAGTGTCTACTTCTCTTTATAGGAACCCTCTGTGAAGCTCATTTAGATTATATTAGAGCTAAATTATTATATCAAAAGTGTTTTCGTATTTTGGTAAATTTAGTTATATAAATAATACTTAACTCTCTTTTTATAACAAAAAATTATCATTTGCCCCCACTTGTACCACTTTATTTTCAATAGTTCAACTTTAACTAATTTATTTTGTCTCTTAAAAGCAAGAAACGTCAATATTGAAATCGGGTGAGAGAGAGAAAGAAAGCATTTTTGTTCAGAGATTTGATCAGCGTTAAAACCGTTGTAATTTTATGTGAACCTACTCTCTAAATCTGAATAAGTGAAAACGTGTTTACATATACAAATAAGTGCATATATACACTTTCAGTAAATGAATATTTACTTGTGCATATGGTGGATTTCACGGAAAATGTCCTGCCCCAAAAATAAAATATGTCCAATCTATTGCAAATTTTTTTTATGAGTTGTCCTATTGAATAGTAATTTATCCTATAAATATTTTAAAATTTTTTAAAAAATTGGGGCAGTGAGAGGGGGAAAAATACGATATAATATTTTAGCTAAAATATCTTACTTCGGGACTGCCAGCAGTCTCTTCAAATAATTTACATTCTTTGGTTGTACTAGAGTCCATCCACACAGGAGATGTAGTCAGAGAAAAAGCCATCGCTAACTGTTCATGTAAAAATTTCTCTGGATTTAACGTTTTTAGACTATTTCTACCACCTTTTGCCCAAAAAACTGTTCCGTGTTGCTGAAAAAGTTTATTTCTTTCTCATAATCATTAAAATAACATTGAATAATTGCTGCTGGTGATATATCTTATTTAACGTTTTCAACTTCTTCCTTGTCTATATTATGTCATCAAATAATAAAGAGGAATGGGTAAAACTGACATATCTTTAATAACAAATCGAAATCAAACTATGTAGTTGCCAATTTAGATATAAATTAGTAGAACTAATGATATATTTATTTCACATGTATGTCCTTAAAGAACTTTTACAATTCTAGAAACCCTTCCCTCAAGATATAAATTAGTACTACTTATACAAAAATTTAGAGATCTATTATTTCCTCCAAAAAACTACTTATTAATATATGTAATTAATATAATATATATATAATAATATAATTTAATATCTTTATCTCAGAGCCTACTAAACTTTTTATTTGTTTTAAACAGAAATTTTATTTCACACAAATAAAAAAATATATTTAACTCAAATAAATTTTTATATGTCTCTAAGACAAATATATCTTTTATCTGGATGATACTTTAGAGTTTTTAATAACCAATTTTCAAAAAACCATCCTTAACACCGGAAACCATTCCTCAAATTTTCAAAACTACTTTTTCTATTTCTTTACTTGCTAAATTAATTAATTAATGGATTTTTTTAAGGATATTATATAATCTTGTTAATTAACAATTTTTTACAAATAAAAGAACATATCGATGGCTCCTAAATAAAAACACATTATACGTGAGAGCAGATAGAAAACACGTAGCTCATCTGATAAATTTTGTAACTATGTAGTAAAACGAGTTGAAATTTTTGAGGAGATTTTTAAGCAAAAAAATATTCGATTTTTTTGAACGGTTTTATCAGACTCTCCCCGTAACGCATGCAGTTAGAACTAATTTACATCCACTGCAAAAACATGGTGTCTTAAATTGGACAAAAATGTCTTAAATTAAAATACTTTCGGTGTCTAAGACACGAAAAATGTCTTAATTCAAGACATTTTTGAACAATTGCAGACACCTGTTTTTCCAGTGTCTCTAAGAAACCTTACAATCCTTTATCAAGAAACCACCCTCAGTGCCCATAACCACTTTTTTGCTGACTTATTTGCAAGAATTTAAAGCTAATTCACAGCTCTCAAAATATCTTATAAATCCTCATTGAAAATTTACTGGGAAAATTCCACACTAAAATTTAAAGTATTAACGAAGTTACAACCCATTTACAAAACCTAAAGGTGGCTTTTCTTGAAACATCATTTTCTGAATAGGCCATGGGTCTAGCAAAAACATCTATTCAACCGATTGCTTTTAAATTTGAATATGTTATTATTCACATCAATGGTTATAATACCTAGCAAAAAAGGCTGTTTTCACAAAAATATCTTTGGTTTAAATAAATGTATCCAAATATTTAAATAGTTTTATAAGGGATTATTATTATATAAAACATTCATGAAACATAAATTTCTACCACTAATAAATTTCCAATTTTAATTGAGACTAATCATTGGTTTATTTTAAACTTATTTTACCTGTGCACAGCCTGATATTGATGCCACTTTACTGAAGTCGACACCACAAACTCGAAGTTTATCCAGAATCATATCTAGAGCTTTTACCCACATTAAAGTAGGCGCTGTGACTACGTGTGGTTTTTCTTTTCTTTGAAGTACACCTCCGTAGGTTCTAATTAAACATTTATTTAGGTAAAATATGTTCAGAATAAAATTATTGAGGGTATGTAAAAGTCGTGACGTTAGGCAATTTTTATTTTACAACTCACTCATTATAATTATAAAACAATTAGAAATGGTTTTTCGTATGTATAAGAATAGTGTTAAAATTCCCTCTGTCTCTGCCTGGTACGAGAAATTATAATTTGAATATTTCTGTAACTAGTAAGTTGTATAACATGAATTTTTCATAATTAGTGGTGTGAGCAGTCTTGCCAGATACCCTCACTGGACGCATCTGCGCAAGTCTCTAGAAAGTCGTATGATTGGTCCTAGTGAGCGGGGTGGTTTGAAATACCTTAATTTAAGGCTTTTCAAACCACCCCGCTTACTTGGACCAATTATACGACTTTCTAGAGACTTGCGCAGATGCGTCCAGTGATGGTATCTGGCAAGACTGGGTGTGAGCATAAGGGTATTTAGGAGATACCAGGACGCCCCAAATGATTTAAAAGGCTGGGGACCACCAGAACAGCCCTAATTAAAATCTGCGCACACCACTGTCCAAAATCGCGTCTTCTACATGCCTTTGAAGAAAATAAATCGAAAAATGTACGCACCTGAATTCCGGTAAATCATTATCGAACTGAACACTCGTCTCGCAGAGAACATGAAGATCATTGTTAACAACTACTGCCTTTAGCTGAAAAAGTTTAATAATATTTTCACATTAATTAAAATATTTAATAAATTTCTATTTAATTAATTATCCAGAAAAAATGTTGAAATGTATCTTATATATCACAGTGCAACGCATAAAATGTGCACTTAGTTTTGCCTTCAGTTTCTAAAAGTACTTCGAATTTTATCGAAACATAAATATTTCGGCTGAAATATGATTTTGAACATTTTTTCGAAGATAATGTAATTCTTCTGACGGAAATATCTCGCAAACCGATTAGAATTATGTTTTCCTGTTTTCAAGATAATATTGTAGGTATAAACTAGAAGAAAAAAATGGAAATCAGATTGATTGAAAAAACTGCACCTAATGACTCAAAATCGCAATAATGTCGATAAATTATAATTTTCTTCAAGTTTTCTTGACTATTTATGGCTTACAGTTCACAAACCTACAACAAATATACGGTTTTTTTTAGTTCAAGCGTTTGATTGATAAATAATGCATAATAAATAATCACAAAATACAGTGTGCAGTGTTTAACACAGTAATCTTCTGCATGTGTTATATCAACGTAGAGCAAAATTACAATATGTTAAGCCTATAATCTGGATAAAAGACTCAAACAGACATGATAAATTCAGGTGTTATGCGTATATTAATTTTGTTCTTTGAAGTAATTAAAAAAAGTTCAAGAACAAAAGATATGTTGCTGCTTTTACTGCGGACATCCACAGTTGGTTTTACCATTGCATCCGGTATCTACGATTCCGATTGGATTTCTGATGTAGAAGCCCACACAGCACAAAATATTTCCTGAAACTTGTCTGACCCTAACATTTGAAGTTTTAGAATATTCAAATGAATGTTCATACAACATTGATGCAAGGACGAAAATGTCCGCTTGTAAAGCAATATTCAGAAAAAGTTAAAAAAAATTGTATTTACAATCATTCAAAATTTTATGTAATGTTAAACACCCGAAAGACTCTAAGAAATTAAAAACCTACTGTCATAGGAGCCAAGATCGACCAGGGCGCATCATTTAACGTTGAAAATTGTTTCAATATTACATTAAAATATTTTCTCAAGTTTTGTGTCAATATTACCTCACAAGCGAACATTTCAGTACTTGCGCCAATGTTACATGAACATTCATTGGAATCTTTCGAAACTTGGAGTGTTAGCGTCAGGCAAGTTGTTTCGATTATTCATTGACGGTTCAGTTTCAAATTGAAGGTTGTATTGTTGCACAATACAAACGAAAAAACCGTCTATTTCACTAGCATTTGGCACATATATGAAGGAAACGTACGAAACTTTGAATAATATACTACAGAAAATCAAATGTGCTAAACACAATTGGAAGATTTTCTGTGACCTAAAGGTTGTGAATATATTGCAAAAGCTGTTATTTCTAAGGGTGGTTTTCCAAAATACTTTTTCTTTTTTTGTAACTGAGATTCGCGAAGCAAAGTTGATAAGTATCAATGTGAACATTGGGTTAAAAGAACTCCCGAGAGCGAAAAACAGTTAATGATAGAACGTCCAACATCCTTCCGGCAGGACAAAAAATCCTTCCGCGAGTACGTACTAAATCGCGTTATAAAATGAACATGAATTAAGATAAAAACAACGTTAATTACATGGTTAGAAATGTAAAGAAATAAGCTATTAGCGCATGCAAAGTTCAAATTTCTAAATTCAAATGTCGTAGGACTTGCAATGGAAGACGATTGGTGAGCTGCCCTGCCGGAAGATTCGCGCTTGGACGTTCTATTATTAAGATTGTTTAATGAACTTTTAATAAAGAATATTGTTGACATTTTGCTGACACCGCCCTATTTAAAATTTGGAAAATTTAAAAACCTTCAGATTATACTCTTTCGAATAAAAAGTGGAGAATTCAAAAATTGAAGATGGCGTCCTTAATGCACTACTTTTTGTAAATTTTTTTACTAACCTAGCTAACAAATGTATTAATTAACTTTAGAAAATAACTGTAACTTGTTGGACAATGCGTCACTCTTATGTTTTTGAGGTCGCTGCGATTGTGAATCTAGTGTTAGATTAAAAAAATTTCCAAAATTCAAAATGGCAAATCCAATATGGCGACCAAAATTTTTAAAAAATTATCAGATTTGCTTGAAACTTGCTACTTAAGGGGTTTCTGGGGTCGCTGATCACAAATCTGATGTTAGATTAAAAAAAATTTCAAAATTTAAAATGGCGGAGTACGGTTCAAAGCTCTGCACACGACTGAGCATCTATTGGATGTCTGAATTGACTGTAAACTGCACTAAATCAAACTCACAATAAAACAATAACTTTCCAAAAAATTTCAAACAATTCTGATTTTTTTTTTAAATTTTTGTTGTCATATTGGATCCGCTATTTTGAATTTTGAAAATTTTTTTTAATCTAACATCAGATTCGTAATCAGCGACCTCAAAAACTACCGAGTAACAAGTTTCAAGCAAATCTGATAATTTTTGTAAAAATTTTGGTCGCCATATTGGATCCGACATTTTGAATTTTTTTAAATCTAACTTCAGATTCGTAATCAGCGACCCCAGAAACCCCTTAAGTAGCAAGTTTCAAGCAAATCTGATAATTTTTTTAAAATTTTGGTCGCCATATTGGATTTGCCATTTTGAATTTTGGAAATTTTTTTAATCTAACACTAGATTCACAATCGCAGCGATCTCAAAAACGTAAGAGTGACGCATTGTCCAACAAGTTACAGTTATTTTCTAAAGTTAGTTAATACATTTGTTAGCTAGGTTAGTAAAAAAATTTGCAAAAAGTAGTGCATTAAGGACGCCATTTTCAATTTTTGAATTCGCCACTTTTTATTCGAAAGATTATATGCTGACGTTTATTTTAAGCCGTAATAAGTTGATTTTCGTTGATTAGAATTTTGGAAGGAGCTCTGAGCCGGTTGATGTGAAACGTCCCCTATATGAATAATTATGGATATTTATTTGACAAACTAAAATCTTTATTTCTTAATGTAAAATATCTTTAAAATAATAAAACCTTTTTACTTTGATGCAAAATAAACTTTTAAAAAGTAGATGTTTGTGGATACTGGTAATAATAAGAGGTTGATTGAATGTCATTGAAAGTTCAAATGGCTTTTACAGTGCGTAACAATTCCATTTTTGGCCAAAATGCATTAATCAGCATTAACTTATTTCACATTTTGATAGATCAATGTGATTATGCATTTAGCATTGGACTGTCGAATTATGAGAATAGCATTTAATGGCATTATTTTAAATTGTAGGACGCATAAAAAAATTAGTTTAATTCTGCTCGATGTATTTAAAAAATGGGCACATTCTTTGGGATTGAAACAATTTAATTCTCTTATTGTAGAGCGCATTAGCTGGAATTTAAGATAAAAATGGAATTGTTTATTATTTAGAGGCATCGAAATGTCCAATTTTCTTAATGACATTCTATGATTTTTAATCAACCTCTTTCTACCGGGATTGCTTGTAAGTTATTAGCCAAATTCATAAAACATAGGTGGAAAAAAAAATCATTTATCGACATTTTAGCGATATTAAGGCACTAGGTGTAGTGTTTTCAAATCTATTTGTTTTACATTTTTTTATCCTAGTCTGTATACTTAGAATATGCTGAAGATTGGAACACAAAATTTCAATCAGTTTACGAGATATAACCGTGTGAAGAATTTTATTTTCTTTGAAAAAATTGTTAAAATCATGTTTCAGACAAAATATTCATGACTCGATAAATTTCGAATCCGAGGTATAATCTAGTAAAACCCAAATAGGTGTTTGCTAGTTTCGGTAAGTACTTTCAGAAACTGGAGTCAAAACTTAGGGAATATTCGATGATCTCAAAAATGTTGATATGTAAGGGGCAAAAGTGCTTATGTGTTAGGTACAGATTCAAATATAAGTCAATGGAATTATTTCAAAATTAAATTATTGAAACTTACGAATTTGTGGACGACGCCTACCCACTAAAATATTCGCTTCTGTAGAAAGCTTGAAGGCAAAATTTGAGATAATAATGTTATGGAAAACTTAACTTGCAAATTTCAGAAAAGATTCTAAAAAAGTTCAAATTAAAGATAAAAATATTTTTTTTGGCGATTCAATGGATTTGGAACACATAATTGTGACCCAAACGGGAGGTTTAAATAAATCCATTTTGCAGCCTTTTCTATCATAGAAATCAATTGTGCAAGGCCTAAAATTGAAATTTGCAGTAAAAGTGTCCATCATGTTTCAAACGTCAAACTTTCTGCAAAAGCGGACATTTTTCTGGTTAGGCCAAGGTTTCATTAAGGACATAGGGGGTTAAGCATACAAAAGTTGACCCCGATTAAAATCGCTTCAAATTACTTCCATATATTGCTATCCATGTGAGTATAAAATCCTGCAAGTATGAAATCAAAACTCGCTTTTTTGGGGGAGTTATAGAGGGGGTAAGAAAAATAAACAAACTAATTTTTCTCAAAAACTACTGAACCGATTTCAATAAAAATTAAATATGTTAGAAATATAAGTAAGACAATTTAAAAGAAAAAATTTCAATTTATTTTTCAAAAAAATAATACAAAAAAAATTATTTTGAAATTTTGAAAAAAATTTTTGGTACAGATTTTTTTTTCTACACCTCCAAATTTTCTTCTAAAAAGTACCTTATAGTGTCCCCTTTAACATATATTTTTGACAAATTTTAAAAAAAAAATACTTTTTTGAGAAACATTTTTTTTTGTATTTGCTAAAACAGCGTAGCCTACACTGGTGGTCCAAAAATGAAAAGGAAGAAAGTAAAGTAAGAATTTTATTACTCTCTTCTCCTAGAAGACCCTTTAGGTGTATATCGAAAGAAGCACCTCTGCTTTTATTAAAATTAAGAAATATTTAGATGTCGCTCAAAGCGCTCAAAGTTTCTCAAAATGAAAAAAAAAACAATTTTTGGTAAAAATGATATAGAATCATTAAAAATCAATATTTTGTAATCGGCAAACCCTATTTTTATGCTGCACTCGAGTTGCGGCAGCGGTCACAATTCTAAGCGGCAATAGAGGAAGCTCTGTTCCCTCTCTTCTGCCTACCGAGTGCAGAGTTGCGGCAGCCTCCCCTCAACTACGAGTTGCGGTAGCTTCCCCTCCACTATACGTTCTTCTACTCTGCCGTACGAAGCAAAGACTTACATTAGATAAGTCATATTTTGACGAAAAATCAGTTTTTAGTAACAATGAATTTGTCAGAAGAAAACGCGCCTGATACTGGAAGTATGCATCCGCACAATTTTTCCTTTACACTTTCCCCAGGCTTAGGACTGGCAGCATCTTTAACTTATTTAAAAAAATTTTTATTTCTGGCGTGTTTAAAAAAATGTGGGCCACGATTGTATGAAAATTTCATTTTTTAACAATTGTTTTACTAAAAAAAATTGTTAAATTGATTAACTCTTGCACTTCGATTAATATCCGCTTTGTCATGTGAGCAATTATTTACTTTTTCAATTATTTTTTTTTGCATTTAATTTAATAAAAGAATTACACGTTTTTTTAGA
This sequence comes from Ganaspis brasiliensis, assembly GCA_037103525.1. Lineage (NCBI taxonomy): Eukaryota > Metazoa > Arthropoda > Insecta > Hymenoptera > Figitidae > Ganaspis > Ganaspis brasiliensis. Next base: position 5,314 of record JAZKLR010000390.1, on the reverse strand, counting down.
ACACACCCACCATTCAATATTATTATGTAAAATATTTTTGAATCGAAAACTACACCCATCAATTAAATAATAATAATCTCCGTAAACTCCTGAAGTTAGTTACTATTTATATTTATTCATCTTTTTCTGTCCACGTTTTAAAATCCAGAGTGAAGTTAATTCCTGTTCCTTTTTTTTATTAATTTTGATTCTCTTTATCAAAAAACTTTAAAACTGTTTTAGTTTACAGATAAAATATGCAGATGAGGTAGCCTTAATGACGAGATATTAATTATAAATAATAGGTACTAATTTATATATTATACAATTATATGAATTTTAATAATATTTAATAAATCTTGCAGAGTTGCCATTATTGTGCCAATTTTCAAGTATCTTTGCGATTCTGAATTTTATTTTTTTAAATATCAATTATTCTTTTCAGTCTTTAAATTATTGTCATGAATATTTAAATTTATTACACAAGTTTTCATTTACTTTTGTCATTTTTCAATTTTTTTCTCAACATTTCAATTATTTTCTTCTATCTTTAAATTATTGCCAGGAATATTTAAATTTTTAACACCAGTTTCTATATTCTACTTTTGTTAATTTTCAATAATTTTCTTAAAATTTCAATTACTTTTGTCATTATTCAAGTATTTTTGTCATTTTACCATTATTTTTTTCATATTTGTATTATTTTTTCAATTTTCGAATAATTTTCTACAAATTTCAATTATTATTTAATTCAAATTATTGAATGCGACCTATTAATATTTAATATAGAAATTATTATTGTTGTATCAAATTTTAATTTTATTGTTACTTTAAATAAATTTTTTAATTTTATATTGTAATGGGCTTTTGGCCGTAAATAAATAAATAAATTTAATGTTTTTTATTGCCATGAATTTTTAAATTTATTATATTAGTTTTCAATTACTTTCTACAAATTTCAATCATTTTCTTAATTATTTTTATTATTGTCATGAGTTTATTAAATTTGTACATTTTTTTCAATTAATTTAAAAAAATTTCAACTATTTTCTTTAAACTTCAATTATTATCTATAAATTTTTTATTTATACACCATTTTTCAATTATTTATGTCATTATTAAATCAGATTCCTAAAATCTCAATTGTTTGGTCAATTTTTCAAGTATTGTCTTTAAATTTTTAATTTTATACATTTTACTTATTTCTTTAATATCTCAATTATTGTGCAAAAATTTAAATTTTTTACACCAATCTCAAACTTTTGTTTCAAATTTTAATTATTTTTGTCATTATTTAATTATTTTTTTGTAACTTCAATTATTTACTTTAAATTCCAATTATTTCGTTTCAATTTTTGTAATCATTTTTTGGTTTTTTTATCAATTTTTCAATTCGGTAGTTTTGTCATTTACAACTTTTTTTTTCAAATTGAATTATTTTTGTCATTTTTTAATTATTTTCTACATATTTAAATTATTTTTGCGATTTTCGAATTGTTTTTTTTTCAATTTTGAATGGCTTTTCCTGCTGGCGCCCCCCAATTTAATATCGCAGTAATATAAAACTCGATTTTGCTTATTCACTTTTTTTTTATTTGAAAACTTACTATTTAATCACATTCTTTTCTTTTTTAGGGTTCCGTACACCTTCGGTGTTCGGCGGAACCCTTATAGCGAGACTCGTGCGTCCGTAGCCAAAAACCATTCCCCCCCCCCCTTAACTTCTGAACTATTTGACCTAGAGGGCTGAAATTTGGTACACTTATGTATTTTCACGTGTAGATTGCACGAAAAATATAGAGAACATGATTCAAGGTGATGTTCATAGCGTTGTCAAGGAAATAACAACTTTTTTTTAGCAAAAATGCATTAAAATGGACTAATTAATTTTATTTGAAAACTTACTATTTAATCACATTCTTTTCTTTTTTAGGGTTCCGTACACCTTCGGTGTTCGGCGGAACCCTTATAGCGAGACTCGTGCGTCCGTAGCCAAAAACCATTCCCCCCCCCCTTAACTTCTAAACTATTTGACCTAGAGGTCTGAAATTTGGTACACATATGTATTTTCACGTGTAGATTACACGAAAAATATAGAGAACATGATCTGGATTGATGGCCATAGCGTTGTCAAGGAGAAACTGCAAATTTTGGAAAAAAAAGTTTTTTTTCTCTAACTTTGCCATTATTTGGGCTAGAGGGCTAAAATTTGGTACACTCGTGTATTTTTGCATGCAGATTATGGAAAAATTATGTTTGGAAATAAAATTGAATATTATGAGGTCACAAAAAAAAAATTCAAAAAATCACCAAAAAGAGGTTTAGACCCCTATGCTAGAGCTCACCCTAATTGTCCTACAGTACCCCTCAAACCAATAAAATTTTTATTTTTATACTCAGAATGTAAAAAAACGATATAAAACGCAATTGAAAATTGTTATCACTTTTGTTTTCAAAATAATTGAAAAATTATAAAAAAACCAAAAAAAAATGTTTAATCTTATACAAGCCTTGATCAAGGCTTGATCAAGGCTGCCACAGGACCTATAATCAAGACTGTTATAAGCCCTGAAACCCTATAACAATTTCAGGGCCTCCCCTTAAAAAAAATTCTTGATTTTTATGTTATTTATATGAAATACAAGCCTGTACCCTTAACCAAAAGTTTCATGTACTTGAAGGTAGAAGTATTTTCATAATTTGTACGTTCTAATTAATTTTCATAATATGTACATAAAAATATACAAATGTATCAAATTTTTGCCCTCTAGCTCAAATAGTTTCAAAGTTATGAGGAAAAAACTTTTTTTTTCGAAATTTTGCAGTTTTTCTTTTTTTGACAACGTTTTGACTGTCAATCCAGATAATGTTCCCTATAATTTTCCTGTAATCTACACGTGAAAATACATATGTGTACCAAATTAGAGCTCTCTGTTTGTTAATAAGGTATATATCTTTGTTTCGTAAATGTACGGAACCCTAGATTTTGGTACGGGTGTAACTCGTACTTGCCCCATTTTTTTCACTATTTTCAATCTGTAAGTCCACTAAAAGCCTTCTTGCGCGCGTTCTATTTTGCTAGAACTAAATAAATTACATAGAGAGTACTCGAGCGTATGATAGAGTAGAGGGACAGGGGAAGCAAGTGCAACTCTGTAGGGCAGTGGGAGGCTGCTGCAACTCGGTAGTCGGTAGAAGAGGGAGAATAGGCCTTCCCCTATTGCCGCTTAGAAATGTGACCGCTGCCGCAACTCGAGTGCACCGTATTTTTCTTCATGAGACTGCAAAGAATAATGCCGAATTGTTTATTTTACCATGTTTGAAAAGTAACTATTTTCTATGGATCCTCTAAAAATCCCAATAAAAGCAAAAATACAATAACAATCAATAAGGAATGTTTCCTACTATTTTCTTTGACAATTTTTTTAAAGATATTCAATAAATAGCACAAATGTAGACGTTTAACAATTGTCCTAATGTAATTGCTAATTTGTTTAAACAAATTATTAGTGTTTATTTACAACTATTTATCAAATTAAGCTTTCAGTTTTGCAACTTTTGAAGACAAACGTAGCTAATTACTAACAACAAACTAAAAATTTCGTTTGTTCAATTGTTTCAACAAATTATTATTGTTTAATTTTATCTTTTTATCAAATTATGCTACAAAGTTTCAACTCTTTCTCAATTTGCAATTTTTCAAGCTGGATGATACCAATTACTAAAAATACTCTTACCACTCCGAAAATAAAAACATGCAAAATTGAGAAACAGTTGAATCTTTGTAGCATAATTTGTGTTATTGAGAAGATTCGAAGAAGGAAAATGCACCATTTGTTTGTGAATTTATTTATTTTAAAACTTTGATTCTTGCTTTGCAAGGTGGATAACTGCTACTCTTTCTTAAGAATTTCTGTCGTCGAAAAGATTTTGAGTTTTCTCTAATTTTCCCGTAATGTAATTTTCATTACTGTCAATTTAAAAAACAATAAAAAAACAGACCTCGGAAGGTGATTTTCTTATTCTTTTATGTTATCAGGCAGGTAAGCTCATAAAACCAATCTTACCTTCCTTTTGTTTATGAAATTTCCCCGACTATCAACGGATTTCTTAGTCCAGTCGTTAGGAGTATCTGTTGAATACAAATAATTCAATTTAGTTGGGATCTCCACCTTTTATCACGAGACAATTGATCTCAAAAAAGCGAGTTTTGAGTTCATACTATGCCCTTCTGATGTAAAGTTTCAAAGTTGGCAGTGACATCCTTGCTCAAATTTCAGGGAATGTAATGTGCTGTGTGGGTATACAGAAGTGCTCTTAGAGAACTTGATGGATGTTTGGGAACTAATTTGTTCATCTGAAGATCCTTTTCTGAGGGCATGTATAATCTATAAAGAATTATAGAAGCTTTCCCTCTGACAGGGTTTTGCACTCTAGATTTGGATGTGAATGATGTTAATGATAGAACGTCCAACGTCCTTCCGGCAGGACAAAAAAGCCTTCCGCGAGTACGTATACGAAATCGCGTTATAAAATTAACATGGATTCAGATAAACAAAAAGTAGTAAATATGGTTGGAAAGGTAAAGAATCAAGCTTTCAGCGCATGTAAACATGAAACTTGTAAATTCAAACCCCGAAGCTTGGTAGCTAAAAGAAGTTAAATTTTCCAAAAATTCACATAATTTTGAGTCACAAAAAGACGACGCGCGGTACTGCGGGCAGGACGTTTTCGTTTTTTTAAAAAGACTACCTAGCCCTAGTACATAAATTTAAAAAATCGATATTTACGTCATCTGAAAGCTTGTTTCATTACCTAAAAAACCACATATTCATTTTTATACTTATCTGCTTCCATATTGATTTTATAGAGCGATTTCCGAGGGACTCGCGCCTGAGCCATTTACCACCGGCCGCCATTACGTTAGTTATAACAATATTTACAAAAGTAATAATAAATTCAATTCCTTTGATAATAAAGATGATGAATTATGTTGATAATGATGATGGTGATGATGATGATGATGATTATATGAAATTAAAATATTTTTTCACAAAAATGAATTGTCCTTCCGGAAGGACGTTTACTGTGTTAAAGGGCGTCCTACCGGCAGTACGCAGCCTTGGACGTTCTATCATTAAATATCGGGACCAAGTAGGGAGGTAAAGAAAAGGTTATTCTGACCTCAGTTCAATTTTAAGAAGTAAGACCACTTCCACTGGCGAAGGTGACGAAGCTGGTGTTATACTGAAATAAAGAAGGACTACCTTTAATTAGTCCACAGGCTCATAACATTAAGGTTGTAGGAAATAGATCAAAAAAGCAAGTGGAGTTG